>CM075980.1:21617354-21937375 GCA_038087875.1 Malacoraja senta
CCGCAAACGCGCGTTGGGAAAACAGCCCGCCAACAGTCTCTCTGTCTTTAAGACGGAACTACAGATGCTGGAAAATCGAAGGTACACAAAAAAACCTGTATATCATCAGCGGGTGCAGCAGCATCTATGGATCGAAGTAAATAGGCAACGTTTCGGTAGAAAACCAGTCTGAGGATGGGCTTCGGCCCAAAGCGTTGCCTATTTCCTTCGCTCAATAGATGCTGCTGCACCCGCTGTGTTTCTCAAGCTTTTTTTTGTGTACCAGTCTCTCTGTCTCTCCCATCTCTCTCTCTCTCTCTCTCTGCCCTTCTCTCTTCACAGCCCGCGACTCGACTCATGCACGCCCGCTCCAACACCCCCTTCACCTCTCTCCCCATCCTCTCTTTCCTCTCTCCACCCCTCTCCTCTCTCCCCCTTCCTCTCGACCCTCCTCCTCCCCCTCTTCAAATTTTTTTTTCTAACATTAAATTTTCCCTCTGCCCCAACACCTCTAGACGCATCTGAGAGGTGAGGGCTATTCGTCAGTGGATAGGGTGGAGATGGGATAAAAGAAGCAAATTAAAAAATTAAAATGATATCAAGGGGTGTGATGAGTTTGTGTGTTTGTGGGTGCCGGATTACGTGCTTTGGAGGAAAGGGGATGATTAGTGTGACGCCACAGCCTTCCCCCCCCCCACAAACGCACGTTCGGTGTCCAGACCCAATGGGTCTGCACTTGGTCTAGTCTATATTTAAAACTCTGTGTGTGTCTGCTTGACTTGTGCCAGCCAGCCCCTTTGATACCGCTCTACGCCAACACCGCATGCAGAAACGTCGAGATTTTTTTCCATTTCGGTAGAGATTTCATTTTTCTTTACGAATAGCCACTCCTGATCAAATTTCTTCGTGTTTATGTACACTTTTTTAAATAAAATCCTTCTCCCCCCCCCCCACCCCCAAAATTTCAAAATGTTAAAAAAAAACAGCTCTCAGCCATAGAATGTTAGTGAAGATTCCATTGTGTGATGTCACTATGCCCAATGCTCACAGATGTCCAATCGGAATGGAGCCATTTACATATGCCTTTGCAGCAGCCCCAGCCCCAGCCCCTCCCCCCCCACCCCCGCAGCCTGTGTCGAAGTGAGTCGTCACGTGTGTGGGAATAGAGAAAGATGATTGGGGGTGATAGGGAATGGGGAACAGATGGACTGTCCCTACCCCTCCCCCTTCCACTCTCCCTCCCCACTATTTCCCCTCTCTCCCCTCCCTCTCACCCTCCCTTCACACTCTCCTCCTCCCTCCCCTACCCCATCTCCCTCCTCCCCTCCCTCCCCATTCCCTCCCTAACTCCCCACACCTCTCTCCCCCTCCCCATTCCTCTCTCCTCCTCCCCATCCCTCTCCTCCCCCTCTCCATCTCCCTCTCCTCACCCTCTGCTCCCCAACCTTCTACAACCCCCATCCCTCTCTCCCCCAACCCCCTTCCCTTTCTCCCCGCTTCCTTCTCACCCCCACCCCCCTTTCCTCCCCCACCCCCTTCCCTCTCTCCCTGACCCCCTTCCCCCTCCATCCACACTCTACCCCCTCTACCCCCTACCCCATCTCCATCCTCGCTTCCCTCCCCCCTCCCCTACACCTCTCTCCCCCTCCCCTCTCTCCTCGCTCCCCCACCCCTCTCCTCCCCCTCTCCATCCTCCTCTCCTCACCCCTCTCCCTCCTCCCCCTCCTCCTCCCACCCCCATCCCTCTCTCCCCATCCCCCTTCCCTCTCTACCCCACCCCCTTCCCTCTCTCCCCCGCCCCCTCTCCCCTACCCCGCTGTCCCTCTTCCACCACTCCCCCTACCCCTCTCCCGCTCCCTCTCTCCTACTTCCACCACTCCCCCTACACCTCTCCCCCTCCCTCCCCATTCTTCCACTTATCTCCCCAACCGCTCCCCATCTCCCTCCCCCACCCCTTCCTTCTCTCCCCCACCCCTTCCCCCTCCCCACTCTTCCCCCTCCATCCACACTCTTCCCCCTCTACCCCCTACCCCATCTCCATCCTCGCTTCCCTCCCCCCTCCCCCACACCTCTCTCCCCCTCCCCTCTCTCCTCGCCTCCCCCACCCCTCTCTCCTCCCCCTCTCCATCCTCCTCTCCTCACCCCTCTCCCTCCTCCCCCTCCTCCTCCCACCCCATCCCTCTCTCCCCATCCCCCTTCCCTCTCTACCCCACCACCTTCCCTCTCTCACCCCGCCCCTTCCCCCTACCCCGCTGTCCCTCTTCCACCACTCCCCCTCCCCCTCTCCCCCTCCCTCTCTCCACTTCCACCACTCCCCCTACACCTCTCCCCCTCCCTCCCCATTCTTCCACTTATCTCCCCAACCCCGCCCCATCTCCCACCCCCACCCCCTTCCCTCTCCCTCCCCACTCTTCCCCCTCTCTCCCCCCTACCCCTCTCCCCCTCCCTCCACACACTTCCCCATCTCCCCCCCACCCTCTCTCTCCCCCCTCCCTTCCCCTCTCCCTCCACACTCTTCCATCTCCCTCCCCTACCCCCACCCCTAACCCTCTCTCCCCCCACCCCCCTTCCCTCCCCTACCCCCACCCCCCTTCCCTCCCCTACCCCCACCCCTACCCCTACTCTCCTCCCCCTCCGTCTCCCCCACCCTGCTCTCCTCTCCCTCCCCAATCTCTCCCCTTTCCTCCTCCCCCTCTCCCCTCCCTCCCCTTCTCCCCTCCCTCCCCTCTTCTCTCCCCACCCCATCTCCCTCTCCCCTCCCTCCCCTTCTCCCCTCCCTCCCCTCTTCTCTCCCCATCCCGTCTCCCTCTCCCCCCCTCCCCTCTTCTCTCCCCACCCCGTCTCCCTGTCCCCCCTCCCCCCACCTGTGTGTTTGGGAGGTGGTTAGTGTGAGTGTGATGCCGCAGCCCCCCCCCCGCAAACGCTCTTTGGGGAAACAGCCCGCCAACAGTCTCTCTGTCTTTAAGAAGGAACTGCAGATGCTGGAAAATCGAAGGTACACAAAAAAAAGCTGGAGAACCTCAGCGGGTGCAGCATCATCTATGGATCGAAGGAAATAGGCAACGTTTCGGGCCAAAACACGTCTGAAGATGGGTTTCGGACCAAAGCGTTGCCTATTTCCTTCGCTCCATAGATGCTGCTGCACCCGCGTCTCAACTCATGCCGCCTGCTCCAACCCCCCCTTCACCTCTCACCCCCATCCTCTCCTTCCTCTCTCCACCCCCTCCTCTCTACCCCTCCTCTCTCCCCCTCCTCTCCCCCCTCCTCTCCCACCCTTCCTCTCCCCCCTTCCTCTCCACCCTCCTCCAACCCCTCCTCAATTTTTTTTTCTAACATTAATTTTCATTGTATGAAAGATTTATCTGTAATAGAGGGATTAAATGAAGGGTTATTAATTATGGGAGATAAAAGCGATAAATTTCTTAATTTTAAATTTTGTTTTATTTGTTTCCAAGTTCTGATTGTGCTATGTATAATGGGTTTTTGTTATAATTTATGTTATTCAGTTTCATTGGTGAGAGAAGGATCGCTCCAATGTTTCCAGAGGAGCAGTCCTCTCTCTCCATTACAATCCAGTCCACTTGCTGGGCAGAGTTGTCCATCAGTTGAATCATATTTTTAATATTTGTCCTGTTTCAGTTGAATTTTAGTTTATTGGGTTTTGGGGTGGGGGGGTGAAACATGACTTTTGTCTCTTCCTTCGGGGGAATGCGACTTTTTCTTGTCGTATCCCCCTTCTCTGCCTCCGTCTGCGCTGAGGCCAAAATGGCGGAGCTGCCGGCCTCCAACTCCAACTGTGAGCTGCCGGCCTCCAACTCCAACTGCGAGTGACCAACCGACCTCGAGGCTCCGGAGGCAGAGCCAGGACTTACCAGCGCGAGGCTGGCCAACTTCGGGGCTGCGGTGGCGTTCCGGCGGTGGTGACCGAGGACACTGGTGGCGACCTGAATCCGGAGGCTCGGCCGCAGCTGGCCCAGTGGACGACATCTTCGGGAGCGCGAGGCTGGCCAACTTCGGGGCTGCGGTGGCGTTCCGGCGGTGGCGACCGAGGACACTGGTGGCGACCTGATTCCGGAGGCTCGGCCGCGGGCCCAGTGGACCTGAATCCGGAGGCTCGGCCGCGGGTCCAGTGGACGACATCGTCGGGAGCGCGCAGGTCACAGGTTGGTGACCTGTTTTTCTGGGGCTCCCGCAACTACAGCTGCGTCCGCTGGACTGGAGGGCGGCAGCTTCGGCAGCTTCGACCACCCCGGGCCGCGGAGTTTGAGCCAGCCCGTCGCGGAGCACGGATTCGGCCGCTGGACTGGTTTACCGTCGCCCGGCGGGGCCACAGCATCAGAAGCCTGGATCGCCTCAGCGCAGAGGGAGAAGAAAGCGGGAAGAGACAGAGACTTTAAGACTTTTGCCTCCATCACAGTGAGGAGGTGCCTGGTGAACTCACTGTGGTGGATGTTAATTTGTGTTTATTGTGTGTTTTGTCATTTATTATTATATGTATGACTGCAGGCAACGAAATTTCGTTCAGACCGAAAGGTCTGAATGACAAATAAAGGAATCTCTAATCTCTAATCTCTAATCTAATATTTACTGATCAATAGTAATACATGAAGTTAGGGAGTGCTAAGCCCCTTAATACTTTAGCTTTGTTCAAGTGTGTTCTTTGTATTCTATGTGATTTATAGTCCCATATAAAATTCGTAATGTCTGAATCCAGTTTTTTTTTTTACTTCTTTGGTAGGTATATAGGAATCGATTGAAATAGGTATAAAATTTGTGGAAAAAGATCATTTTTATTGCATTTATTCAGCCTATTAAAGACATCGGGAGCGTTTTCCAAAATTTAATTAGTATATTTAATTTATTAAGTAAGGGATCAAAATTTGCTTTAAACATGCCTTGATATGTTCTAGTGATTTCGATTCCCAAGTATTTAAATTTTTCTGTAGCTATTTTAAAAGGGAATTTTAAAAGATGTGTTGAGTCTTTCGGTTTTATTGACATAATTTCACTTTTATTCCAGTTTATTCTATATCCAGAAAAGGATCAAAAATCCTCAATTAAGTTTAATATATTTGGTATAGTAATTTGAGGTTTCGTAATGTACAGTAATATATCATCCGCGTATAAAGATATTTTATTATTTGAATATTTAGTGTTATACCCATGGATATCTGGGTGTGTTCTAATTTTTTCTGCTAACGGCTCAATTATGAGAGCAAACAACTGTGGTGATAATGAGCATCCTTGTCTATTTCCCCTTGATAGTTGAAATTTCGAGGATAATATGTTATTAGTTAATATTCTAGCTGTAGGTTTATTATATAATAGTTTAATCCATAAAATAAAATTCACTCCCAGTTGGAATTTTTGTAATACTTTATCCATATAATTCCATTCTACTTGGTCAAATGCTTTTTCAGCGTCCAACGAAATGATTGATAATCCTTGTTCTTCAGATTTATGTGAATGCATTATATTGAGTAGACGTCTCATATTATTAGATGAGTATCTTTTAGGGATAAACCCAGTCTGGTCTGGGTTTATTAGTTTGCTAATATATTTACTTAATCTTCTAGCTATTGTTTTCGCTATTATTTTTTGATCTGTGTTTAACAATGCTATAGCTCTATATGAACCCGGTTCTTCTATAGCTTTGTCTTTTTTAAGTATTAGTGTGATCGTTGATTCAGCTAGTGTATCAGGTAATATTTGTTTTTTAAAAGCATATTGGTACATTTTTTGTAATCGTGGTATAATTTTGTCGTTGAAGCTTTGATAAAATTCATTAGTAAATCCATCCGGACCTGGTGTTTTTCCATTCTTTAATGTGTTTATTGTATCCTCTAATTCCTTAATTGAGATTTGTGCTCCCGATTCCTCTTGTTCCTTCAACTCCAACTTTGGAAGATTACAATTATCAAAAACTCTGTAATTTTATAGGAGTCAGTTGTCGTTTTAGATGTATACAAATTCTCATAAAATTGCGCAAATCTTTTATTAATATCCTTCGGTATGGTTAATAATTCCCCTCTATCTGATTTAATCTTTGGGATCGCATTTTCTTTTTCTCGTTTTTTTAGCTGGCGAGCCAACAGTTTATGCAGTTTATCCCCAAATTCAAAGTGCTCTTGTTTTGTAATTTGAAAAAGTCTTATAAGTTTGGCTGATAATGGTTTATTTAATTTAAATTTCAAAATTATTATTTTATTATATTTATCTATAGATGGATCTTTAGCATTATCTATATCCATTTGTCTAATAAGTTCCTCTAACTGTGTTTGTTCATTCTTATTCTTTTTATTTTGAAAAGCTTGATATGAAATTATAATACCTCTAATGTATGCTTTAAAAGATTCCCATAATACAGTAGGCGATATATCTGGAGTGTCATTTATTTCAAAAAAGGCATCCATTTGTTCTTTTAAATATATACTCGCTTGTGAATCTTTTAGGATGTGAGAATTAAATCTCCAAAACGGTTTATTCTTAGACATTCCTTCCAGTTTTAAAAAGAAAGTTAGTGGTGAATGGTCTGAAATCGAATTTGTATGGTATGTTGGGTTAAAAGGATGAGGGATTAATTTTGTGTCCACCAGGAAATAATCTATACATGAGTATGTTTTGTGTACCATTGAATAAAACGAGTATTCCCTGCCAGTTGGATTAACAATTCTCCAAACATCTGCTATATTAGTATTGTTTATATAAGTATTTAAAAGTTCACTGGTTTTAGATTTTGCATTCCCTCTCTGTTTTTGGCTTGATTTATCTAAATACGGATCTAAAACACAGTTAAAGTCTCCTCCTCTTATAACGTTTTGATAATTAAACTCTGCGATTATGTTCAGAATTTTATTGAAAAAATGAGGGTTGTCAAAGTTAGGTGCGTATATATTTACCAAGGTAATTGGAGTATCATGAATTTCTCCATTAACTATTAAGTATCTCCCTTCAATGTCTGTTATAGTATTCTTTGCTTTGAATCTGTAACGTTCCAAGTTCCACTTCAAAAACAAGTGGGCTTGAGGAAGCCGCTGATTGGTGGAAGCAGACAAGAGGGAGCAGCTGATTGGGAGTCAGATCCCTGCTGATTGGGAGTCAGATCCCAGCTGATTGGGAGTCAGATCCCTGCTGATTGTACTGTATTGTAGCAGTTTGTTTTGTATTGTAGCAGTTTGTTTTCTATTGTATCCGAGGTAAGGGGAGTACGAGGGCCAGGGCAGTTTACTGTTCTGGATGTCAGATGTGGGAAGTCATGGAGTCTGATAGCCCTCCAGACGTCCACATCTGCGCCAGGTGTATCGAGATGGGGCTCCTAATGGACCGTATTAGGAACCTGGAGCAGCAGCTCGGTGACCTCCGTCTGGTCAGGGAGAGCGAGGAAGTCATTGAGAGGAGTTACAGGGAGGTGGTCACTCCAAGACCACAGGAGGCAGGCAAGTGGATCATGGTTGGGAGAGGCAAGGGGCTCAGGCAGGGACTAGAGAGTACCCCGATGGCTGTACACCTTGACAATAAGTACTCATGTTTGAGCACTGTTGGGGGGGACAGCCTACCTGGGGGTAGCGACAGTGGCCGGGCCTCCGGTATAGAGACCGGCCCTGTTGCTCAGAAGGGTAAGGAAAAGAAGAGGAGGGCAATACTAATAGGGGAATCTATAGTTAGGGGGTCAGACAGGCGATTCTGTGGACGCAGTCGGGAGACCCGGATGGTAGTTTGCCTCCCTGGTGCCAGTGTCTGTGATGTGTCTCAACGTGTCCAAGATATCCTGAAAGGGCATGGAGAGGAGCCCAAGGTCATGGTACATATAGGTACCAATGACATAGGTAAAAAAAGAGAAGAGGTCCTGAAAGGAGAATTTAGGGAGTTAGGAGGGGAGTTAAAGAGAAGGACAGCAAAGGTAACAATCTCGGGATTACTGCCTGTGCCACGCGACAGTGAGAGTAGGAATGGAGCGAGGTGGAGGATAAATGCATGGCTGAAGGACTGGTGCAGAAGGCAAGTATTCAAATTTCTGGATCATTGGGACCTCTTTTGTGGAAGGTTCGAACTGTACAAAAAGGACGGGTTGCACTTGAACCCGAGGGGGACCAATATCCTGGCGGGGAGATCTGCAAAGGCTACTGGGGAGACTTTAAACTAGAATGGTTGGGGGGAGGGACTCAAATAGAGAATGCTATTAGACAGTGTGTGAGGTAGGAGGCAGAGAAGGAAAGCACTCAGACCCAACATGTAGGGGGGAAAGAAGAAAACAATAATAAACAGAGAATAAGAGGTGGTGGGGTTCTTAAATGGGTGAGCAGAGAAACAGAGGGGTGTAAAATGCGGGCGGAAGCAATAGGTAGCAAGGTGAAAATTAAAAGTGGCAGGCAGACAAATCCAGGGCAACAATCAAAAAGGGCCACTTTTCAACATAATTGTATAAGGGGTAAGAGCGTTGTAAAAACAAGCCTGAAGGCTTTGTGTCTCAATGCAAGGAACATTCGTAATAAGGTGGATGAGTTGAACGTGCAGATAGCAATTAATGATTATGATCTAGTTGGGATCACGGAGACATGGCTCCAGGGTGACCAAGGCTGGGAGCTGAACATCCAGGGATATTCAATATTCAGGAGGGATAGAGAGAAAGGAAAAGGAGGTGGGGTAGCGTTGCTGGTTAGAGAGGAGATTAACGCAGTGGAAAGGAAGGACATTAGCTTGGAGGATGTGGAATCGGTATGGGTAGAGCTGCGAAACACTAAGGGGCAGAAAACGCTGGTAGGTGTTGTGTACAGGCCACCTAGCACTAGTAGTGAAGTTGGGGATGGCATCAAACAGGAAATTAGAAATGCGTGCAACAAAGGCAAAACAGTTATAATGGGTGACTTCAATCTACATATAGATTGGGTGAATCAAATTGGCAGGGGTGCTGAGGAAGCGGATTTCTTGGAATGTATGCGGGATAGTTATCTAAACCAACATGTAGAGGAACCAACGAGAGAGCAGGCTATTCTAGACTGGGTATTGAGTAATGAGGAAGGGTTAGTTAGCAGTCTTGTTGTGCGTGCCCCCTTGGGCAAGAGTGACCATAATATGGTTGAGTTCTTCATTAGGATGGAGAGTGACATTGTTAATTCAGAAACAACGGTTCTGAACTTAAAGAAAGGTAACTTTGAGGGTATGAGACGTGAATTGGCCAAGATTGACTGGCAATTAGTTCTAAAAGGGTTGACGGTGGATATGCAATGGAAGGCATTTAAAGAGTGCATGGATGAACTACAAAAATTGTTCATCCCGGTTTGGCAAAAGAACAAATCAGGTAAGGTAGTGCATCCGTGGATAACAAGGGAAATCAGGGATAGTATCAAAGCAAAAGATGATGCGTACAAATTAGCCAGAAAAAGCAGCATACCAGAGGACTGGGAGAAATTCAGAGACCAGCAGCGGAGGACAAAGGGCTTAATTAGGAAAGGGAAAATAGATTATAAAAGGAAACTGGCATGGAACATAAAAACTGACTGCAAAAGTTTTTATAGATATGTGAAGAGAAAGAGATTAGTTAAAACAAATGTAGGTCCCTTGCAGTCAGAAACAGGTGAATTGATCATGGGGAACAAGGATATGGCGGACCAATTGAATAACTACTTTGGTTCTGTCTTCACTAAGGAAGACATAAATAATCTGCCGGAAATAGCAGGGGGCCGCGGGTCAAAGGAGATGGAGGAACTGAGTGAAATCCAGGTTAGTCGGGAAGTGGTGTTGGGTAAATTGAATGGATTAAAGGCCAATAAATCACCAGGGCCAGATAGGCTGCATCCCAGAGTACTTAAGGAAGTAGCTCCAGAAATAGTGGATGCATTAGTGATAATTTTTCAAAACTCTTTAGATTCTGGAGAAGTTCCTGAGGATTGGAGGGTAGCAAACGTAACCCCACTTTTTAAGAAGGGAGGGAGAGAGAAAACGGGGAATTACAGACCAGTTAATCTAACATCGGTAGTGGGGAAACTGCTCGAGTCACTTATTAAAGATGGGATAGCAGCACATTTGGAAAGTGGTGAAATCATTGGACAAAGTCAGCATGGATTTACGAAAGGTAAATCATGTCTGACGAATCTTATAGAATTTTTCGAGGATGTAACTAGTAGAGTGGATAGGGGAGAACCAGTGGATGTGTTGTATCTGGACTTTCAGAAGGCTTTCGACAAGGTACCACATAAGAGATTAGGCTACAAACTTAAAGCACACGGTATTGGGGGTTCAGTATTGATGTGGATAGAGAACTGGCTGGCAAACAGGAAGCAAAGAGTAGGAGTAAACGGGTCCATTTCACAATGGCAGGCAGTGACTAGTGGGGTACCGCAAGGCTCAATGCTGGGACCCCAGCTATTTACAATTTATATTAATGAACTGGAGGAGGGAATTGAAGGCATCATCTCCAAGTTTGCGGATGACACTAAGCTGGGGGGCAGTGTTAGCTGTGAGGAGGATGCTAGGAGACTGCAAGGTGACTTGGATAGGCTGGGTGAGTGGGCAAATGTTTGGCAGATGCAGTATAATGTGGATAAATGTGAGGTTATCCACTTTGGTGGCAAAAACAGGAAAGCAGACTATTATCTAAATGGTGGCCAATTAGGAAATGGGGAGATGCAGCGAGACCTGGGTGTCAAGGTACACCAGTCATTGAGAGTAGGCATGCAGGTGCAGCAGGCAGTGAAGAAAGCGAATGGTATGTTAGCTTTCATAGCAAAAGGATTTGAGTATAGGAGCAGGGAGGTTCTACTGCAGTTGTACAGGGTCTTCGTGAGACCACACCTGGAGTATTGCGTACAGTTTTGGTCTCCAAATCTGAGGAAGGGCATTATAGCCATGGAGGGAGTGCAGAGAAGGTTCACCAGACTGATTCCTGGGATGTCAGGACCTTCATATGAAGAAAGACTAGATAGACTTGGCTTATACTCGCTAAAATTTAGGAGATTGAGAGGGGATCTTATGAAAACGTACAAAATTCTTATGGGGTTGGACAGGCTAGATGCAGGAAGATTGTTCCCGATGTTGGGGAAGTCCAGGACAAGGGGTCACAGCTTAAGGATAAGGGGGAAATCCTTTAAGACCGAGATGAGGAAAAACTTTTTCACACAGAGAGTGGTGAATCTCTGGAACTCTCTGCCACAGAGGGTAGTTGAGGCCAGTTCATTGGCTATATTTAAGAGGGAGTTAGATGTGGCCCTTGTGGCTAAGGGGATCAGGGGGTATGGAGAGAAGGCAGGTACGGGATACTGAGTTGGATGATCAGCCATGATCATATTGAATGGCGGTGCAGGTTCGAAGGGCCGAATGGCCTACTCCTGCACCTATTTTCTATGTTTCTATGTTTCTATGTTCTTCTCCCGCGGTCCAGCAGTCCAACTGCAACGTCTAGGCGAACTGGGGCTCCCGATGTTAAAGCACCCGGCAGGCGATGGTAAGTCCCGTGGCCGTTAGGCCGCGTGGGGCGATGTTAGGTCTCGCTCCGAGTCCTTTAAACCCCGCGATTCCAGCGGGGGAAGTTGCCGTTGCGGGAGCTCCGAAAAGCAGTCTCCCACCAGGGACCTGTGAGCTCCTGATGTTCCTGTCCACCGGGCCTGCGGCCGGAGCCTCCGAAGCTCCAAAGTCGGGTTGCAGCCGCGCGCCACCACAGCTCCTCCCGCTCCGAAGTTGTCCAGCTCCGCGATGGCAGGTCCGCAGGCTCCGCGACTGGAGCCCTCAGGTTGGTTCCGGCCGGAGGCCGCCGCCGGCTCCACGATGTTAGGCCCAACGACATCGGAGACCCGACAGGGAAAAAGTCGGGTCCCCGAACAGGGAAGAGATTAACGGTTTCACCAACCACCCCCCACCCCCCTGTTGCTTTTACATTTCAGTGTAAACCCTTTTGTAAACTGGTCTCTCCTTGCTAAATATCCCCAAAAATGCAACTTTAAAGTGAACACTTGCCTCTGCCGAAGGCAGTGGAGGCCAATTATCTGGATGCTTTCAAGAGAGAGTTAGATAGAGCTCTTAAAGACCGCGGAGTCAAGGGATATGGGAAGGCAGGAATGGGGTACTGATTGTGGGTGATCAGCCATGATCACAGTGAATGGTGATGCTGGCTTGAAGGGCCGAATGGCCTACTCCTGCACCTATTTTCTATGGTCTATTGTCTATTGACACTGACAGGAATTTTGACTATGTACCTTTTCATATCTTTCGTTTCCCTCTCCTCTGACACTCAGTCTGAAGAAGAGTCTCGACCCGAAACACTACATATTCCTTTTCTCCAGAGATGCTGCGTGACCCGCTGAGTTACTCCAGCTTTTTGTGTCTATCTTTGGTGTAAACTAGCTTCTGCAGTTCCTTCCTACACATAAAACTACAACAGGTCTGATTGAACTTGGAAAGAAGGAGGACTTTAGGCAAGATGGAAGAAAATGGTACCATCAGCTTATTTGAAAATTATATAATTCATTATTTGCTTCAGTTTTGGTTTGCTTTGCATTATTTGTTTCCTTGTCATTAATGTCCCAGGCTCTTTGGACACAATGCCTATTTATCCTTGGATCTAAAATATGGATTTGGAATTAATTTTCCTCTTGACACCTAGGAATAAAATTAGCATTGTGGATCATCTGTTTGTTATGCTAACCACCTGATAACCATTTCCACTGTCACAATGAAATGCGGGGAATTGCCATAATGAATCAACAGATGGCAATTTGAAAACAAAACTTCTTGATGATTTATGTCATTTTTGCTTGGTGTAATGTTGTATTGTGGGAATTCTTGTCCATCGCAACAACTGTGTGAAGTCACGTAACAATTTCTGAAAATGATTAGTCTGACTGGACCAGTTGAAATGAATTTCGAACTTCCTGAGGCAGCCTCTGACCTTAAAGAATGAATGGGATCTTCTAACCAAAGTTCAAGGTCAACAAAGCTAAGAATATTGAAAGTGGGCATGTTTTGTGAAAAAGGTTTCCGGTAGTGATGATGGTCACTTGAGTCTTTCATTTTGCACAAAGTGGAAATAATATATAAAGGAATGAGTATTGAATTTGTAATTGCCTTCTTAGATACATAGATACATAGAAAATAGGTGCAGGAGTAGGCCATTCGGCCCTTCGAACCTGCACCGCCATTCAATATGATCATGGCTGATCATCCAACTCAGTATCCCGTACCTGCCTTCTCTCCATACCCCCTGATCCCCTTAGCCACAAGGGCCACATCTAACTCCCTCTTAAATATAGCCAATGAACTGGCCTCAACTACCCTCTGTGGCAGAGAGTTCCAGAGATTCACCACTCTCTGTGTGAAAAAGTTTTTCCTCATCTCGGTCTTAAAGGATTTCCCCCTTATCCTTAAGCTGTGACCCCTTGTCCTGGACTTCCCCAACATCGGGAACAATCTTCCTGCATCTAGCCTGTCCAACCCCATAAGAATTTTGTACGTTTCTATAAGATCCCCTCTCAATCTCCTAAATTCTAGCGCGTATAAGCCAAGTCTTGAGATATGGTTCACACTTGTTTGTTCATGGATATAATAACTCTGAAAGGTGAATTTCATTCACAACAAACTGATTCATTAATTGTGCATGCTGGTAGCAGAAAAAGGGTTCTCCACCATAGTTGAAACTGAGCATAAATATCAGAAAAAGGGTCTAGACTGACTCAGGCCCCAACCCAATATGCAGGCTATCCATTCCCTCCACGGAGCCTGTTCCATGAGTTCCTCCAATTATTAGCGTATTTCTCAAGATTCCAGCATCTGCAGGAGAAATCTGCAGTTCCATGTGTCTCCAAAGCTTCTTGATACTCGGGTACATTTCACATCTAAAATGCCTATACTCACAGTTTTAGCATTGCACACAATCTATTTTACTCTGGTTTTTGATCCTTTGAAATTAAGAATCTGTTTTGTTATAACATTTAAGGTAGCCTCTACACAAAAATAAGCCTTCAATGGATAGGTCAGACTGTAGTTTTACTTCTAGCTTTGCAACTCCAGCTTTAGACATAAGTGAACAGAAAAACTATTTGGAAGACCTGACTGAGAAGTTGTATAATGCTTGTAGCTGCCTGAACCTTCTCTACCTCAACCATTTTCTCTGATCTTAATCATGTGAGTCGTTTATCATTTTAACTTCACAACTGAGTCTGAAACACCTCAAGATTTATTAATAAATGTAAATACAGTTTGCAGAATGTCAGTTGAAAATTTCAGTTTTCATTTCCAGAATTAATTTGTCCAGATGCTGTAACACATTTGGTCAACAGGTTTTCCATTCAAAGTGTGCTTTGCTTTGTTCTTTCACAAACACTTTCACACGATTTAAGAATTATAAAAAGAGCAATTATTGTTTCGCTTGAAATGCAGCACAATGCACAGGTCTCGAAGGGAAATGTTCGCCAATAATTTCTTCAATTATGTTTTTGGATTATTTGTCACTCGGTCGCATGGGCTTCATTATTATTCACAATTTCCCAAAACAGGTACCCTGGTGCTGCCTGCTTCTGCTGAATAATGCTACACATAATTGGTTGAGCTCAGGAATGCTGTCATCAGCTTTATGAAATCCCACTGCCCATTAAAGAATTTCACATTACTGATACTCTATTCCAAACAATGGCAGTGAGTATCTGTCAAAATGACGAGGATTTCTGGCCTCAGAACTTCCTTGATATTCAAATCTCAAGTTCAATCGTTCTGACACAATGTCAAGTATTTCTCCCTGAACATTACGTCATTAGACAGAGTATTCCCAAACTTTGCAAGTCTAGGCATGTTGTCAGCATCACAAAACACATGTATTGCAAGGTGTAAATAGACATCTGGGAGCAATTTTGAGTCATCACTGCTTTGATCCAGAATCCGTATTTTTTTCTTGCATGACAAGGTAGTTGGAGATTTGAAGTGCAGTTTTGCAATTAGTTCTGAACTAGGTGCATCATATCTACTCCAGCACACACTTTCACTGCAACAAGTTTGCTTCAATCCTTTTTTACATTGCTCACAGAAGATGGAAAAAAATTCAATTTTCTTTATTTCAGTTTGACTCAGATTACCAACACTGGTTGAGTATGTTCCTAAAGGTTTCCGAAGCGATCTCCCACATTTGACTGCCCACCCCTCACATTACTAAAGACACATTACCACTAATTAGGTGATACCTGACCGTCAGTCAACCTGCCTTTTATTTTACTCCCAGCTCAGATAATTTTAGGGTGTAAGAAGGAACTGCAGATGCGGGTTTAAACCGAAGATAGACACAAAATGCTGGAGTAACTCAGCGGGACAGGCAGCAGCTCTGGAGAGAAGGAATGAGTGACATACACTGCACAGAGCTAGTCAGGGAGGCAGAGGAATGAATAACCCCTGGATTGCTTGTAGTTGGTTATTATTAGAGCCAGGATATTTAGGCGCTAAAAAACTCTGAAATAGGCAGGCAAAAAGGCATAATAAAATTACAAAAAAGGCACGAAAAGGGCATCTGTTGACAAAAAAAGGCATAACAGGCATTTATTTCCACCACCAAAATATGGTTTAAAATTAGAATATAAAGGTATACTACATTAAATGAGCAAAGTTGCATGGTTGCACATAATTACTAGCATTTTTTTCAAATTGTCTATGCCGTCTGTCAGACAGAATATGCTTCAGTTGTGAAAAACTTATTTCTACCTCAGCTGAGGTCACTGGTGCATACCTAAAACAAGCTACAGACTCTATATTCATGTCGATATCTTATGCATTACAACTACCTTTGAGAACTTTAGCTATGTTTTCTATTTCTTCAAGATCTTTGTTAGCAAAAATCACTCTCATATTTTCCTTGTATGTTTTTACCTACATCACCAGGAACTTTACGAATATCGTCAGTTACTTTGTTGAAAACCTGCAAGATATTCACTAATGTTTCGCCACATTTCTCAAGGGAAGTGATAGCTTGTGGGAAGTTTGCAAAATTGGAAGCAATAAACACAAGATCGTGGTGGAGGGACTTTTTCTGCATGATTTCACTGACGATCCTGACTGCAGTAGATTCGTCTTCTTCAAAACAGTTGACGATTTATTTTATCTTTTCAAAATTTGCAGCATAGTAGAGTACAGTAGAGAGACGTGTACCCCACCTACACAAATGGGCTGAGGTGGTAGCGGAATCTCAGGTGCCATTTCCTTGAACTGCACACGTAACTGTGCTTTGAGGAAGATTTTCTTGACATTGGAAACTAGGCGATCGACATTTGGAAACAAGCTACGTATGTGCTTGGCAATTCTATGAAATCCTTGAGCTAAGCATGTCAAATTCAACATTTTGGGGAATAAAACTTTGTCACAAATAGAAGAACATTTTTGTGTTTTATACCTTCTGGCCAAAGTACAGCAAGTGAAGATATAAACAACTGAGGATGTTAAAAGGCCTACCAGGAGGAGGTGGCAGATCTGGCACTCTGGTGTCAGGACAACAACCTCCTCTTGAATATCAAAAAAAACAAGGAGCTGATCGTGGACTTTCGGAGGGCTCATCATCCGAGGACATACACACCATTGACGATAAATGGGGATACTGTGAATAGGGTGAGCTGCTTTAAATACCTGGGAGTCCACATATCAGAGGATCTGGCATGGACATACACGCTGCAGCACTGGTGAGTAAGGCAAGGCAACGCCTTTACCACCTCAGACAATTGAGGAAATTCAGAGTGTCTCTGAGGATCCTCCAGTGCTTCTACTCAGCGGCTGTGGAAAGCACCTTGTCCGGAATCATCACAATTTGGTTTGGGACCTGCTCTGCCCAGGACAAGAAGGCTCTGCAGAGAGTAGTGCATTTGGCCGAACGCACTATGGGAACTACACTCACCCCCCTGCAGGAACTTTACATCAGAAGGTGCAACTCCAGAGCCAACAAGATCATGGGAGACCCCTTCCACCCCAGCAACGGACTGTTCCAGCTGCTACGGTCAGGCAAACGCCTCCGTTGCCATGCTGTGAAAATGGAGAGGGTGAGAAGGAGTTTCTTCCCAGAGGCCATTAGGACTGTAAACTCCTATCTCACCAGGGACTAACGTTACTGTACCATTTTACTGTTGTGTGGTGTCTTTTTAAAATTGCTGTTTTTCTCTTTTTTTCCTCCCATAAATATGTAATATGTGAAAATGTGTTTCTGTTCCATTTTGTTTTGTAGTATTTTTTTGCACAATACGCAAGCATTGCCACTTTTCATTTCACTGCACATCTCGTATGTGTATGTGACGAATAAACTTGACTTGACTTGAGCAATAGTTGAGCTGTTTGACTCCTGCGTACCGATGACCACATTGGCAACATATCTCCCCACAGCATTGGTTGTCTCGTCTATTGATATCCATATTTTGTTGCATGCAACTTCATCTCTAATTTTCTGCACAACAATGTTGAAATTGCTGTCAACATAATTTGATCAGGTAGAATGGCAGTATTTATACATAGTATTACAAAAATTTAATATGGGAGAGAATTTTATTGCATGGGTGAAATTATTATATGATAAACCGATGGCAAGAATATTAACTAACAGCATGTTATCTCAAAAATCTCAATTATCAAGGGGTAATAGGCAGGGATGTGCTTTATCACCCCTGCTATTTGCCCTTATGATAGAACCTCTGGCTGAAAGTATAAGAAGCCATCCGAATATTCAGGGTTATAATACTAGGGACTCAAATAATAACATTTCATTGTATGCAGACAATATTTTGTTATATATAACAAATTCACAAACAAGCATACCAAATTTATTAAATTTAATAGAGGAATTTGGGTCCTTTTCAGGATATAGAATAAACTGGAACAAAAGTGAAATTATGACGTTAAAACCCCAAGAATTATTGAAATTCCCCTTTAAAATAGCAACAGAAAAATTCAAATATCTGGGTATACAGATTACTAGAAAACATAAAGCTTTATTCAATGCTAATTTTATACCCTTAATAAATAAACTTAATATAATGATAAAATTTTGGAAAACACTCCCTTTATCATTAATAGGCAGAATAAATGCTATTAAAATTAGCTTCTTACCACAGTTATTATACCTATTTCAATCTATACCAGTATATGTACCAAAATATTTTTTTTCTAAACTGAACGCTAATATTACTCATTTTGTTTGGGATTACAAATCACATAGAATTAAAAAAGAACACTTATGTAAACCAAAAGATGTCGGGGGACTTTCACTCCCTAATTTTTTGTATTACTATTGGGCAATATATATTAAGAATATATAATTTACTGGTTGGATAGTTCAACTCAACAGACAGAATGGATAAAAATGGAGAAAGAGGATTGTTATCCTTGTAATATAGGAACAATCCTCTTCTCCCCGAAAAAAATGAACAATACAATATATAAGAAAAACCCAATTATACAAGATACAATAAGAATATGGAAACAAATAAAACTATCCTTAAAATTAAGAAACCTATCATTGTTAACACCGATAGCGAATAATCCTTTATTTAAACCATCTATGATGGATAAAATATATAATCAATGGGAAAGTTTAGGAATTAAAAGGATCGGGGATATGTATGAAATGGGAGATTTATTATCATTTCAACAATTACAATTAAAATTTAAACTGAAAAACACTCATTATTTTAAATATGTTCAGATTTGTAATTTTTTGAAGATACATACAGGGATATCAAAAAATAACTCCTGATTTACTAGAAGAAGTAATGAATATAAAAGCTGATACACAAAAATTAATAGCATATTTATATAATAGTATCTTAAATATAGATTTACCTGTGACCGAGGTAATTAGAGAAGAGTGGGAACGGGAATTATTGATAAAAATTACGAAGGCTACATGGGAAAAGTATTTGACATACATTCACAAGTGTTCGATTAACGCAAGACATAATCTAATCGAATTTAAAATTTTACATAGATTATATTACTCAAAAAAAAATTAAATACATTTTATCCAAATATATCGCCCATTTGCGATAAATGTTTAACCCAAGAAGCAACTATAACACACTCTTTTGTTTCTTGTATAAAACTTCATGGATTTTGGAGTGATATTTTCGAAATATTTACAAAACTATTTAAGACAAAAATGGAACCCAATAATGAATTGATTATATTTGGGGTAATGGAAGACGGGAACAAATTGAGCTCATCTCAAAAGTCAATTTTTAATTATGGTTTAATAATAGCAAAAAAATTAATATTGAAATTTTGGAAAAATACACCAATACCAACGCTCAAAATGTGGATTGCAAGTATGTTGGATACCGCACATCTTGAGGAAATGCGATTCCTCCTAATAGATAAATTTGACCAATTCATAACGAGTTGGTCTCCATTTGTCATCTTTTTGGAAACGTATGGTGCAAAACAGGTGTAAAAGCTAATCCGTGACTGCGGATGGTCAAGATTATAAATGATCTCCTTCTATTTTCTTTTCTTCTCATCTTTTCTTTTATTCTCTCTCTCTTCTATTTTCTATGTCTCAACTTTCTTATTTCATTCTTTATTTTTCTTTTTCACACACTATATATCTCACATTTTTCTATTTT
Source organism: Malacoraja senta (assembly GCA_038087875.1). Classification (NCBI taxonomy): domain Eukaryota; kingdom Metazoa; phylum Chordata; class Chondrichthyes; order Rajiformes; family Rajidae; genus Malacoraja; species Malacoraja senta. The sequence continues at coordinate 21,636,896 of CM075980.1, forward strand.
TCATTATCTAACTTTTTTCTTTTTCTTCTTTATTTCAAAAAAAATTTTAAATAAGAAGCTGTACATAAAAGATATTATGAAAATATGATTGTATACAATTGTACTTACTTCTAATAAAATAAAAATAAAAAAAATAAAACAATTTTTCCGTAATGATGACTCGCTTGGTATATGTTCCTCTGTGTATTTCTCTAAAAAATGTAGTGAGGAGACAAGCTTCACTATTTTGCTTGGGTATCAACATTGACCTCTAATTTTAGATAGCCCTTGTCTTCTCCCTCCCCCCCCTTCTCAGCTCTTCTTCTAGTCCTACGAGCTCCACCTCTTTTTTTCTTTTTCCCGCCCCCCCCACATCAGTCTGAAGAAGGGTCTCGACCCGAAACGTCGCCTATTCCTTCTCTCCATAGATGCTGCCTCATCCGCTGAGTTTCTCCAGCAATTTTTGTCTACGTTCGACTTTTCCAGCATCTGCAGGTCTTTCTTAAATAGATTTTGGAGAAGACTGAAACAGCAGGCAGCGGCACGAACGAATGAACGATTGACGGTGGCGCCCCCGGTTTTGTCCCGGTGGTGGAAGTTTTCTTGTAAGTTATACTATGTTAACACGTTAATAATAACATTAATATTAATATGTTAACATAGAAAACGTCATTGTAATCATGGTAAAACTTGAGAAAATAGCACGACCTTTTAGAAAAAAGGCAAAAAAAATCTCGAAAAAAAGGCTGATGTAGGCACTCGATCGTGAAAAAGGCATTATCTTGGTGAAATCATCAAAAAAGGCACGAAAAGGCATTTATGGCATTTATGGCAAAATCCTGGCTCTAGTTATTAGAAACATAGAAACATAGAAACATAGAAAATAGGTGCAGGAGGAGGCCATTCGGCCCTTAGAGCCAGCACCGCCATTCATTGCGATCATAGCTGATCGTCCCCAATCAATAACCCGTGCCTGCCTTCTCCCCCTATCCCTTGATTCCACTAGCCCCTAGAGCTCTATCTAACTCCCTCTTAAATCCATCCAGTGATTTGGCCTCCACTGCCCTCTGTGGCAGGGAATTCCACAAATTCACAACTCTCTGGGTGAAAAAGTTTCTTCTCACCTCAGTCTTAAATGTCCTCCCCTTTATTCAAAGACTTTGGCCCCTGGTTCTGGACTCACCCAACCTTGTGAACATTTTTCCTGCATCTAGATTGTCCAGTCCTTTTATAATTTTATATTTCTATAAGATACCCCCTCATCCGTCTAAACTCCAGTGAATACTCCAGTGACTCCAGTGACTTCATAAGGAAATGTGTGGAGGAGTGTGATCCCACCAAAACCATCCGTGTGTTCCCCAACCTGATGCCTTGGATGGACCAGGAGGTCTGCAACCTTCTGAGGTCCAGATTACGAACATTCTAGTCTGGTGATGCACATACATACCATAATTCCAGATAAGACCTCGATAGGGCCATCAGATAGGTTTAAAGAGACTTTCAGTCTAAATTGGAGGATGGGACGGACATTCGGAAACTGTGGCAGGGCAGGCATGCCGTCACTTCCTACATTGAAATTAAGTGTCAGTTCAAATGACAGTGCGACATGACTCCCGGATGAGCATGGTGTGTTCCACACATGCTTCAAAAATGGAAAACATTGTTTTGCCTTGTTGAGCCCCCGAGCCCCATTGTAATCTCAGTCATCAAGGCCAAAGTCAGAAGATTCTTCAGGAGGGTGAACCCTCAGAAAGCATCTGGACCTGATGGCGTACCTGGTCACATCCTCAAATTCCGTGCTGACCAACTGCTTTAAAAGGTAATCCATAATATTGGTGCTCAAGAAGAGTACGGAGACATGCCTTACTAGCAATCAGTGAATAGCAATCAGTGGCACTGATGGTGCTCAAGAAGAGTAAGGAGACATGCCTTACTAGCAATCAGTGACTAGCAATCAGTGGCACTGACATCCATGATGATGAAATGCTTTGTGAGGTTGGTCATGACGCATAACTTCAAGAACCTGGATGCACTACAATTTGCCCACTGCCACAATAGATCAAAGGGGGATGGATGTCACTGGCTCTCCACTCTGCACTGGACCACTTGGACAATAAAAACATACGTCATATGTTGTCAAGCTGTTGTTAATAGAAAGATTAAACGAGAACTTACCATTTGAAGTTTGATCTTTATTTTATGAGAAGTTGAAGTGAGGGAATACATGAAGAGCCCGCCAGCCCGCATGCGCGTCAATCTTCAGAGCAGCTGTATGAAACCACAGACTAGTTGCTGAACTTAAGCTATAGAAAGATTAACGACCTTAGAATTACCGAATGATCTTTATGAGAAGTAGGGTTGGGAGTGGAGGGCACGTATTCCCTCACTTCAACTTCTCATAAAATAAAGATCAAACTTCAAACGGTAAGTTCTCGTTTAATCTTTCTATTTTATATCGAAGTCATGTGAGTGACTACGTGAAGCCTTCAAAGCTCTGTGGTTTCATGCAGTAACCCAATCTGTGTGTGAAACACTTAAACAGATAAACCATTAATGGTAGTAAAAACATGGGTTATTAATACCATGATGCTAACTTGCATACATGGCCATTGCTCTTTAACCGGACCATAGTCCCAATTGACTTTGAGTTAGACAATAACTCATGCATCAATTCAGAATTCTATCTGCAAATATCCAGACATATTCAACCAAATTTTATAACTTCTTAACACGCACTGTGTAAGCCTCTTGCTGTATGATGAAAGGGAAATATCCATTCTATTGGCAGCTAATGAGCCATCAGCAGTGTCTTGATAGACTATTAAATAACAATAAAGAAACTATCTTTCATCTCATAGGTACTAGCATGCTCAGTTTACTTGTATACCTAATAACACCCCCAATCTCTGCTCTGGTGGGTATGCTGTCCTCCAAATGTACGCAATCATGCCCATTTTGCTTATGAGATCATTCTCATAACAAGCTACCCTAATGTCAGTTATGACCCACAGACCAAGCCAGAGATTAAGTAAAGACTGTTCTTTGTGCTGAAATCAGTTGTTAAAAGCATAATCAACATAAAAGATTCTGCTCCCATTAGGAATACAGTAGATGAATATCTGCATAATAATTTACTGATAAACATTGCACACTACAATGAGTGTAGGCTTTTAGAGCGGTCATATAAAAGATACCCTGCATAACGTTAGTGAACAGCGGGTGAATAACCAATCATTTATTGTCCCACTTATGGGACTATAGAGAATGACAAAGCAGCACAAGCAGTGTCAATTGTGCTATCACATAAACGCTTCTCTAAGCCCAAACTGAAAGCAACACAAACCTCTGTTACTTCCATTTAAAAGTAACTCACATATTTTGTTCACAAACTTCCCATACAATCGTGCAGAGCTAGCTGCCCGAGAAAAAAGGCTGCACCAGCCATCTCTCATGAACGAGTAAATAGGAGCTGCTTCAGCCATTTTACCATGGCCTGAATGAATAGGCAAAGTTGGCATTATTAAATTACATGTTGCCTTATCCTTAATATCGTAAGAGGTGTCTACTGATAAACCCCTAATTTTTATCAGCTGCAAATTTTGCATGTCATCTAAAAACTTGATGACACAATGCCCTTTGATCTGAGTAGGGCAGCCTTAGCTTCCACCACAGGCTTTGTTATCAAAACACCAGATATATCTGTGCCTCTTGTGTACAGATATGGCAAAGTATGCATCTTCAAGATCGATTCTCTGAATCAGCTAAATTGCTGAAAGCCAATCATCCATGTGGGTAACTAAACACATGATCAGATTAGCCAAATCCTAACCTGATTTGGCATGCTCCACATTTCTGTAATCTTGAGAAATATCAGAAATATACCTCTCTTGTTCTAGGGCACTCTACTCATCCTCTGTGAGATGTCACTGATTCCACTTGAAACCACTGTTCCTCTATTGACCATACGGAAGAATTTTTTTTGGCTTCTCTTGCTGCGGAAGATGCATTATCTAGTTGTTCATACATTTCGTTGATAACATATAATCAGAACCTTATGACTAGAGCTGAAAACACAGTATCCCCTTGATGTGGGAATAAAAGTTCCCTGTCAACTCTTGACTATTAGAGTCACCACGAATCCTCAGCGTTCTTCCTCAAAGTGGAATTTAGCATAATGCAAGCCTGAACCAGGAATTGCTTCGCAGTCCTCTGACTGAAACCACCTGTCTGAGTCGCCAGTGTGCGCAACACAATCTCTTCGACCAGCCACTCAATCAGGTATTGAGAGCCTTCAGATTATTATAAATACATTTTTGATTCACAACATGAACCTGCAGGTCAGATAAAAATACTATATGCCAGACCAGCTTCCTGCTGGTAGCTACTTATCCCAGAGAGGATGGCAATGATGTTTCCAACGAACTGGCAACTTCACTAACTGAGCAGAAATTTAAACATGTGTTGAGGGAGACTTCAACTACTTCACTCTACTGAGCAGCCTGATAACCTCAATCACAGATGTTGAGGCAGTGCTTCCCTGGTCAATATGACCCATATGGCCAGCCAGTTCCATGATGGTCTACCATGAACCAGGGTAACCAAACTGTTCCTACTTGGAACTTACAGAGGTTACTATGCAAGGCACCCTGCCAATGTCTCTGCATCAACCTGATCTTTTCCAGAGACAGTGAAAAAATACTAGACAGGCAATGCTGCCAGTAAACCCAAACCTGGGCCGACAGACTGCTCCATTTTGGAGTTTTACGGAGGTTAATAAAGAGACCTTACCTGTCAGCGTCTCTGAACCCGGGTCGATCTGCTTGTTGGAGCTTCAGCGAAGTTCCATTTGCAGACCCTGTCTGACCACATCTTCAGCCCCATGTTTGCCATTCCTTCAGCTGGTGTGATGTTAGGTAGCTGACGCCGCTGGCCAACTCCTCTTGTAGTGGCTTGCCCGTCCCCGAGGGAACAGCAAATTTAGAGGCAAGAGCAGGCAGCTCGTCCTTATGCGACTCTCGTACATCATGCATTAAAGCATGGGATTCAGGCACATACTCATGTTCAGAGTCAGCTCCATAATGATCTCCGACACTCCCCTCGACAGAGTGGGAGAAATACTGCAACCCTGAACCAAGCGTTGCCACAGGCGTATGACTCGAACTGCCTGTGTATACCTCCGTAACACGGAGCATATTTTGTGCCACCATCTCCAACACTCTCGTAATCCGAGTGGGAGGAATATTGCAACCCTGAGCCAGGTGTTGCTACAGGCATATGACTCGAACTGCCTGTGCATACCTCCGTAACACGGAGCATAATTTTGGCACCATCTCCAACACTCCCTTCATCCGAGTGGGAGGAATATTGCAAACCTGAAGCAGGTGTTGCTGCAGGCGTATGACTCGAACTGCCTGTGCATGCCTCCGTAACACAGAGCATATTTTGTGCCACAGAGCATATATTGTGGATCCATCAGATGTTCCAATTGAGACAAACGGCCAATCACATCTGCCATAGATGTGGGGACAGAATCCTCTTGTCCCGAATCGTCCGATAGGACTTGTCTCACAGACTTGGCTTTGGCTTTGCCCCGACTCGGGGTTGCCAAGCTACTTCCTCTAGGAGCTGAATCGGAACTAGCTGTGCAGATCGAAGCTGCCAGCGACTCCGAAGTGGCCGCCGGCTTTCCGCACTGCCGCGGTCCTCTGCTGTCGGCATAAATCATCATTATTTATTGCACTTACCAGACAGGTTGCACCTGTTAGTGACTCCGAGTCCTTGCTCCCTTCTGGAACCTCAATGGAGTATTTCAGGGGAGGAAATAGAGCGCAACCCTGCACCAGATGTTGCTACCTCAGGCCTCTGGCCCCCATATGACCTGGATGAGCCAGCATCATAATCGGAGTCACCTCTTTCCGATACTCCCCACGACAGAGTGGGAGAAATACTGCAACCCTGCCAGGTATTGTCACAGGCATATGGCTGGAGCCGCCTGTTAATGCCTCCGGTACATGCAGCATAGTTTGTTCATATGATTAAAAGAAGCATTTCCCCATTAGATCAGAGATTCGACTGCTCTATCGATATCCACATAGTTGGAGTCTCTATGAAAGAATCTCTAACAGTCCCCTCTACTGAGCGGAAATTATCATGACGCCACCCAGAACCAGTTGTTACTCCCACAGGTGTCTGATAGACACAGCTCAAAAAAGGCTTCCTAGGCCAGAAGCTCCTTTCTGGAGCTTCAATTGAGGTTTTTTTAGGGGAGGAAATAGAACGCAACCCTGAACCAGGCGTTGCCTCCTCAGGCCTCTGGCTGACTCCCTTTCGGAGTATTAATCTGTACAGGTATTGCCCATAAGATGCACCGAACAGCCGCCTGCTCCAGTGGAGCCCCATTCTGTGCTGCAATGGCAAGTCAAATTTCACTACACCATTTGGTGTATGTGATAATAAATGTCCTTTGTATTCAATTTAATTCAATTTCAATTTAAAACTTTATTGGCATGATAAGATACATTGTTATATTGCCAAAGTATTAAACATGACCTTTGTATCCTAACTGCTACGATAGTCACAAATGTGACCGAGCGGCAACCGTTATCAAAACCTGCCAACTCTATTTATAGCCGTCCTATAAATAGAGCATACATAATACGCTGCTCTACAGCGTAAACTGAACCGACCTCAGCCGGCAGCATCTATGTTTAAAATTGCTAGGTGCTACAGCAGCTGAGCTTACCTGGCGGTTGCTGTCCTGGCCGCGGCTATTTTTAAAACCACCGGCTGCTGCTAATCTTTTGCAGCGATCGCTGACCTGGCCGGGCCGGCATCCACAATAACGAATTCCAGCTCCTTACGGAGCGTCCACGGCGGCCTCCAAATCTGGCCGCCTGCTGCCGTTCGGAGCTCCAACGGCGGCAGCCGCACAAGCTGCGCCCATCAGCTACTCCGGGCCCGCTGTACCGCAGTGGCCCGCTGAAAACAAAATTAACTTACCTGCCAGAGCAGTTTCGATCTGCTCCGACTCCCGCGCCATGCGTCGACGTATTGACGCACATGCGGGCTCTTCACGTAGTCACTCACGTGACTTCGATATAAAATTGACCACCATTCGGGGGTTCAACACCATCATCTCCTCCAAAGTTGTTACCAAGCTTAGGGAACTGGGTCGCTGCGCATCCCTTTGCAAAGTGTTGTTGCCAATTCAAAGTCAAAGTCAATTTTACTCGTCACATGCACCCGAAGGTGCAGTGAAATGAATTTGCTAGCAGCGATACACTTAAAAAGAGAACACACAATACACAATAGAATTTAACACAAACATCAACCACAGCATTCTTCACTGTGGTGGAAGGCAACAAAGTTCAGTCAGTCTTCCTCCTTTGTTCATCTGTGGTCAGGGCCATAAACCTTCCGTAGTCGGCCCCCTCGTCGGGTTGATCGAAACTCCAAAGTTGGGATGGTCAAACACACTCAGCGGCTTGGAGTGCTTGATTCGGCACTTTCCTACCGGAGACCACAGCTTCAGGATGTTATAGGCTGCAGGCCAGCGGTCGGAGCTCTTCTCTGGAGATCTCCAGCAAGGGACAAGTCCATTCCAAGTCCAAGCAAGGGACAAGTCCAAGCAAGGGACAACTCCGACAAGTCCACTCCACGCCCGCAGCTAGAAGCTCTGCAGACCACAGACCCATGATGCCAAAGTCACCAGGCCAGCGATCGGAGCACTCCTCTCTGGCAACCTTCAGCAACAGTTCGCCCCGCTCCGCGATGGAAAAAGTCCATGCTGTGCCTGCTGCTGAAGCTCTGGGCACAACTCTGGGAAAGGCCGCACCAATCCATGCTGTTAGGCCGCGAGGGAGGTGACATGGAAAAAGTCGCCTTTCCGTCGAGGAGGCGACCGAAAGCAGTTTTCCCCCTTTACCCCCCACCACCTCCTACACAAGACACACTGATAGAGACACCTAAACTAACATTGGACACACCAAAACCCCCCCCAAAAAGCCAAAATAACGAACACGCTGCTGGCAGAGCAGCCGACTCACAGCGCCCCCCCACCGACCAATTCGTACTGATTATGATGTGTTGATGAGGAAGCCGAGGATCATATTCATTTGGCAACAACACTATCATTTGGCAACAACACTTCCTCCTCAGTAACCATCGGCACAGGAGCACCTCAAGGCTGTGTGCTCAGTCCCCTGCCCTACTCACTGTATAGCCATAACTGTGTAGCCAGACAGAGTTGCAACTCCATCTTTTTATTTTTTTATTATTTTATTTTATTTATTAGAAGTAAGTACATTACATTTTGATGGTATCTTTTTACAGGTTCCCAGAATTATTAAAACATTCTTTGTACAACTTCCTTTTTTTTTATTTTTTAGAAAGAAATGAGAAAGAAAGAAGTAGTAAAGAGTAAAGGAAAGTCTAGTGAGTGTGAGGTAAAGAAAAGAAATAAGTAAGAAAGTGAAGCAGAAGGAGATTCTCCCTCGCCACAAGTCGATGCTTTTTTATATTCTTAATCTTTTTTGGCCCAAACCCAGAATTTTTAATTTTACGATACTATTGCACCACATGAATCCACAAGGTCAATAAATGGAGACCAACTCGTTAAGAATTGGTCTTGTTGATCTATTAGGAGGAGTCTCATTTCTTCCAGGTGGGCAGTTTCCAACATATTACCAATCCACATTTTGAGTGTTGGTATAGTAGCATTTTTCCAAAATTTAAGTATGAGTTTATTTGCTGTTATTAAACCATAATTAAAAAATGAAATTTGGGATATATTTAATTTGTTTCCATCTCCTATTACTCCAAAAATAATCATTTCCACGTTAGGTTCCATTTTTATCTTAAATAAACTAGTGAATATATCAAATATATCACACCAAAATCCATGAAGTTTTGTGCAAGAAACGAAAGAAAGTGTGATATTGGCATTTTGAGAAAGACATTTATCACAGATGGAGAAATATTTGAATACAATTTATTCAACCTAACTTTTGAATAATATAATCTATGTCATATTTTAAATTGAATTAAATTATGTCTAGCGTTAATCGTACATTTATGTATATATATCAAATACCTCTCCCATGTTTCTTTAGAAATTGTTGTCATTAATTTTTTTCCCAGTCATCTCTAATTGCCTCTGTTGATGGCAATTCTCTATTAAGAATACTATTATATAAATATGATATTAATTTTTGTGAGTCCGCCTTAATATTCATTGCTTCTTCCAATGGGTCTATCATTATGCTCTGTAGTCTTGGTATATATTTTTGTATAAAGTCACATATCTGTAAATATTTAAAGTATTGGTTATTATTCAGATTACATTTTATTTTAATTGTTGAAATGATAATAAATTTCCCATTTCATACATGTCACCCACCTTTTTAATTCCCAATCTTTCCCATTGTCTATATGTTTTATCCATAAAAGATGGTTTAAATACCGGATTATTCACTATTGGTGTTACTGATGATAAGTTTCTTAATTTTAAAGTTAATTTTATTTGTTTCCAAATTCGAATTATATTGTGTATAATTGGATTCTTCTTATATAATGTATTATTCAATTTTATCGGGGAGAAGAGGATCGCTCCTAAATCGTACGGAAAACAATCCTCTTTCTCCATTCTTATCCATTCCATCTGTTGAGAAGGACAGTCCAACCAATAAATGATATTCTTAATATGCACTGCCCAATAATAATATTAAACATTAGGCAGTGCAAGTCCCCCTACATCTTTAGGTTTACACAAATGATTTCTTTTAATTCTATGTGCTTTGTAGTCCCAAATAAAATTAGTAATATTAGAGTCTAGTTTAAAAAAAAAATATTTTGGTATATATATTGGTATGGATTGAAATAAATATATTATTTGTGGTAGAACTATCATTTTTATAGCATTTATTCTGCCAATTAATGATAGTGGGAGCATTTTCCAAAATTTAATCAGTGCGTTCAATTTATTTAATAAAGGACTAAAATTAGAGGTAAATAATGATTTATATCTTCTAGTAACTTGAATACCTAAATAATTAAATTTTTCCGTTGCAATTTTAAATGGAAATTTTAATAGATGATTCGCTTTCTGGGGCTGTAATGACATAATTTCACTTTTATTCCAATTTATTTTATATCCAGAAAAAGAGCCAAATTCCTCTATTACGTTTAGTAAATTCGGGATACTCGTTTCTGAATTTCTAATATATAAAAGTATATCATCTGCATATAATGAAATGTTGTTATTAGAGTCATTAGTATTATATCCCTGAATATTTGGATGTGTTCTTATCCTTTCAGCCAAAGGCTCTATCATAAGGGCAAATAGCAGGGGTGATAAAACACATCCCTGCCTATTGCCCCGTGATAATTGGAATTTTGGAGACATATTATTAGTTAATATTCTTGCCATTGGTTTATCATATAATAATTTTGCCCATCTAATAAAATTATCTCCCATATTAAATTTTTGGAGTACTATGTATAAATACTGCCACTCTCCCTGATCAAATGCTTTCTCTGCATCCAAAGATATAACTGATAAGTCTTCCTTTTCCACTTTATGTGAATACATTATATTAAAAAGTCGTCTCAAATTATTAAATGATTGTATTTTATGTATGAAGCCCGTTTGGTCTGGGTTTATCAATTTATTAATATACTTACTCAATCTTCTTGCTAAAATCTTTGCTAAAATTTTTTGATCTGTGTTTAAAAGTGATATAGCTCTAAACGAGCCCGGATCTTCTAGATCTTTATCTTTTTTTGGTATAAGCGTAATTGTAGATTCTGCTAAAGTTTCTGGTAATTTCTTTTCGGTAAAAGCATAAGTATATAATTTAAGTAATCGTGGGACCATTAACTCCTGAAATCTTTTGTAGAATTCATTATTAAAACCATCAGGCCCTGGTGTCTTCCCATTTTTCAGTTCTTTTATTGTTTCTCTTATTTCTTCACTTGTGATCTGAGCTCCTAATTCCTCTTGTTCTAAGATATCCAATTTTGGCAAATTACAATTATCTAAAAAATTTATAATTTTATTGTCTTCTATTTTAGTTTTAGATGTATATAAATGTTGATAAAATTGAGTGAACCTTTTATTAATGTCCTTAGGTAAAGTTAGTAGTTTCCCGTTCTCTGATTTAATTTTAATAATTGTTTTTTCCTTTTCTTGCTTCTTCAATTGTCGTGCTAGAAGTTTATGTGGTTTATCCCCAAATTCAAACTGTACTTGTTTTGTGATCTGAAATAATCTTATTACTCTTGCCGATATATTCGATTAAGTTTAAATTTCAATAATGTAATCTTATTATGTTTATCTATAGTTGGGTCTTTTGCGTTACCTAATTCTAATAATTTAATTTCCTTTTCTAACGTCCATTGTTCTGTCCTGTTTTTTTTATTTAGAAAACTTTGATACAAAATTATAACTCCACGGATGTATGCCTTAAAAGATTCCCATAATAGAGATGGTGAAATACCTGGTGTCTCGTTTGTCTCAAAAAAAATTTCATTTGCTGTTTTAATTACTCGTAACCTTGTGAGTCATTAGCTATTTGTGTGTTAAATCTCAAAAAAGATGTTATACCTGGCATTCCCTCAAGTTTTAAAGTAAAAGTCAACGGGGAGTGATCAGAAATAATACTATTGTGGTATTTAGGATTAATCGTATATGGTATTAATTTTGTATCCACTAAGAAATAATAAATTCTTGAATAAGTTTTGTGTACTGATGAGTAAAACGAGTATTCCCTTCCAGTTGGATTAACTATTCTACATACATCTGTTATATTAGTGTTTTTTATATATGTGTTTAAGAATTCACTAGACTTGGATTTGACACTACCCTTCCTTAATTTTATTGATTTGTCTAAATATGATTCTATAACACAGTTAAAGTCCCCCCTAGTATTACATTTTGAAAATTATACTCATCTATTATATCCATAATTTTCTTTAAAAATTGGGGGTTATCAAAATTTGGAGCAAAGATATTTATCAGAGTCAGTGGTGTAGAATAAATTTCTCCTGCCACTATCGTGTACCTTCCTTCTTTATCAGATATAGTGTTCTTTAATATAAATGGTATACCTTTCCGAATAATAATAGCCGTTCCTCTAGCTTTAGCAGTAAATGACGAGTGATAAGTTTGGCCTATCCAGTTTGCCCTTAGTCTCATCTGTGTTTGTAGTTTCGTATGCGTTTCTTACAGAAAAGCTATGTCCACATTTAAAGATTTTAACTGGGCCATAATCTTGCCCCTTTTAATTGGATCATTTGCACCCCTAATATTCCAACTACAGAATGTGAATCCTCCATTATTTCTTTTCCTTATTATCCTGCATTGTAAATAGGTTTTGGTGATTTTGCTTCATGTGGTGTAGTTAGGTACCTCAGACTTTTGGGTATCTGGGTATCATCCCATACTTCTGACGTCATTTTACCTCTCCTCCGTATATTGAACCTCCATAAGAAAAAGAGAAAAGTGTGTTGAGAAATAGTGAAGAAAGAAAGAAAAATTGTTAGATAAGCCACATAAAAGTAAATACAACAAAAAAAAGTGATACCCTATTCAATTCAATTCAATTCAACTTTAATTGTCATTGCACAGATACAAGTATGGGTACAACGAAATGCAGTCTAGCGTCTGCTCGTAGCAATATTGCAATATAGAAATAAAACACAGAACAAGAACAATATACAGAATAAAATACAGAATAATCAAACAATGTGGACGGAGAGACTGGAGAAATCTATCGGCGGGACTCCGATTTCAGCAATGTGATAGTGTTGTGGAAGAAGCTGTTCCTCATCCTGCTTGTACGAGACCTGAGGCTTCTGTACCGCCTCCCTGATGGGAGGAGGGCAAACAGTCCATGGTTAGGGTGGGAGGGGTCCTTGATGATCCCTCCCAAATACAAGAAGCCATCTAGGATGGCCAAAAATTGATTTACCTCCGTAGATGGAATTATACATTGAGTTCAGCCCCCTAAATACAATGTCATTTATGACTACATGCCGTTTCATCTATAGATATCTTAATGTATCTTAATATATCTTAAAAATAAAAAAAAAAATTTAATTCATTAGCAAAAATTTATCTGGTCAGGCTGAATAAAACAGAAAAAAAAGTTTCAACAATAGAAAGTTATCATCATCATCTTTACTATTTCAAATATTCTCTTATTTAACCCAATTTTAAACCTTCTATGTTACTTGCTCGGTATCACAGAGTCGTGGAATTGTAAAACATAAAAACACATGCCCTGTCCCTGTATCCGAATATATTCATCTGTCCCTTAATTACCAGCCTGTTTCAAGGGTTACGTTTCTTATCTTAAATACAACCGTCTTCCAGCCCAAACCTCTGGAACTTTTCCAAATCATTAACGCCTCTTTCTTCCCACAGGTTTATGATGTTATAATATTCTTATACCCCTTTTCATTAATTGTAGTGTGTTGGTGTACATCCTAAATTATATTTCATTTCTTTTCAGCCTTATTAACATTATATATCTGTTAATAATAATCATCTCTATAGGCCCCTTATCCCCCAAAATCCATTAGATAAATACATTGATTAATCATATTAGTATAATATTAATATAAAAGCATAACCATTAATTAGTAATATTAAGTTTATATAGTTAGTTAATTCTTTACATTACATATATACTGTATTAATTAAAACATTTCTTAAGTCCATAATTTCCTTTGATTTTCTTTCAAATCTGATCGCGTTACTTCAAAATGTCCTCCTTTCAATTATTTCTCTTCCCCTTATCCGTTCAAGGTTGAAACCAGGGCTTGGTCATTGAATACACATTCCTGACAGATAAGCCTGTCTGGTTAATGTCTAGAGCAGTTCCACCATCTTAATTACAGCACAGTTTTCCATTAAAAAGTTTAATCATCAACCTTCACTTCTCTTTTTTCTATTTTCTTTTCAATTTCTTGTGCGTAATTAAATGCCGAATCCAGATCCGTGAAAGCGCGTTGAGTAGAGTTGTAAGTAATCTTCATCTTCGCTGGGTACACCACTCCGTATTTCACCTCAGATTTTCCTTGCAGAATGCTGCTTGCTCTTTTAAACTGATTCCTTTTCTCCAGTATTTCACGTGGATAGCAACTCCATCTTTAAATTCACCAACAACATCACCATTGCTGGATGAATTACGGGTAATGATGATGCAGAGTATAAAAGTGAGCTTGATCGTCTCATTGAATGGTGCCAGAACAACAACCTTGCTTTCAACATCAGTGAGACAAAGGATCTTATTGTTGACTTTAGATGAGGAAGGCTGAGGGTCTACAAATGTGTCTTCATCGACAGTTCGATGATGGTGAGGCAACAACTTCAAGTTCCTGCTCATGCGTATCTCAGAAGATCTGTTCTGGTCCAAGCACATTGATGCGATCATAAAGCTAGCCCATCAATGCCGCTACTTCTTCAGAAGATTGTGGAGATTCGGTATGTCAACAAAACTCTCTTGGACTTGTGCAGGTGTATGGTAGACAGCCTATTGACTGTTGCATCTTGCCTTGGTTCAGCAACCCCTAGTTCGTCCAGAAAATAAAATTACAAAAAGTGGTGAACATTGTCCATCCTTCATGGTTACTGACCGCCCCACCATCAAAAGGATCTATAGGAGGCACTATCTCAAAAAGGCAGCCAGCAACAACAGAGACGAACATCACTCTGGCCATGCTCTTATTTTACTCCCGCCATTGCGACTAAGATAAAGGAGTCTGAAAACTGTGACCTTCTGGTTCAAGAATGCTTCTTCCCATCAACCAACAGGTGGGTGGCGCCAGCAATGGCTGCCTCACCATCAGTCTCTCTGTCCTTCCTTCTTTCTTGCTTCATAGTATGTGTTAAATATATATTTTAGTGTTATTTAGCTTGTTTCATGTGGGGTTTGGGGTGGGGGGGGGAGTTTGGGGGAAACTTTTTTTAATCTCCTACCTCGACGGAGATAGGATTTTTTTCCATATCGTATCTCTGTCCGCACTGCGGCCTAACATCGAGGAGTTGGCGGCCTCTGCTGGAGACCGACTTTAACATCATGGAGCTCGCGGTCTCTGGTTAGAGACCGACTTCGGGAGTTCAAGCTGCAGGAACTTCAACCACCCCGGCACGGGAGCTTCGATCACCCCGACGCTTTGACCGCTGGCTGCGGGAGCTTCGATCGCCCTGACGGATGGTTCGACTGCCCCGACCGCGGGAGAATAAAGAGGGAAGAAAATTAGACTTTATTGCCTTCCATCACAGTGAGGAATGTGGGGAATCAGCTGTGGTTGATGTTTATGTTAACTTTTTTGTAGTTATGTGTCATTGCTTTTTTTTGTATAACTGTATGGTAATTCGAATATCACTGTAACATAATTGGTACACGTGACAATAAAAGACCTTTGAAACCTTTGAAACCTTTGAGGGTATTGAAAACCACAAACACCCAACCAAACTACAAACTGTCTTGGTTGTACTAGGAACTTTGGGCTTTTGTTTTATTTTGCATTAATAGACAATAGACAATAGGTGCAGGAGGAGGCCATTCGGCCCTTCAAACCAGCACCGCCATTCAATATGATCATGGCTGATCATCCACAATCAGTACCCCGTTCCTGCCTTCTCGCCATATCCCCTGACTCCGCTATCTTTAAGAGCTCTCTCTTGAAAGCATCCAGAGAATTGGCCTCCACTGCCCTCTGTGGCAGAGAATTGGGGTTTATTACATATCAGACCTTTTTGGGGTTTGTTTATTATGTTACCAATTGAGTGCTATATTTACAGATCTATTATGCTGCTGCAGTAAGAATTTCATCGCAACGTTTTGGTACATATGACAATTAAACACTCTTGACTCTTAATACATATGACTCTATGTGCACAAAGTAGACTGAATAGTATTAGCCTATACTTGTGTTACCATGCACAAGCACACTGCAGACAAAGCTTCAGCAATTGCTAATATGTCAATTCCGAACCTAATAATTACATCTTTGATTGATAGCATAGCAGGATATATACATAGCACACCCAGCTTTGCCTTTCAGTGATGACAAGAAGATTAATGTTGAATGGCATCATCAAAAGTCGAACAAAATCCTGATTGCAATTGAGAGTATTTTAATAGTAACCTTTTACTTTTCAAGTGCAGACATATTTGAGGATGTTGCATTCAAGTGATGCTTCTTCATGGAATTACATCACTTACATTCACATTCACCATTTATAAGAATTCAATACCTTAATATCCTAAAATCCAATATATTATGAGTAAGCTCATGGGAGACCATCAAAAATGTTATTATTTGTCAAATATGCTCATTTTCTATGTTCTGCCTCTTGCATTATGGATTTGCTCACTGCTCTGCATCACCCCAATATCATCAATATAGGTAACATTGGATGTGACTGCATTTTAATTAAAATATTGCAACAACTTTCATTTCTTTACTCGTTGGAGATCATGTTAGCAATCTACTTATGTCCTATCCAGAATACACGTGCAAATTTTACAATATTGCATCGGACTCAAGTCATCTGATTGGGAAATAAGTTCCATTTCTTCAAGCACACAAGCTGCCAAACCTTTTGGCAGTGATCTCATAGTAGTTTTGGTTCCTGATATTGTTTAGAAGCCACCAGGTCTTAGCACAACACCCACAGTGTGTCACACGGTGTGGCTAAAAACAGGTGACTGCTGCACTAGAATGCTCAATCACTTCAACATACAGGTGGGATAACACTCTGTGCACTCAACAAAATTGAAAATGTCATCAGTATCTGCAGCATGTTGTAGATTTTACTGTCAAAAGAAAAAATGACCACAAAGCAAGTTGACCAACAAGCCCATGGCATCACAGGGGACTAGTTAAAATACTGGAAGAGCAGGATTTGATACACCAAGTGATCTACAAATCACACAGGGCAATTGGAGCAGAATCTCTTTTCAGTATGTACAAGTCAACAGTTTGCTCTGCAATAGTGTTGGTGTTAACTAGAGATGCAGTATGCTGGAGTCAGTGGTAATCGTTTCAAATGTCAATCCATACATTGGAACAAGAAATTTAATCAGGCACCACCCAAGTGAAGGAATATTGCACTGTCAGAGGGGCCATCTTTGGGATGAGACAATAAACTATGGCCAGCACATCTTCTCACTCAAATGGATGTTAATGACCCTTTTTTGAAACAACGAGGCGGAATTTTTCCTGAAATGCTGCCTAAATTACTTCTCTTAAAAAACTTAACATAAAACAGGAAATATCTCTTCTGCATATGAGACAACATTGAGTATAAATTGGTTGCTGAAGTGCAATGGTGCTTGCAATAATACATACTTTGCTGCAATCCATTTTACCAAGTTTTGAAGACATGTGAATAAATATAAACTGGAAATTGTTTTCTATGTTACCCATTTTTGGATATCATTTGATCCAGTTTGCATTTCATCGAGAGTGGATCATGGTGGAGATCATTTCCAAGTACAACAGCACCAACCACAGATTGAAACATGCACGTACCATGTTAGTATTCCTGACTTGTCTCTAGTCCCTAGTGGTGGAAATTGTGAAGGATAGTCTATTGAATGTACAGTGAATGGGATGAAAAATGAGAACCAGGAGAACTCTATCCCTGCTCTTCCCAGCAAGGTAGAGAATGTGAGCAGAGATGCAGGAACTGGTTGAGATGCAGTCAAGCACTTTGTCAACCATGATGGAAGGGGATACAATGGTTTATGAAGAAGGAAGACATCTCAGACATATTTCTAAATTCTCTACAACTATAAGTTAAGTCTCACTAGAACTGGGAGCACATTAATCTAGCTTGTTGTTTTATTCATTATTTAAACGGACATTCTGCTGACATTAGGAAAGCTGATCAGGCAGCTTCAAAAGTGATGCCTGGCTGCCCAAAGTTTTCCCCAAATCCAGAGAGCATGATAAAAGTAACACATTCCAGCAAACGAGATTATTAACACAAGTGTGAAGCAGATTGAATGCTTAGAGTTTGGAGGGACAGTATAAAAGGAAACAAGTCAACTGAGAACATAAACAAAGATTTACAGCAAACAAAAAATATATCCAAATATGTTCAGCAGGCAAAATGGAAAGGAAAGACATAGGCTGGAGGTTTGTGACTTGCGGAGGTCTGCACGGATTGGAGCTGGGACCTCTGTTTGTGATATACATATATATATACCGAAGATAGACACAAAATGCCGGAGTATCAGCTATGGATATGGGCAGAGAAATGGCTGATGGAGCCTAATGTGAGCAAGTGTGAGAGGTTGCTCTTTGGGAGATCAAATGTAAGGGGAAAGTATACGATTAATGGCAATGCCCTTAACAGCATTAATGTACAGAATGATCTTGGGGCCTAAGTCCATACCTCCTTGAAAGTGGCAAGCCAAGTGGTTAAGAAGACATATGGTACATTTGCCTTCACTGGTCGGGGCACCGAGTATAACAGTCAGGAAGTCACGATGCAGATTTATAGGACTTTGGTTAGTTCGCATTTGGAGCATTGTGTGCAGTTCTGGTCACCCCATTACAGAAAGGATTATAAATGTTTTGGAGAGGGTGCAGAATGCTGTCTGGATTAGAGGCTATTAGCTATAAGAAGAGGTTGGACAGGCTTGGATTGTTTTCTCTGGAATGCCAGATGTTGAGTGGAGACCTGATAGAAGTATATAAAATTATGAGAAGCGTAGATAGGGTGATCAGAGGCGGAGAGTATGAGTGGGGTGGTAAATGAGTACTTTACATCAAACTTTAACAGATAAGAAAATGTTGTTGTAAATTCAGCAAAGGAAGATCTACTTGACATTCTGGAAGGGCTTAAAGTTGATAAAGAGAAATTAAGTTGATAACACGTGAGAAAGGCAAAATCAACTGACCCCAAATGAGATTAGTGAAAGAAGGAAGGGAATCGCAAAGGCCCTGTTAATAACTTAACAACATTTGTATATTCAGAAGTGATAGAAAATTGGAAGTGTTATAACCTTGTTCAAAAAATTGAATTAGTGACAAGTCAGTTTAACTTCAGTGGTATAATCAGGAATGGAATGAGTCACCCATGTGTGGGTTAATTAGAGAAAGCCAGCATGGAAGGAAAATTGTGTCCAATTAACAATTGAACCTTGTGATGAAGAAACAGGGGGTGCTGATTACAGAAATGCAGTTGAAATGGTATATATGAAATTCTAAAAGGAATTTAGTGTAATAGGTTTGTCTTCAGGGTTGAATGCCGTGGAATAGCAGGAGCGGTAGCGGTAGCAGGAAGGTTACAACATTAGCTAATTAACAGAAAAAAGATAGTAGTATTGAAAGGTCATTTTTTCAGACAGAAAGTGATGTACATTGGAGCTCCCTGGAGGATGATACTTGGATTACTGCATTTTTGATTTTGGCATACAAAGCCAAATGTCCAACTGTTTAAACTTTTCAGGTATAAATGAACAGTGGAGGATGGTAATGTAGGCAGGCTAGTGCAATGAGTAGACAGGAGGCAACTGGAATCTAACATTAATAAGTGCAAAGTATTATATTCTCATAGGAAGAATCAGAAAAGATAACATAAGGACACAATACTAAAAGAGGCACCAGAAAGACCAAGAATTGGAAGAAGGGGGGAGGTTGATGTTTTCTCAAGAGTGGTTGGTTGAGCAAGTGTTCAAAGAAATGTAGGATCCTATAAAGGTAAAGAAAAGAAAAGTAAAAGTGTAGAGTACAAATGCAAGGAGGTCATGGTCGACTTTCTTAGAACATCTGGCTGCCCATTACCTGAGTCTTCTGGGCATCACATTTCATATAAATATTTTGTGGAGGGGACAGAAATGGTTTACAAAATTGATTGCAGAGATGAAGGACTTCAGTTGAGCATATCCTAGTTATATAATATAAATTATAATGTAAGATATTTTATTAAGTAAAAGATCAATTCAACTTTTTTGGGTTCTGAATAAACATCTCCAGCCACTCCTGTCTGATGTAAAAGGGGATGGGAGGGGGAGGGGTGATAGGGTGGGGAAAGGGAGGGGGGAGGGGGGATTGAAAGGGAGTGGGAGTTGGGAGACGGGGAGGTGGGAGTTGGGAGAGGGGGAGGTGGGAGGGGGAGGGGGGAGAGGGGGAATGGGGGGAGGGGGAATGGGGGGAGGGGTGAGGGGGGATTGAAAGGGAGTGGGAGGTGGGAGAGGGGGAGGTGGGAGAGGGGGGTGGGGTGGAGGATGAGAGGGGGAGGGGGAGAGGGGAGGTAGGGGGAGTGGGGTAGGGGAAGAGGGGAGGGAGTGGGGTAGAGGGGGAGGGGAGGGGGAGAGGGGTGTAGGGGGGGAGCAGGGTAGAGGGGAGGTAGGAGGGAGTGGGGTTGAGTGGGAGGGGGAGGGGGAGAGGGGGGGTGGGGGAGGGGAAGAGAGAGGAGGGGGGGGAACCACAAAGTCTTTGAAATGAAATGTTATCTTTAAAAATTAGTACAGTGTTTTAAAGAACAATAAATTCAACATTAATGTATTAAAATTTTCGAAGTTAAACCAAAACAATGAAGTTCAATCGGACTCTTATCTTTAAAGATTTGGAAGTCAGCACTTCGTTCACAAACAAAGTGAGAATGACCGTTGGTGAAGGATTTGAAGAATGTTATCGAAATGCTAGCTCACTCATTGTGACGTCATCAGCGAAAGGCACTCGAGAGAGGGGAGGGGGAGAGATCTCGGGAGTTCTCAGGAAACCTGAGCCGAGGTGCGAGCGTGCATCGTGCGTCGAGCAAAGCTCTTGGGAGTTCTCGGGAAAGCCGAGGCGCGAGCGTGCGTCGTGCGTCGACCTCGGAAGTGCTCTGAAGCACTCGGAAGTGCTTGGAAGCGATCGGAAGCTGCAGTATAGAGCCCACTTGCTCGTTCTTTCTGCGTCTTTTAAAGAATGGGGGGGGAGGGAGTGAGGGGGGAGGGAGGGAGAGGGGGTGATGTCACTCATTGCGCGTGAAACATAGGGCAGTGTGCCACGAGGAGCAGAGCCATTGTGACATCATCAGCGAGACTATCTCGTTTATTTTGCATGTTATTTGAATTATTTGAACATTTTCATAAATAATTCCGGAAATAATGCATCACATTTTCAAATAAGGCGATTTTTGACATCATGGCATAAATCTCTATCAGAATATGTAAACATTTCACCGTTAGCGCGTCGTGTTTTCGAGGAGATGTGAAACGCATACGAACATCACACACACACACAAATACACAAATAAATACACATCCAAGATCAGACTTTTAATAGTTACTAGACCAAGTGCAGACCCGGGGTGGGAATCTGGCACCCACGAACACACACACTCATAACAACCCATGATATTATCTTAATTTTTAAATTTGCTTCTTTTATCCCATCTCCACCCTATCCACTGACGAATAGCCCTCACCTCTCAGGTGCGTCTAGAGGGGGGGGGGGCAGAGAGTGAAAATGTAATGTTAGAATTTAAAAAATTTGAAGAGGGGGAGGAGGAAGGGGGGAGAGGAAGGGGGAGAGGAAGGGGGAGAGAGGAAGGGGTGCGAGGAAGGGGGATGGAGAGGAGGGTGTGGAGAGAGTAAGGAGAGGATGTTGGAGATAGGTGAAGGGGGGTGTTTTGACCTGGTGTTCATGAGTTAAGCTGCGGGCTGTGAAGAGAGAAGGGCAGAGAGAGAGAGAGAGGGGAGAGACAGAGAGACTGGTACACCCAAAAAAGGTGGTGAAATTCAGCGGGTGCAGCAACATCTATGGAGTGAAGGAAATAGGCAATGTTTGTGGCCGAAACCCATCTTCAGACGTGTTTTGTTATGAAACATTGCCTATTTCCTTCGATCCAAAGATGCTGCTGCATCCGCTGAGTTTATACTTCATTTTTTTGTTTACCTTGCGTTTGGGGGGGGGGGGCTGCGGCTGCGGCATCACACTCACACTAACCACCCCCCAAACACACAGGTGGGGGGAGTGGGGGAGAGGGAGACGGGGTTGGGGAGAGGAGGGGAGGGGGAGAGAAGGAGACGGGGTGGGGAGAGAAGAGGGGAGGGAGGGGAGGGAAGAGGGGGACGGAGGGGAGAGGGGGAGGAGGAAAGGGGAGAGATTGGGGAGGGAGAGATCAGGGTGGGTGAGAGGGAGGGTGAGGAGAGTTTGGAGTGGGAGGAGAGCGGGGAGGGCAGGAAGGGGGGAGAGGGGGGAGGGGATGAGGGGAAGGGGAGAGGAGTAGGGGGAAGAGAGGGAGAGAGGGAGGGTGGAGGGAGAGAGGTGGGGAGGGAGAGGGGAAGAGTGGGGAGTGCAGACCAAGTGCAGACCCGTTGGGTCTGGACACCGAACGTGTGTTTGGGGCGGGGGGCTGTGACGTCACACTAACCACCCGTTGGGTCTGTACCTCCAAAGCAGGATTGCGGGGTGTGAATCTGGCACCCACAAACACACACACTCATCACACCCCTTGATATTATATTAATATTTTAAAGACAGAGAGACTGTTGGCGGGCTGTTTTCCCAACGCGCGTTTGCGGGAGGGGGGGTGGGCTGCGGCATCACACTCACACTAACCACCCCCCAAACTCACACTAACCACCCCCAAACACACTCGGGGGGATGGGGGGGAAGGAAGACGGGGTGGGGAGAGAAGAGGGGAGAGGGAGACGGGGCGGGGAGAGAAGAGGAGAGGGAGAGGGAGGGTGGAGAGGAAGGGGGAGAGAGGAGAAGGGTGGAGAGAGGAAAGAGAGGATGGGGGAGAGAGGTGAAGGGGGGGGGGTTGGAGCGGGCATGCATGAGTCGAGTCGCGGGCTGTGAGGGAGAGAAGGGAGAGAGAGAAGGGAGAGAGTGAAAGGAGAGAGAGAAGTGGGAGAGAGAGAAGGGAGAGAGAGAGAGAGAGAAGGGAGGGTGAATGGAGAGAGAGAGATAAGGGAGAGAGAGAAGGGAGAGAGAGAGAAGGGAGAGAGAGAAAGGTGAGGGAGAGAATGGGGAGAGAGAGAATGGGGAGAGAGAGAGAGAGAGACCAAGTGCAGACCCGTTGAGTCTGGACACCGAACGTGCGTTTGCGGGTGGGGGGGGTGCTGTGGCGTCACACTAACCACCCCGTTTCTTCCAAAGCACGGTTGCGGGGTGGGAATCTGGCACCCACAAACACACACACTCATCACAACCCTTTTAATTTGCTTCTTTTATCCCATCTCCACCCTATCCATTGACGAATAGCCCTCAGCTCTCAGGTGCGTCTAGAGGGGGGGGGGCAGAGAGAGAAAATTTAATGTTAGAATTTTAAAAAATTGAAGAGGGGGAGGAGGAAGGGGGGAGAGGAAGGGGGAGAGAGGAAGGGGGGAGAGGAAGGGGGAGAGGAAGGGGGGAGAGGAAGGGGGGAGAGGAAGGGGGGAGAGGATGGGGGAGAGAGAGGAGGGTGTGGAGAGAGGAAGGAGAGGATGTGGGAGATAGGTGAAGGGGGGGGGGTTTGAGCGGGTGTTCATGAGTTGAGCTGCGGGCTGTGAAGAGAGAAGGGCAGAGAGAGAGAGAGAGGGGAGAGACAGAGAGACTGGTACACCAAAAAAAGCTGGTGAAACTCAACGGGTGCAGCAGCATCTATGGAGCGAAGGAAATAGGCAACGCTTTGGGTCGAAGCCCATCCTCAGACTGGGCTGTGGGTGCTGCAAAGACATATGTAAACGGATTCATTCCGATTTGTCACACGTGTCACAGGGCGTCGCCACGTGTGTGGGGGGGATAGGGAATGGGGACATTTCAAAATGTTAAACAAACAGCTCTCAGCAATAGAATGTAAATGAAGGTTCCGTTTTGTGATGTCACAATGCCCAATGCTGCGGGGGTTGGGGGGGAGGGGCTGGGCCTGCTGCCAAGGCATATGTAAATGGATCCATTCCGATTGGACATCTGTGACCATTGTGCATTGTGACATCACACAACAGAATCTTTACTAACATTCTACGGCTGAGCTGTTTTTTTAAACATTTTGAAATGTTTGGTTTGGGGGGGGGGAGAGGTATTTTATTTTAAAAAGCGTACATAAACACGACCGAATTTAATCGGGATCATCTATTCGTAAAGATAAATGTAACCTCTTTAGAAACGGTAAAAAATATCGGCGTTTCCGCGCGCTGCGCGGGCGCGGGGCGGTATCAAAGGCGGGACAAGTCAAGCAGAACGTTGGACGTACAGACGTACAACGTACAGACGTACAGACGTACAGACGGACGGCAGCCAGAGAATTTTAAAAGTATATAGATAGATATATAGATAGATAGATAGATAGATAGATAGATAGATAGATAGATAGATAGATAGATATGTGTTTGTTTTTATTTATGCATCATCTAAGCCATCGTCAGAAGCATCATTTTGCCAGTTGCAGGTAGTGGATTTGTTGTCTGGTTGTATTGACCAAGGTGAGGCTTTTCATGCAGTCATAATCAGCACCAGTTACTTCCAGTCGAGGCATCAGTAAATCCAACATCAGATACAATATAACGAAACACAGAGTGAATCTTCTATTGTTTTTCCAGTAACACTCCAAAATAAAATCTTTGTATCAGAAGGTAGAAAATTATATTTGGGGTAAATATAATCCAGTTTGTTAAGTGCCAGGCAGAGTCCATAGTTTGAGATTAATTGGGTTAAATTGGGTTTGAGATTAATAGGGTTAAATGCATCAGATTTTTTAATTGATAATGCAGTAGGTATGTAGCATGAGAAGTTTTAGATACCTAATAATGTTTTTGCAAAATGTAATTACACCAACACTGGTACACAATAAAAGGTGACATTTAACGGGATTGCAGAAAGTTGGTTGACAGTCTGAAAACAAAGAAGTGATGGGTATTAGAAAGATTGGAAATTATGAACGTCAGTGCTTGATCCAATTTTGTTTTAGGTATGGATGGTTAATTTGTGATGTCTTAAAGGAAACTTGTGGAGTGTAATTCTATCCAGATAATAACACAGTCGTTTGATTAGCCTTTCCGGTCTTTCAAACCAGGCTGCACTGAACATGGTCACTAAATGCTTAGCAAGTGAGCTGAAACCCCATGGAATTCTTTGTGCATCAGTGCACCCAGGCTGGGTCAAAACAGACATGGGTGGAGAAAAGGTAAGATCATAAACTTAGTGATCAGTCTAAAATTATAGTCAAGAGTGTTTTATTGTCATTTTTCCCAAAATTGAACAATGAAATTCTACTTGCAACAGCACAACATAAATATAGTACTCAGTAGATACCATAACACATAAGAAGTTCAATATATTTTTTTTAAAGCATTTCTTATATGCATTTTTGTCATCAATATTGCTAATGTTCTTAGATATGAATATTCAATTCAATCTCAGTTGTTAATCTTTTATGTTATTCATCTTGAAAAGTCAGCACCCACCAATTTTAGAGTCAGAGTCACAAAGCTCAGAAACAGGCCCTTTGGCTCAACTTGCACAAGCTAACCAAGATGCCCCTACTGGCCACATCCCATCTCCATCCCTTTCTGCTTTCCACAGAGACCGTTCCCTCCGCAACTCCCTGGTCAACTCATCCCTTCCCACCCAAACCACCCCTCCCCAGGTACTTTCACCTGCAACCGCAGGAGATGCACACCTGGCCCTGTACCTCCTCCCTCAACTCCATCCAAGGACCCCAACAGTCTTTTCAGGTGAGGCAGAAGTTCACTTTCACCTCATCCACTGTATCTGCTGTTCCAGGTGTCAACTCCAAGCGCAGGCTCGGCGATCGTTTCGCTGAACACCTCCGCTCAGTCCATCTTAACCTACCTGATCTCCCGGTTGCTCAGCACTTTAACTCCTCCTCCCATTCCCAATCTGACCTTTCAGTCCTGGGCCTCCTCCATTGTCAGAGTGAGGCCCAGCGCAAATTGGAGGAATAGCACCTTATATTTCGCTTGGGTAGCTTACACCCCAGCGATATGAACATTGACTTCTCTAACTTCAAATAACCCTTGCTTTCCCTCTCTCTCCATCCCCTCCCCCTTCCCAGTTCTCCCACCAGTCTTACTGACTCCAACTACATTCTATCTCTGTCCCACCCACTCCTCTGACATCAGTCTGAAGAAGTGTCTCGACCCGAAATGTCACCCATTCCGTCTCTCCAGAGATGCTGCCTGTTACTCCAGCATTTTGAGTCTACCTTCGATTTAAACCAGCATCTGCAGTTCTTTCCCACTCCAAATCTTTCCTATTCTTTGCTTATTCTATTTGCCACATTTTTCACTTCTTAAAACAAAGAATGTTGGTTTCAACATCTGTGGTCAAGCTTGAGTTTCATTAAAAACTGTTAACAAAATTAATGGACATTTTGGTTTTGGATTCTGCAGCTTTTTGTCCTCTTTTCCCCTTTCTCCATCTGGAGTTATGTTGCCATATTAGGAGTAGTCGAACAGTAGTCGGCTTCAGTTCATGGCAGTATGTTTAAGGTCATCAACTACGTCCACGCAAAATTATTCTTGACCTGAAGAAATATCCTTTGTACTTTTATCTAACTGATTTTCCATTTTATTTGTTTCATCAGGCATCATTATTCAAAGAAGAAAGTGTGCAGGGGATTCTCAAGGTACTTGCAAGGCTTTCAGAACAAGACAGTGGATTGTTTTTAGACTGGAGAGGTCAACGTTTACCTTGGTGAAGATAAACGTGTGTGAATTATTATGAAATAGAAATGAAAGCTATGACTTATGCAGCAACCCTGTTTATGAAATATTTAAAATTATTATGAAATTATTTTAAAAGTTTCATTTTGTTCTTGACACTTTTTTTAATTAGATAAAAATTATTAATAAAATGATCTCAGTGGTGATTGTAATTGAATTATGTGTATTATCATTTTAAATTTTTCAATTGAATTAACTCTCCGGTAGCATTGAACCCTGGAAACCTGTCTTGATACTATTGAATGTCATTGCTGAAAGTAATTGATCTGTTCAGCACACAAAGTATCAGTCACTTCTTTAATCCAGAATGGTATTTGGACTTAAGGGCCTGTCCCACTTTCACGACCTAATTCACGACCTCTGCCGAGTTTGCCCTTGACTCGTACTCGTAGCATGGTCGTCACGAGGTCGTAGGTAGGTCGTGATGCTAGTCGTAGGTAATCGTGGCATCAAGTAGGTCGGGGAATTTTTCTAGCCTGATCAAAAATGTCCACAAGTAAAAAAGGTTGTGAATTAGGTCGTGAAAGTGGGACAGGCCCTTAACAATTCCAAATTAAGTTTAGTTCTGCAGTGGATTTTACTGCAAGAGGCTATGATCAAAGGCTAAGTTTGGCATTCGATCGATTTCCAGTTTTGACTGAGGCGACACAGCAGTTACAGACTTTTTCATTGGGCATGCAGGCATTTTGTCCCAAGTCTATTAAATTTGATTTAAGGGTGAATATGTCTACTTTTCATTTGCAACTCTGTTTGCATCTCCTTCTCCCTGCATCTGGTAATGCCAGAATGGTTGCTCTGAAAAATAAATATGGTTCAGTTGCCTCTAGCAGATAGTTGTAAATTTGTTGCATTTAAGAGGTTTGAATACACATTCTTGCTGAAATTTCTGTACAGTCGTGTTATCTTTTACAATATGTTAAAACATCTCATCTATGCATTTATAAGAATTATAGATCCAAAGACAATACTTTGAAAAGAGCAGGGTACATATTCTAGTGTCCCTCAAACAAATTCACTAAAACGGTGTTGTTTATGGGAACTTACTGCTGTGATTCTGCATTACATCATGACTACAATGTAAAAACATTTCATTGAGTATAAAGACCTAAAGTTAAAACGTTTAATAAAAACAAACATTTTTCAAAACAACTTTACAAGTTTAGAATTCAGAGTGGTTACTACAACATTTTGAGATCATCTGAGAGTACAATTGTCATAATACACAAAATGCTTTATGCTGCCCCATTTGGGAGCCTGTAAATTCTTTGAGCATGACTGGAAATAGCCCTCTGGAAACGGAAATGTATAAGTAATCTAATAACCATTATGTTCGTGTGAGAATTGACCTGGAATTGCAATTAATGTTGACATATTCAGAAGCTGTTTGAATTTGTCAATGATGCATGAGGAGAAAACTTTACCGGCCATTGTTCTAGTACATTGTCCGGTGAAGTGGAGGACGTTTTAATTCACGACCCAGACACACAGGTTTAAAAACATTTTAAATCAGGTCCCACACCACCAAGTTTTCAGATTCTTAAGTAAAACACAAAGTACTAGAGTTATTCAGCATATGTGTAAGACTTGGATAGCCGACTTAATATGGTTTACCAGGGCCGGCCTTAAGCCAATTGGACCAATTGCTCCCAATTGGGCCCCGCGCCTAAGGGGGCCCTGCGCTAGACTGGTGGGCAACACACTCTATCCCCTCAGCAGCGACCCCAGTAGGTGAAATTCCTCACCGACAACAACACGGCCCCGCGGTTAACTCTCAACAGCTGTGATAGAAATGATGGGGGGGGGGGGTGGGTACACAGGGGGACGGCGTCCCCTATTTTTCAGTTTCCAGCTCGGGTTTAATGAGTACTGCATAAAGATTAGAGTTGTTTATCACTTGATTCAACTGAGACAAAAACGATTTGTTAACTGCCACTGTTAGCACTTGTTAACAGCCAGTAGTTAACACGTAGTTATACAATGTGTCACCAATACATCGATCTGCATTCCTCAGTCAATATAATTGTGTTTTGACCAAGTATTAATGACGGTCAATCCTTTGAATAAAATTCACGGCAGAATTTCTTAAAACTTACTGTCATTAAGGGCTCCGGACCGCGAGCACGGGCTTCTTCTGTGCAGGTACAGTCATTCACCCATGTTATTTTAAGAAGGAACTGCAAATGCTGGAACAATCGAAGGTAGACAAAAATGCTGGAGAAACTCAGCGGTGAGGCAGCATCTCACCCGCTGAGTTTCTCCAGCATTTTTGTCCACCCACGTTATTTAGTAATTTGTACCCATCATTTAAGGGTGTTATATGAATTTTTTTTTAATAAGTTTATGCATGTTGTTTTCTCTCTCTCCTTCAAGGTTAGTTCTTCTGTTTGCCTTTATTTGCTTCAGTTTTATTCAGTGTTATTTATCACGTTGTGGTTGTAGCTTTTGAACGATTTAAACGTATCGGATTTTTAAAATTCATAACGTTGCCCGAGCGCCAAATCCCTTCAGTTGTACCTGCAACTGAAGCTACGGGTGGAGTAGACCTTGAAGAGGCATTGACACTTTGTTTTTATGTACAGGGGTAATAGAGAAGGGCTCCGGACCGCGAGCTCTCTGACTGAATGATACAGACGTCCCGACTGAAAATCACACCCTTCCGATCAATTATTTTAGGATAAGCCTTTCTAGAGAACATGCTACTTTTTGCTTTGCCCATTTTCAAAATATAGAATTTTGAATTTGCCGTTTGATTTGTACAAGGAGACTACAAAGTTCGTAATATCTATTTTTGTACACACTAACTTTCTACATTTCTACTTTTGGGTGTGTATGTGGCAATTCTGGCTCATGGAATTTTCTCCCACACTACTAGTTATAGTCGTAACAACATATTTAAATACGTGAAATTTTCGATCTATCCCAACCCCTTAAAAAATGCCTGAAGAAGGGACCCGACCCTAAACGTCGCCTAGCCATTCCCTCCATAGACACAAAATGCTGGAGTAACTCAGCGGGTCAGGCAGCATCTCTGGAGAGAAGAAATAGGTGACATTTTGGGTCGAGACCCTTCTTCGGACCCTCCATAGATCCAGCCTGACCTGCTGAGTTCTCCAGCACTTTATGTTTTGCTCTTAAAATAAATCTGTGGTCCGTTGAAGAAACAACACAATAGACCACTCTGGAAGTGCAAGTTTTGCTGTACATTTCATACTGTAGAAACATAGAAACATAGAAAATAGGTGCAGGAGGAGGCCATTCGGCCCTTCGAGCCAGCACCGCCATTCATTGTGATCATGGTTGATCTTCCCCAATCAATAACCTGTGCCTGCCTTCTCCCCATATCCCTTGATTCCACTAGCCCCTAGAGCTCTATCTAACTCTCTCTTAAATCCATCCAGTGACTTGGCCTCCGCTGCCCTCTGTGGCAGGGAATTCCATAAATTCACAACTCTCTGGGTGAAAACGTTTTTTCTCACCTCAGTCTTAAATGACCTCCCCTTTATTCTAAGACTGTGGCCCCTGGTTCTGGACTCACCCCACATTGGGAACATTTTTCCTGCATCTAGCTTGTCCAGTCCTTTTATAATTTTATATGTTTCTATAAGATATCCCCTCATCCTTCAAAACTCCAGTGAATACAAGCCTAGTCTTTTCAATCTTTCCTCATATGACAGTCCCGCCATCCCAGGGATCAATCTCATGAATCTACGCTGCACTGCCTCAATCACAAGGATGTCCTTCCTCAAATTAGATCAAAACTGTACACAATACTCCAGATGTGGTCTCACCAGAGCCCTATACAACTGCAGAAGAACCTCTTTACTCCTATACTGAAATCCTCTTGTTATGAAGGCCAACATTCCATTAGCTTTCTTCACTGCCTGCTGTACCTGTAAGCCAACTTTCAGTGACCGGTGTATAAGGACGCCCAGGTCTCGTTGCACCTCCCCCTTACCTAACCTAACCCCATAGAGTTAATAATCTGCACCCTTGTTTTTGCCGCCAAAGTGGATAACCTCACATTTATCTATATTATACTGCATCTGCCACGCATCTGCCCACTCACTCAACATTTCCAGGTCACCCTGTAACCTCCTAACATCCTCTTCACAGTTCACACTGCCACCCAGCTTTGTGTCATCCGCAAACTTGCTAGTGTTGCTCCTAATTCCCTCTTCCAAATCATTGATATATATGGTAAACAGCTGTGGCCCCAACACCGAGCCTTGCGGCACTCCACTCGCCACTGCCTGCCATTCTGAAAAGGACCCGTTCACTCCTACTCTATGCTTCCGGTCTGCCAACCAATTTTCTATCCGTGTCAACACCCTACCCCCAATACCATGTGCTCTTATTTTAGTCACCAGTCTCCCATGCCGGACCTTATCAAAGGCTTTCTGAAAGTCTAGATACACTACATCCACTGGCACCCCTTCATCCATTTTACACATCATAAAACACCTTGAGTGAATTAATGGGGTTAGATTATTTTTTAAATCTGTTGTCTTGAATTAATCGATACCCACCCTGATATCAGATTTAAATCGAAATTCCGATTTTTGTGTTTTCCTACTTGTCAATTTTTTGTGCCTGACTATTTGGCGGCCAATCAACCGCTGTCTCTAAGGGGATTGCGTCCAATCACCGACCAGCTTCCCTTAAAATTCCCGTCCAATCAACAAATCGGTCTCCTCCCGTCCAATCAGCCGCTGTCTCCAAGGGCGTTGTGTCAAATCACTTGTAGACAAAAACGTTGGAGAAACTCAGCGGGTGAGGCAGCATCTATGGAGCGGAGGAAATAGGCGACGTTTCGGGCCGAAACTCTTCTTCAGACTGAATCTCCAAGGGCATTGTGTCCAATCTCATAATGCAGTTTAATGGTAATTAGCAGCTACGGTAAAGGTTGGAAGCCAGCGGAGGTACTGACAGTCAGACGAGAGCAGGAGAGATTAAGACAGTTTATAATCCATAGCAATTAAGTTACAATTTCACAATATATACTAATTAACAGGCCTGACAGGAACCTGGGGCTCACCAAAATTGTTCCCAATTGTGCCCCGCACCTCCTAAGGCCGGCCCTGTGGTTTACAATCGATAAAATGGACATAAGTAATAATACCGAGATTATTTCATTGGAGCCACGCCTGTAGCCAGAGCTGGCGAGGCTGTCACGAGTGGATCTGGTTTTATTTTGAATTTTGAAGGTAGACACAAAAGCCAAGGCGCTTCGGGTCGAGACTATTCCCTCTCTCCAGAGATGCTGCCTGTCCCGCCGAGTTACTCCAGCATTTTGTATCTACTACCTTTGATTTAAACCAGCATCTGCAGTTCTTTCCTACACACGTATTTTGAATTGCGCGGTTGTGTGTGCGGGCGATGTTGCGAGGAGCCGTTTGGCAGCTGGCGAGAGCCGTCGGCGGTGGGCGGCAGCAAAGATGTCGGCCGAGCAGTTGCAGAGCGCAGCGATGGAGGGGGTGCAGCAGCTGGTGAAGAGGAAGGATGTCATGGAGGCGCAGATCAAAGCTTACTACGACATCTTGGAGGGGGTGAGTGGAGTGTGCGGCGGTGGGGGCGAGGGAGTGAGTGGAGGGGGCTAGCGAGGGAGGGAGGGAGTGGAGGGGGCTAGGGAGGGAGTGAGTGGGTGGAGGGGGCTAGGAAGGGAGTGGGTGGAGGGGGCTTGGGAGGGAGTGAGTGGAGGGGGCTAGGGAGGGAGTGAGTGGCGGGGGCTAGGGAGGGAGTGAGTGGCGGGGGCTAGGGAGGGAGTGAGTGGAGGGGGCTAGGGAGGGAGTGAGTGGAGGGGGCTTGGGAGGGAGTGAGTGGAGGGGGCTAGGGAGGGAGTGAGTGGCGGGGGCTAGGGAGGGAGTGAGTGGCGGGGGCTAGGGAGGGAGTGAGTGGAGGGGGCTAGGGAGGGAGTGAGTGGAGGGGGCTAGGGAGGGAGGGAGTGAGTGAGTGGAGGGGGCTAGGGAGGGAGTGAGTGGGAACCTGCGGGTACGGCTGGAGGTTTTCGTTTCCCGTTAATACAACACAGGAACCCACGGTGCTTGGGCTGGCAATGAAGCCATTCCCATCCGTCTGCACATGATTGTTGTCTCCATTCCTTGCTTGTCAGAAAGCCTTTTAAATGCCACCATTGTTTCTGAAGGCATCCACCACTCTGTGAGAAATAAAACCTTTCCCCGCATAACACTTGTAAACTTTCCTCTCTCACTTTTACATGCCCCCTCGTATTTTACATTTCCACCCTGTAAGCAGTTGTTCAACCTCTCCTAATAGTGAATACTCTCTAATTTGGGCAACATCCTAATGAACCTGTTATACAACCCCTCCAGAGTTGTACAAGTCTCCACACCCTTCCTATAATGGGAGACTGGAACTGTAAGGAATACTCCAAATGTAGCCTAACCTGAGTTTTATACAACTGCAACATGACTCATCAACTTTATACTCAATATTCCACCGATGAAGGCAAGCATGTCTTTAATAATAATAATAATAGATTTTATTTATATAGCGCTTTTCAGGACTCAAAGTCGCTTTACAATTGAGAGTCAGGAATAAACAAAACAAAATAGAGCAGTAAGACAGAGGTGAGGGGAACATGGGACTAAAGGTATGCAGAGGTGAAGAGATGGGTCTTGAGGCGGCACTGGAAGATGGTGAGGGACTCAGAATTTCGGACCGGTTGTGGGAGGGAATTCCAGAGCCTGGGAGCTGCCCTGGAGAAGGCTCTGCCTCCAAAAGTGCAGAGGTTTCATTTCGGAGTGGAGAGGAGACCAGCTGATGTGGATCTGAGGGACCGTGAGGGTTGGTAGGGGGAGAGGAGGTCAATGAGATAAGGGGGGGGGCAGGTTGTTGAGGGCTTTGTAGGTGAGGAACAGGATTTTGTAGGTGATCCGGTGGGAAATGGGAAGCCAGTGAAGTTCTTTGAGAACTGGGGTGATGTGGTGCCAGGATTTGGTGTGGGTAATGAGTCGAGCGGCTGCATTTTGGACCAGTTGGAGTCGTTTGATGCTGCTGGAATTGATTCCGAAAAGAAGAGAGTTACAGTAGTCCAGTCGGGAGGAGATGAAGGCATGGATGAGTCTTTCAGCAGCGGGGGGTGTGAGAGACGATCTGATTTTTGCAATGTTGCGGAGGTGAAAAAATGATGTTTTGACAACATGGCGGATGTGAGGCTCAAGGGAGAGGGTTGAGTCAAGGATCACGCCAAGGTTGCGTGCCTGAGGAGATGGGGAGACAGTGGTGCCGTCGATAGTGAGAGTGGGGTTGTTAATTTTAGTGAGTGTTGATTTGGAGCCAATGAGGAGAAATTCTGTTTTGCTACTGTTTAATTTAAGGAAGTTGAGTTGCATCCAAGATTTGATGGCTGATAGGCAGGAGTTGATATGGGAGAGAGGGGGGTGGTGGGGGGACTTGGTGCTGAGATAGATCTGGGTGTCATCAGCATAGCAGTGGAAGTCCAGTTTGAAGTGACGGAGTATATGACCAAGGGGGAGGATGTAGATGATGAAGAGGAGGGGACCAAGAACGGAGCCTTGGGGAATGCCTTGAGTGACAGTGGCTGTGGCAGAGGTGTGGTTATGGAGAGAGATGAAGTGGGATCGGTTGGAAAGGTAAGAACGGAACCAGCTGAGTGCAGAACCTTCAATGCCAAGGTCCCTAAGTCTGGTGAGCAGGATGTTGTGGTTGACGGTATCGAAGGCTGCACTCAGGTCGAGGAGGATGAGGATATTGAGGGAGCCAGAGTCAGCAGAGGTAAGGAGGTCATTGAGGACTTTGAGGAGAGCAGTTTCTGTGCTATGGAGGGGGCGAAAGCCAGATTGGAGTGGTTCGAATAGGTTATATGCGAGGAGGTGGGAATGAAGTTGTGACGCGACGATGCGCTCCAGGGTTTTTGAAAGAAAGGGGAGGTTTGAGATGGGGCGGTAGTTAATGAGAGAGGAGGGATCAAGACCAGGTTTCTTTAAGATTGGTGTGACAGCAGCAGTTTTGAAAGCAGAGGGGACAATTCCTTGGGACAATGAGGAGTTGAAAAGATTAGTGAGGTAGGGGCAGAGAGCAGGGAGGCAGGACTTCAGCAGGGGAGTGGGGAGAGGGTCAAGGGAGCAGGTAGTGGGTTTGGAAGAGCTGATGAGTTTGGAGATTTCAGTAGGGGTGACCGGGTCAAACTGGGAGAGGAAGCAGTGAGGGGGAGGGGTATGGAGATCAGCGGAGATGTTGAAAGGAGGGGCCTTGGTAGGTGGTGGAGTAGATGCTGGGGAGTCGGGTACAGGGGATAGGGATTGATAGATGGTGCTAATTTTATCAGCAAAAAAATTATCTACCATTGTATCTACTTGTGCTGAGACTTTCCGGAGCTCTGGATTTGCACCCCAAATCCCCCATGTGTCAGTTGTCTATATAGACTGTTTTTTATAATATTTTAGCAAAGCTTCTCTCACCATCATTAAAATATATCTTGAACATCAAGACACCAACTAAAAAAAACAGACAGCAACAGAATATTAACCCTGACCAAGGCTGCAGCTTCAATGCAGCTGAACAAGTTAAATTATTTTATATTCAATGTTATTATTTCTATATTGATGCCTTTCTCATGCATTTGGGAGAATGTGAGCTTTTTTAATCTACTTTCATGAAGGAGTTTGAAAATGGGGCTGAAAAATCATTCCTGAATTATTTTAGTTTCCATCTAGCCTTTATCCACCGTGGGAAAACTTCTTGACTTTGCTCCTACCTATGAGACAGAGTTTGTGACACATTACCTTTTAATTTCTGCTTCTCTTTATGCACTGCTGTCTCAGTGTCCCGACACAGTGATATTAGAAAACAAAGGAGTTCTAGATCCAAGCAAAGAGATTATAGCACACTAGTATTCGGCACTTGCCTTTATATACTGTAACAATGTGCTCAGCCAGGGACAAAATTAACATATCCAATTTTTAATCCATCAGACTATGTGAATTCCTGACCCTTGCACAGGAATTAATGACATGGGGTTCTGATGTATGATTTTGTGGTCCATTTATGTGGCTTTTACTGCTCAAAATACATCGTTATGCTGTCTGGTGGCATCGTGTGTTCAATAATGAAGAGTAAATACTAAAATAGATACAACAATCTACTTCAATTTATTTTGATGCACAAATGAGAAATGGAAATACAGTTGTATACTAATGCAGTGCAGACGGAATCATTTCAACCCTTGCGAACATGCAGCTGTTTATTACAGTCAGCTTATTACTTTCACCTCCCCGTTCAATCCATTCCACTTTGCTTTTACTGCAACACATCCACTTCTCAATGTTACTTTTAATCTGCTTCCATCACCTTTTCAAGCAGTTGCTTCCAGATTAAAACTCACTATGTTCAAAAAGAAAGTTCTTACCATCTCTCATTCTTTTGACAATTTTCAAATTAGAAATTCAATACAATATGGCTCAAATTAGTTTTTGTTCCAATGTCATGCCTGGTTCTAAAAACAAAGACAGGCATTTAACATTATATTTGCATTTTAACGTTAATTGTGTTGCTAAACCTTTTGTGTTTTAGCAAAATCATGCTGGAATGGATGGGCCATTAGTTGATGTCGAAGGATATCCGCGATCGGATATTGATGTTTACCAAGTTCGAACAGCTCGACATAATATCATTTGTAAGTATTGCTGACAGTTTAAAAAATAAATGTTGAAATATGATAAAGGAAAAGTTGTTGCTTTGAGCTACCAATGCAGTATGCTCTCAGCCATCCAGCATCCGTGGTATGTGCCAGTTACACAAAAGTGCTGGTTGTATGAGAATTGTTTAAAAACAATATGCTACATCACACTTACTAGTTTTCTTATCATAAACCTTCTAATAAACTGTTGAACTATGTCATCCGCTTATCCTTCCAAATAGCAGAGTTTTACACTGCAATTTTAAACTTTAAGGCTAAATAATAATAATGTAAAGCACAGTGAAAATAAATCAAATGACTACTCACCATCACATAAAATGCTGAATGTTGCTGCTAATCAGCCTACAACTGTGTTGTCCTTATCTATAAGCATAAACTAATTATATCTTTTCACACATATTTTGCATTATCATTGAAATAAAAGTTGCTGTTTGTGGAATTTATGAAATTGCTTAATATTCTTAGAAATTTTTGCTGGTTGCATGAGCATTTTGAATGCATAAATACCAGATAAATAATTCGGAATATTGCATAAAAAAATTATCTGCAATCTGATTGTACAATGATTAGGTACAAGATTCTTTCAACTTAATTTACAGTGATCAAAATAAATAATAAGTTACAATTACAATGTCAAAAATCTTTCTCAATTCTGTGAGCTTTGATGGTTCTTCACTGGGCTTGCAGGATGGTTTGTTATAATTCCAAATTGTCATACAGCATGGAAACAGGCTATTCGTTCCACAATTTCTATGCCAACCAGTGGAATCCCATCTTCCAGCTCTTGGCCCAAAGCCTTTAAGATGATTCAAGTGTTCATCTAGACACTTCTAAAATACAGTTAATGACTCTGCTTCCACCACTCTCTCATGCAGTTATTTCAGTTACTTGCCCCTATCTGGGTGAAAATGGTTCCCCTCAGTTCCCCACTAGGCCTTTTACCTCTTACCCCAAATCTATGTTCTCTAGTTTTATCTCCCTCTGATATGTGGAAAAGCTTCATATAGTCTGTATTATACATAACCCTGATAATTGTATGGACCTCAATCATGTTCCTACTTAATCTCTTCCACTCCAGGAAAAATAGACCCAGCCTTTCCAATCTCTCCTCATAATCAAATTGCTGCAAGCCCAGGTAGCATCCTCTGCAACCTGTTCAGTGTATTCACATCATTGCTTCATTTTGGAAACAAATAAAATGACTGATTCTTCTCAAAACTCTTTTTTTCATTTTTACAATGACAAAAAAAGCAATTCTTATATCAGTTTTTGAAGAGGACATTTTTTTGAGACAACAAAGGGGGTAAATTAAAAATATTTTTCCTTTTTTGGACTTCAAATTGAGATAATTAAGTTCAGGTTTACATCTTCTGGCAAAGTCTTTTATTTTTGCAGTATGTTGATTATGAATGTGAAATTAAATGTAGAAAATGCAGGCGCGTCTTTTATGACGTGACACTCAGATTGGGTATGGCAACTATTGTTCCGACCGAACACTTGACTGTGCTTAAAATATGTTGTGGATGTTTTTGTTTCTTATAAAGGTCTACAAAATGATCATAAAGCCTTGATGAAAGAGATTGAGGAAGCACTGCACAAACTTCATGCACATGACAAGGACAAGCATAGACAAGATGAGGCTGGGGCACATCAAGAAACAATGGAACAGGAAAGTCGAATATTACTTGCTTTTGCCAAAGTAGACACTGTTAGTCCAGGTTCGCCAGCCAGCATGTCAGTAAGTATATAAAAACACAAGTAATCAAGATTCTTTCCAAATGTATGACAAATCCTTAAGTTATTTTCCGTGATGCTTTTAAAAAAAATTACAAATATGGAATATTCTCGCTAATTAGTTCTAATAGTTCTAATTAAATGATATTCTAGTCAACTTATAAAACAATTTATTGATTTTTGTATCACTGCTACAGAGTGACACACTTTATTTTATGTTTGCATGTTAAATCTTGCACTTGATGCTTTCTTATATATATGGCTATTGTAATAGTTTTCTTTAGGTTTAAGCATGTGAAGAGATTGAAATGTGAGACATTGTGGGTGGGAGCCAGTACACAGGCACAGCTGGTGGAGTGCCAGAGAACCAAGTTCAATCCTGACCTCTAGTGTTGTCTGTGTGACACCTGCCATTCCTGTCACATGGGTGGAAATCCTGGGGGGGGGGCCTGCTCCCCCCCCCATGTTTTGAGAGGTGGGGGACAATGCCCCCCCCCCATGTTTCGTGACCTGGGCGCTACAGCCAGTCCCAGGTCGGCTTGCTTGCCCCAGGTCTGGCTGTAGCGCCCAGGTCGCCTGCGTGCCCCGGAACAGGCTGTAGCGCCCAGGTCAGCTCACCTGCCCCACACTCCAAAGACGTGCAGGTTTGTAGGTTAAGTGCTTCGGTAAATTGTAAATTGTCCCTAGTGTGTCGGATGGTGCTAGTGTACGGGGTGATTGCTGGTCGGCGAGGACACGGTGGGCCAAAGGACCTGCAGTTCCCAGGTCGGCTTGCCTGCCCCGGGACTGGCTGTAGCGTCCAGGTCGGCTGGCAGGTCTGGCTGTAGCGCCCAGGTCAGCTCACTTGCCCCAGGTCTGGTTGCAGTTCCCAGGTTGCCTGCGTGCCCCGGGAATGGCTGCAGTTCCCAGGTCACGAAAACTAATTGAAAAAAAATAAGCCTGCGGGCCGGATGATTTCAGGTTACGGGCCCGATCCGGCCCATGGGCCATAGGTTGCCGACCACTGTCCTAGATGTCAGGCCTCATTGTGTCCCGTCCACCGCCCCCCCC
Source organism: Malacoraja senta (assembly GCA_038087875.1). NCBI lineage: Eukaryota > Metazoa > Chordata > Chondrichthyes > Rajiformes > Rajidae > Malacoraja > Malacoraja senta. The sequence continues at coordinate 21,676,019 of CM075980.1, forward strand.
CCCCCCCCCCCGATTTTCGCCCATGCCTCACCCAGCCCCAAAATGGCTGAAGACGAGGAAGAGCTTCCTTCACAGTACAGCCACTGTCACAATCTCCTCGAGCAACCAGATTAGCCTTGTGGGAAAAGAAATGCAATGAAAACCACCACCACGTAAAGATGCCAAATCCCAACCAAGACAGCTACCACCTGGTCACAGGTGTGACTGGAAGACCTGGAAGTCCCTGAATAGGCTTCGTACAGGGATGGGCCGATGCAAGACCAATATGAGCAAATGGGGCTATGCAGATGCGGCAGACACAGAATGTGAATGTGGAACATCTGTACAATCCATGCCACACCTACTAAGATGCCCACTTCTTGGTGAACAATACTGCCTGGAAGAGCGGTGGCAAATGAGAAGGCTGTCCACTGTGCAAGAGCTTGGACAAACATTTGAAACATAGATGATGGACACGAAAGAAGAAGACCCAAAGACGTGCGAGATTTGTAGGTTAATTGACCTCTAAGTGTTAAACTGAGTTCCTTTGTCAATCTAAAGTCAACTTGACTCAAATGCTTGTGGCTGTTGAAATCGATTCTTTATTCAGCTGAGACTAGTCTATGAACCTTCCAACACAGAGCTGATGCTCTGGGGTGGGTCCAGAGAAGAGTAACTTTGATAGAACTCATGGCATTTATATAGGTATTAGACATTTCAGATACAGAGGGTATGACAAGCTAGTAACCATTCACCTGAGTCCTTCTGGTGATTTACACCATCAGTCACATGATCCCCCTTCCCTGGCCTCATCTTACAACCTTAGTTTGCCTGTGGTATAACTTTGCTTAGAATTATTTTATTTCAACACAGCAAAACCCCAGTAGGCTCAATTATCAAAGACCACTCCTCAAAATATAAGATACATATGTATTACAATGATCACACAAGTCATACACACTTTCCATACCAAGAAGAAAGATATTTCTATAAATCTAAACAAAGTCTAATGTTTACAGTCCTACTAAGACAATACATTTCATAAATAGTTTCACTACAATTTTACACAGTTTACAATACTATTCCCTATGTATTTAAAACATTAATTATATAAGTTTGCCGAATTTACAGTTTCTGTTCAAAACCCACACACACCTCCCAACCCAAGCATACATGGGTCGTAAATCTGTCAACTTAATTAATAGGTGTTTGGTGCAAGGATACAACTTCATTTTAATTTAACTTAGCCAAAGCTAAATTAGAGTCTATTATATCTCAGCCTTGAATTCTGTCTCAAGCTCAGCATAAACCTCACAGCTCAAGAATGTGCCATAGAGAAAGAGCAGATGACCTCTGGCCTAAGAAGAGGCTCCATTCAGCTATCCATTCTTCAACACAAAATCGTATCAAATACAATTTCCTCCAGCGATATAATTGCCTCGAAGCAATAAACTAAGCTATGCAGGTTCAGATTCAGGCCTCCATGTCTTGATTCATCGCTCCCAGTGTGTGTGTTTCATTGTACTTTATTTCGTTAGGAGACATATTTCTGAAAACCTTAAGCAGGATGAATCGCCTCATTTTAATTCATCTGGAATATGCTAAGGCTCACAAAAAGCTAATTTCTTACTTAATTAGCTTAAACAACTATTCACTCAATTTAAACGTCCTTCAGTCAGTCCAGTAATCAGTCGCATATTCTTAACCATATAGTAAAATAAGGATTCAAAACTAAACTTATTAAGATTCAAAACTAAACATAAGGATACAACTAAACTTATAAGAATACGAATACAACTAAACTTATAAGGATATAACTCCCAAGGAAAGCAGAAATGTAAAAACTAATAAAAATTACTCTTCTCCCCCCTTTTGATTGGGCTCCCCAATCAATTTGCAGTGGTGCAGATGAACCCATGCAGCACGACCCTCGATCTTGGCAGCGGTCGGAGTGATGAGGAGGACCTGGAAGGGACCATCCCAATGTGGGTCCAAGTGCTTGCGCATCCAGTTCCTGACCAGCACATAGCAACATGGCTCAATATTAGATGGAACTTTGAGCGCTGGCTCCTCGCCATATGCAGCCCTGACCTGTGAATGAGAAGTTTGCAAAGCATGGGTTAAAGTTAATACATAGGATGTCATTTCCTCAGTCATCTGGTGGAAATGGACCACTGCGGGGGCATGGTCATTCCATAGCTTCCATAAAGGTCGACCATATATGATTTCCGCAGGCGTTATTCGTGCCATACCAGAAGGTGTAGTGCGTATCTGAAAAAGAGCTACAGGAAGCAGTTTTAATCATGTTGAGCCAGTCTGTGCCACTAATTTTGCTAATTTGGTTTTCTTTTTTTTTAAATTTCTTTTTAAATTTTTTTATTTATATTTTTATTAGAAGCAGTGTACAAAAGTATAAACCGTGGCATATGACATAATACATTTATTGTACAGCTTCAATTTTTATTTTAGCAAAGATGAAATAGAAAAAGAGAGAAAGAGCAAGAAAGAAAGAAAATTAAAGAGAAAGTGAATGTAAGAATAGAACCCCTAAACTACCAAATGAGTGTAGTCGAAGCTTCATTTCTCTTCCCACCCATCACCCAGTCCGTAAATCGGTTTAATTCCGAAGTTGTGTTGCACATTGGTTTTCAAAGTCTGATTTGCCCATTCCACCAATCCGGTGGCCTGAGGTCGATACGCACAATGGAGCTGTTGACGTATCTGCAATTTTTGACACATTTCTTTGTTTACAGCAGCAATAAAATGATTACCATTATCTGAACTTAAATGCGCAGGAACATTGAAATATTTTTACAATGGTAGAGGCCTTATTGTCAGTGGTCGGGCATACATTTACTAAAAACATCGACAATTACAAGAACATACTTATAACACTGACATCTTTTCAACTCAATGTAGTCCATTTGCAAGGTCTCAAAGGGACCTGCTGGTAAAGGGGTCTTACCTGGTTCACAGGGCAAGACCTTACCTGGATTATGCTGCTGGCAAATCAGACATCACTGGATGATACGCTGGGACAAGTCCAGAAGTTTCGGATGCCACCAGGTCTCTAAAAGCATATCACTTACGGCCTTGGCCCCACAATGAGTTGCAAAGTGTACACATTCAATAACCCACAACGCAAGCTTGTCAGACATGCAAGTCTGGGCGGCAGGCGTAACCCATAATCTAGTGACAGGATCGTACACATAACCCTGGTCCTGCCACAGCTGTTTTACCTGTATTTGAAGTACTTTTTGGATGGTTAGCATTCCTTTTTTCAAGGGAGACTTATTCCTAGTAGAATTTTTAATCTGCTTCATCATGTGGGGCACAACAATTTGGTGACTCCTAAAAGCTTTCTTAGCTGCCTCGTCGGCAAGGCAATTTCCTATGTCTATGGGGCTTTGGCCTATAGTATAGGCTCTAACTTTGATAACAGCATGCTGACGGCAACTGAATGGCCTGTAGCAAATTAGAAACCAATTTTTGTGAGATATCATTGTCCCTGAAGAGGTTAGAACCCCCCGATTCTTCCGTAATTGTCCATATCATGAACCACTCCAAAAGCATATTGGGAATCCGTGTAAATATTTGCAGATAGTCCTTCGGCCAGGGTGCAGGCTCTAGTCAGCGCAAATAGTTCGGCTAGCTGGGCCTAGAAGGGAGCCTCAAAAGACGCTGCTTCAATGGTCGTTCCCTCCTGATTAACAATCCATAGCCTGACAACCACTCTCCCTTTTCACTAATGGATGAGCTGCCATCCGTAAACAGGGTAACATCCGGATTTATTAGCCCATTCAGTCAGGGACAGCCATTGGTGGAACTTCTCTCGTTTCTCTCATCACATATTCGTTTTTTACCTTTACCTGGGCTTCCCTGTCTCCAATAGGACATTTTTTCCAAAAGGCTCTCACAGCTCTTGACATGCGGGCCGATGAAGACTCTGACCAGTCCATATTATTGGTTTTAATAGCCATTGCGACGCTGGAAGGCAAGCAGTTCATAAGCATAGCACAAAACTGTGGCGAGTCATTTCCTTGCTGATACTGAGTGTCACCTGACTGGTTGCCGTAGATGGTTTTAAACCTTTCCAGAAAATCTTCTGCAGCCTCTCCTTCCTCTGGTTTCAGTTCCCAAACCTTTGATATATCGATTGGCTGCTGGAGAGTGAGGCCCACGGCTGCCAACATAAGCTGTAATCGATCCTCATTGTTACCTGCCCCTGGGTGCGCCGCCTCTAGGGCTGCGTGGTTGTCATAGGTTAAGTGAACCAAGAATCTGGTATACTCAATTGCTGTTAATACTTGCTGAAGTAGTGCCTATAAATCTCGGGAATCGGCGTGATATACAGATATCGTTCTTAAAAATTCAATGAAAGCTTGTGGATTCTGTTTCTTATTAGACACTCCCAACAAAATTGCCATCATCTCATGTGGTTTCCACGGCAGCCACGCATTATTCGTGGCTGTTTCGCCGTTGTCTTGTTGGTTGGATGGAGGAGGTATTAGGGCTCTGGGGTTAGGGACCGTTCTGACATGATATTGGCGCCTGGAGGATGCATTCTTTTTCCTCTATTTCAGCACCTTCTCTTGTTGTTTCTGGGGTTTGGCTTTCTCTGCCAAGTGCTCCCTTCTACAGTCCCAACTGTGTGACCTCCTTTCGTCTCTTCCTTCTTGCACCTGGTCTCTAGACTGGGACCTAGTATGCCATGCTACGGGGTCTGTAAACTGGGGCTTCTCCTTCTTCTTGCGTCAGACGCTTGAGGTGGATGCACTGTCGGTTCCTGACTCTGCCTTGGGTAAACTTGGGTAAATTCCTGTCACCACTGACTAGGGCTCGGACTGTGGTGTGGGTGGAGCTTGACCCGGGGGCTGATAGGGAAGTGGAGGTGCGCTAGGAGCCAAATTCCAATCATTTTCCTATGCCTCCCCTTCGTCTCCCTCTGCTTACTGAAGGCTAACCATTGAACTGCACAGTCCTTTTTTATCTTCCAGATTCTCCTACCTGCTTGTTTTCAGTCTTATCTCTCTCTCTCTCTCTTTCTCTCTCCTGTTGCTTATTCCTCTTGTGTGCACACTCTCGTCTCAATACCTCCACTTATTAAATTTATCACTTATTACTGCTATATTCACAACCACTTATTCCATACACAGTATTAATATTCTTATGCTTTATTCTTACAACAATATAATAATGACGTTAACGTTTTACTATTCCATATTTAGCAACCGTGACATCACTGGATCTGAATTCAATTGTTTTTAACTACTTCCCAGCATTCCAAATGATCAAGATTAATTTAGCATAGTCAGTGTTTAGCCGACCCTGTTTCCAAATCTTTAACTCCCTCCTGCCATTCAAAATGATCAGGATGAATTTAGCATTGTCAGTGTTTAGCTGACCCTGTTTCCAAATCTTTAACTCCCTCCTGCCATTCCAAATGATCAGGATGAATTTAGCATTGCCGGTGTTTAATTGACAGGATCTGCAATGGAATCTGCGGTGGATATGCAATGGAAGGCATTTAAAGACTGCATGGATGAACTACAAAAATTGTTCATCCCAGTTTGGCAAAAGAATAAATCAGGGAAGGTAGTGCATCCGTGGATAACAAGGGAAATCAGGGATAGTATCAAAGCAAAAGATGATGCGTACAAATTAGCCAGAAAAAGCAGCATACCAGAGGACTGGGAGAAATTCAGAGACCAGCAGAGGAGGACAAAGGGCTTAATTAGGAAAGGGAAAATAGATTATGAAAGGAAACTGGCAGTGAACATAAAAACTGACTGCAAAAGTTTGTATAGATATGTGAAGAGAAAGAGATTAGTTAAAACAAATGTAGGTCCCTTGCAGTCAGAAACAGGTGAATTGATCATGGGGAACAAGGATATGGCGGACCAATTGAATAACTACTTTGGTTCCGTCTTCACTAAGGAAGACATAAATAATCTGCCGGAAATAGCAGGGGGCCGCGGGTCAAAGGAGATGGAGGAACTGAGTGAAATCCAGGTTAGTCGGGAAGTGGTGTTGGGTAAATTGAATGGATTAAAGGCCGATAAATCACCAGGGCCAGATAGGCTGCATCCCAGAGTACTTAAGGAAGTAGCTCCAGAAATAGTGGATGCATTAGTGCTAATTTTTCAAAACTCTTTAGATTCTGGAGTAGTTCCTGAGGATTGGAGGGTAGCAAACGTAACCCCACTTTTTAAGAAGGGAGGGAGAGAGAAAACGGGGAATTACAGACCAGTTAGTCTAACATCGGTAGTGGGGAAACTGCTAGAGTCAGTTATTAAAGATGGGATAGCAGCACATTTGGAAAGTGGTGAAATCATTGGACAAAGTCAGCATGGATTTACGAAAGGTAAATCGTGTCTGACGAATCTTATAGAATTTTTCGAGGATGTAACTAGTAGAGTGGATAGGGGAGAACCAGTGGATGTGTTGTATCTGGACTTTCAGAAGGCTTTCGACAAGGTACCACATAAGAGATTAGGATACAAACTTAAATCACACGGTATTGGGGGTTCAGTATTGATGTGGATAGAGAACTGGCTGGCAAACAGGAAGCAAAGAGTAGGAGTAAACGGGTCCTTTTCACAATGGCAGGCAGTGACTAGTGGGGTACCGCAAGGCTCAGTGCTGGGACCCCAGCTATTTACAATTTATATTAATGATCTGGACGAGGGAATTGAAAGCAACATCTCCAAGTTTGCGGATGACACTAAGCTGGGGGGCAGTGTTAGCTGTGAGGAGGATGCTAGGAGACTGCAAGGTGACTTGGATAGGCTGGGTGAGTGGGCAAATGTTTGGCAGATGCAGTATAATGTGGATAAATGTGAGGTTATCCACTTTGGTGGCAAGAACGGGAAGGCAGACTATTATCTAAATGGTGGCCGATTAGGAAATGGGGAGATGCAGCGAGACCTGGGTGTCATGGTACACCAGTCATTGAAAGTAGGCATGCAGGTGCAGCAGGCAGTGAAGAAAGCGAATGGTATGTTGGCCTTCATAGCAAGAGGATTTGAGTATAGGAGCAGGGAGGTTCTATTGCAGTTGTACAGGGTCTTGGTGAGACCACACCTGGAGTATTGCGTACAGTTTTGGTCTCCAAATCTGAGGAAGGACATTATAGCCATAGAGGGAGTGCAGAGAAGGTTCACCAGACTGATTCCTGGGATGTCAGGACTTTCATATGAAGAAAGACTGGATAGACTTGGCTTGTACTCGCTAGAATTTAGGAGATTGAGAGGGGATCTTATAGAAACGTACAAAATTCTTATGGGGTTGGACAGGCTAGATGCAGGAAGATTGTTCCCGATGTTGGGGAAGTCCAGGACAAGGGGTCACAGCTTAAGGATAAGGGGGAAATCCTTTAGACCGAGATGAGGAAAAACTTTTTCACACAGAGAGTGGTGAATCTCGGGAACTCTCTGCCACAGAGGGTAGTTGAGGCCAGTTCATTGGCTATATTTAAGAGGGAGTTAGATGTGGCCCTTCTGGCTAAGGGGATCAGGGGGTATGGAGAGAAGGCCGGTACGGGATACTGAGTTGGATGATCAGCCATGATCATATTGAATGGCGGTGCAGGCTCGAAGGGCCGAATGGCCTACTCCTGCACCTATTTTCTATGTATCTATGTATCTATGATCCAGTTCAACCGTCAGTTACCAGTTACGAGTTACCATTCCCAATGACAGAGTCTCCCCATTCCCAATGGACGAGTCTGTTTAAAAGTCTATCTTACCACTCAACAAGGTTTGTTAGATTGACTTGATTCTGTCGAGATCCCACACAACGCAATAACGAAAGGTCTACTACCAACAGAAAAATGGGAGAGGAAAACAAAGTGGTGATTACTCACTTTGCTTTGGCCAATTCCTCTGGTCCTATCCGTAGGTAGTTTGACTCTTAACTTCGTTATCGGGTTGGCTAAGAATCGAAGAATCCCACTTCTGACACCAAATGTTAAACTGAGTTCCTTTGTCAATCTGACTCAAACGCTTGTAGCTGTTGAAATCGATTTTTTATTCAGTTGAGACTAGTCTCTGAACCTTCCAACACAGAGCTGATGCTCTGGGCGGGTCCAGAGAAGAGTAACTTTGATGGAACTCATGGCATTTATATAGGTATTAGACATTTCAGATACAGAGGGTATGACATGCTAGTAACCAATCATCTGAGTCCTTCTGGTGATTTACAACATCAGTCACATGATCCCCCTTCCCTGGCCTCATCTTACAACCTTAGTTTGCCTGTGGTATAACTTTGCTTAGAATTATTTTATTTCAACACAGCAAAACCCCAGTAGGCTCAATTATCAAAGACCACTCCTCAAAATATAAGATACATATGTAATACAATGATCACACGTCATACACACTTTCCATACCAAGAAGAAAGATATTTCTATAAATCTAAACAAAATCTAATGTTTACAGTCCTACTAAGACAATACATTTCATAAATTGTTTCACTACAATTTTACACAGTTTACAATACTATTACCTATGTATTTAAAACATTAATTATATAAGTTTGCCGAATTTACAGTTTCTGTTCAAAACCCACACACACCTCCCAACCCAAGCATACATGGGTCGTAAATCTGTCAACTTAATTAATAAGTGTTTGGTGCAAGGATACAACTTCATTTTAATTTGCAGCCCCTTTCCTGCTATCTGGAAGCTGGATTTCCAATCTCATGTACAAGGCAGAGCACAGGGTAGATTTACAACTCATTACATCAGAATTACATCTGCTTCTTTGACTTTCTATAAACATAGGAAGGTCACATATCCATCAATCTAATTCTCTTCCTCTCCAAGCAACTACTCCCCTTCACACACATCCTATCCCTTATCCCAATCTCATTATAATTTAACTTAGCCAAAGCTAAATTAGAGTCTATTATCTCTCAGCCTTGAATTCTGTCTCAAGCTCAGCATAAACCTCACAACTCAAGAATGTGCTATAGAGAAAGAGCAGATGACCTCTGGCCTAAGAAGAGGCCCCATTCAGCTATCCATTCTTCAACACAAAATCATATCAAATACAATTTCCTCCAGCGATATAATTGCCTCAAAGCAATAAACTAAGCTATGCAGGTTCAGATTCAGTGTGTGTGTTTCATTGTACTTTATTTCGTTAGGAGACATATTTCTGAAAACCTTAAGCTTTTCTTTTGCAAATTACCTAGCTTCTATAAAAGTCACTATCTGAGCGGTTCTATTATATAATATTTCCTGACAAGTTGGCCCCAAATGTGCAGGAATTGGATGGGAGAGTGGGAACTAGTGTGAACGGGTGATCAATGATCAGCATAGACTCATTGGCCTGTTTCCATGCGATATCGCTAAACTAAACTACATTTCTGAAGGATCGGATACAGGCAGCAGAATTTTGCGTGAAATTTTGCTGGGATCAGTATTTGGCCAGAAAAGCCGCAGAATGACTGTGCCACGTCTATAATTACAAGAAACGTGTAGATGTGAAATAACGGGAGCCTGGGACAATTCACGGAACAACTATACTGATTAAGGTGGAAGGAGGAGGAGTATCCATCGCTGAAGGTCTCTGACTATGATCGAAACAAAAATGAATCATGGAAATCTTGTATTGTGAGAGGAGGCAATAAACTCTACCATGCCTGTGCTGGTCAAAAACAAATGTGTAATCTAATTCTATCTTCCAGTACTAGATCCATATTACTGTTGATCAGAGCTTTTCAAGTATGAATCCAAATACATTTTAAATATGAACATAGTCCAGTCCATCACAATCATGTCACTTGCTTCCATCCAGTTCATCTTCATGGTATGTTTCATCAGGAAGGCTGGAAATATCATCAAGGATGCCTGCCACCCTGGTCATTCCCTTTTCCCTTTTCTACCTTCTGGGTGAAGATGCAGGAGCTTGAAAGCTTGGAGGTCCAGACTTAAGAATAGTTTCTTCCCCACTGCTAACTGTCTCTTGAATCAACTACCTCTTTAACACTCCATGCTTGGAGGTATTGCTATGTATTCTTATTCTTAATTCTACCTCATTTGGTTATTTTGTTGTTGTACTTTATTCTTTGGCACAACTCGGATTTTGCACTGCAATCTACCATTTTACTGCTTTGCATGTTGTATTTATTGTTGTATTCATAATTTCTCCATGCATACTGTTTATTATAGTAGCTTCATGTGGAATTTCCTTACACCCTGACGTATATGACAATAGATGAATCTGGGCATTCTGGGATTGTTATTGCTGTACTCTTTCAGACAGTGAGTTCCAGACCCCAACCTCCTGCTGGATGAAAAACATTTTCCTCCAATTCTTGTATCAATAACAATCTTATTTCCTTGGTTTATAGAAAATAGAGTAAAAAAGGAGCTATTTTTACCTATTTTATTCTCCTTACCTATGGCTATTCTGTTCAATCTAATCTAATGCAATTCTATTGATCTGAACAGTTATGGAAAGATAATACAATAATGTAGTTGCAGAGAGGACATCATGAAAATATTCTTCACACTGCATCTCATTTGTGAATTTAATAGAGTTTAGTGTTGGTTAAACATGATTCGAGACATTTAAACAAGACGTTAGGTAAATGACATTCATTTGAGTGATAACAAAACGTGGACAGTCAACCTTTCAGGGGTTCACCTGGACTCTTAGAAATGTTGGAAATAGTGTGTCAGGCTGTATCTGTGCAAAGAAAAACTGAGTTAGTATTTCAGCTTGAAGATCTACTTTGGAACTGAGAAGGAGACAAAAGAAGCTTGTGGGGAGGGTGAGGGAGGGGAATTGCGTCTGATCAGGTAAAGAAAGGAGAGATTAGATAGAGAGAGAAAATGAAATAGTAACACATTATATGGGATAGTTATTCAGTATATTGCATGATCGCAGTAGAAATGTATTCACAGCACAGTTATCTGTTCAGTATTTGTTTTCTTGACGTACATATGTGATGGAGAATGAGATGAGGTCCATAGTTAAACTCCATTTCTATGTGAATCACCACTCAAATATTTTGTTTTGGGAAAAATATTATCCTTAGAATAATGACAATGGCATTTGGAATAGGAGACACTTTTATACATGAATGTTCTTCCTCTTCCAGGGTTTGCAGGTTGGTGATGAAATTATAGAATTCGGCTCTGTAAATACACGGAATTTCCAAAATTTGCAAAATATTGCCAAGGTCGTCCAGCATAGTGAAGGGGTGAGTGCCTGTGTCCCTTTTATGACAAATATTGCTTTTATCTTCATTTTTATAGTGCATTCTGTGTGTGTGTGTGTGTGCGCTCATCGTGGCTAAAATTGCCTTACCTATTTTCTTTCAAAACCTATAACTGCCAACTATCAACTTTATTCACAAATATCTCTGAATATAATTTGTTTTTAATTAATTTTTTGAGCCTGCATCATTCTCTGGATAGGAATTGATCACTTAACCAGTTCTCTTACTTTTGGCCACAAATTTGAATATCATTGTACCTAAATTAGTGACAATAAAAGACCTTTGAAACATCTCTGCAACAAAATGTGTAAATTGTATCATGATTTGATCTCTAAATCATCTTGTGTCCTGATCTAATGGAAAATCGTGGCATCATCTTCTCTTCCTATATCCACAATAATGATTGAAACTAGGACATGTCAGCTAGGATATAAGATGTCTAGGACAGAAAGGTCAGTGTGGGAATGTGAAGGAGAATTCCCTGTCCTAGGCCTCCTCCATTGTCAGAATGAGGTAAAATGCAAATTGGAGGAACAACATCTCATATTTCGCATGGGCAACTTACAACCCAGTGATATGAATTTGATTTCTCTAACTTCAAGTAACCCCTGCATTCCCCCTCTCCATCCCTCCCCCACTCAAGTCGCACCAGCTTCTCGTTCTCACCTAACAAACAACTAACAATGGCCTGTTTCCTTTATCATCATTGCTTTTTTGCATATCTTTCATTCATTTGTTCTATATCTCTCATTTCCCTTTCCCCTGACTCTAGTCTTCGACCCGAAATGTCATCCATTCCTTCTCTCCAGAGATGCTGCCTGTCCCGCTGACTTACTCCGGTATTTTGTGTCTACCTACAGTTTAAACCAGCATTTGCAGTTCCTTCCTACACATGATGTCAAATTAAACTAATCTCCTCTGTCTGCACCTGATCCATATCCCTCCATTCTCTGTCATCTTACAAAAGGCTTCTAACATTGGAATAACAATTTTCATGTGTGTTGCCACTCTCTTGTAATGAAGGCCAACTATCATTTGTCTTCCTAATTGCATGTTGTAACTGCATGTCTTTCTGCATTTCAAGTTCAATGTTTTAAAATATATCTTGTATTTTTTTCAACCAGGTTGAATACGTTTACATTTTCCCCACCATGAACTCCATCTACTATCTTCACTCTCTGTTTCCCTCTGTGGATTCTTTATGTCTTCCATAAAGTTCACTTTTCCAGATACAGAATAGGCTTAGATAGATATTTGAACTAGTGCCACTCTGTAGGATTAACCGTTGCTCAAATGCCAAGTGACCCATTTCTGTATTATTCAACGTTACTTCTGAATGCCACTTGCAAACCGTGGAATGGCTTAACTGGGATATTTTCTCATTTATTGACCTGAAACATTACACATAAAATGCTGAAATACTTCTAGCATTTTCTCATTTTGATTCGGATTTGTCGCATTGGTAACATTATGCTTTTTTAACTAATTTATTTTCAGAGGTGAGAAGTTGAAATATAAAATGGTTGCATTATATGCTTATTATATACACTGCATTTCAAAGTAATTATATACACTGCATTTCAAAGTAATTTGCGATGCTTGAAATGCTTCAAAGTATTTATGGGGGAGATCACTAATGTGCTATATATAGCAATGTTACAAAATTTTGAGATTTAAAAAATAAAGTCTGCAATTTATCCCATCAGATAAAGCATAAAAAGAAGTTTAATTTGACACTTAATTCACTTTCATATCTTCAGTATTAAAAAAGTTATGGCCATTATCATACTCAGAAATTAGCATCTAGTTCCCTATTGCTTTTCCATTGACTTAACACAAAAGCTGTGATCGAGGACAGTTAAAAGCCCATAACTTTCTTAAAAATTATGGTAACTGAAAGAAATTTTCAGGTATTATAGATTGAAGCATTCTGAAACAAATATGAAACAATCTTACTTCGAAGACATGAAAGTAAAGCATATAATTAGTTAGTTACCTAATTGTAGCTAATTACAAAATTCAATTACTAGATCTAAACATCTATCAATTTCTTAAGAATAGATTAACATTTTTAAATAGCCTGTCCAAATAACATTCACACAATAATTCACAATATAACATAATTTTTAAATCTAATTTTCATGAATTTACAGGCCAAATGGAAGGAATTGAATGTTTAATACCTGTAAATTAATGGGGATTTAATTCATCTTGCGAGTGAGAATTTCTAGAACGCGATCTTTTGGAACGTTCATTTGCGGTGAATTTAACCCCGTATTGGCATGAAAAATACTGCCGTTAATTCGGGGAATAAAATCACCGTGTCGCATGACAAAATGTGAATTAAAGGCTTCTTAAGAAGCACTTTTATACATTTAAAGAAAGCACTTTCGTTTACCTGTCCATTGTGTGAAATCCGTCCCCGTTATTGGCGTTGACGCTTCAGGAGCTGCTTTTAAAATGACTGTAGCGCTGACATTGACGATTTAATTTTTTTAAAAAATTCACAAATCGCCGGTAGGAACGATTTTGTCAGCGAAGGTTTGTACTCCAACAAAATATTTCCAGGACAAGGGAGGAGAAACCGCGTTTTAACCCCGCCCCCCCCTTAAAGGCGCCAAAATCGCGCACACGGCCAGTGGCAGAATTACAGCGCGACTGAAGGTAAGTTTTGTAACATACCTACTATATAAATGCCAGATCAAAAATACAAATTATCATTAAATTGAAAACTGATTGTGCACACAACATTGATTTCACATTTAAAAGGTGAAAAATTAAATATTCACCTGGTAAATCTATAGTCTGGTTTGTTCCAGGAGTTATGGGAAATGTAAATACATTTACTTCTTTTGGTTGACTATAGTAATGTTTCCTTACAGAAACCCATAAGCATAACAGTCACTCGAAATGGACAGAATGTTCACCTCAGTCTCACACCGCAGCAATGGAGTGGAAGAGGGTTGTTAGGGTATGTCATATTGTATTAAGATAACTAATGGGAAATTAAGAATGAATAACTGAACAATGCTTATGCCTTTCATGTGTGTTTCTTTAGTCTCAATTGCAGGCTTAAGAAAATGAGTCTCATGAGGTTACTTTATTGCATAGGAGCAAACAACAATCAATTCAATGTGTCCTTGTATAATATTAGATAGTAGTAAATCCACAACAATTCTTAACTTAACTTGATTTTGACTAAAATAAAACAACTTCTAACTAATCACTTGCATTTTACTTTTAAGCCTGCTTTAGCAATTTTTTCTTGGAAATCCCATCCTTTAATGGCATTGAAAAGATAAGATAAAAAACAACTTTTGAACAGAATAAGGATGAGAGGTTAATGGTCATCTCAAAATGGCACACTAATTCCATACTTATAGTTATAGAGAAACAACGTGAAGCAAAATAACATTTTAATTTTGGTCTGAAGAAGGGTTTTCGACCCGAAATGTTGCCTATTTCCTTCGCTCCATAGATGCTGCCTCACCCACTGAGTTTCTCCAGCATTTTTCCTTCGATTTTCCAGAATCTGCAGTTCCTTCTTAAACTCTTTAACATTTTAATTGCCTATTAGCTTGGTTCCAGTATTAAACTGATTTTAAAAGAAGTGATATTTTAGGAGTAATCTTGTGGCCTTGATGTTAACCACAAGACAGATGGGATTATCTTTGCCATTATTTTTTATAATAATGAATATTGAAGTCAACATTGGCAGAAATTAATTATTAAATGCAACTCTTTAATTCTGATGTTGCGTGCATTCTTGGGGGTTGTAAACCTTTGCAGTGGAATATATAGGCTGCATAGCCCCACAGATAAAGTCCCTTCTTTAGCACAAGCAGTCAGTTGGAAGCACTCTTACCGCTGAGTCAAAGTGTTATGCATTTAAGATCCACTCGAAAGATGATGGCACAAAAATCAAGGTGAATGACCAGTGCAAGTACTGTCAAAAGTATTATATTTCAAACATTAAAACCAGAAGATTGTCTAAAGTGTTCACAAAACACCGTTTCAATGAGAATCTGAGAATTTACCCCTAGATCTTAGATAAAATATATCCTTTAACCAACACCTAAAATAAATACAAGGTGCTGGAGTTCGGCAGCATCTCTGGAGAACATGGATAGGTGACGTTTCGGATCGAGACACTTCATTCCATGTTTTTCAGATATACTGCCGAACCCACTGAGTTACTCCAGCACTCAAACCGTTTGTAAACCGCCATCTGCAGTTCCTGGTTTCACCACCTGAAAAAATATTTGTTCAATACCATGCTGTCATTTGTAAGGGTTTGCTGTGCACAAGTTTGTTGATATAGTTTGATCATATAGTTCATTCGGTCCATTGTGTATATTGACCTCCCACTATCGAAACGCATGCCTCATCAAAGATTCACACAATCCTGGTCGCATTCTCTTCTTGCTGCCACCATGGGGAAGAAGGTACAGAAGCCTGAAAAGTTATTTTCAGGATCAAGAACAGCCTCTTCTCATCAACCATCCATTGTAGCATGAAATACACTTCAGAAATACTTCAGAGGTTCTTTGGTATGTTCCAAGACTGTATACATTTTTATTTATTTCTTGTTGACCGGGAGGATTGGGAGTGTATTCCACAGTCTCTCCAGGAAGCCTTTGCGATCCCTCTGTCAGTTGCATCCACTTTCTCCCTCTTCTTGTGGTAGCCCCAATATCTACAGCCAAAATCAGTACTTTTCTTCCCCAATTTCAAAGGACCGTTTTTTGGCTATAGCTTCCTGCTGAATTCGTACTGCCTTAACCATCAGCTGCGTCGAGCATTTGGGATTGTGCAATATACTTAAAACTGGCTACTGTATCTTCACAACATCAGTGCATCCTATAACTGTATTTCCTATATCAGTTGACAGATTTTTAAATGGTTTCATTTGTATCCAAAAAATTATAAGCCTAAACGAGTCTAACACAGAAATGTATTTAAAATTGAGCAGAAAATAATTCAGAATTTCTTGTTTTCCAGATGCAATATTGTTCCTTTACAGAACTGAATATCATTGATTTCCCCACAGAATAAGTCCTCACCTACAAATTGCTTACAGAACTCTAATCTCAAAAAAACAAAGCAAAACTGGATCTTGAAACATTAAAACAGCAACCTATTTTACAGGTTTTCAATATGTCCAATTTGAATATGCAGAAAATGTTTTTTATTTGAGCCTAGTATATCTTTACTTTGTTGTATAAGTTTTTATTCGTACTTGTTCTTTTTCGGTGGTAATTTTAAATCCTTTCATCGTTTTCTGTCACCTTTTTATTTGTCAGCTGAGAATGGATTTGTCACAAGTAATGTTATGGGACACTTGACAAAAGTGATTAAAAGGTAAATTAAGTTCTGCTGTTGTAATATTACTTTACTTCCAGCCCCACATGGGGAGAAGGCAGTTTCTAATTCCACTCTTGGATGATTTTAAAATCATAACATGGGCTGTCGTTAAAATATTTTGGTGGTTCATTGGAGTTAGTGAGATTATATACCTGCTGGGATTGGGTCAAGTGTAAAATGCTGCACAGTTATCATTCATACCCTTAAGAAACGCATCTTTATAAATTATTCTTATTTTTTACATAAAATAAAATTGCAATATTTTTTGGACTTTGAAATGTATTAAGCATCACAGATGTTTGATGTGGCTACTTTTTGGTATACTAATTAATTTTACCGAATCTTTACACTTGAAGAATTCTGAGTATTTGTTTTTCAGGTAAATATAAGTGCAGTTGGGGAATAAAATGCCAAACAATTTAAGAATAAAACAAGTATTTTTGTTAATGTGTTACTATTAATGTTCACTTTGAATGATTTATTTGAAATTTAAGTAATTTTTTTGTCAGCTGTAAAGTGATGCTGTCAAATAATTGTACTCAAATAATCAAATTATGTACTGTTTGTTTTTTCCCTTTAAATAAGAATAATATCATGTTCAATTTTTAGCAAATGTGGATAATTGTGGTAGGTTTCTAACCTTGTTCCCAAGACAATAGTTAACCTAATACATTGTGGATTATTTAAAAATAATTGCTGGTTTTGCCAGATTATCTACTGAATTATTTTTCAAACTTATTTTTGAGAAATAAAAATATAATGTAGCATCCAGCGTGTATTCACAAAATAATAATAATTTGGATCAAGGGCAGCATAGCTAAGACAAATTTATGCTTTTTTCCAACATTTTATAGGATCCTAGAAGATCAATTTGAACTGGCAGGGTTAACTTTGAACTGAGGATCCAAACATTAAAGATTGTACCTATCCTTTCGAACTGTTTCATAAATTTTCATAAATGTTTTTTTAAAAATCCAATATTTTTCCCAAAACTTCCATCCATGTTTTCTGAAGGTGTTATTTCTTAACTAGGAAATTGTTTTCCATGTATAATTTCTAGTACTAGACTTTTAAACAATTTGTTTAGTGATGTGAGTTTTAAAAATAAACTGTTACTAGATTAGAGAATATGCATTTCATTTGCCAGTTTTTTTGTTTGGAAGAGTAAGAGCAAGTTGATTATAACCAAGTGCGTTTAGCAGAAATGGCAAACACCTAGTGCATTTAATTGAAGATTTCATCCTAATTTACAGGTCTCTATTTCAATATTGCAATTACTTAGAATAGTCACATGATTATAACCGTAAAGCAAGAAAAGGAAACAATATCTGTCGCACCTCTTTGAAAACGTAATCGAGTTTAGTCACACAGTCTGGCCCTTTCTCATATTCTTTGGATTAATAGAACAGTGTATATGGAATAACGTTTAGTGCAAGGTAAAGCCAGTAATGTCTAATCAAGGATAGTCCAAGGATCATCAAAGAGGTAGATAGTTCAGTATTGCTCTCTGGATATGGTAGGATGATTCAGTTGCCTGATAACAGCTGGGAAGAAACTGTGCCTGAATCTGGAGGTGAGCGGTTTCACATTTCTATACCTTTTGCCTGATGGGAGAAGGAAGAAGAGGAAGTGACTAGAGTTCGACGTCCTTGATTATGCTGCTGGCCTTGCTGAGGCAGTGTGAGGTATAAGTGGAGTAAATGGAAGGGAGGTTGGTTTGTGTGTAGGAAGGAACTGCAGATGCTGGTTTAAACCAAAGATAGATACAAAATGCTGGATTAACTCAGCGGGACAGGCAGCATCTCTGGAGAGGAGGAATGGGTGATGTTTCGGGTCCAGACCCTTCTTCAGACTGATATGTGATGGTCTGGTCTGCATCCACAATTCGCTGCAATTTCTTGTGGTTTGGATGGAGCTGTTCCCAACCTAAGCTGTGGTGCATCTTGATAAAATGCTTTCTATGGTGCATCTGTAGAAGTTGGTGAGAGTTGTAGGAGACATGCTGAACTTCCTAAGCCTTTTAAGGAAGTAGAGGCATTGGTGTGCTTTCTTGGTCGTTGCTTCAATATAGGTGGTCCAGGAGAAGTTGTTGGTGATATGAACTCCTCCTAGGAATTTGAAGTTTTCAACCATCTCTACTTTAGCATCGTCAATGCAAACTGGCGTATGTGCACCACTTTGCTTCGCTATCTCCTTTTCTTGCTGACATTGAGAGGAAGGTTGTTGTATCGACACCAGGACACGAGGTTCTCTATCTCCTTCCTGTACTCCATCTCATCATTTTTCCCTGGACACCACAAAAGAATGATGTGAAGAACACACATTTACCAATACTCCCAAAATTACACTGCCAGCTCAAACCGTACAGTACGGAAATAGGCCCTTTAGCCCAACTTGCCCGTGCTGACCAAGATGCCATCTACACTTGTCCCACGTGCCCGTGTTTGACCCATTTCCCTCTAAACCTTTCCTATTCATGCACATTTCCAAACAAATATATTTTAAAAACAAACCAGTCACTTCAAACAGCAACTTTGTGTTTTCAATTAGTTTCCTGGTTTCTCTATTGTGCCTTGCCAAATTCATCAGGATGATTCTGTGTGAATTACATGTAATTATTCTCAGAACTTAAGCATCAGTGTAACAATGTAGAAACAAGGAAGTACATATGCTGGTTTACACAAAAGGAAGCACGCAGGTACAGCAGGCAGTGAAGAAAGCTAATGGCATGTTGGTCTTCATAACAAGAGGAGTTGAGTATATGAGCAAAGAGGTCCTTCTGCAGTTGTACAGGGCCCTGGTGAGACGACACTTGGATTATTGTGTGCAGTTTTAGTCTCCACATTTGAGGAAGGACATTCTTGCTATTGAGGAAGTGTAGCGTAGGATCACGAGGTTCATTCTCAGCATGGCTGGACTGTCATATGTTGAAAGAATGGAGAGACTGGGCTTGTATACACTGGAATTTAGAGGATGAGAGCGGATCTAATTGAAACATATAAGATTATTAAGAGATTGGACATGCTAGAGGCAGGAAACATGTTCCTGATGTTGGGGGGGTGCAGAACCAGGGGCCACAATTTAAGAATAAGGGGTTTGGCCATTTTGGACTGAGATGAGGAAAAACGTTTTCACCCAGAGAGTTGTGAATCTGTGGAATTCTCTGCCTCAGAAGGCAGTGGAGGCCGATTCTCTGGATGCTTTCAAGAGAGTTAGATAAAGCTCTTAAAGATAGCAGAATCATGGGATATGGGGAGAAGGCAGGAACGGGTTACTGATTGTGGATGATCAGCCATGATCACAGTGAATGGCGGTGCTGGCTTGAAGGGCCGAGTAGCCTACTCCTGCACCTATTGTCTAATGACACTAAGTGCTGGAGTAACAGCAGCTCAGCCAATTGCTCTCAAAAACATGGATGGGGACTTTTCTGGTCGGGACCGAGGGAGTGAAACTTTAGTGGCAGTAAGTCAAGAGGCCAGCTTTGTCCAGGACCATGTTGAGTTTCTGACGTTGATGTTGGAAGTGCAATTACCCAACATGCAAATTAAAAAACAAAAACTGTAGGAGCTAGAGATCTGAAATATAAACAAAAATGAATATAAATGTTGAGTTACACCAGCACTCCGTGTCCATCAGTATAGAGTGTAGGAGCTGGTGATCTTAAATATAAATGAAAATGAATATAAGTGCTGAGTTTCTCCAGCACTTCGTGTCCATCAGAGTAACAACGTGTGGACCAACACAGATCACGCAATGAATCTTACCTTCGATTGGTTGCGTGCAATCCAATCAGCTACGTTTGTACTGCCCCTCGACCAGCCCTTGGCAACCGGTTCGTTGTTGCCTGTGTCCTAGCAACAGCAGTGAGCCTGGAAACCGGCTGAGGACCTGGCTCTGCACCCGAGGAGCAGCTGGGTAAGTCGTGTTCTTTCTAAAGCGGGAAACTGTGGGCAATATTGTTGAAAAAGTATCACTGCAAGCAGAGATGCAGAGCCGACTGAGCAGGGGATGAGGGAGCCGGCCGGCGGATAGACCCCGCTAAGGCCCGGGGACCGTGCAGCCGGCTCCCCGACCCCTCATCATCTTCTCCGGGCTCACCATCGTTTCGTCGCCCTCGTCCAAAATGTGTTGAATGAAAACAGGCGAAAAATAGCGCAGAGTCCCGGACAGACACTGGGTGTCTCCAGCATTTTCTGTTTATATTTCAGATTTCCAGCTTCTGCAGTTTTTGTTTTAAATTGTTTTGGGTGGTAGGTCCAACATCAACTTCAGAAACTCCACATCGTCCAGGACAAAGCTGGGGCCTCTTGCAATTTACCTGCCGCTAAATTTTCACTCCCTGCACTTCGCAGTATGTAGTGGCTGCAATATTGTCTAAAGCAAACTGTCAAAGCTTCTTTACTTCCACTGCCAGCTAAAGAGATAAGGGTAGCAAGAATATGGGAGAAGCAACACTAACGTTTCCACCAACTAACCGCATGTTATAATGAAGACACAAGGAACTACAGATGCTGGAATCTTGAACAAAACACAAAAGTGCTGGAGGAACTCGCAACTCAGCGTGTCAGGCAGCATTTGGAGAAGGAATGGATAGGCAACATTTCAGATTGAATCCCTTCCTCAGGGGGGTGGTGAGAAAGTTGGAAAAGAGTGATGTTGGCAGGATAAAGCCTGGCAAGTGATGGGTGAATGCAGGTAAGGGGGGGGGGGGTTAGCAAATGGGTGGAGTGAGTGACAAAGGCTGGAGGTAAAAAGGGAAATGAGGGACTCGTGGATGGGAGATGAGTTATGAAGAGGTGGGGGTGGGGTTAATGAATTAGACATCCATTACTTTTCTTTTACCACCGGGGGAAAAATCAGAAGTTATGGGATAGTCTTCATCATATCTCTATGAAGGCAATTAGGAATGAACAATAAAAATACTGACATTGCTAGAAATGTCTAAATCCTGTACAGGACTTAATTGTAATTAGTGTACATGGTTGAAAACATTTCATGGTTCCAATCTCAGAATGATATAGAAAAAATACTTTTCTCTTAATGGTTAAATTCCTTCTCAGTTGTGGCTTTTGAGAAAGAGGGTTGTTTGTGACAACCCATATATCTCCAAATGGATTTTAATGAGGAAACCTAAATATGGAAAATAACAAAAATACAATGTTAATGCCCAGTTAAGTGCTCATTAAATTGTGGCCCTTCAATACAATAGTTGGAGATTTGACAACAATCTGGTCAACAAAAAGAGATGATAGGGTATATATTCTATTGATCACGATTATAGATTTTCTTGAATTTGGCATGACCTAATGCCATGATTTGACCTCAGTACCTCTTGCTTTCAGTTATGCCAGAGCTTCTTAATGCTACACTTGGCCTAATACTGCTTCAATGTCAAGGGCTGTAACTCTCACCTCATATCTAAGATTGAGCTCTTTGGTTATTGTTTAAACTGAGTATGAATTGTGGTCTGAAGCCAAGCAAAAGTGAAACCCAAAGTATTAGTGAGCAAATCAATGGCAATTGAAAGTTGCTTAATAGCATTGTTGATAACACCTTTGATCACAGCTCATGTTTGAGAGCCAACTGGTTAGGTGATAGGAATCTAGATTCAATTTGTTGTTTTTGGCAGAGCATGCCTGGCGATGTTTTCACATTGCTGGGTTGATGTCAGTATTGTAACTGTACCGGAGAGTGGCTAGTTCTGGAATGTAACTTTGGTTTCATAGCTAGCAACTGCATGGGACCATAATTGTTGCTGCATTCAGTGCCCTTGATCAGTTGTTGATCTTTTCAGGTGAATCTAGTTGACTGAAGAATGGATTTAGTGGTGGTGGTGATTTCAGGATCAACGTCATGTGGAATATACAATTGGCACAGGAGAAGTTTTATGTAGAAACAAGGAACTGCAAATGCTGGATTACAAAGTTGACAAAATATTTGAGTAACTCAGCAGGTCTGATTGCTTCTCTATAACATGGTTATATATGGTTCGAACATGGTTATAAATGTTTCAGCCTTGTCTTTAGCATTCACCTGCTGGGTTGCACCATCGGAGTAGATCAGGATGTTCTGGTGCTTCCTCCTCCTCTTGTTTTATTAGTGTTATTGTCCACCACCATTCCCAGTTTGAAGTGGAAGGATTGTAAAGGTTTGATCTGAGTGATTGATTAGCTTTATTTGTTGTGGTTGTGTATTATAGCTTTGCCAAACTGTGATCTGATCTTAAGATCACCTGCCACTTATCTTGCAGATCATTCTGTACTTCACATTACATCAGGGTTGATCCTTTTACTTCATATAGCAACAGTGGTAGGCAATTAAGTTATTTGTGCCTACTACTGTTTAATAAGACCATATCTCATCAAATATATCAATACCAACTAAATATCCATTGCTTTTGCCTTTATTACTCTGAGCAAATGAGCACAACAGTCTATTTGTAAGGGAATTCCAAAGACTGGGTAAAGTATTTCTCATCTGTCTTGAATGGCTGCACATTGTCTTGGGATTGTGACCAAATATATCCCAGCATCACACCGGATGGCTGGTCCCCCAACGCAATATTACACCTCTCCACCAATTCCAATATTGGTGGCCAGTGGGGTGGGGGGGGGGGGGCTTTCTGGAGCGATAGTATGGGTGTTATGGGCTGAAGGGACCGGTTTCCCGAGGGCTAATATTTACATCGTGGGCCGAATGGATTCTTGGGCTGGTCACTCAAGCCTGTTGTGCTGGCAGCTCACTCACTCACGGCTGGTGGGCTGGCAGTTGACTCACGGCTATTCCTTGAAATTCCATTTCAAGCAGGGTGCAAGGCCACCAAATTCAAGTGCAGTTTTTTACCACTTCAAGCAGGGTGCAAGGCCACCAAATTCAAGTGCAGTTTCATACCATTTCAAGCAGGGTGCAAGGCCACTATAGAGAGCGAGTCGTGACCTCTCCCTCCTCCATCTTGCAGAGACTGAGCCATGCCCACACTTCTGGGTTTTATAGTCCCTCCCCCTCCCACCAGAAGGGGCATGGCCGTCGTGGCATGATTGACAGGAGGGAGAATCTCAACATTTTTTAAACACTAATAACTCTTATTTTTCATCGATGGGAATTAATTAGGCAAGGCAACTTTAATTAGGCAAGGCAACTTTAAATAGGCAAGGCAACTTTAAATAGGCAACACAGCTTTAGTATTTTCAAACCAAAGGCAACACAGCTTTAGCATTTCCAAACCAAAGGCAACACAGCTTTAGCATTTCCAAACCAAAGGCTACACAGCTTTAGCATTTCCAAACCAAAGGCAACACAGCTTTAGCATTTCCAAACCAAGGGCTACACAGCTTTAGCATTTCCAAACCAAAGGCACCACAGCTTTAGCATTTCCAAACCAAAGGCAACACAGCTTTAGCATTTCCAAACTATATTTTCAAACCACATTAAGGGCACTGACAGGTCAGTAAAACCACTCACAATTTAGTAGACATGTGTTCAGTGTTATTCACAGCACAGACTGAGAGACGTGACCCTCTCGCTCCCCCATCTTGCAGAGACTGACTGAGGCACTCAACACTTCCGGGTTTTATAGTCCCTCCAGAAGGGGCGTGGCCTTCACGAGAGAGAATCTCAACATTTTTTAAACACTAATAACTCTTTTATTTTTCATCGATGGGAAAAATCCTCTTGTCCTGCGCAGCAGAGGGGGACTCTGAGTAAGATGGTCAAAAATCAATATAGAGAACAACAGGAAGTGGTCAAGATCAGACTTTTAGTAATATAGATAACAGACAGGAGAGACAATAACTCTGCATTTACTGCAATAAACCCCCATAAGTATTTTTGAATGTGCCCAGGTCCAGTCTACATTATTTAATAATAATAATAATACATTTATTTTATATAGCGCTTTTCAGGACTCAAAGTCGCTTTACATTGAGAGTCAAGAATAAACAAAACAAAATAGAGCAGTAAGACAGAGATGCAAAGGGGAGGGGAACGTGGGACTAAGGGTATGCAGAGGTGAAGAGATGGGTCTTGAGGCGGGACTGGAAGATGGTGAGGGACTCAGAATTTCGGATCAGTTGTGGGAGGGAATTCCAGAGCCTGGGAGCTGCCCTGGAGAAGGCTGTGCCTCCAGAAGTGCAGAGGTTTGATTTCGGAGTGGAGAGGAGACCAGCTGAGGAGACCAGCTGAGGGACTGTGAGGGTTGGTAGGGGGAGAGGAGGTCAGTGAGATAAGGGGGGGCCAAGTTGTTGAGGGCTTTGTAGGTGAGGACCAGGATTTTGTAGATGATCCGGTGGGATAAATCCTCCAACCCAGGAATCAATTTGATGGACAAGGGGAGAGGGAGTGGGATTAGGTTTTTGCATATTACTTGTGAACAATATATTAATTCTTTAAATCTTAGTTATTACATGTTTACTGCCACAGATATTGTTGCAATTTCCTAATTTATCATAGCCAATGCACACATTACGTGCATTATATGTTTTATTACATACAAATGATGTGCAATATTCTTATATTAATTTCTATAATATAATAACACTGCCCTAAATCCCCTTAACTGAAAGCTCATCTATTTATACTTCTTAGAGCAGCCAGAACCAAAGTAGCATGTTATCATACTGGTTTCTCAGCATACTGATCTGAAATAATCTCATGCATTCTATAAATTAATTCTTCACATTGTTATCGTTCAGTTGTTTCGCCCTGCCTGTATGCAGACTAAATTCCCCCAATTGTTGTTTAATAATTGATTATTATATTGCTGTAAGAGCATAGTCGTGGACATGCCAGGGCATAATATTCACGAGTCTGAAGAAGTCCCAACCCAAAATGTCATCTATCCATACCCCCCAGGGGTGTAATGGGTGTACCTGCACCGCTGAGTTACTCCAGCTTTTTTTTGTCTTTTCTTGGTAAACCAACTTCAGCAGTTCTCTGTTTCTACATGATTTTACCAATATTTTTGGAACGCACCTCTGGTGTTGTTTTTGACCTACAGTGTCCCATGAAGGCCCAGTATTACTAAAGTTGATATCAGTAGGAATCAGCAGTTGGATCGACTGTGCTTGAACCTTGTAATCCAGTAGTGAGAGGATCTTAAATCAATCTTCTTGGAGCCATTGTAGAGCAACGTTTGGTTAGAGGAGGGTAAGAGAAGGTGTAAATCAGAACAGGAAAATTGTTTTTTATTTTGCATTAAATACTTGAAGGGGAAAGTTTGGAATCTATGGGGATGGAGCAGGAAAGTGAGGCTAATTAAATAGCAGGAGAGTGGATGCTAGATATCTGTTTTATGATTCTGATGTGGCACCACTGACCAAAATGTTAACTCTGGTTCTCTTGCCACATATATTACCTGATTTGCTGGTCGTCATCACCTTTTTCTGCATTTATTATCAATTTTCCAACATCAGCAGTTGTTTGCTTTTCAGTTGTAATGGACTGCCTCCTCTCCCCCCAGGAATGCCCATCTTGAAGAAGTTCTCTTCCACTCTTTGCTGGGACCACCTATCTCTTTCACTTTGCTCATCTTTAGTGGTTTCTGTTTCCCTTCTTCTCTTAATTAACTTATTGACAAAAACTCTCTCCTTTGGCTATATCACTGTCCTTATCAAATGTATCTGCTATCATCCTATTCCATGTGTATTTCAAATGAACCTTCACCCCTTCACAGTTTCAGATACACTCATGTTCGTAAGTATATTCAAACCATCCTGGATTATTGTTTGCCAGGGTATTCCTTGATGTCTTCCTTTTCTTCTTTGCATCAATTCTTCAATTGAAGTAATTCATTTCCCTGTCTTTAATTTACTTTACTTCATCTCCTTGATGGCTACATTTCCATGCAAATTGCCTGATTTTGTAATCAACTGAATAAATTGTCCACTATTTTCTCTGTTGTTTTCGTTCCACTTTGTATCGACTGCTAACCTCCAATCATCTACACAGAATACTACAGCTGATGTTGGACATTTACAATGTGGGAAGTTACAATGTATGAAACTTTTTTCAGTGATTAAATATGGCTGGAAGTGAGAAGGAACCCACCAATAATATAACAAGTGAAGATACAAGTCTAATGTCTGAAGAACCACAAGAATTAATTAAGGATATTGAAGAACCTTTGGACGAGGAAAGAATATTGAAACCAGAGGAAACTCAAGTTTCCTCTGACCCTGAATATGCTGCAGAGAGTGAAAGAATTTCATCTCCTGAAGAGACTGGACAGACTATTAATAATAATGTGAATGGAAATAAAGACACACCAAAAGCAGTTGACATTATTGATCAACAGAATGAAATAGTGTCTGAAGATGTAGACTCGGAAAGTTCTGAACAGCACTTCACTTCTCCACCACCTGATGTTGATACACAATCAGATGAACATACGGAAAGCATACAAGATAATGAACGTGAAGAACAAATTAAAGTTGAAGATCAATTGGATCAGGTTAAACCAGAAAACCAAGGTCCACCACCAACCCCAATAACAGATCAGCCTCAGTCTTCCCCAGAAATGATTCCAGAAACAGAGAGAGACACGAGATCCCTGGATACAGGACAGGTCAGTGCAAATATTGATACGTGTTATTTATTGTAGGGGTGCCAGGCTGGGAACTCGGGGAAGGAAATAGTGGGGAGACATGGGCAAAGAGAAAAATTAGTGGATGAGGATCACAGGGGAAGGAAAATATGTTTAGAAAACGATGATGGATGGTGAGAAATTGGAGATGGGGATAATGGAGGAGCAAGAGAGATTAGGAAAGAAGATAGCAGGGGGAGCCGGGAGATTAGGGAAGGGGTCATTCAGAGCGGGTGAAACGGATTGAAAATGGGGAATCACAGAGGAAGGAGAGGTTGGCTGAAGAGATGAATAAGAGAAATTGGTTGGTGGATAATGGGAGCTGTGTGGAAGATGATCATGATGGGGTGAGAGGAATCAGGAAGAGGTTCATGAGGAACCAAAGTGACTGGAATAGGGGATTGCAGGGATATGAGAGATTGGGGCAAAAGAGTCATGAGGAAGGATTGATGGCGGACAGATTTGGGTAGGCACATAAGTGGGAGGTCCCAAGTGATTGGGATTTGGTTCATGGAGTGACAATTGAGAAGGGTTAAGATATTTTGGGTGGAGGAATTCAGGCACAAGTACAGCAGGGGATATGGGCATTGTGTCCCCATGGCTTCAGCCCTTGAACCAACTTTGACTCAGCCCTCTGGTTAAGACCTTATTCAGAGGCTGAGGCCTGCTGCATTCATGGTCTCATGTCAACAGTTGAATTTCTCAATCTGATGTCAGTTATTAATTGTTACTCTGTATCCTTGTAGTTCCATGCTTAAATATCTCATATTTAGTTTAGTTTATTGTCATGTGTACCGAGGTACAGTGGAAAAAGTGCATAGAGAACACAGAAAAAAATCATAATTAACTGCTTTTAGTGAAATGTATTCAAGTGGTGGAAGTACATTGCATTGTTTCTGACAAGCCCATAGACAGAGGAGCAGAATTAGGCCATTCAGACATTGAGACTACTCCGCCATGCAATCATAGCTGATCTATTTTTTCCTCTCAACCCCATTCTCCTGTCACCCAAGTCTTTTCAAACATTAGGAGAATGATTACCATGCATTATTAATTTATAATTCAGATATTGTTTTGATGAAAATTCTTTTTAATTTTAAGATATTTCAAGTTTAAGATGATTTTTGTGTCTGCCTCATCATTGTTTCCAAATGTTTGTATGGTTCATAAGGCTGACTATTCTGCAGGAAAATATAATAGTTGGGACTAATTAAAATTGTCTGCACATAACAGTTTTGAGTGCAGATCAATAATTGTTATTTTGTTTTACAGCGAGCAAAGGATGATTTAGGATTGGCTGGTCCTAAAACAGATAGACAGGAGCGGCTTGCTTCTGCTCCTGCAAGGCTGGGTACCGATGAGATGTGCCAAGTGGACACAATATTACAGAATTTATGGCACTGTGCAGTGGCAGTAGGAACAGACATTCCTCTGACAGAATGTCAGACAGAGACCTCAGTGGTTGATACTGCAATTTGTGACACTGTGTTTGAAGAACACTCCTACATTAAGCAAAATTCTTTGGTAAGAATTACCTTGCTGCAACCAAAGATCTTTGGCTGCAACTACCAAATAACATTAATTTGTCCAGCGCAAAAGAACATTGTCTGTTCCCTCCTACCCTAATCTAATATTTTTCTCACCTCTTTTAAATTCTCTCTCCCATGCTATACAGTATCACTTCAAGAAGGCTGACAACTATTGCTAAAACATTATTGTTACGGCTTTTTAAGAAGTCACAGGGTGGTATTTTAGATTAGCTATAACAGCTGAGGTGACATTGTGGAATAGAATAATAATTTTTGAAAAGCCATGTTGATATTCTAATACACTATGCCAATCAGAATCTCATTTTAACATATTTACCTTCTTTCTCTGGTATTACTAATCATTTAGTAAATTAAAAAAATATTCTGCTTCAGTTCTTTTGGGTAAATTTGTTTTTGATAATTTATTTCATAGGAAAAAAACCCCACTGAAAATGTTGTATGAATAGTTCATCCAAACACAAGCAATATTTACTTATTTGCAGTTAATACGGTTGTACATTGCCTAGAGCAATCTCTCTTTGTTTAATCATCACACCCAATAATGCCATGTCCTTTTACATTTTATGCAAAAGAGATTTGGTTGGTTTGGCATTACAAAAGAGCTCTCTCTTCCTGCATCCCACAGAATATTCTCCTTGCCCTTCTAGCAGGACGTTTTCATGGACCTTGACTTGTATTGCTCAGGAGTATTCCATCCATAGGAAGACAAAGATTTTAAGCAGACCACAGCTTTTTCCAGACTTAGAACGTAGAACATAGAACAGTGTAGCACAGGAATAGACCCTTGGGTGACACACATGATGCCAAGACAAACTAATCTCATTTGCTTGCATATGATCCATATCCCTCCATTCACTGCACATCCGTGCCTATCCAAAAGCATTTTAAATACCACTGGACCAAGTGCCATTTAAAAGAGGGAAGGGGGGGAGAGGGCGAGGGGGAAAGGGGGAGGGGAGGGGGGGGTGGAAGAGAGGCCACGGGGAGGGGGGGTGGAAGAGAGGCGGGGGGGTGGTGGTGGAAGAGAGGCCTGGGGGGAGAGAGGCCGGTGGAAGAGAGAGGCCGGGGGGGAGAGAGAGGAGCCGACCAAGGAGCCGAGAAAAAGGGATCCCCGAGAGAAAGCGACCCCCGAGCGTCTTTTGAATAACGGGGGGAGGAGGGAGTGGAGGGGGGGGGAGAGAGAAGAGAGGGGGGAGAGGAGGGGGGGCAAGAGGAGGGGGGGCAAGAGGAGGGGGGGCAAGAGGAGGGGGGGCAAGAGGAGGGGGGGCAAGAGGAGGGGGGGGCAAGAGGAGGGGGGCAAGAGGAGGGGGGCAAGAGGAGGGGGGGAAGAGGAGGGGGGGAAGAGGAGGGGGGGAAGTGGAGGGTAGAAGAGGGGGGGAAGAGGAGGGTAGAAGAGGGGGGTAAAGGAGGGGGGTAGAGGAGGGAGGAGGAGGGGAGGCAGAGGGAGAGGTAGGGGGGTGAGAGGTACATATTTTGAATAATGGGGAGAGGAGGGAGAGGTGGGGGGGGCACATCACTCGCAGCACGCAGACCCAAGGCGGCAGCACGCAGATCCATTGTGACATCATTAGCGAAAGCCAGCTGTTTTTTACACACACACTAACCACCCCACACACACACTAACCACCCCTCCCCACACACACACACTAACCACCCCACTTGATATTATATTAATATTATTCATTCGCTCCTTTTACCCCACCCCCGCCCTATCCACACGCATAGTCTCCAACTCGCAGGCGCGGCTAGAGAGGGAGGGGGTAGAGAGAGAGGGGAGAGAGAGAGAGGGTAGAGAGAGAGAGAGAGAGGGAGAGGGAAGAGAGAGAGAGAGAGGGCAGAGTGCAGAGAGGGCAGAGAGAGAGAGGGCAGAGAGAGAGAGGGCAAGGGCAGAGAGGGCAGGGCACAGAGGGCAGAGAGAGAGAGAGGGCAGAGGGCAGAGCGAGAAAGGGCAGAGAGAGAAAGGGCAGAGAGAGGGCAGAGGGCTGAGAGAGAGAGGGCAGAGAGAGAGAGAGAGAGAGAGGGGCAGAGACAGAGAGAGGGGCAGAGAGAAAGAGGCAGAGAGAGAGGG
Organism: Malacoraja senta; assembly: GCA_038087875.1. NCBI lineage: Eukaryota > Metazoa > Chordata > Chondrichthyes > Rajiformes > Rajidae > Malacoraja > Malacoraja senta. The sequence goes on from CM075980.1 coordinate 21,706,792, forward strand.
GGGCAAAGAGAGAGGGGGGCAGAGAGAGAGAGGGGGGGAGAGAGAGAGGGGCAAAGAGAAAGAGAGGGGAAGAGAGAGAGAGAGAGAGAGAGGGGCAGAGAAAGAGAGAGAGGGAGAGAGAGAGGGAGAGAGAGGGAGGGGGGAAGAGAGAGAGGGAGAGAGGGGCAGAGAGAGAGAGAGAGAGAGAGAGGGGCAGAGAGAGAGAGGCAGTGAAAGAGAGAGAGAGGGGTAGAGAGAGAGAGAGAGGGGCAGAGAGAGAGAGGGGGAGAGAGAGGGGGGCAGAGAGAGAGAGAGGGCAGAGAGAGGGCAGAGGCAGAAAGCGGGCAGAGGGGCAGAAAGAAGGGGGCAGAGAGAGGGCAGAGAGAGACAGAGGGGCAGAGAGAGAGAGAGAGAGGCAGAGAGAGAGAGAGAGAGAGGGGCAGAGAGAGGGAGAGGGGAAGTGAGAGAGGGGGAGAGAGAGTGAGGGGCAGAGAGAGAGGCAGATAGAGAGAGAGAGAGGCAGAGATAGAGAGAGAAGGGCAGAAATAGAGAGAGGCAGAAAGAGAGATAGGCAGAGAGGGAGAAAGAGGGAATATGTAAAAATGTTACCGTTAGCACGTCGTTTTTTCGAGAAGATGTGAACACACACACACATACACACATACACGCACACACACACACACACGCACACGCACACGCACACACACACACACACAATCAGACTTTTAATAGTTATGAACCAATTGGGGGGTGGAGCGGGGTGGCAGCCTGCGGCGTCACACACACAATAACCACCCCCTCCACACACACACGCACACTAACCACCCCCCACACACACACACTAACCGCCCCCTTTGATATTATATTAATATGGATGGATTATCATATCTGCCTCCACCACCATCACCACAGACAGCCACCACCCGCTGTGTAAAAAAACATACATTGATGGTCTCGCGTTGCATGTGGTACAAAAAAACAACCAGAAAATTATGCTTGCATCAAAAATATGAATTTACACACCATGCCTTCAATGTTATAAACGTATCTTGCATAATTGTTTAAAATGGAAGGAATACAAAAATTTATATTAGGCAATTGAAAGATAGAACAAATTTGCTTTCTTTTAATAGAACTTAATATGGTCTTTTGGAATTAATAAAGATTCTCCAGTGTATGCTCTGCATATTGACAACAGGAGGTTAATCCTTTATGCTTCTTCGCATACTGCAGTTATGAATAATTTTTCAATTACCCGTCAACATCTCTTGCAGGCAAGTAACTTGGACATAATTTTGTTTTTGTGTTAATAGAGTGATATGTGAAATTGTGGTCAGGTAGTTCAATACTGGCAAAGATCTGTTGGGCCAATTGCCAATTTTAGGTAATTCATTACAATTTGCTAAAAGAATTAAGATTTGTCAGACATAACAAATCCATGCTGAATGTTCTTAACTAAACTGCACTTTTGCCAATATATTAATTTTATCTACCTTACAGAGTATTAAGATTTTATACCAATTGGTCTATGCTTATCCATTTTGTCTTCTCTCCCTTCCTCAACGAAACCTCATCGCCTTTTCCAGAATCAGACCAAAATTTGTACGTTAAATATTCAAAACAAAGTGGCAAAATCTCTGCTATCGTTTCTCATGTTTTTCAACAGCCAAGGTTTGAATGGAATGAGGGCGATGACTTAACTATCTTAGTATGACGAACACTATACACTCACGACTGTATTACTCCATTTACATTCACAGCTGCCTGACCACATTCTACAATAACTCCATTTACATGTTGCAGATGACACCACAACAGTGGGCGGGATTTCAAAAAACAAAGTCAGAGGACGGGAAGGAGATGGAGAGCTAAGTAGCATGGGGTCAAGACAACAACTTCTCATTCAATGTCAGCAAAACGAAGGAGCTAGTCATGAACTTCAGGAAGCGGGTGGAGTACTCACCCCTGCCTGCATCAGTGGTGCTGAGGTAGAGATGGTTGAGAGCTTCAGTTTCCTTGGTGTAATTATTCACAAACAATTTGTTTTGGTCTGACCATATTGACACCACGGTAAAAAAAAAACCACACTACTTCCTCAGAAGTCTCTAATGTTTCTTACAAATTTCTACAGATGCACCTTAGAAAGCACCCTATCCAGGTGCATCACTATTGGTAGTGCAACTGCTCTGCCCAAGACCGCAAGAAATTGCAGAGTTGAGCCCAGTCCATCATGCAAACTAGCCTCCACCCCAATCAACCCCATACACACTTCCCGCTGTCTCGGAAAAGCAGCCAACATAATACAAGACAAGTCATAGCCCAGTCATCCTGCCTTCTCCCTTCTCCCTTCAGGCAGAAAATACAAAAGTTTGAAAGCATGTACCACCAGATTCAAGAACACCAGATTCAAGAACAGCTTGAATGGACCTCTCATATGCTAAGGGTCAAGATTTGATATCCAATTTACCTCAGTGTGGCCTGACCACTTATTTCCCATGATTTGTCATTGAATCTTGGTACACATGGCAATAATAAATCATTTTCAATAATTTCAGAAAGATCCCTTACCAAAGGCAGTTCAGCTGTTCTTGCTCAAGTAGACCTGCATTCATCTTACACCCATCATTTGTAAATATGTTATTTATTTAATAAGGATACCAATTCTATCATACATATTGAGGTTCATTTTATTCATGAGTGAACCCACTATTTCAAAAATATTAAAAACGCAAATTTAAAATGCAATTAGCACTGAATGTTTGAGTAATGTCAACTGCAGGATTGCTATTAATACGAAGCAATGAATTAGTTAGTAAATCTAAAATGCTCAATTTTGTATTAAATCAATTTTTAATCTCCTTATATAACTTACAATTCTTTAGGGTCATTCTAGCCTCATTTCATGTATAGCTGTGTGCGGCAACAGGAGATGGGTAGCAACATCAGACCAAAGCCCAGAGAGTTTAGTTATTGTATGGGACACTTTCTCAGGGTAAGTTTAAGTATGTAACAATCAGTTTTATTAAATTAGTTTTGTATATGTCTGTATTATTGGTGTACCTCTAACATGCTATATCTAACTTATTTTAATTGCAGAATTTAAATAATTAGATTTTTCGTCCTTTCTCGTTTCTGTTGGTCTCCGTACATTATCTGTATCTAAGAAGGCAGAAGCTCTATTATAGCATAGTTTGCCAGGTCTTACACCCCCTCCTCAACTATCTATCTACATTGACTAGGTCCTCTCTGCTCTTTCAGTGCAGATGAACCGTCCCAATCTGAAACATCGTCAGTCTACTGAGTTCCTCTAGAGGGTTCTTTGTTTCTCCAGAGTCAATGTAACTGGGCTGTTGGATAATAAATGAGAGAATTTTTGGTTGCACTAGTTCTAGATTTTCCATCCAACCCATTTATGGGGAAAGTCATGGTCTTTGGCTGCTTGCCCATTTATAATTTTAACAAGTACCACATCATAGTGAGGTAGACAGAAGTTTTGAAGATTGAGAAGTATATATATTCAGGGCAACATAAAGAAATATGAAGAGCTAGAAAATTTGATATTATGCATCTCAAACAAAAATTATAATAATCAGAAAAGTGAACTGCCAATATTGGATCAGACAATTTCTCTGTCAAATTGCTATACTGTGGTCTTTTGTATTTAAAAAAAAAGATCTATTGTCCAGTAACAGAAAACTTTCCATTGTCGTTGATTACTAGCTTGATTTGTATTACATTATTTGCTTGGTTATCTTTAGCAAAGCTTGAGTGTCTTCATCTCCTCGTGTTTACCATGGATATCCAGTCCCTGTATACCTCCATTCTCAAATCAGGAAGCCCTTAGGGTTCTGCCTTGAACTAAGACCCAATTAGTTAGCCTCAACTAATATTTTCCACTGCCAGAGTGAGGCCACATGCAGAGTGCAAAGGGTTTCTCGAAGGTGGCTCACCACCACCTTCCCAAAGGCTATTAGAGATGGATAAAATTTGCTGGCCTTGTCAGCAATGCCTGCATATTTTTTAAATTCCTACATTAAGTAATAGGAAAGGGTTTTCTTGAATTTGGCATTCCAGTCAGAGCACTCTTGCTCTTGGGTTAGAAGATTGTAGGTTCTTATTTCACTTCAAAAACGAGATCATATAAATCTAGGCTCTCCAGCTGCAGTGATTATGAACCATCAATGACTGTCTTTTAAATGAAACATTAAACTGAGACACTATCAACCTTCTTGGTGGAAGTAAAAGATCCTAGGTACTATTACAAAGATTATATTTCTGGTGTAATGTACGTGACGTCCTTTGAAATTTGTGAAGGTTGTTGTTTGGTAATCCTAAAGTTTCACCCTTGGTGTTAAAATGCTTTGTAATTTACCTGCTGTCTTAGTCAATATTTATCCTTAAGGCAATGTCACAAAAATTATCAATTCATTATCACAGTTGAGTGAGAAGACACAGAGTGCTGGAGTAGCACAAGGGATCAAGCAACATCTCAGGAGAAAATGGATAGGCGACGTTTCAAATCGGAATTCTTCTTCAGACTGCTTGCAGGTGGGGTGGAGAAGGAAGCTGGAATAGAGGAGGGGCAGGACAAAGCCTGGCAGCTGCATGAGTGAGCTTGCTGTGCACAAATTGGCAGTCATATTTTGTACCTTATAATAATTACTAAGATTTGAACAAACCATACGGTTACGAGGCTTTTGTGAGATGATGAGGGGTCATGACAGATGCTCTGCAAATGCAGTATTTATTTCAAGGAGTGCACCCGAAAATAGCATTTGTGTGAGAATGAAAGAAAATGCACTTTATTAGAATTAATGTCAGGAATCAATATTTGTTTAAAAGTATGTTTATTTATATATCAAAAAGACTGATTATTCCTATCATGTAACTTGCTGTCATCAAATATCATAATATGTAACAACTTTATTTATGTAAATTGGAGTATTGAACTTAGTTTATAACCTCTAAGTGTTTACTTCTTGGCTTACAGTATACCTGTACAAACACTCTTTGACTGTCACCCTGAGGGTGGAGTTCGAGCTTTAGCAATGTCTCATGATGCCAAGTACCTTGCAACAATTGGAACAGGAGCAATTCAGGTACATAACTAATAATTTATTATTTCCAATCAGTTTTACTGCCTTTCAAAATATTTGCATTCATTAACTCTAGCATAATATACAAAGGAATATTTTAAACCTGTATGTACAAATAGCATTTTTGTTGAATATGAGGCACAGAAGGTTGCGAAGGCCGTCAATGGTTATTTTTAGGGCAGAGATAGATAGATTCTTGATTAGCACGGGTGTCAGGGGTTGTGGGGAGAAAGTAGGAGAATGGGGTTAGGTGGAAGAGATAGATCAGCCATGATTGAATGGTGGAGCAGACTTGATGTGCCGAATGGTCTAATTCTGCACCTATCACATTATGCAACTCGTTCATTTGTCACTTTCCTATTTTTCCCTACAATTTACATTATTTTCAAGGAGCCAAGTAAACAATGAATTGATGTGAAATAATTGAATTCATACAATTATACACCATTCGAAAAAAACTGGTGTGCAATATTTCATTGTTCAAGAATGGAAAGCAGAATGTTATGTCACATACTGCAATATGAAGCTTAATTTTCCCTGCTACAGAGAGGAATGATAGGCCTGTTAATTTTTGTTAGCTTGTGACCTCTGGCAGAAAGTGCAAGCATTGAGTGCTTGGGTGAGAACAGCTTGCACCTGGAAGTGATCCCTTATTGCTTGGTTTAACTGGTCTATTAATTCTTGACGACTAAACACATGTAACAAGATATGTCCACATGGATCAATAATTGTTGGTCTGTAAACCTGCAGCCCTGGGCAACTCTGAGGCTTCTGGAAAAATGCAAAGTGGATAAATAAGAAGAAAAACAACAATATAATGAGTAAGGCTGATTTCTCATGGTTCATCTCTGTTCACTATCAGCCAGAGGTAGGGTAGGTACCCAAAGACAGGTATTCCCATCGCAATTTTGGTACATAATATTTAAGAAGTATCTGGGTGAGCTTGTAGGCTATAAGCGATACCAGTAAATTGGATTAGTGTAGATTGGTACGAGATGATCAGCATCGACAGGGTGGTTTGAAGGGCCAGTTTATTTCCTTTAAAATTATATGACTCTATCCCATAGAATTATCAGAATACAGACATTTCGACAATCAGCCTTGTCCACTGGTTTCCGAGGCTTGCGGCTGCATGTTGGGGTTATGTTGAAATATCTTGGCTAGTGGTATATCCATGAATTCTAGGAGGGTGGAGACAAAAAGTCTTACTTAATGAGTCTGAAGAAGGATCTTGACCTGAAACATCGCCTGTCCATTTCCTCCAGGGATGCTGCGTGAGCAGCTGTTACTCCAGCATTTTGTGTCCTTTTGTTTCTTACTTAATTTATATTTTCACCCTGTTAAATTGGTTCCCTGTAGATCCTCTTGTGGGCGGAAGTTAAAGATCAGATTGCTTAATTGTGACTTCTAGCATTACATTCGAATTGTTCAGTCTACAGGTGACAATGGTATGGAGGAGTGTTTCAGTAGCAGATAAGCTGAGGTGAATTTGGAGGCGGTTGATGTTGCATGTGAAAGCAAAGAGATTTTGTGATGAGGATTTGAAGGTTAGGTAAGTTATCAGGCATGCATTCGGGTTGGTTGCAATCGTTGGTTAGGTTGATCAAGTTATTGACAGGGATCCTAAGTTTATAACAATATATTTGTAATTTACAATATTTAGCTGCAGGAAATTGCAACTCACCCAGAACTGAATTTGGAAAGCACTCTAATAACATAGATAGTAGAGAAGTTGAATAAGATGGTGGGGAGTGCTAGTTCGCATTGGTTATATGTGACCTCATGACTTTGCATAATGTTTCCAAAGGGCAGCATGTGTACAATAAAGAGGAGTGCAAATAAAAAGTCTTGTGAATTGCAAAGGTTATACCCCAAAGGTCAGAAAATAACTTATTTAATTGCTTTAGATGCTGTTGTGATTATTTGATCATACAAGTAGATTCAAATGAAGATTATCTTAGTAAACTGGATAACATGTTTTGGGTAAAGAGAGAGGAAGCATAACACAAATGCTGTTTGTGAGAGCTTGCAGTCACAAAGCATATTTTGTGATTCTGGCGTGAGATGTTGCTCTAGGATATTATGATTTTTGTGCCTTGGAATTTGTCAGACATATTTGCATCCCTTTTATTGCTTATGTGAATAAAACCATGTGTTTTGTGCTACTCTTTTAAGCGAGTATGTATATGGGACTGGAGTTCAGAAAATAAAGGATCACTTTGTTCTGTGGACCTGAGTCCTGCCTTCGATCCTCAGGTATGGTTTAAGTTATACATTGCAATGCTTTTTCATGAATTCATGGAGTTATAGAGTAGGACAACATAGAAACGTGCCTTTTGGCTATTATGTTCATGGTGGACTGTTTTGCCCATTTATATAAATGCCATTTGTCCTCATCAAGATCATATCCTTTAATGCCTTGCTTATTTAAATATCCAAATGTATTGTAAATGTATCTGATTTCACAACCTCCTTAGGCAGTGAGTTCCAAAAAGTGACTACTCTTTGTGCAAAACAAAACTTACCCCTCAAATCCAATTAAAAACTTTCTTCTCACTAAATGTAGTCCAACCAGTGTTTTGTAAAGTTGCAAAATGAAATCCCAGTTTTTATATTCTATGCCTGATCTATGAAGGCAAGTTTGATATAGTGCTTTCCTCACCACTTTCCTCACCAGTGGTGAAGAGGAACTTCAAGTACTTGAACTTCAAGGTCTCTCTGTTTATTTACATTCCTCTTCCCTTCTTCTGTCATTACAATAAAAGATCAGACACCTTACAAAAAGCTTACTTTTGAGTGTGATTTATAAACACACTCCAAATATTCAGTTTACGTAGTGTCTTTCGTGATCTCACAACATCCTAGAGCACTTGACATACAATGAAATACTTCACAAATATTATTACATTGATCATGAAGGATGTGAAGTCATTTTTTGCATGTTCCCACAAACAGTATTTGCAGTATGGAGGTATTCTGTTTCTGTGATGTTGTTTAAAGGAAAGACATTTGACAGGACATCAGGGAGAACCCTCCCTCTCATTAATTTCTATTGACTTCACTTTATTATCCCATGATTATATTTTTGTATCTTAGCTATACTTTTGATTATTCCAAGGCTTACTTACCTTGCATTGAAAGTTAATCTATTGCTATGCTTACAATACTTTATTTTGAGAAAGAGGCCAGTTGGTCATTAGTTATCAACACTAAATTTCCATAATTCTATGGTCTTAATATTTTTTCTGTTATGTACTTTTCAATCGAAAATTAACTGAATGGGAACATTTTCTAAACTGCAAAAGTCTTGATCTTGCATTGATCATTTTGTTTTTGTAAAGATCTTCAACGTGATTAATAACTTATATTTTAAACATGATAGTTGACAATTGCAATTATTCATTTATTCAGTTATCAGGAATGAATCTGTATTGGAAATTGATTTTGGATTTTTAAGTTAAATCACTTCTGATAATCACACGGAGTTGACGTAAAATGTTGAAAAGTAGATCACTGGCATATTTTGAATATACTGTTCTTTTAGACTTTTATAGTATTTAATCCTGAAGATAACACTGAGCTACTCAGCAACAACAAAACTGAAGTTGTATTCTATAGTTGGGTGAGTAGTAGAGAATATTAGCGGAGCATGATCCATTCATTTTCATGGATCCATTCATGTCCAAGTTTTATTTTATTTTGAAGATAGACACAAAAAGCTGGAGTAACTCAGCGGGGCAGGCAGCATCTCTGGAGAGAAGGAATGGGTAATGGTTTGGGTCGAGACCCTCCTTCAGACTTTACTTTGTTTGGGACACCAGAAAGTGTATACAGAGAAGCCAGAAAACACTTACAGCAATGTTCTGCATGATGCCTGGTAGTAGGCAGTTTCATCTAGGATGAAACCTTGTTCATGTTTAATTTATTGACTATACCTTAAAATACAATATAGTAATTTCATTACTTTAAAAATGTTTTTAGTAAAATATTTTACAAGTAAATAGGTAAAATTACCTTTGACACCTCATCTATTTTAATTAGAAGGGATGTAAAATAAAAAAAGGGAAGTTTTTAAAAATGTTATACATTCAAATACATAGCATCATAGAAACATACAACAGAAATTAGCCATTATAGTGCAGCTCATCCATGCCGACTGTGATACCCATCTATGCTAATGTCATTTGCGCATATTAGGTTCATATTCCTCTACTCCTTTCCTATTCATGGACTTGTCCAAATTACTTTTAAATGTTGTAATCGTACCTGCCTCCACTACCTTTGGCAGCTGATTCTAAATAATCATAATCTTCTATGTGAAAGATTTAGTCTTGAAATCCCTTTTAAATTTTTTCTCTCGCATCTTAAACCTGTGCCGCCTATTTTTAGACTCTCCTACCCTAAGGAAAAGTTACGATTCTCCCAGGCTCATAATTTTGTAAACCTCCATAAGATCACCCTCGGCCTCCTACGCTCCAATGAGAATAAACCCAGCTTGTCCAATCTCTCCTTATAATTACAGCCCGCTATTCCAGGCAACATCCTGATGAATCTCTTCTGCATTCTCTCTATTCCTATCACATTTTTCCTGTGAATCTCTTCTGCACTCTGCTCTCTGTTACATTTCGGTATTGAAGAGCAAGTTTTCATTTGAAATTGGATTAGAAAGCAACAGATAAATGGAATATAATTTGGTCCCTATTTAAAGTCATGCCTTCTATCCATTACATAGAGTTATTTGATCATATTTAAAATGCAAGATGTATTCTGTAATCACAATCCTTTCATAGGGGATACAAAACCCATCCGGTGAAGGATTTACTAAAAAGTCTTCCTTCCCAAGTAATAGTTCTGCTATTAACATCCCTAATAAACAGCAATCAAAAACTGAAAGTTGATATGAATAAAATGTACCTCATGCCATTAGGAATTAGATTTGATTGTCATTTTTTGCTGGTAATTTATGCAAATTTAAAAGTCAAACATATTTCTTTTACTATCAACCTTTTCTTAATCTATGTCTGCAATGACTGCCTTTAGAAAGAGAACCAACTGGAATTTGCATCGCCAATTCTTACAGATGAAGTAAGTATAGATAATGTGTTCAAACATCAAAACTTGAAACAAGCTATAAAGAGCAAGTCAAAAATTAACAGGCTAGAATAACTAATAACCAATTACTCTGTCAAATTTCTGTTAACATTTTCAAAAATTGCCTGGTTTAAAATGAAGATAAATCAAATTAAGCTGGAGTTTAGAAGATTTTGTCAGTGGGTGAAATTAAGGCACATGGTATTGGGGGTAGAGTGCTGACATGGACATGATACCAAAGTGGATAAATGTGAGGTTATCCACTTTGGTATCAAAAACAGGAAGGCAGATTACTATCTAAATGGTGTCAAGTTGGGAAAAGGGGAAGTACAACGGGATCTGGGGGTCCTTGTTCATCAGTCAATGAAAGTAAACATGCAGGTACAGCAGGCAGTGAAGAAAGCGAATGGCATGTTGGCCTTTATAACAAGAGGAGTTGAGTATAGGAGCAAAGAGGTCCTTCTGCAGTTGTACAAGGCCCTAGTGAGACCACACCTGGAGTATTGTGCGCAGTTTTGGTCCCCTAATTTGAGGAAGGACATTTTTGCTATTGAGGGAGTGCAGCGTAGGTTTACAAGGTTAATTCCCGGGATGGCAGGACTGTCATATGCTGAGAGAATGGAGGGGCTGGCTTGTATACTCTGGAGTTTAGAAGGATGAGAGGGAATCTTATTGAAACATACATGCTTATTAAGGGTTTGGACACGCTAGAGGCAGGAAACATGTTCCCGATGTTGGGGGAGTCCAGAACCAGGGGTCACAGTTTAAGAATAAGGGATAAGCCATTTAGAACGGAGACAAGGAAACACTTTTTCTCACAGAGAGTTGTGAGTCTGTGGAATTATCTGCCTCAGAGGGCGGTGGAGGCTGGTTCTCTGGATACTTTCAAGAGAGAGCTAGATAGGGCTCTTAAAGGTTACGGAGTCAGGGGATATGGGGAGAAGGCAGGAACGGGGTACTGATTGGGGATGATCAGCCATGGTCACATTGAATGGCAGTGCTGGCTCGAAGGGCCGAATGGCCTACTCCTGCACCTATTGTCTATTGTTTATTGCAGAAAAGTTGCAGAGGTAAAAAAAAGCCATTAGTTTATTGAATAGCAGAGCAAGCATGAGTTGCTGAGCGGCCATTTGTGCTTATACTTATATTCTTCTTGAACTACTCAGGACACAATTTTTTTTTTATATATGTCTCAGTTAACTCACTTACAACAACATCTACAGGGTTGAAAGATGGTGTGATGATGTCAAATGTCAGCAAATGATTCTTGTGTGACTTGGTGGGAACAGACAGAAATTTGAGTCTTGCTTTGATCAGTTCCTAATTTCAGCAAAGTTGACAACGTTTGACCTCTCCCTGAAGTGGAAAGTCAATGAGACAGGCAGATGAGCAGTCTCCAACATACCCTGATGGGGGCTGCAGAACCATTATACCATTATGTAAGGCATTCAGCCAAAAGATAAGAGCTATATGTATATAAAACAAACAGAATAACATAAGCTACATAAACAACTATTAATCAGTGATATGACCTTTTACAGAGAGTACTATAACCCTTGCTTTTTGAAAATAAATGATGCTGATTCAATTGTTATAAGGGTACCAATTTTCCACTTATGTTCAATTGTTAACTTTCTAAACTTTATCACTGTGACCTTTTCATTCACAGACATTTAACAAAGTTGTGGGAATCTACTGTCAATCAGTTTTCCATCTTATTCCTTCACAAGTACTCACTGGCACTTCTGCAGGGAATTTGGTTATCTGGGACACTGTTGGTACAACTCATAGTCAATTTGATGCAATGAAATTATACAAGAAAAAACCTTTAAAACTCGTGAATCTACAGAATGATGGTATTACAGTGGTCGAGGTAATGGACAGGTAAGGGAGAGGTGGGTTTTCATCAGGGAATCGCTATAGAATTCAAATGTGCATTTAACCTGTATTGTAGTCACTCAAAATTGAATTAGAATACTGATATTTTCTTGTTTGATTACGGTTCTCCCCCCCAAAGAATTCTAAGAAATCACACATTTCAAAGTTGAACCTTAAAATTTTCTAAATTTTGTGAGAATTAAGTTATTCTTGAGAGGAGCCTTACCTCAAACATGGAATTACTTTAATCTCTTTTATCCAAGTTTAAAAAAATCTCAATAAAAGAATGTCAATCAATCCTTTTGGTTAATGTGCATTTTCCCTTTTGGTTAATAAACAGATAATGATATATTTAGAATGTTGATCTGGTGAATCAGAGGATGATATCCTTAAATGTTCATCTTTACAGAGTTTAGACAAAAGATGATTATTGTATAGGTATTTCCCAAAAATTATTGTTATACATTTTATACATGTATATTTAAAAAAAAAAATTGTAGCAAAGTCCACAATCCTTCACCTGATTGTGTAGATGTCCCAATGGATCGGCATTTAGTTCACCAGATACTAATCTGTGCATTACTTTTAACCCACCTCAGTTCATGCACTCCCTTTAACACACTGGGCTCTATTTCCCATGCCCCACTTTAACAAACTGGGGCCCCATTTCCAGAGCTCCTGTGAAACGCACCAGGGCCCCTTTTCTGCACACTCTTGAAACTAATTGGGACTTTGTTTTCATTGCCCCTTGGAACTGACGAGAACTCAATATGAAACTCATTTGGTTTTGTTTCCTGTGCTCCCTTTAAATTTACAATGTTTGTTGGAAAAAAAATTCTACTACTGTGAAACACCTAAAAATTAAAAACAAATTAGCAGTGTATTGGAGTATTAATTTGGAATAACATCCAATTGTCTGGAAAACTATTTGTTGCTACTGAGCTATCTGAATAGTCTTAATATCTGGGACCATAATTATGCCAGGATTTACAAAATGATTGCAAAATATTTTTTCGGAGATTAGAATAATGGATAGCATAAAGTACTACCTATGTTATTCCAACTGAGAACTTTAGATGCCATCACTCATTGTGTGCTGAAAATCATTTCCTGTGGTCTGATGCTGCTTTGAATTGTGTAATGCCTCAGAACTGAGATTTTATAAAGCACAAGAAACTGCAGGTGCTGGATCTTTTTTCAGGAATAAGTGAGTTCAGTATCTCACGCGCGCAATGAATCTTGGGATTATGTCAAAGGTCATTCGGGATGAACAATGAATGTATTGGATTCATACAAGCGATCAACCACCGAAAGCAAGCCATGTTATCTCCGACTGCCTTAATGCTGTAGCACAAATAGCAAGCTTTGGCCCAATACAGCAGAAGGCAGACCGACCTCCATGCCACCTATCGACTTTCACCAAATCCAACCCTTATCGTTAATGCTACCATAATGTGAACTGCGGGCTTAGGGTCCATTGCAAACTGAATAGTTCACTATGGAGACTGGACCGCCTCCCTCAAGTTTCAGGCAGCGGAGGCGTGAAGGCAAGAACACCATTCTCCGCTGACTTGAGTAGCCCTAAGCTAATTGTAGCAAAGTCTGAACATTCAACATTGTTAGCACGCCCTGCAATGAAGTGGACTTGAGCACTCACTCACCAGAAGCTACTGCTGTTGTTGTTGTCCCCATCGGTCTGGTCTGGTCTCAAGACAATGGCCCAGGCGAAGGGAATCGGGTTGAGTCCGGCGTCACCTGCCAAATCACTGCAGGTGGTCACTGAGTAACCACCTGGCTGCCTGGCTCCAGCAGCAACTATCCCCACTGCAGCCAAAGTCAGGCAGCAACTATCCCCACCGGAGAGGCTGCAAACACCACTCCCCGCAACCATGTGTAAACGTGAACAGCTCTCTGTGGGGCGATGCAGCACCCTATCTATCTCCGCACACAGGTTGCTAGGTCCAAAGTCAACGAGGCAAAGCGGGAAGACCTGTGACTTGGGCGAAAGAGCAGCTATGCAGGACATTTTGATGCGCCTACTGAGGTGGGTTCCCCACAACGCAAATCTTGCCTGTGCCAACATGCCGATGCTGAAACATACTCTTTATGTTGGGATAACAATTACGTTTAGTCTAAATGGCTCCCATGAGAGTGGAAAAGCGGAAGAAAATAGTAATTTTATGTAGCAGTTAAGTCTCTGGGAGCTGAGCTAATTCTCCACCTCTGTGAGCTCCTACTGATTGCTTGCCTTCATGGTTAAATATTTACTCTGCTGCAGAAGTAACCAGCCAGTAGGTATTAATCAGAAGTCCTGTGTGATTAGCCCAACTAATTTTCTTCCACGACTTGACTAGCCCTAAGCTAATTGTAGCAAATCAACTGATTAGTTAGGAGACTCGTGACTAAGTTTTGTACTACACAACTTTACTTACACATGTACATGCAGAACTCATTCAGAAGTCAACAAATGTGCATACAGCCTGTGGCTGTGGACTAGTATAATAAGAGGTGAAAACCCCACAAATACTTTTCATATTATCTATTGATGGTTATATAAATCATACATTTCATTTCATTCTTCCCCCCCCCCCACCTCCAAAACAAAAACAATAAAAAATGGTTGTTATTCATTGTCACGATCTCGTACACACCGAAGTGGACCAGCAAGTGACCAAGGAGAAGCCAATAAAACCACCAAAATTATTGTAGTTTTGTACAAATGAACCATAAATCCACCTAGTTAATAGTTTTGAAACTGGAAAATACGTATAAAACAGGTCAAAGCAATTATCGATCGCAATGTATACACACAGTAGTTCAACCCGAATGTTTATCCCGAATGACCCATGACCTGGGCAAACTCACGCATGCACAGTTGTAATACCGAACTCGCTTATTTTCTAAACTGATTTTAATGCAGCATTGCCTCATCACCTGCGGTGAGTTGTAGAGAAGTCAGCAGCTTCACAGCCCATCGGAGGTTCTTTTGCTCAGGAGATATTATGTTGTTATAGGTTAGTTTGTAAACTGGCAGTGCTGACATCAACTGTTCAAAAGTATGATTAATAATGGCATACATTTTATAGGACTTGCAGCTGTGCAATTATTGCATAATTTATCCAGCTTTCAAATCACATTTTATTTTCAAATTTCTGGTTTACCAATGGTAGTTGGCATGGCATTGCATAAATATTAAGAAATAATATGCCCAAAGTACCAGAATCCTTTGGAGGATAAGTATGAGGATTTAAAGCATGTCATTGTACCATTCCAGAATTGATGCTAAATTAATTGACTGCTGGTTGAGAGTACACCTGTGCACAAAATAGCAGAATAAAATGGACCAGAGTTCTTGCCCCAGAACCTTTGCTATTATGTCAGAAATGCATCTTGTTTAATTGGGACACATTAGGGTCACATTAGGACCCATTAGGGTCGACAGTCAGAACCTTTTTCATGGGGTGGAAATGTCGAAGACTAGAGTCAAGAGTCAAGTCAAGTCAAGAGAGTTTATTGTCATGTGTCGCAGATAGGACAATGAATTCTTGCATAGCTTTAAGGTAAGAGGGGCAAGTTTATATGAGATGTGAGGGGCAAGATATTACACAGAGAATGGTGGGTGCTTGGAACGAACTGCCAGGGGTGGTGTGGGGGCAGAAATGATATAGGGACATTTAAGAGACTTTCAGATAAGCATATGGATATGTAGGAAATGGAGGGGTATAGATCATGTGCAGTCAGACGAGATTAGTTTAAGTTTAGTTGAGTTTATTGTCACATGTACCGAGGTACGGTGAAAAGCTTTTTGTTGCATGCTAACCAGTCAGCAGAAAGGCAATACATGATTACCATCGATCCATTTACAGTATAAGGGAATAGCATTTAGCGCAAGGTAAAGCAAGCAATGTCCGATCAAGGATAGTCCCAGCGTCATCAAAGAGGTAGATAGCAATTCAGGACAGTTCTCTAATTGTGGTAGGGTGATTCAGTTGTCTGATAACAGCTGGGAAGAAACTGTCCCTGAATCTGGCGGTATGCATTTTCACACTTCTATACCTTTTGCCTGATGGGAGAGGGGAGAAGAGGGAGTGGCTAGGGTGCAACCCATCCTTGATTATGCTGCTGGCCTTGCTGAGGCAGCGTGAAGCATAAATGGAGTTGGCATCATGTTCGGCATGAACATGTGGGCCAAATGGCCTGTTCCTGCATTGTACTGTTCAATATTCTATAACACCAGTAGCTTGTGGTATCAGACATCTAAGAAATGTTGTAAACGTCACTCCAGACCTCTGACGCAGCCTCTGTCACTGCTACAGGCACATGAACTGAGTGATATCTGCCTGAGTAAATGTTGGCAGAAGAGAAGGTAGCACATGAACAATTCCAGCCAACATCTTCAATTGGATTAAAGGACTCTGAATCTCTTGAAGAATTGAAGGCAGTTGCATGCAAAGTGGATGCATACTGATTTGGTGGTTCCTCAGTCTGAGGGATGAACACAAATGAATGTGATGACCCAAATGTTGATATTTTTACATTTGTGAATAGAGTGTTGAAATATTATTTAATGCAAGGGTAAGTTGGTGTTCGTATGTTGTAAACTGATTATATTTCTTTTGATAGTAATTGTATCTTTAATATTTAATATTTATTACAGGTACATTGTGACTGGTGATGTCAAAGGTTGCATCAGGTTTTATGATGAAGAAATTTGTTTACTTAATTGGTACAGTAATTTACACCTGGGACCCATCCATTCAATTTCCTTCTCCAGTCAACCAGCTAGCAAAGCAAATGAGAAATCCTCTTACCCTTCAGAGTCTACCATCAAAGCTCAACAATTTGTTGTCAGGTTAATAACAGTAATACTTTATTTAACTGCTACACAATTAAACAATATGGCTTAAAAATCTCTATGTAATAATTTCTTAATTAAATGCTCTATTGCACCTTTTAATAGGAATATTATGCATAAATCAGGATAGTGCAATAATTTTAAGCTTATATTTTCTATCCTGTATTTGTTCTTTTCATTTCAGATATGCATCAATGTTAACATTGACTATTTTATAGGAACTGTTTAATTGCTTCTATTGGAAAAATAAACAGTAAGGACAGAGAAAGAGAGAGTAACATGTTATTATCAGGTTCATATGGACAAAGAAAACATTCACACAGGCTTGGAGACACGAGGAGTTACAGATGTTGGAATCTTGAGCAAACATTAAGTGCTGGAGGATCAGCGGGTCGGGGAGCATCTGTGGAGGAAATGGACCGATGATGTTTTGGGTCAGGAACTTTCTTTCAACTGATCAATTCTGCAGACTTCAAATTCTGAAGAAGGGCCTCAACCCAAAATATCGTCTTTGCCATTTGCTCCACGGATGTTGCCTGGCCCGCTGAGTTCCTCCAGCGCTTTCTGTTTTATTCTCACAGGCTTGATGAGCTGATAGGCCTAATCTTGTGAGGCAGACCTATTGTCCATATGCGACTGGATTTACTTGGGTATTGTCATGGATGTCCAAGTTTCCAATGTTAATGTAGACCTAAGCTAGCTACAAAAGGTCCTTTGCAGCACTGGTGGATTCCTTGGAGTTCAGCCTGTGCAGCACAAACCTCTGCAAGTTTCCCAACAATCAGACTGGGAAACCTTGCTGTCCCTGTGCCAGTTTAAACCGTGTAAGCACAGTGGTCCCCATTCAAATCATTGGAAGAAAATGGTTGCTTGGAAAGTAGTAAACAGCTATACTTTAAATATTTGTCAGAGTTTTAAATGTTAAATACTAACATCTTTGATAACCAATACGTGCAGGAGGCTGGGGTCAGGGACTCATCAGCTGTCAAAACAATTCTTAGTACATGCAACTGTCTGCATTGAGATAGCTGTTATGTTATGCTGAGCCATGCCAGAGTGCTGGGAGCTTGGCTCTTATCAATGGATCATGCCAGGGAATGTGCTGAAGCAAAGAGCACAATACCGGGCAAGTGGCTGGTAATTTCAGGAAAATGGCAGTCATGGTGTCATACTCTTCTCTGACTTGCTTATATGTGCCTGGCTACATACCTCTTGAAAGGAGTAGTTGTATCTGATTCCACTACCTCCTTTGGCATTGTCCCAGATAACAACCATGCTCTGTATAAAAACAAAACAAACATACCCAAACATCCAAAGTGACACAGCTGATAGACCTGCTGCCTCATAGAGAGGCCAAGATTTGATCTTGACTTAATGTACTGTCTGTGTGGAGTTTGCACATTCGCTCTATGACCGCATGTGTTTCCTCCAGGTGCACCCACATCCCAAAGACGTGCGGGTTTGTAGGTTAATTGGCATCGGTAAATTGCCCCCTAGGAAGTAAATGTGAAAGTGAAGTGGGATAACCTAGAACTAGTGTAAATGGGTGAACAATGGTCAGCCTGGACTCGCTGGGCTGTAGGGCCTGTTTCCATGCTAATCTGTAAGTTTAATTCCAAAACCCACTTCTCACTGTAAAACTATGCCCTCTTACTTTTGATACCTTTACCATAAGAAACAAAATTGACTATCTAACCTATCTATGCATCTTATCAACTTCTATCAAATCCTTCCTCAGCTTCCATTGCTCCAGGGAAGCTATTTACCTTTTATAAAAGCAAAATTTCACTTATCACATAAGTACTAAAAATATATCTATTTTTTGTCCATTTATTCCATGTAGAAACTTTGTTGTGTCTACAGTTGATGCTACAGTGGCTCATATAACTGGAGACGGGTGCAAGCTTGAAATGTTATTGCAGGAGCACAGTGCAGCATTGCATGCCATAGCATGTCATCCCTCTCTGCCTCTCATTTGTATGGGAAGCTATTGCGGACTTCTGAAAGTCTGGGACTATGAGAACAAGGAACCTGTTTGCAGCAGGCTGTTTGGAACTGGGAACTTTATTCAATGTGTGACCTATAATAAAGCAGGTATGAGCAATAAATTTAATGAGTAGATATTTTAGATTTTAGTATTTCAAGCATTCACGGTCAGTATCAAGGTCTTCGATGTCAGGTATTGGGTGTAAAAATAATGCTTCTTCAAAAGATCCCAAACAAGAACCCTTGGGACTCTAATTTCATTTTTTTAATGTCTCACAATTCCTATCTGCTAGTCGCTTTCAGTGAGACTTCTTATTGAGTGCTAATTATCTTGAATTTAATGTTGTAATTCATGTTTATTAGGTAGTGGATCGATCTTGCCTGTTAGCAATGACTGGATTGATCAGCCAGAGATAGATTTGCATCTTGGTCCTAGATGTTAAATATAATAATTTAAAAAAAGATGTTAAAGAACAATGGATTATTCAATCCCTTGAATCATTGTCCTGGAGTTTGCTGACAAATGCAGTAGGTTCTGTGGGTTTCAGCTGATGGACACAATCTTGCTGAGCTGCCTCAGACCACTCAAACCACTGGGGTTTTAATTGTTTAATCGTTTGATAGGTTTGATATATCAAAAAATGATTTAAATAGGTTTGCAGGGTTGGAGAGTAGAGTAAAGTGGAAGATAAATCATTTTTATTAAATACATTTTACATATTTAATTGAGAATGATTTTCCCAGATGTCAAAGCTTGTAAGGGAACTTTAGGGGCAGTGTGTCATGGGAGGCCCCACTACCTCCCAGGCCATGCTGCTGGCAACCAGGACACTTCGGGCTACAAGTTAGGCCCCCTACATCTGCCACAGGTAAGTATGGGCATGTGTCATGTAGGTGTTTAATTGTCATATAGACTGTTGTTGCATTTGATGTGCTTTATAGGCATATTAAATGCAACACCACACATTCAGTAAATTATCAGTTATTTTAGATAAACCAGACCATGATAGTGCAAGTCATAGTGTGTACTGCAACGTTGGTAGCGCCGTCCATTGTAGCTTGGTGCGAAAGTAGGGTTATGCAGGGTGGTTCAAGAACCTCTTGATTGATGGGAAGAAGCTGTTCCTGAACGTGAAGGTAATGGTTCTCAGGCTCCTGTACCTTCTTCCTGATGGCAGCAGTGAGATAGGAGCATGGGTGGTGTGGGTTTTTGATGAATTTACCTTCCTTCTTGTGATGGTGCTTTCTGTAGATCCTTTCAATGGTGGGGAGACTATTCCATATGATGGACCAGGTAAAGTCCAGTACATTCTGCAGCCTCCTTTGTTCTTATATAGGCCTATAGGCCTAAATACAAGTTTAGACTGATACCAGTATGATTTATTTCATATCAATGGAGCAGTCATTCTTGGACACTCGAATTACTGAACCGGGTGAGATACAATCGGTCAATGAGCTCTCCATCATACACATGTAGACGTTCCATAGCGTATTTGATGATGTGCCAAATCTCCTCGAATTTCTGAGGAAGTAGAGGCATTACTGAGCTTTATTTGTATTTGCATCAATGTACTGGTCCCAGGTGACTGTGAGGACCAAACTTGTTCTAGCAAGATTTGTCCGTGGGTGTTGCATATGACCTATGTCAATTGTAAATTGATAATGGGTTTACACTATATTTCCTTTTCCACACATCTCAAAACTAACTTCATATTTGAATGAGAAATAAATGTTGTTAAATAATTTCATTCCAAACATGTTTCATTGGCAAAATACAATTTCCTTACTTCCATAGGTTCACTGTTGGGAGTTGGACTTACTGATGGATGTGTTTACATCCTTGATGCACTTTCTTTGAACAATGAGCGCTCCGAACCTTTCCAGTATGCCAAAGATGCTATTACTGACATTGCCTTCTCACATGACTCAAGATACCTGGCAACAGTTGTGAGTATTGAAAATATTTGTAAAAGTAATTGAGGCAGTGGATGCAGAAATAATCTAATTTTTTTTGACCATCCAAATAAGCTATACACAGTTTTTTTAAAGAAATAATTTAAAAATATATAAATTTATTTGCTCTTTCGAATAAATCTTAATAAAGAGACATGGAGATATAATAATTTCAAGCCCTTCTGTAAACATGTTCTAAGATGTGAATTATTCTAGCATTTCCACTTACTTGTGTGAACATTATGTACCTGCAAGAGTGGGCTCAATTAAGATGTGACAAATTTAGAATAGTTCATGTAAATTTACACATGAGGAAAGGTTCGATTTAATAAAGTATTGACGTTACTAGCATTTTTGCAATTGTAACTCACCTCTCAAGAGAGTGTCTTGCATCAACTCAGTATCTGCCATGTTGACATACCACTATCTGACATACTGGAAATTCACATCATCTTTCTAGTAATTAAAATATTTGAGAAGACCAATCTAATTTACAAATTTAAAAGTTTCAGTGAGACACCACAGGTTGTGCAGAGCATGGGAGCTGTAAAGTTATAGTTGTTGCACATTCTACAAGATGGAAGCAAGATAATCGGTTGTAAAAAGGGTGGTTTTATATGGTCAACCATTTGAATAAAAAGCTTTATGAGATGATTATTGGTAGTTTCTTCTAAATACAGTATTAACATTTAATTTCCGACTTCCAATATTGTATTGCTATATTCGAAAATGTTCTGGATAAATTGTGTAATAACTTGTATTGTCCAACAACCAGTTTATTCCAGAAATAGTAAACCACAGATGATTCAATGGCTCTTGCATTAATCTGTTCTTTGTGTTGCAGGATAGTAAAACCACAGTGACAGTGTTTCATTTTCGCAATAATTCTTGGATGTATTTAGGAAGGCAAAATGCACACTTTAAACCAATTAAAACTCTCATGTTCGGGATATATTTGGATGATAACCAACCCAGACTATTGTCTCTTGGAGAGGACAGGGTACTGGTAAGTGAATGTTTAATGCTCCATCTTGGGTATCTGCTTTCATTACTAAAAATCATTATTTTTAAAATATTGCCCAGAGTGGCAAAAGGGAATATTAAATGTGCAGTAAAATAGTCAATATGATTTAGCAGTGAGCAATTGCATACTATCAAGTTATAAACCAAGTAAGAAATATACAATTGCACTGCTAGCTTCAGAAATCTGTTAGTCACTCATTTGATGAAATTAGCTTTTGTGCTATTTAGAAGGTATAAAAATAACAGGAAGTAAACGAGAAATCCGTGTTTAATCTTTTTAAAAATGGTTTGATGTTGATATGTTTCTAATATTGGTTTATTTTGTAGTGGATACCCATCTGGATCCCACTAACTTAAATTAACTATTTTGGAGTTCACCTCATTCTGATTTCCTTCCTAAAGTTTCATAATTAAATATCATGGATCATTTGTAGATATTTGAATCATTGCATATTCAGTATGCAAGATTTTTGATTATTCTGGGCAAAATGCAGGCAAATGACACCAGCCTATAATGCCAACTTGGTCGGCATGGACAGGGTGGGCGGAAGGGCCTATTTCAATGCTGTATTGACTTTGTGACTTTGTTTTCTACTCTTTATCTGACAGTACAATGTATGTGTTATTATTTCATTCCATCCATTTCTTGTTTTATATTTGATTCAATGGTACTTTATTTGTCACATGTACAGAGGTACAGTGAAATTCTTTTTTGTAAACAGTTCAGTACAAGTATCACTATACATAAGCACTTAGATATATCTTAGATAAGCATCTCAGATCTAGTACAAGTGAATGGCAGTAGTATGCTGAGACAGTATACAGAGTCATCAGTTTGGTGCCATTTTCAAGTCCCAGTTGTTGTAAGTGCAGGGTTCTTGACCTGACCATGAAGGCCCATTGCCCTGGCGGCGTTGTTTTGGGGTGGGCCTTACCAAGCGTGGCTGTGGTGTCCTCTTTTACTGCAATTTTAATCAATGACTATAATTTTTTTCTAGTTTTGAAAGATATAAGAAAATAATGGCTGTACACCTCATTTAACAAATGTTTTTTTTAATTCCTCAGGTAGAGTATGATCTGGAAAATAGTACTGAGGTTGATTTGCGGATCTTGAGGAGTGAGAGAATAGAACAAAGTGCTATACCCATGTGCATGGCCTGGTATCCACCGATCACTAAAGAGAGTTTCATTATCACAGCCAACGACCAGTATAAACTAAAACTCTACAACGCCACAACCAACATGTGCAGGTTTGTGAAACCCATTTATTCAAACATAGCATAATGACTTTGCTTCAAAATCAAATCTTTTCAAGGCACTCACCTGACAACTGGATCATTCTGATAGTTCTATTCTAAGCTGCCCTCAGTCTGAAAGGACCAGATCCGAAATGGCGTCTGTCCATTCCCTCCACAATTGAAGCTTGACTGGCTGTGTTACTCCAACACTTTTGTGTCTCACAAAAGATAGATATATTTTGACTCCCAAATATTTTGAATTTTCCCTACCATAGTGGTCATTGAGAACATTCAAATCTGAGATCGATGTTTTGAAATAAGAAACATGTAGAAACATAAGAAAATGTAAGTACACAAAAATGCTGGAGAAACTCAGCGGGTGCAGCAGCATCTATGGAGCGAAGGAAATGGGTAACGTTTCGGGCCGAAACCCTTCTTCAATGTAGGGATTGGGTAGAAAAGTGGATTTGAGATCCAAGATGACTCATTGTCATTTTGAAAGACGGGGAAAGCTCAAGGG
Source organism: Malacoraja senta (assembly GCA_038087875.1). NCBI lineage: Eukaryota > Metazoa > Chordata > Chondrichthyes > Rajiformes > Rajidae > Malacoraja > Malacoraja senta. Next base: position 21,730,411 of record CM075980.1, read on the forward strand.
GAACTGTAACCTACTGCTACGGTTTCTTATGTTAATTTTATATCTGTTGCTTAGTTCTATGGATAACCTTTACAGAGTCAATGTACATTAATGTATCAATTCTAGTGGCATTCTCCTTTGTCCTTGCATGATTTGAAGAAAGCAACTGTTATCTTAATTTCATTGTGATTTGTTTATTAATCCAATTAAACTCGTGCTTATTTGGTATACTGCTGATTAGAAATTGATTGCAATTTTGTAATTTTAACACCTGATGTGTGTTGACATTGTGCAATTCTCTTTACCCTGATGTGTTTAAATTGTTTCTTTCTCCACAGAAAGACAGTATTGGGTCCGATCTATGAATCTCCCTTAAAAAAAATTAAGATCCTCCCTTTCTCAAGCACCAATGAACCTAAAGTTGGTTATTTAGCCTATATCACAGATAACAAGGTATACATTCATCTACAAAAAAAATTGCAGCTGTGCTGCAATTTTAAGTTTTTCACTTTGAGATAATTTTTTTGTAATATTCTTCAGGATGTATTTGAAAGTTTCCGAAAATACTTCTTCGTGAATTTGTAGAATCCACTAAATCTCACGACCGAAAGTAAAGGACAAGCGACACCAAGCTTTGCCAAACACCTTGTGCCTCCTTTATTCCAGAACACCCTTTTAACATAAAAGCTCCTCAGAACTCCTTGTGTGCAGATAAGGCCTATTCATGCGATTGCCCTCGGAGTTGTTATCCCGCTCTCTTTTCTCCACCTTCACCTCCGGCTCTGGCTCCTGCCAGTGGTAACAAGCTGTACGAAAAACCACGTGGGCATGAAGACGCCACAGCTCCCCCCTTAGCCACCGAGTCACACAAGGTGGCGACTGCCTGGCTTTGTCCTGCCCCGTACCTGTCTGGTGGATTGATTTTACGGCCTGATCTCGTTTGGTACTGCAGTGTGGGAGGTCTTTGACAGGAAGTGTTCGTGTCCTGTGACTTCGCCAGCTCAGTGAGTGAGGTCGTCAGTTGGTTCTCGACATATGCTGGCTTTAACCGGTCGACGAATACAGTGTCCATTTTTCTGTTCTGATTGATTACGAAACTCTTGGGTAGGCGTTGGATGACTTGTATGCTTGCTGAAGAGATCGGCGGACGGTGTCGTGTCGGACCAAAACATGTGTGCAGCTTTGGAGATCAGTAGGCACGTAGACCATTTCAGGTGTCGGCCTGAGTAGCTGCATAGTTCGCCGTAATCGATCAACATACCTGTTTGGGTCATTGGATCTGTCTGTGGGAATTGGTTCAACAAATTCGCCAAGCAGCTTCAGAGTTGTGCCATAAACCATTTCCGCCGACGAACATCCTAGGTCTGCTTTCACCACCGTACGAATGCCAAGCAGAACCAGAAGCAACCGTTCACTCCAGTTCGACGCGTCTCCTCCGGCTGCCAGAGCGGCTTTCAACTGGCGATGGAACCGTTCAATCAGGCTGTTTGCTTGTGGATGATACGCCGTCGTTCGAATCCGGTTCGTACCCAAAAGGTCGTTTAGTGTTTGAAACAGCGCAGACTTGAATTGCGGTTTTCGGTCTGTTGTGATCATACATGGGACCCCAAAGACCGAAATCCATCGGTCAACAAAAGCTATTGTTTCTGCTGAAATGTTGATGACTGGGATAGCATCTTGCCATCTTGTGAACCGGTCTTCACAAATGAGCAGATATGTGTAGTTCTTTGACGGTGGGAGTGAGCCGACCAAGTCCAGGTGCACGTGCTCGAAACGGGTGTTCGGTACGGGAAACTCACCAAAAGGGGTCCTAGTGTGCCTGGAGATCTTGGATTGTTGACACGGTAGACAAGCCTTTGCCCACAATCCAACGTCCCACTTGACGAAAGGCCAGATGAAACATTCAGAGATTAGCCTTATCGTAGCCTTCTTGCCCAGATGTGATAAATTATGCAGCGTGCTGAAAACTTCTCGACGCATCCTCCTAGGCACAAACGGCCTAGGTTTGCCAGTGGAAGTGTCACAAATGATGGTTTCTCTCGTGTCACCGATAGGTACATCTTCCAATTTTAGGGCTGTATGTGTCCGCTGGTAATGAATAAGATTGGGATCACTATGCTGCGCGCGAGCCATGGCATAAAAATCTATGAGTGTGGCCGCATTCAGAGCATCCACCTCCAGTCTTGATAGGGAGTCGGCAACCAGATTTGCTTTTCCTTGAATGTGCCTGATATCACTGGAGAATTGCAGAACGAAATCCAAGTGGCGGATTTCCCGCGGTGAATAGGTCCCCACACTTGTACGAGCAGTGTATGTGAGCGGTTGGCGATCCGTATAAATAGTGAAGGAACAGCCTTCCAACAGATGGCAGAAATGCTTGACGACGAGGTACATTGCCAAAAGTTCTCGCCCGAACATACTGTACCTCACCTGAGTGTGTGATAATTTTGCCGAAAAGAATGCCAGAGGCTCCCACCTGCCGTTGATTCGCTGCTCCACGACGGCGCCCACGGCGTTGACGGAGGCATCAGTGGTGAGTGAAAATAAGGCATTGAGCACCTGATGGACCAGTATAGTTGCGTCGGCGAGAGTCCTCTTAGCAGCGTTGAAGGCTTGCACTGCATCCTCGGGTAAACTCAACGGTTTCTTTGAAGACGATTTGTCCGAACCTTTGAGTAAGTTGGTCAAGGGTAATAGGGTCCCTCCAGCGTTCGGTAGAAAGCAGCATTCGAAATTCATCATTCCCAAAAATCGCCGTAATTGGTTTAACGAATTTTGCACTGGGTAATTTCGGGATTTCCTGCACCTTTGATTTGCTGGGCAGGATGCCATTCTCCGTCACGCGATGCCCGAGGAAAGTGAGTTCGCGAGCGCCAAACACGCATTTGTTCGTTTTAATGACGATACCATATTCGTCAAGACACCGGAACAGTAATCCAAGGTGTTCCTTGTGTTCGTCTTCACTGGAGCTCGCTACCAACACGTCGTCGATGTATGCGTAGTCGAAATCGAGACCAGAGGGTACGTGATCCATGAAACGCTGGAATGATTGCACTGCGTCCAGTACACCAAACGGCATCCGTAGAAATTCGAACGTCCCGTGTGACCACGACTGTCTTGGGAATATTGGCAGGCTCAACCCGGAATTTGATAATAGGCGCGCACGAGATCGATGCTTATGAACACCCACTTACCCTGTAGGCTTGCAGAGAAATCCTGAAAATGTGGAATGCTGTATCCATCTGGAATAGTGCCACTTTTTAGTGCACGGTAGTCACCGCCGGGTCGCCAATCTCCGGGAGTCTTCTTCGGGATCATGTGAAGAGGTGATGCCCAACAACTCTTAGACCTACGGATGATCCCGAGCTCTAACATATGGTCATATTCTGCCTTTGCCACCTTGAGGCGATCCACGGGTAACTTGCGTGCTCTTGCCGAAACTGGAGGGCCGTGGGTCTGAATATGATGCGTGACAAAGTGTTTGGCATCATTGTGCCGGTAAGACAGAGTTATTAATCGCGGAAATTGTTTCAGTTATTCCTGATATGGGCCGATGCCAGGTTGGAGGCTGGTACGGTGAGAGATAGTCATTGCCTGACGGCAGATACTGTTCACCTTTGTGCAAGTGCAGCAGTCACTCAAGTGGCAATTTCTTAAATCCACCAGCAAAGAAAAGTGAAAGAAAATCCGCTCTGATAATAGGTTTTGATACGACGTGAAAATCCAGCAAAACGTTTTCTGTCAAGCGTGACTGATTTCTGACCGAATGTCTGTATGCTAGAATTGTTCGCAGCAGTGAGAACGCATCCGGGGTTAGGGTGTAAACACTCTTGGGAACTGCGAGGAATGACTCGGCGGCGGAGTCAATAAGATATTGTCTTGATACAATAAGATCATGAGAAAAAGATGGAAGATCCCATTCTGTTTTTCTTTTACTTTTTTGCTGAATAGTATTCAATGCGGTCAAAATATTAGTGTCTAGACAGTGGAACAGCCAACAACTTCTGCTGTACGTATTTTAATGTGAATCTAACTGAAAACATGAAGGGAAATACACCTGCGAATGAAAAATAGTTTTCATCAAAATAATTTAAATGAATCCTTATATATGCGAATCAACTGATTTTAATGAATCGGTTCTCTTGGACCAAGATATATTTGTATAATATGATAGATATGTAATTTAATAATTCTGCTATTTGAAAAAGGCAATGGATATGTCTACTAAGATTTTCTGGTTGAAGTCATGGATAAAAAGCTTAAATCCCGACTTAACCTGGTCCCGAAGGGATTCCGTAGTTTTTTAAGCACCAACTTTTTATGCACTGACTTTTTACTCTCTAACTTTTTAATGAACTGCCTGACCCTGGTCCTGAAGGGATTCTGCAGATTTTTATAAATTCATATGTGGTAGGTGGATATTGTTGTCAAATCCAACATTTATTGCGCTATTTGATTGTGATCTGCTACCTAAACTATAGCAATAGACATTTGCGGATACATTTGTTTTGGAGAATGATTGAAAGAAGTTTTATTTTCAGAACCCAAACTCTTATAGAAGAGTCATGTACTAGTGTTGTGCTCTGCTTATTAGTACTGTAATAAAAGCATTTATACCGTATAAAATCTAAAATTGTACTTTCTTGCAATGTGTTGTCCAGGTGGGTTTACAAACCCTACCGTTGGATGGAAACCCCCATAAATCCTGTGCACTCATCTGCCATGGAAGTGTGGTGACTAATATTGCCTGCTCATATGATGGTCATTATATTTTTACAGCAGGAGGAGATGATTGTACTGTACATATGTGGAAAGTTGACCTGGAGTAAGTACATTTGTTTATTCCTTCTCGGAAAAATTGTCCTCAACAATAGGACTTTACAAGAATCTCTCAAATTTGCTATTTGTGGACAGACACAAATTGCTGGAGTAACTCAGCGGATCAGGGAACATTCCTGGAGAATATGGATAGGTGACGCTTCAGAGTAAAGGTTCCAACCAGAAATGTGACCTACAAATATTGTCTTCCTGTGACCGTGTAGGTTTTCTCTGGGTGCTCCGGTTTCTTCCCACATTCCAAAGATATGCAGGCTTGTGGGTTAATTGGCTTCTGTAAATTCTCCCTAGTGTGTAGGACTAGTATGAATGTGTGATCATTGGTCAGTGCAGAACCGGTGGGCCAAAGGATTTGTTTCCATGCTGTATCTCTAAACAAAACTGAACTAAACTTCTACTTAGATAATGTTTTTAATGTACTCAAATATCTAGAGGCACTAGATATTTGAGTACAAACAAAAGATAATTGTGACAAGCCACATAAGAAGAAATTTATCAAGATTGCTGAAGACTTGGTCAAAGAGATGGATTCAATAAGGAAAACAGAAAAGTATTGACATCTTGTGAGGGAATTTCCAAATTCAGGGTCTTGACAGTTAAAGGCATGGGATCAATGGTGGAATTAAAGTCTGGAGGAAATTGAAAACATGACAATCTTAAAAATAGAGACATTGCCTAAACGGGAGCTAGTGTAGATCAACAAGTTTGCCATTCTCTCTGTGACCCATGGATTTCCTCTTGGTGTTCCGGTTTCCTCACACATGTCAAAGATGTGTGGGTTTGTAGGTTGATTGGCCTCTTTAAATTGCCCCTAGTGTGTAGGGAGTGGATCCGAAAGTGAGATAGTATAGAACTAGTATAAATGGGTGATCGATGGTCGGCATGGACTCTGTGAGTGGGAGGACTTGTTTCCAAGCTATATATTTAAATCAATTCTTTCAAACAAGTACAGAGATGACAGTTTTAAGGCACTAAGGGAGTTTTGCATGACATCAAAATCATGGAGATAGGCTTGCTAAGTGTGCATTGGAATAGTCAAAATAAAAGGCAAGACAGACATGGATGAAGGTTTTAGGTGTAGATGAGCAAGAATGGACGGGCATTGTGAAGATGGCTCTCATTAGTGATAATGTGATAATCAATGTCAAAACTTTGCAGCTCATATGTAAAATCAAGGTAGCAAACAAACTGGATTTGTTTCAAATAGTTGCAGAAAGAAAAGGGAATAAGTGGAAAGGGGATGCAGTTTCTGATGGGAATCCATTACTAAATATCAGGCAAACAGCATAATAATTTGGAGAAGTCATGAGAGAAATGGTGAAAAAAGCGCCAATATTCTTGTTTATACAATCTTGATTATAAATTATAAATTGTTACATTGGACTATGACTTAAACTAGAGATACACACAATTTTCTTTCTTTACGTTGCAAGAGAATTATATTTTTCCAGACTTTGCTACCAAAATAATGCTTTATATGCCCGATTTTATAAAAAAATAAATCATCCAGCAATTTATGGCAACAATTATACTCTGTGAAGAGTGAATTGCCAGAAGTGTTGGATGATATGCTGTGAGCCACTAAAACATAATTCTTAATCTCATTGTTGTATTAAATTGTCACATATTATTTACTAATATGAATATTGACTTTAAATGATAGGATTGCTACTAAACAATTATTGGACCTTTTTTAAAAAGAGGAATTAAATGGCAATAAACCAATCTGATTCTGAAAGCTTAAATGGTGGAGTTTCAATCCTATAAATAGTAAATTGTTCAGAGAATTATAAAATTATAATTGAAAAGATTTTTTTATTTGTACATTTCCTTTGCCCTTTTCTCTCTCAATCCAGTCTTTCTTCGAGGTCAATACGTTTCATTGGTCACCTTGATTCTCTCAGCACTTGCTGCTGATTTAGTCTGACAGCTGTATCCTTCAGGATTTGACCAGCTACATCATCTGTGGTTTTTCAGAACCACTCTCAGAGATGATCATTGATATTTCCCATCCAAAGCATATTCTGTGCTATTCTCAGTGCTCCTTTCAAGCATTATTCCACAAGAGCACTAATTCACCAATTAGTGGAGTGGTAACAAACAGATTTCCTTCTCCATCTTTTGGCTAAAGTATTGAGGTTTTACAGGATTCCGAGCAACACTTTCTGACCATGTAGCATTGTGGCACCTCGCATATATTGTCCGTCCTAGTAATGACATTGCTAGTAATGATGGAGAAATTTGGACGTCAGCTAATTTCCTATTTTTGGGATCTACAACCAAACACTGCAAGGTTTATTTAATTCTCCCCATCAATCACTCAGTTTCTATTCTGATTGGCATAGAATAACCTGTTAGGTTGCGCACAAATATAGGAAAAGTGATGTAGGACCAACAGTACCATCCACATTGCCATGCTTTGGTAATTACTAAACATAGCACAACAATATGAGTACATTGTCCAATGCATAGCTCACTAATGCGTGTGAAATTTCTTTCACACGTAAAGGAGCAAAGGATTATCAGAAATATTTTTGCTTCAGTAATTATGTTTGCAGTTGACTCAATCGGTAAGTACAATTGAACTTTTACATTATGTCTCATCAGAAGAATAAATGTTAAGTAAGTATAACTGCTATGTTGTGGCATTAAAGGGCTCATGAAGCAGTAATTGCACTTGGAGGCGAGGATTTGATACCATTTTATGGTTTATTGGAAGGTGGAAGAGATGGTGAATTATTTAAGGTAATAACCTTTCAGGATTGTTCTTGATTAATTTGTTGAATTTTGTAAATGATAATGAAAGTTACAGGAACAATTATGTAATCTGCCTGTCGCTTTCATTGTTCTATAGATTGGCGTTTAAGTAAGAATTATCCATTTTAACATGATAATCTTGAAATCCTTTAATACATGCTGTTCTCTGAAAAGTAATTAAAAAAATTATCCTCTGCACAAATATTCACATAGACACACACTAATATACAAATGTTTACATGCAAGCACACAATTGTAAAAATCAATATTTATCCTATTTTGGTTCTGTTATGTATATTTATCAAGGTTTGTGAATGTAATTCTATACACTGCTGTATCCTTGAGATATATAATGCTCACATGATTCATTACATGTATTTTAAGCATTATTGGTAAAAAATCTGTCTAAATAACCGATGAACAGTTCCACATTTTATATAGAATGCTTGCAGATACTTGCACATGAAGATGAAAACTGATCCCCCACTTGGAATTAATTGAGAAACTTATTGCATATGGAACGTCACACTGTCTGAAATGGAAAAGACAAAGAGTTGGAAATTCTGTCAATGTTGGTGTGATCAATTAATATCTTGTGTTTTAATGTTTCATAAAGGAGATGGAGAACTATTTCTATTACTCACAATTGCGCTATCAGCATATCAGTACCAGGGAGACCAGGAAGGTCTCGACTCATATTCCCCTGCAGGAAATTCCATTTATCATGAGGGCACTGGGATTCTATCCCACAGAGAAAGAGGTACAATGTATACATTGATTCCAGAAAATTACATGCAGTCTAATATGTGTTTATGTGAAGTTCCTTGACAATGAAAGCCAAACCAAACACGAAGCTGAGGTATCATGCAGTAGAATTAAGACGGAAGGTCTTGGGCAAAGAAGTGATGGAACATTAAATTTGGATTGGTTCATGAGAAACTCCAGATGTTTGAACCTGGGAAATGTGGGAAGCTACAGTGAAGTTAAAGAGGATTCAGTATAATGTAAATGATGTTTACAGGTTGTGAACAGTGTGAGAAATGTAGAACAGGATAAGATTGTTGTGTTAAAAAGTTGAACAGAACTAAAAGAGAGGATAACAGTTGATAAAAAGGTCTCAACTTTCATTAGGAAGGCACCTTTACACGAGGTATTTAATTCATGAAAGACACTGTCTCCTACTAATGATCCTGTTGGTTTTCAGCAGATAAGATATCAATCATAACTTTTATTTTCATGTGCAGGTTGAGGACATGCTGAATGAGGTTAAGTTCAGTAAATATGTGGCAACAGCAAAATATGTAACGCATATTGATTTAGGTGATTTTATTAAACTGTATATAAATCATCGTCCAGCTTTTGGTATATCTGCTTCAGACCTGGAGAAAACATTTGATATTCTTGGTTATCAAAATGAGAAGGAAGAAAAAGCAATAGCCTTACAAGAGCTACTACAATTATTACAAACTAGGGGTAAGTCAAAGAATAATTGAAATAAATGCTAAAATATTCACTAAATTAAAAATGGTATATTTAAAGTGGCTATTTACAGAAATAAGTATTTAAACCTTTGTGGTAATGCCTTTATCCCCATTTTTCCATCTAACTTATTTTTAGATTGAGATTTGTAAATTATAATAACTTACCATGAAGAAAATGAAGGGAAATAATTTAATTATGTAAACTTAAACAATAATTATAATTATTATGAACCCAGCAAGCGGATGGAGTCCCATTTCCTCTATTTAACTTTTATATGTGTTAAAAAAAAAGCAGAGTTGAAAATATAATTGCATTGGATTTGCTTTGTTTCTGCCCATATCCAAACCAGGGAACACATTAGATAATGAATCTGTTTTTCACCTTGCTTTCTAGGTGAATGCATGTCGGAGGAAGAAGTTGCAGAAACACTCTCCACACTGCTCGGCTTGAATCCAGAGGGAGGAAGTTCCGCATTTGATGCCATAGGTGCCAATTGTTTTGATTTTTTTACCCTTTATACTTTATCTATATTTAGTTCATTGCATTTAGCATTGCTGTGGTTTTTTGATTCAGTAACATTTTAAATAAGAGAAATAATGCAATAGATGTTCCCAGATAAGGAATTTAGAGCAAAAAATAAACTGCTGGAAGAACTCGGTGAATCAATCAGCATGGTTTAGCATGGTGGAGGCAAAGAGGCACGGTAGAGGCAAAGGTTTAGGTTTATTATTGTCACGTATACCGAGGTACTGTACAGTGAAAAGCTTTGTTTTGCATGCTATCCAATGAAATCAGTTTATACCATACACAAGTACAATTAGTTCAAACTAACAGATACCGAGAGTCTATTCAGCATCCATAGCATGAGTCCGGCGCACGTGGAATATTTTCCAGCTCCACAAGATTGTGAAGCTTGATATCTTCAAGGTCAAAGTATATCACTTGATTGACTCTCATCCACCACCATGAAAATTTGCAAACTATGGCTACAGTATATGATCTATTAAATCTACGAGAGTCACTTGGTTACTGGTCCACGATATTCCAGTAACACCTTTGAAAATTGTGATCAGCACCACCAAGAAAGACTAGAGCAACCAGCGCATGGAACACCACCGTCTTCTGATTTCTGTCAAAGTCACAGACCATCCTGACTCATCAAAAGATGAGTAAAAATCCCAAATGTAATGGGAGAATCTTTACCGAAAGAGCAGTCAAACTTCAAGAATGTGGAGAACTCCATCTAAGAAAGGCAATTGGAGATGATGAGCAATAAATGCTGACCTTGCCTGTAATACTTGCATCTCATAAAATCAATAATTTAATAAAGACAAAATAATATTTTAGTTTATATGAATGTTGTCTGTTCAAAATGCATTTTTTTTTCAAGTTTTCCATTATGCAAACATTTCACCAATGGATTAATCATACAGTACAATGACAAAAATGTTAGGAAACCCCCTTCTTATCCTTTCATGCATTTATCTCAAAACTTAGGCAAAGAAAACTTTCAGCTTTCAGTTGCATTTAAGATTGTACTGACTAATGTACTTCAGTGATCGTTAAGTACTTTAGACTCCCTTGGAATACCATCACAAAAAAGATCCTGTAAATCTATAGCCAAATGAAATTTTGCACCCATTGTGATCACAATTTATCTCAACTCATTGGAAGCAAACTTAATCTGTAATTATTAAGGCAGTGTTTTCATTAAGCTATAGTCAATGTATAATTTAATTATTGGTTGTAATTTTTTTAAACTGTTTTGCAACCTAAATTAATAACTTCCTTAAGAGCCTTGACTATTTGGTTTAAACCTCAGCAAGTTCAAAATCACGCAACAATAGGAATCAGATTATGTGCTTTGACTGAGTTGCAGTAGCAATAGTTTATAACAGCATAGAGCTAATGTTAACCACATTAAATAGAAATAGTGCTGTCATTATTTCACACAGATCTAAATCAGATATTATACATCTGTGTATCATAACATTTTTACCTCCAATATAAACAAAGCAAATGTGCAAACAAAGCCATAGGGCATGACAGACACATACATCACATGGATTGTAAAACCATCATTACAGTATATAACATAATCAGCAATGTCCTAAAACTTGTCAGACCAAGCTAAAATAACATTGAAGTTGCATGAATCATTTCTTCTACAGTACAACCAAAAGAAAAGCATATGAACTAAAAATCCTTCACTTTGTTCTAAATTCTGGATAGAAAAATCTAATCACGAGATTCATGGGAGATGAGTAATCTAACCTTTGGCAATTTTAATGCAGAGATATATTCCGGTGAAGATAGAATCCTTCCACTACATTTTGGGAAGGATTGGAAAGATCTTTTAAAATCAAGGTCACAACCTACAGGATGTTTCTTTCCTGAATGCTAGATGTATTTGCATACTTTATTCAGTACAATCACAAACTAAAATCTGAACAGGAGTCCCGACCTGAAATGTTACTTATCCATTTCCTCCACACATGCTGCCTCACCTGCTGAGCTACTCTAGCACTTGTAAAAACAAGGAACTGTAGATGCTGGTATACACAAAAGGACACAAAGTACTGGAGTAACTCAGTGGGTCAGGAGAACATGGATATGTGATGTTTTGGGTCGAGAAACTTTTTCAGACTGATTGTGGGGGGGGATGGAGAACAAAGAAGAGGCAGGACAAAGCATAGCTACCTATTACCACCATGCTTTGTCCTGCATCTCCACTCTCCCAGCTTTCACCCCCTCACCCCCACCCCACAATCAGTCTGAGGGGTCCCGACCTGAAATGTCACCTATCGATGTTCTACAGAGATGCCGCCTGAAACACTGAGTTACCCGAGCATTTTGTGTCCTTGTATTCCAGCATTTTATGCTTATCTCCAAACAAGAAAGCAAAAGTTGTAAATGTAAAAAAAACTAAATTGGTTCAATTCATTTTGCTTCTGTTTGTTTGGGTTTGATAGATGCATCAAAATTGCTTGAACAGCAACTACCGCAGGAGATGACAAACGAAGTTTTTGTCTATGAGATATTGGGGTTCCCCCGCAATATACCTGTATCCCGTTGTGATGAGGTGATGACTATGACTGCAGCTCCATCAACATAACTACAGAATGAAATGTGGAAAGAGAAGCTGTTAACATTGATTGTCAAAGTCGCTTTGTGAGAACTGTTTGCAGCATGTTCTTTTTGATTTCGGATTTTTAGCATCTGCAGTTTTCTGGTGTTCACAAGATGAATTATTTTTGTTTGAAAATGTTTGTGTTCTTTAATTCTTTAATTTTAGCTTTCAAATATAAACTATTAACTAAACCCAGAAATTGTTTGAATGTTTGTTAATTTAGTACTTCAATCTATGCCAATACTATATGTTGCAATTTTACGTAAATGTAAAGTTCTTGGGCCTTAACATTTGTTGCAAGTCAAGATTTCTGAAGTTAGATGATCTACATAAAATGTTGAGAAGATTCAGAATATTAAGTGGTGAGAAGGACCCAAGTGAAAAACTGTACAAACGGTATCAATTTCATTCGTAACTCTTGCAAACATTAAATAAATTAGAGAATGCCCTAGCATTGCTTTGCTTCCAATGCAGATTCAGATTCAGAATATTTTATTGCCATATACACATGGTGCAATTAAATTCTTGGTTCGCATCAAGTTCATAGATGTAAACAGTATACATGGTAATGATAAATACAGCGATAAAGACAACAATGAGTGCAAAACAGCAGAAGATGCAAAGACTGTCGTTCAATCTGGAGTAGTGCTTAGAAATATTAAAGCACAATAACAGAACAAACAACTGAGGTAGAGGTAAGAATACATGGCAACACTGGGAGGGGTAGTGTGAAAGTGATGAGCAGTTCTGGAGTCTGACATCAGTGGGGAAGAAGCTGTTTTAAGATCTGGATGTCTGGGCTTTTAAGCTCCTGTATTTTTGCCCAGAAGGTAGAAAAGAGAAAGAAAGAATGTTCACCACTCTCTAAAGGTTCAGGCAGTCAAGAGCACAGCATTGCAGTTGCCATATCTTCATGTTGAGATGCATCCTGTAAGAATACTTAGCAGAGGTTCAATAGAATCAATGCCTATTTTCTCAGACGCCTAAAATAGAAAATACACTGATGTGTTTCCTTGATCACCACATCAATGTGAAGGGACCTGGTTAGGTTGCAGGTGATATGGATGCTCAGGAATTTGAAGCGTTTGACCATCTCTACGTCAGTGTCATCGATGAGGACAACATTTAGTTCACCTTCCTCCATCCACCCACACAGCCTTCTTCAATGCAGCCAACTCTGTTATCTTTCCCTTTCACTACATTCAGCTCTGGGTCACCTTGATAATTAGAGCAACCATGTCAGGATGTCCTTCATTGACTACAGCTCAGCTTTCAACACCATAATACCAAATAAACTTGTCTCAAAACTTCTAGACCTAGTCCTTGTAGCCTCCATCTGCAACTGGCTTCTGAACTTCCTGAATGGCAGACCTCAGTCAGTTAGAATTTGTCATAACATCTCCTTTAAACTGATCCTCTGACCCTCAACATTGATGTACCTCAGAGTTGTGTGCTCACATCTCTGGTGTATACCCATGATACTCATGACTAACTCGCTCTTTAAGTTCTCTGATTGTTGGCCAGATCAATAACAATGTTGACAGAAAAGAGATTGGAAACATTACTTCTGAACAATTGTATGTTTTCCTTCTTTTGGATATGGAAGATTTGACATGAGATAATATATAATAAATCTTTGAATGCTTTCATGTCTAATGACAATTTATTTTCTGATTAATTTGTTTGTTCACTGAACAACTTGGAAATTGCCCTATTTTCAAAATTGTTATAATTCCATCCTCCATTATTTCAGTTGTAAAGAAGAATATAACCAAGAAAGATTATTAACATGAAAGGTTAACTCTGTTTCTCTCTCTCTACAGATGCTGCCTGACTTCCTGAGCATTACCGGCATTTTCTGTTTTATTTTATCTTTCTGCTATCTAGGACATGATGCTTTCATATTTCATTGGAATTATTGTCCATTTATTATAGATTGTGTTAGAACAGTGGTCATAAAAGTTTCTGATAAGGTATTAATACCCAAAAGCCGATTTAAGGCATGATTTAAAGCAATAGCAGCCAATTAGCAGGAAATAGTGCCAATCACAACTTTAGCCCTGGCACTTCCATATGCTCAGGTGGCAAGTGTGTTTAAATACTGAAACCAGAATTTTTACTTGCAGCAGTTTAACAGGCCTGTAAACATAGTACTCAATATAGTAAACAAAAAAAATCAATACATGAACAACCCCAATATGAGTCAAAAAGCCCAAAGTCTTTTGTGCAACCAAGGCATTTCATAGTTTAGTTCGGATTTGTACAACCAAGGCAGTTCATAGTTTAGTTCAAGACACAGCAATGTCTCAAACATTATGGTGCCTTGAAATGTGGGGACTATGTACAGGTATAAACACTGCTGTAATTTCTACATGGTGAAACCAAACTGTATAAAAACGGCCTTTAATAAAATCTGACAATGTGCACTTTAACCACATGTGATTTTTTCTGTTACAAATCTCAAATTGTGGAGTACAGAGGCAAATAAATAAATGATGAACCTTTGTCCCAAACATTATGGAGGGCACTGTAGAAAATTAAAAATAAAACATTATGAGTCTTTTATTGGTCTTCACTGGGCTAAATTTTGAGCCAGGTCGTGTTTCAATACCTTTAATCTAAATATTGAAATCCTCATTTTGGTTATGTTATGAATTTCTCATTTTGGTTATATGCCCCATTGAAATTGTAGATGCGAGTTCTTGTGTTCCACCTGGTAACTTTTACATGTCACAGTAGCAGATGCTAGATGGAACAGTTTTTTTTACATTAAGATGCTGAAATGAATATACTCATGGTGAATGACCAAAGTGATTTGTTATGTTCGCCTGTCACACTGTTAGGTGATTCTGTGTCAGCCATTTTATCCCAAAACAAAACATTTTTCCTGCCTCCCCCCTCCCCCTAATTAAATTGGAATTTAAATTCAAATTAATTTAATTTCAAGCACTTAACTGAAAGCTTCCCACAGGAATTACCTGGTATCATCTTACCTGGCTTACTTTACCTTACCTTACCATAATTGTTGCAGAATAACATCGGAGAGGGGTATCATGTTGCAGCTGTATAAAACGTTGGTTGGGCCACATTGGAGTACTGTGTGTGTTCCTGGTTGTCGTATAAGCGAGTTCGGTATTTTGATAAACACAAGGAATCATGGGATTTGTCAAAGGTCATGCTGGATTAAATTAAAAAACGAACGCAGCGCTGTATAAACTGAGTACATTTTTGGTCTGAGTTTTCGTCTTTGAATCTTATATTGGTTATGGCTGACCCAAATTACGACGATATGACGGATGATTTTCTGCGATGGAAAGTCGAAGCTTTGAAGCAATTTGTTAGCGGACATGGGGTTGAAAAAGACGGGACGAAAAGATGAACTCGCTGGTCTTGCTTACGCTGCATCGTAAATGAAGAAGCCCGTGCTACCGACTGCCGGTAAAGAAAAACGTCATGTTGATCAATACAAGGAACTCTTGAAATGTGGAGAAAAAATTCTTCCCAATCCCATGAGCGAACTGAAAGATTGGCTTGGAGAATCGAAAGCCTCCCACATCCATTATCGAGCTGTCAAATCATCTTGCCAATTATGATGAGGCTAACCAGCCAGCTACTGCACTGAAGTCATGCAGAACTCATTCAGAAGTCAACAAACGTGCATACAGCACGTGGCCGTGGACTAGTATAGTTCACCAGAGGTTCACCAGCATGTTGAATGAATTAAAGAGTATTAACTATAAAGAGAGATTGGACGAACTTGGATTGTTTTCTCGAGCCTCGGTGGCTGAGTGGTGACCTAATAAAAGTATAAAAATTATGAAAGACATAAATAGGGTAGGTAGTCAGAACCTTTTACTCCAGGGTAGAAATATCAAATACTAGAGAGCATAACTAGGAGGGAAAGTTGAAAGGAGACTTGAGACACAAGAGTTTTTTGACACAGAGAATGCTAAGTGTCTGGATTTTGCTGTGAGGAATAGTTTTGGAATCAGATAATGTAGCAATGTTTAAAAGCCATTTAGATATACACATGAACAGGCAGGTAATTGAGGGATCTAGACCATGTGTAGACAGATGTTCAGTTTAAATTGGCATCTTATTTGGCAAAGGCATCATGTGCCGAAGAGTCTGTTCCTGTGCTTACTGTTCCCTGTAAATGTAAGATATAATCAGAAAATGCTGGAAACACTAAACAGGACAGGTAGCATCTGTGGAAGGGGAAAGAAAATCAATGTTTCAAGTCAATTGAAGAAGTGGGGACGAAAAGGAGACTTGCCACATATAGTAATTCAGGCAACATTGTAAAAATCTGCATGTTGAAAATCTACAATAAAAACAGAAAATGCTTGTAAGCTACATATGTTAAGCTACATGTGGAGTAAATGTTTCAGGTTAAAGACCCTTCATCAAAACTGAAGAGAAAGAAAACAAGTTAAAATGTTAAATTGCAGAGAAAATAGATGAAGAATGGATAGGGAATAATTCCGATGGGGTGAGGCTCGCTTGATTAAGAGTGTCAAGAGTGTTTTATTGTCATATGTCCCAGTTGGAGCAATGACATTCTTACTTGCAGCAGCACAACAGAATATATAAACATAGTACACTGTAAACAATATATTAAACAAGAAAAAAAGTTCAGTGTGTATACACACACACACACACGCGCGCGCGCACACACACACACACACACACACATATATACACGCGCTTAGACATTAAAAAAAAACAATAGTGCAATAAACTGCTGATGAAGCCACTTGGCTGATATTTTGATACAGGAAGTTAAATGGTAAAAAACAAGGAACACGTAAATGCTGTGAAATTCAGGTGGGATAATTGTGCAGCAGACCAGGCAATATTAATGGAGAGAGAAAGATTGAGTGAAAGAGATGAACCTCCGTTCAGTTCGCAATACCCAACCTGATCTCCTGGTGGCTCAGCACTTCAACTCCCCCTCCTATTCTGAATCCGACCTTTCTGTCCTGGGCCTCGCCATTGCCAGAGTGAGGCCCAGCACAAATTGGAGGAACAGCACCTCATATTTCGCTTGGGTAGTTTACACCCCAGTGGTATGAACATTGACTTCTCCAATTTCAGGTAGTCCTTGCTTTCTCCATCCTTCCCCACCCCTTCACAGCTCTCCCACAAGCCTACTGTCTCTGTCTCTTCCTTTCTTCCCCCCTCCCCCCGACATTAGTCTGAAGAAGGGTCTCAACCCGAAACGTCACCTATTCCTTCTTTCCATGGATGCTGCCTCACCCGCTGAGTTTCTCCAGAATTTTAGTTTACCTTCGATTTTTCCAGCATCTGCAGTTCTTTCTTAAACAATACCCTACAACAGGTTCGTTGTGGGTCTGTTCTGATATAAACAGAGAAAGTAAGATACCCACATTTCTTAAATTTGATGTTGAGTGTGGAACTCTGTAATGTCTGGACAGATATCACCACATTGGAGATATTCACTTTGCATTTTAAGACTATCTTGTTTTATCTCTTATCCAGTTCTGATGACGAGTCTTCAAGCTCGGTGATTAACTCCTCTTTTCACAGATACGGCCTGAATTGAATAAATTTATTAGCCAAATATGTATACATACAAGGAATTTGCCTTGTATGTTTTTATCTCTGTGATACAGTGGAGCTAAATATTGGTATGTTTAATGAAGTGAAGCAGGGATGGGATCAATTATATCCCTTGAGACAGAGTGCATGCTAGAGCAAATAAATAACAAAGGCTTCTTTGTGCCGCAGGTGTGCAGTCTGGTGCTCCTGGATTTTCTGGTTGTGCAGGTAGAACTGCTTGTCCTCTGAAAATTAAATGCCCTCCAACTGACCCTGCAATCTCTGCCAGCTTTAGTATAGATGCATACATTTCCAGAGCTCATAGCTCTTATTTGGTTTGTTTAAAATATTTGAAAAAATCTGAATTAAACTAGAATTTACATTTAAATAATTTCTCAACACAAGTTCCTCGTTGGGAATTGCGAATACTTGGATTGGTCTGCAATAGACATTACGTGCAGGTTCATTCTTTAAAATTATTCTGAATGCAACTACATAATTCTCAAGATAGACACAAAAAGCTGGAGTAACTCAGCGGGACAGGCAGCAAGTCTGGAGAGAAGGAATGGGTGATGTTTCGTGCCTCCATAATTCTCAATATCCCCTATCTCATCTTAATTCCATATTTATTAACACACTTGGATTCTCTTCACTGGACATTATGTGTAAGTCCATTCTTTAAATTTATTCTTAATACTATTCTACCTTTCTTAATATTCCATATTTATTTTATTAATGCCATGATACATTAATATATTAATTAAATCTATATTAATACAATTCCACATTTCTTAATACTCCACAGTTTTTACTTTGTTTATTCAATTTTTCTTAATACAATTCTAAATTTAAGAATCATTTTAAAAGTGAACACTTTGATTTGTCTGCACTGGACATAACATGTCAGGAGTCAAGAGTGTTTTATTATCATGTGTCCCAGATAGAACAATGAAATTCTTACTTGCTGCAGCACAACAGAATTTGTAAACATAGTACAGTGTAAACAATATGATAAACGAGAGAGAAAAAAGAGTTC
Source organism: Malacoraja senta (assembly GCA_038087875.1). Lineage (NCBI taxonomy): Eukaryota > Metazoa > Chordata > Chondrichthyes > Rajiformes > Rajidae > Malacoraja > Malacoraja senta. The sequence goes on from CM075980.1 coordinate 21,749,193, forward strand.
AGTGTGTATATATACACATACCCACAAGTACACATATATATATATATACATACAGTATACACATATCCATACATATATATATATGCGTGCACACACACACACACACATATATATATATATATATATATATATATACACACACACACACATACTCAAAAAAAAATAATTGTAGAATAATAATAATAATAATAATAGTCTATGTAGTTCAGAGCTTATTTGAGGTTGTAGTGTTTAATAGCCTGATGGCTGCAGGGAAGAAGCTGTTCCTGAACCTGGACGTTACAGTTATCAGGCTCCTGTACCTTCTTCCCGATGGCAGGGGTGAAATGAGTGTGCTGCCAGGATGGTGTGGGTCTCTGATGATGCTGGCTACCTTTTTGAGGCAGCACCTCTGGTAAATCTCTGCGAGGGTGGGGAGGTCAGAGCCGATGATGGACTGGGCAGTGTTTACAACTTTTTGCAGTCTATTCCGCTCCTGGGCGTTCAAGTTGCCAAACCAGGCCATGATGCAACCAGTCAATGTGCTCTCTACTGTACACCTGTAGAAGTTCAAGAGAATCCTCTCTGACATACCGAATCTCCATAATCTTCTCAGGAAGTAGAGGCATGATGTGCTTTATTTATAATTGCATCAGTGTGCTAGGTCCAGGAAAGATCTTCAGAAATATGCAAGCCCAGGAATTTGAAATTTTTGACTCTCTCCATCGTTTTATTAATATAAACAAGATTGTGAGTCCTTATCTTTCCTCTTCCAAATTCCACAATCAGTTCATTGGTTTTACTGATATTGAGAGCCAGCTTGTTGTGCTGGCACCATTTGGTTAATCGGTCGATCTCACTTCTATACTCTAACAGAACTCATCACCATCTGTAATTCGTCCAACAACGGTGATGTCGTCGGCGAACTTGAAGATGTAGTTTGCACTGTGTCCGGCTACACAGTCATGACTCATGAGTATAGAGTGAGTAGAGCAGGGGGCTGAGCACGCAGCCTTGAGGTGCTCCCATACTGATTGTTAATGAGGAAGTATATCTGCCAATTCGAAGACTGGTCCGTGGATGAGAAAGTGGGAGATTCAATTGCAGAGGGATGCGCAGAGACCCAGTTCCATGAGCTTGGTAACCAGCTTTTTGATTTGTTTATTTTTTAAATTTTTAATTAAAAAAAAAATCAAAAATATTTATTCAAATCTTAAAATAATATTTACAATACAATAAAACAAAACAGAACCCACCACTGGTAACCAGTTTGGAGGGGATGATAGTATTGAATGCCAAACTGTAGTCTATAAACAACAGCCTGACGTACAGTAAGTGTTTTTATTGTCAAAGTGGTCCAATGCGGAGTGGAGAGCCAGTGAGATCGCATCCTCCGTTGACTTGTGATGGTAGGCGAACTGTAATGGGTCAAGGTTCTTGTTGAGGTAGGAGTTGATATGACCATAACCAACCTCTCAAAGCACTTCATCACCATGGACGTTAGTGCCACTGGTCAATAGTCGTTGAGGCACGTCACCTTACTCTTCTTGGGCACCGGTATTATTGATGCCCTCTTAAAGCAGGTGGGAACCACAGACCTCAATAATGAGAGGTTGAAAATGTCAGCAAAAACTTCAGCCAGTTGGTCTGGTAGACAAAAATGCTGGAGAAACTCAGCGGGTGAGGCAGCATCTATGGAGCAAAGGAAATAGGCAACGTTTTGGGTTGAAACCTTTCTTCAGCCAGTTGGTCTGCAAAGGTTTTGAGAACTCGACTGGGTACACCATCACGTCCAGGTGGTTTCCGAGGGTTCACCCCCCTGAAGGATCTTCTGATGTCGGCCTCTGTAACTGTGATTGTAATACCATCAGGGCATATGGGGGCTCAGGAAGGCACATCAGTGTTCTCCCTATCAAAGCGTGCGTAGAACACATTGAGCTTGTCAGGGAGTGATGCTTCGCTGTCACTTGAGCTGCCTCCTGATTTTGCCTTGTAGGAGGTGATGGCATTCAAGCCCTGCCACAGTTGCCGAACATCCGCCCCATCCTCCAGCTTTGAGCGGAAGTCCTTCTTGGCCTTTTTCTGATGGCTTTGTCAAGGTCGTATTGGGACTTATAGACCACTGCATCACCAGATTGAATGCCCGGGATCTGGTCTTCAGAAGAATGCGGATCTCCTGGTTCATCCAAGGTCTCTGATCAGGAAACACTCGGATGTTTTTTGTAGGAACACAGTCCTCCACACATTTCCTTATGAAGTCTGTAACGACTGTGGCAAATTCATTCAGGTCCGTTGCTGAGTCCTTGAACATTGCCCAGTCTACTGATTCCAAGCAATCCCGTAGTTGTACCTCTGCCTCCCCGGACCAGCTCTGTACAGTCCTCACCTCGGGGGCTGCGCTCTTCAGTTGCTGCCTGTATGCAGGAAGAAGCAGCAGAATGGTCGGATTTCCCAAAGTGAGGGTGAGGGATAGAGCGATAGGCATCCTTGATGGTCGTATTTATGGAAGTCCTTGGAATGGTCCACGCTGAACATTACCTGTGGGTTGATAAATAGCCAGGGTGTGTTAAATACTGTTTATTCCTTCAAAAAGCAATAAATAAAAAGTTTGGGAAGAAGTTTTGTTTTCTCTTGGGAGGAGAAGGGGGGGGAAGGAAGAGAGGGTGAGACGTGATCTCGCGATAGGCGCCGCCTTTGTTCAGGCGGCTGGGCTCTGCTTCCTGGAGCGGCGCGGGGGAGGGGAACGGAGGGCTGCGCAGGCGCGGGGCTGCGCTGCACTCGAGCGGGGGGGGGGAGGGAGAAGCTTTCGTCCGTCTGTCCGCGCGCTTGTCCGCTCTTGGTGCCGGCGCTTCTCTCCTCAGACTCCGCCGAACAAACAAACAAACACACACAGCATGTCCGGCAGATCGGTGCGAGCCGAGACCAGGAGCAGGGCGAAGGATGACATCAAACGGGTCATGGCAGCTATCGAAAAAGTACGGAAATGGTAAGGGGGAAATTTAAAAAAACACCCGAAGGAAATAGATGTTTAACAAAAAATAGGGGGCCGGCGATCGCTCCGTGTCCGTGTCGGAGGGAAGGGGGGAGGATGACTTGAGTAGCCCGGGCTTAAAGGAGCAAATTCCCTCCCGCTTCCCGGCTCCGATGTGTTGGGAGCCGGATGGCGAGTTTAATTAATTTTAAAAAGATGTAAAAAAAGGATTTTAAAGCCGTCACAGCGTGCTTTCAGTGAAGGACTGAACCCAGAATCCATTTCGCTGCAGTCACATGAAGCCCGTCTGGCTGCTTTGTGTGGAGTCGGTGCCGGCTCGCTCTGACTCCTTTGTATGGCCCTGGCCCGGCCAGACCGTCTTTCATCGACGCACGGCGCTCTACAGTCCTCTTTAATCTTTCTGCATTATTGTTGTTACTGCTGTCGAGAGTTTTCTTTTCAAATTTAGCGCTTTGGAGCGCACTTAAGTGGCGGGCAAGGGCAGCAACGGAGGAGGAGGAAGTGGGGGATGGCAATTAAAATCTCGATGTAAAACTAAATTTATTTTGCAGATTTCCTATAGCAGGAGTATACTTATTTAATATCTTGATTTCCTAATATCTTGATCCGCAGATTGCAACTTTTTTTGCATCAATTGAGAAATATACTTTAGAGCATGAAGTTTAAACAAGAATAAAAAAATGTGTTTTTCTTGTATGACTTTGTCTTGCGTTTTCTTTCCAGTAACTTTGAGCAAACCATAAAACATTATACAGCTGTTAGAAGTTTAATGTTGTAAACTCAATGCAGATAATACGGGCGAGTGTTTTCAGTTACTTGTATAAAGTAAACTTGAATTCACGTGTTTAACTCGCATCGATATCTCTTACCCAGATTTTAATTTTCTTAGTTGTTCACGGTTACAGCTTGTCGATCTATGATCCTGCGGATTAAAAAAAAACGTAGTGTAAATTATAGTTTTACTTCAAATTGGTTTGTCTTGATTCCTTTCATTTTTAAGAGAAAGGTGTGTATATAAAGGAAATTGGCTTTCATGTGTGTAGCCCTTTTCACAACTTTGGGAAATTTCAATGCGCATTTTTGAAACATGAGTACTTCTGATGTAGTTACTGTTGAATTGCAACAGATAATTTCCTTGCAGCAAACTCCCAATAAACAGCAAAATGATACATGTAATAACAAGGAACTGCAGATGCTGGTTTACCAAAGAAAGGCAATATGCTGTAGTAATTTAGTGGGTCAGGCAGCATTTCTGGAGAATATGGATTGGTGACATCTTGGATCATCTTCAGAATAATGATAAATATTTTTAAAGGTGATTTGAGATATAAATATTGGCCTAGATTCTAGGGATAACTATCTTCTATATTGTGTCATGGGAATGGTGTATGTCCACCTGGGACAAGACCTTGCTTGACATACATCTGTCCTGCACTTCAATGGTTTCTTTATTATCACATTCTTTATTGTGTAACAAGTACAGTGAAATACATTTTTTGCATACAGCTCAGCAAGACTCAAGGTACATAAGCACAATCGCCTCCGATAAGTACAAAATGTACAGATTATGCAAGAGGTGCCATTATACAGTCCCAGCTGCAGCTGGCCACAAAGACCCATTGCAGCCGTCGCCTCCTTCGGTCATCCCGCAGACCAATATCCATCCCCACAGCTGGCCCTCTTCAGCAAACTCCACGTAGTCAGCACCAGAGGTCAGAATCAAACCGGAATCTCTGGTGCTGTGAGGCAGCAGCTACCAGCTGTGCCACCTTTGAACTGTAGGTAACTTGCTCTTTCTGTTTGTATCAGATCTGGCCATTTCTGTCTGTCAGCCATTTGATTTTAGCTCAGTTTTCCTCTTTCAATTCCCGTGTCTGTGCCTTTGGCATGTCCCACAGCCTGGGGCACCAGACACCCCCGCCGAGTGCAAGCACCCACCTCTATGGCCTTCCAGTGCTGACTCACTTTTACGCTTGAGTGGGATACATCATCTTCTGACTAGCAATTGAGCAAAGGCTGACACAACAAGCCACAAAATTACTGCTGCAGTAAATTGTAACACAAATTCTCTTCCAAATCCCTTTAAGATTTTATTCAAGCTATTCTGTTTGTTAGATGTTTAAAAGTGGGCATGTACTGTAATCATGGGTGGAAGTCAATACTGCCAAGCTTGAACCTATCCAGCATATTGCCATTGTGTTTTCAGTAGTGGATACTGAATTGCATTTGCCAATGACAATCATCGATTTTTCTTCTCCATTTCACTGGATGAAATAACAAAAGTTATCTTTTCCCACCCTGGCTGAAGTTGGATCACAGAGTAAACCTAATGTTTAAGGTTTGCGGTTCAGTGCCATTTTTGGGCAATGGATGAATCTACTGTGGTATGTAGTTAGCTTGCAAATTGTGTAACTTGAAGTTGATTTCAATGACCACTAAGTTGAGATGCAGCTAACTTCAATGTCTAAATTATAGTTTCAGTTAGAAGGCAAATGAGACAATGTTCCTTCTGCTTGTATTCAATTGCAATCATTTTTATAGTGTAAATAACAAACACCACTGATAGAAAACTGTTTTGGAAGTGCATTGCTTTGAAGCTCCATCTCTCAAAATCTCAAGGATGTCTGGGCAGTATTTATTTGCTTGAAGCTGATTTGTGCGACAGGTAGAGTTGTCTATATAATTTGAGGTCTGTAATGCTCACATTGGATGCCCTTTGCAAACATTTTTGTAACCATTTCAGTGCAGGCTAACATTTATCCATGATAGAGTCTTTCAATTCAGTATGTTACCTGTAAGTTTTGCTTTTCTGCTACAAATGTAAGAAACATTGCTTATATTGTATTGACAACTTTCTGCCAGAGGTGATGTGCATTGTCAGCCTAGACTTGCGTTTCTTGCACTGCTGAGGAGCACCAATGCTCTAACCAATTCTTTCAACTCTTCTAGTTGTCTTGAGTTTGTCTAATACCGATATTGTTTTTTTTGCGATGAAAGCAGAGAAGTAGATTTTTGAATATTAATAGATTTTAGGGTTATGATAATAGCAGGAAAATCAACCTGATCTTCATGATAGGCAGACCAAGCTCATCGGGCAAGGCGGCTGACTGTTCCTAGCAGAATTCTTGACATCATGAAACTCTCATTTGTGATGCTTAACATTACTACTGTGAACTTTTGTATTTTGTTTTTCTTGGGATCTCAAATCTGGAAACACCTTCACTACAGTTTGTTCTTAAAAGTCTTTGGATTTTTAAAACCTAGAGATTTATCTGACAATCTGTTCATCTGGCAGCATTTGAGTATTCATTTTTCTAGGTAAAATATTAGGCAGACCAAGCTCTTAGACACTGATTCTATTTGTTCCTCAGGCACATCTGAAACCTAAACTGGTAGTTTGTGCCACCTTGATCTTGCATTTGACCCTGAGACAATGCATTTGCATGATTGCATGGAGCAGAATATTCTGCACTTGCACTGCAACTATACTTGTAACAGTAATATCAAATCCACTTCAGTTGATTGTTTGCAAAACAATGGTGGGATTTCACATGAGTCCAGACTGGCATTTTTAAGGTCTTGAAAATGGATCTAAATGCAGAGATGACAATCTATAGAATTATAATCAAATTAAGGTAGACTAGCTGGGTACATAATTTGATTTTAATTGATCTAGATTTCCAACGATACGTTGTGATCTTTTGTCAGGGCAGAGATGGACTGTAATTTTACTTACTAACCTATAATGCAGATTAAGAATAGTTGTTTCACTTTTAACTTGATGACTGGAAAAGTGCTATTTTAGTGCTAGAAAGCAGTAGAGCTGAATCTGAAGGCAAGCGTACAGTTCGCATTGCTAGGTCTGAATAGCAGAGTAGGGAAATGGCAAAATCAGGAAGGAGATGTGGCTTTTTCTGGATTCACAATATATTCAGGGGTTTACATTCATCTTGGCCCAGAAAATACCAGTGGCCTACAGCTACGTATTACTGTCAATGAATCAATGCACTTTCATTGGGCTGCCTTGTTTGCAATTGGCTTAACCAAAATTGACAAGAAATCACATTCCATTTAAACTGCTTACAAATTAGTAAGAACAAATAGACATAGTTTTAAAAAGAGATGCTAATTATCATTGTTACATGGGTGCCATTTGTATTAAAACTTGTATTCACTTATTAGAAATTATAGCTCAGCAGTGTCCTCAAAGTTGACACTTTACTGGGACGAACACATTGGTTAGTAGAAATACATTGCAATAGATGGTCCTTTTTTGTGTGATTTATCAAGGGTCTGACATGGAGCTAGCATGTCTAATGGCTTTAAAACAGTGTTAACTATATCAAGTTTAAAGCACATGCAATGTTTGTATTTGAATTATTAATTTCATGTAACCATTTTGATTTGTGGTTTGAGATATTTTGGCTCTGCTTTCAAGTAATACTTTTACTGTTACTGTTTGACCTGTTACTTTATTATAGTACTTTGGGAGTGTGCAGAAAATGCAGTGCGACACATGGATTTGAGGACAGAAAGATAAGTAGCAAGGAATTTCAGGAGGGAATTAATTTCTCTGATTGACTGAAGTGAGGTGGGGAACAGGTACTTGAAAGGCCTGTAATGCAATGTAAAATGTGAAAAATGAAATTGTCAATAGCAAGCCATGAAAGTTGGAGTAGGATAAAGAATTAAAGTGAAACCAGGCTCGTCCTTGTGGACTGAGATGCAATCAGATGCTTGGTTTGGGTTGGTACATGATGCAAAGGTTAAAAGCCTGCTTAACGAGGCTTTGGAGTTGGTTATTGAGATTGTCTCCAGACTCCATTGCAATTTAATGTGACATTTAAGGTTTGTATGCTTTCTAAACTCTTTTAGTAATTGAATTAAGAGCAAAAGTTAAGAAGCAATACTTGAATTTGTCAATGGCTGTCATGTTCATATCCCAGATTGTTGTTTACTGTCCTCTTCCTTTTCCTTTCAAAGTCAAGCAAGTATTTCCAATTGCAGTCAATGCACTGAAAGGAAAGCAGCAGCAAGGTCACAGGCAATTTATGAAAGAATTATAATTCGATGTGACTTATCTGTTGACCTTGCCCATGCTTTAGAATTATTAAGACACTTTTGAAATTTAACCATTGTCATTTAAAAAAAACGGTATTGAAGCCCGGCTGGCGATAGCAAGGCTCCTTAAAAGTCAATGTGATGACCAATCTCGTCTTGGATTAATCAGTTTGTAGTGTGCTGTATTTCTTGTTGGAGGAACTCCGTTTGTTTTGTTCGTGGGAAAATGGAGCAAAGGTTTAAAGTCTAATACAGAAGTCTAAAGTCTAAATTAGCCTACTAATCTTTCTTGTACCATTCTTTTAAAAAGCATGTTAAGGGCCTGTCTCACGTAGGCAATTTTTTAGGCGACTACAGGCGCCTGGGTGTCGCCTGTATGGTCGTGAGTCGTCACCTCAGTCGCCCAAAGAATCGTAGCGTTTTTCTGGTCGCCGCTGGATTTTGAAATGTTCAAAACTTTTCGTCGACAATGGGCTTGAAGCCAATGAGCGTAACTTGACTTCTCCTGACGTAGGTGCTGTCTTAGGTTGTCGTCAGGATGACGTAGGTTGTCGCCAGGTGACGTAGGTTGTCGCCGGTACTGACTTAGGTGAATTCCATTGGCGACTACCTACGTCAACCGGCGACTGAATTGTCTTAAGTTGTCTTCCGTTGTTATTCCGTCGTAGCTTGTCGCGGGTGGACGTAGGTGTGGTCTTAGGTGAACGTCTAATGGGTCGCCGGTTGTCGGTAACTTGATGTTGACTAGGTGGTAGGTTGTTGTAGACATTGTCGTAGGGAGGTCCAGTCGCCGGGTTTTCGGCGACCTGCTACGACTATGACAGTCGCCGAAAAAATCACCTAAGTGGGACAGGCCCATTACATTAATAATTCTGCTAAATTGCCAAAACCATTAAAAAAATGTTATGCAACCTTGATACAACTGTTTGTATGTACAACAAATGATCCTGTAAAATCATATTACAAGCAAAAATATTTCCTGTTTTGTAATTAAATGTTAATTTCCTGAAACAGGGAGAAGAAATGGGTGACTGTTGGTGACACATCGCTAAGGATCTACAAATGGGTGCCTGTAACAGAACCTAAAGTTGATGATGTAAGTTGCAATCTGCAGACAAAAATGATTAGAGAGAAGTACTGAATTTAAAAAAAAATGTAGGTACTGTTTTGTTACTAAATTTCCATATGGTTTTGAATTTACATTGTCAACGGTGCTGCTTTGCGTATCAACAGTAGAAAAATACTGATAGTTTAAAGTATAAGAAAATATGGTAACGGTCTCTTGTAGAAAATTCCAGGAAATACATTCATTTAGTCATCAAGATTTATGGAACCCCTGGGTTCCTGAAAGCTAATACACTGTGATCATTTTCAGTTTCACACCCTCTGTCCAAAGAAAATCGTCCACAAAATGTTCACAAAGTACTGCTCATGCTAGAAAACTGAACTGTTTAGAACACGTTTTGAACAACGTGTGAACCTAGCTCAACTGACATCACTGATTAGTTTGCATGCCAAATTCCATTTAGAAATTCAAATGCTCACATTTATATTCTGCAGTGGGTAATGATGGTTGGATAATGTGAAGGCTAATGCATATCTTCACTGGTGTGAGGATTAGCCAAAGCGTGATTGATGATGAACAAGCTCCTATTACTTTTACCACATCTTTCAGCATGCATCATAAATGTTTGTAATTTTTGTACGGTTGACATAAAATGTCCCCAAAAATTTGCAGTGGGGAAACTGAATGTGAAGCATATATTATAAGCAACATTTTATTGCCAAAGTGTTCTTTAAAAAAAATAGTTGTAACATTCAGAATATCTTATTTGTTTGGCTCAGAAAAACAAAAACAAAAAGAAGGGGAAAGATGACAAATGTGGTTGTGAAGTGATAACTCCAGAAAACAGCTCCTCCCCAGGCATGATGGATATTCAAGGTAGGTATATATTTGTTTTGATAGATTGAAATTAATAACTTGAGAAATAGAAGTAGCTTTTGGCCCCTTACGCCGTTGCTGCATTGCAGTAAACCTACGACTCGCATTACTTCATCACAACCTTTCTTGCAACAACCTCGTGTCCCTTTATTCTTTCAATATCCCTAATTACTGTACGTGTGTGTTAATTTTCAGTGATTTGTTGTACAAGGGACCCTCGAAACATTAACACCTTTCCATTCCCTCACAATTTAAAAATATTCTGCCTTCTGCTATTGTGGATGACCCTGCTTTTTGCACATTTTCCATCTTGTGTGTGCTTGCCCATTTATTTAGTCAATGTGTCTCCTCCTTTTAATGAGTGCTCTTGCACCTGTATCAACGTCATATTGGCCTTCCTGTGAGTGAGACAGCGGAAAGCAACAAGCCCAGATCGAGTCTCCAGCACTGTCCTCGAAACCAGTGCAGAGCAGCTGGCAGGATTATTTGCAGACATATTTAAAATATTATGCCGATCTGCCGTGTGTCCCCCATCCCTCCCACTGGCTTTTAGAAGACCACTATCAACCTGGTGCCAAAGTAAAATTGATTTAATGACTACCGTTCGATGGCTCTGACATCCATCATCAAGTGCTTTGAGGCTTGTTGCAGCAAACATCAACTCTAGCCTCCCAGATCCACTGCAATTCACCTCCCACTGCGGCAGGTAGACTCCATCCTCCCGACCCTATACTCTTCCATGAAACATCTGGATAAAAAAGACACCGGTGATAAGACTCCCATCTATTGACTTTGGCTCTGCCTTCAGCAACATCATTCCAACCAAACTTCTCTCCAAACTCCTGTTCGGATTTAGGATTCATCACCCCCCTCCCTACAGTTAGATCCTGGTCCATAGACTGCAGTCCGTAAGGATAGGCAACATAACATTCTCCTCCACAATTCTTAATACCAAATTCTGTTCTGACTCCCATGTATGAGTGAAGAAGAGAGATCTTCGGAAATATCTCCAGCATTATCTCCAGGGTTAAAATATTATTGAATTAATATCTAGTGACTGAGAAAGACCAGATTATATAGTGTTAATAAAAGAATAAAGATTCATTATGACTCTTTATCCCTTCTCTTTACACCTTTGTCCAAGATTTATGAAAAGATACTTTTTGTACTTCACACATTAATTGCTTAGAATGCATCCAAATAAACCACGTATTTGAATAGCAAGTACTTTCCCTATAGGCATAAATCTTGCATTATCAATGTATTCAAATGTGTTCTAGTGTTTGACCTCTAATTACGGTACTGGAAAATATGAAGCTGTTGTCTTTTGATCAGAATTTCATTGCTCATGTGAATGTTTTTCTTCAGCCTGTTGGTGTTTTTTTTTTATAAGTGATAACATCTCACAAGAAACATATTAACTCAGCATATTTCCTAGTTCTCAAACTAGGGCATTTCCCTTCCATGCTCCAATGGGCTCTGGAATAATTTTAGAGCATGGAGAGCTAATCTTTTGCAATATATAGATTTATTAAAACACTTGTTGCTTTGTACTTTGCAGAAGGTATTGGCCACGGACTACCAAAATAAAGATAAATGTAGCACTAAAAGATTGTCAGAATTTATTTCTGGTATTCATCTGCGATTTTTTGTCTGTCAAAAAGATATTTTTTTTTAAAGTCAACGCGTTCACTTGCCTACATGTGTTTTCCTCCATCCTTTTTCATTTTGAAACATGTTATTAATGCATAAAATTGTTTATTTGTTTTATTTCTTCTTTATGAATTAGATGAGAACAGTAATCAGAGTTCCATAGCAGATGCCTCTCCAATGAAGCTGGAAAATAGCAGTAACCCAAGTCCTGCACCAGAGCAGAATTTAGTGACTCAATCAGAGGGATCTGACACCCGGATCGAAGAAATTCACCCCCCAGTCAAAGAACAACCCAGCTCTGATGGTAAGCTTTCAAACAATTTGTTGATGGGGAAACTAGGACTTTGGGAACATCCTAAGGCTCCAATACCAATTATTGTTATATATGCATTTGAGCTTCTTCAGCAAAATAAATGGTTAAAATCAGCTTATTGATCGAATCCATTGGTGTTTTGATGGAAAATCAAAATGTTTATAATATAAACTTTTGAGCATGACATCTCAGTCATTCTTGTTTGTAACAAATGGACTGTCTTGTGTTTTATAGATTTATCTCAGAAGTGTATCTTAGAACAGATGGGTGACAAAATTACATTCCGTCAAATAAATTGTTATAAATGGGGAAGAGATGACAAATTTAAGTCGGGGTAGGATTTTTAGGAAGTCGAGACAAATATTCTAGTGTAATCTGTTAATAATTATTAGTAGGACACTAATTAGCAATATTGTATAATGCAGTTTACCAGTACTGGAGTCTAGTAAACAGTTGCACTTTTGTAGTCTATGTCAAATGTTTGACAACATTTAAAATTACATAGTTGCAAGATTCTTGTATGGTTCTATTTAAACAATATGAAGGAGCGTTTATTAAAATTATCCAACATATTGTAATATGATGCTTGTAAAATGTATAGTCTGTATTGCCATTCTTCATGTTTGGTATAGTATGGTTTCCACGACTACATAAGTATGTAAAAGATTTATGTACCTGTAACTTTTATAATTATCTATTTCTTACTGGCTGCCGACCCCTGTACTATTGCATAATGTTCCACACAAACTGGTAACTCTTCGGTATTCCATATGTTTGTGGAACAAAGTGGCCACATTGTGGAAATTTGGATAATGAGTAAACCATGGTTATCGCCACCGGCTGTTGGTCAGATGCATCTTCTATCTTCACATGCAGTTTCCCATTGGATTCATGAGTGAGAACTATCATTTAAATTCTGATTCCTACCACCATGCTAAAGTTATTTGCAGCACTGTTACTCAGATAATTTTTAACATAATTATGGGCATTGAACCTGGAACCTTGCCTTTATTAGAACATTAAAAATTGATTTAGGAATGATCTTTTTGGTTTACTTAAACTAAATGAGGAATAATGCGTCCGCAGGAGAAATTGCCAGTTAATGGTTTTGCGATCTATTTAGGTTCGATCGGTCTAGTCATTGTTATTTTCATTAATATGTACTTGGGCGATTCATTTATTTCGCAGCAAGTGTCGGGGCATGTGCTTATGTGTGTATAATGTTGCTGATATGTGGTATTCTAGTGGAAGATAAACATTCACAAAGCAAGTTTATAAACCTGTAATCTAGCTGGTCAAATGGAAATAGTGTGACTAGCATCAAGAAAAATGCCCATGTAAAAGTTGGTGTGATCGAGAAAAGGGGTAAAGAAAACATTTCCTTTGTTAATCTTCAGAAGCCTTCGTTATTGATGCTGGAGATTTTTTTAATGTCCCTTTTGTACATTTCATTTCCTGTCTTGTCAGTGAAGTGATCTCTAGGGGCGATCAGGATGGATTTTGAGTTGATAATGCACAAAAGGAACCCATGTGAACTCTTCTCTGGGGTGGTCAACACTCTACTCTAATTGGCAGTAGATGGAGTTTGCAAAGTTGCTTCTCTGGGAGATATCCAAACCTCAATCTCACTATCACGTGGCTTTGCAGGTGATCTTTCGTCTTTTCAACTATTCAGCCTTGTATTACACTTAAATGTTGCTATGCTGATATTTTTTCGTTTTTTCATTATTCTAGCTTAAAAATAATAGATAAACAAGTAATCCGCCTCTACTACCATTTATTGCGACAAAATTTACCATGTATGTATTCATCTCAGTATTAAATCACGAATAGGCGAGGTGGCAGAGAATAAAAGATGAATTATTCTGTTGATAGACTTGTAGTACTATCACAAACTTGTGCACCACATAAAAATGTACTTGAGAATCGGCTTAGGTTCAGGGGTTTCTAACTGGTCTATATTGACTTGAACTTTCCATGATGGATCTGTTAACTTTGGTTTGTTTTTTTAAGAGTGTGTATAGTTGGATCCATAAAAGCATTGACCAAAGGGATCCAAAATATTGCTTGCCAAATTAATTTGTTTTATCTTGTACTGAAAAGGATATCTAATGTAATTTGGTGGAACTGTTACAACTAGAGATGGTCATTTGCTGCACAAGGGTGGAGACGCAAGGAATCGCAGATGCTGGTTTACAAAAAAAGTGCTGGAGTAAATCAGTTGGTCAAGCAGCAACTGGCGAACATGGAAGGGTGATGTTTCAGATTGGGACCCTTCAGACTGATTGTGATAGGAAAGAGAAAGCTGGAAGGGAAGTGGGGGCAGGACAATGTCTGGAAAGTGATAGATGGATACAGGGGGGTGGGGGGGGGGGGGGGGGTGATTGCCAGATGATTGAACAAAGGCTAGAGATGGAAAAACAAAGTGTGAGATAAGGAGACAGGGATAGAAGTGGTGAGAATTGTATCCACCTATCACTTGGCACACTTTCTTCCAGCTTTCTCCTCCCCTCTTCCCCTAAACGGCACCTATCCACGTTCTCCTGGCATGCTGCCTGGCGCATTGAGTTAATCCATCACTTTTTTTATTTTTTATTTTTATTCAAGTGTTTTTTAATGTAGAAAATATTCCATATTCCTTTCTGGTTGTGCGTCACAACTAGTTTTCCTCCTTAGCATCCTGGTGATGATTTGTACCCTGAAGGTAGATTATGGAGAGGGAAAGGCATTGGCACACCTTTTAAATAGCTGATGAATTATTTGAGCCTTAATCAACAGAAACACGTGTATTAATAGCTAGATGCAACTATTGCTGTAATTATTTTAATATTAAATATTGTCTATGCCTTCCTGCCTCCAAGCTGTCCTTCATCTGGGAGGACGGGACCGTCTGGGTAGCAGACATATTCAGAGGCACCATGGAAGCTCCTCCATGTCTACCAATAAGAGGTGGGCTGGGGCAGGTTTCTGTGTATGTAGGTGTAGTTGCGTGTTTATTTTCTTTATCACAACAATCTAACTGCAAAGTTGAGAATTGGAAAGCTCAACATTAGCAGTATTGAATAATTGAATGTTTAGAATTTTATTTTAAACTCTTTTTACTTTGTGAAACTCATATTAATGTTGGAAACCATTTTTTGTAAATATTAAAAATTGGCCCTTAATTTCTGGAATTATTTATGGAAGTCATCACTCTAATTTTAACTTGGTGCCTTTCCAAAACTTTAGCAATGTGTTCTAATTTGGCATGATCAAGGCTATTTCAATATTTATTTCATGTTGTCAATTTGTAAATAAAATGGCAGTAATCTTATTTTTGGATCTTAACATTTCAGAATGTTTTGACTGCAGTTGAATAATTTATTTTCCCTTGCCATTTCTTTCTCCTTTTTGCCTCTTCAGGAGACATTATTTGTCAGTGATTCCAGATATCCATATGTTAATTATTCAAAATACAAACTTGGTCAGTGTTAGCAGATTTAACCTTTCTTTTGAAGATCAGTCTAATTAGAAATGTCAAGACATGCGAGCCGGTCTAATTTTCCTCAAAATCTTACAAATATTAAAGCAAAATGTATTTCTAACTGCAGTGCTGCTGAAACAAGTTACTGTAAAAATGAAACCATGATAAAAATTAAATTCATCCTGGCCTCAATATTAATTTACTTTCTGGAGAGTGGATTTACATAGTGCTTTTAAATAGCTTCTCAGTAAATGCCTTCTGTGTGGTCCGAAGATGAATTTAAGATCTAATTTTCCGTAAATGATTTGAATCCTAGATGCCAGTAATTCGTACTTTGTGCTTTTGAGTGGGGTTTGCACAAACTTGGTAATTGCATCCTTTGCAGGATGTTGGAGATTAAATATAGAGTTAATCATATTTAACTTTTTATACACATAGAAAAGTATGTTTTTCCCCATCTCATTTTGTTCGCTGTCACACCCAATATAGTGCAAGATGGTTTTCTATTCTTGGCAAATTTGTTGTATCAATCCATCCCTGTCTCAGCAAATATTTAATAGGCTGGAAGCCATGGGAAACCTCCATAAAATATATCTGGAAACAAATTACCACTGCAGAACATGTTTATCATATAAATACTACTTCTGTTATAATGGCAACTTCCTATGTGCTATTATTTAAGAATTTATCCATTAAGCATGTCATGGTGATTCTACATGAGAGACATAAAGACTGGAATTCTGAGTGAAGAAACAACCGTTGGCGGGAACTCAGCCGGTCAGACAGCATCTGTGGAGGGAAATGGTCAGATGACGTTTTGCGTTGGGCCCTTCTTTAGGCATGAAACATCGTCTATCCATTTCTCTCTACAGGTGTTGTCAGACCAGCTGTGATTGTATGTGATCTCGTCCATCCACAATTCAATAATCAAAAGATAAAGCTGCATCTCAAATGAGTCTAGCAACAGACACTTATATTGGAGTATGATTCTTTAAATACTGATCAACAATGTTGATTTAATTTTGGTTCGTTATGAATGTGTTTTATAATATTGAAATTACATTAATAATAGTGCCCCAATTTGCAGATAAATTATATATTATTGCAGCAGCTGGATTTTTTAATGGACGAATTTCATATTTCATATTTATTTTTAGTTTGTTTTGTACATCAGATGCTGTATTAACTAACTATATTTTACTTCAGAAACATGATTATTAAAAATTGTTTGTTCGGTTATCTTTTTAAGTATCTTGAATATTGTGTAGATGTGTTTATTTGGATTAGTTGGTAAAATAATAGGCTTACTAGGACATTTATAGTATGGTGCTTAGAAAGATACTGAACTGTAACAATCGTTTGATCTTTACCAGTTTAAGCAAGTTATTCTAATTCCTCTACCCTATTTGTTTTGGAAAAGGTTATAGATATCCTTAATTGGGTTTATTCTCACTTTGTGTAATATTAGTCAGTGTGTTGTATCGCACAGAATTATTACACTTGTGCATTGATTTTGTTAGTGCTGTGTCCGTTTATGTAATTAGTTGAGAATTGTATATTGAAACTAGCTTATATTATAAATTTACCAAACTAATACTGTTCGAGGTAGTACAAGTGCGTTGATTATGAAGATTTAACTATTTGATTCTTGTTGGTGTATTTATTTATAACTTCTCAAACCTTGTTGGTGTATTGTTTCATAACTTCTCAAACCTGGATTGGTTTCAGCTAATATAGTAATCATTTTTAAATAGTTATTAACTTGCCTCGTAACTTAAAATTTGCATAGACTTTATTTTGGTGTTAAAGTTATAATTTTGAGATAGTAACTTTTAAATGTTATATGTAATTGAACGAAGCTAATTTCTTAATTGCTTTTTCTTGCTTAATCAGCAATTCAAAACAATTCTCTCAGGAAAAACTAAATATTTGTTTTCCTAATTTCAGTTTCGGGAGGAAGAGGGAAAAATCCTGTAGTCATTATTCCTGAAATTACATACCTGATTAATATAAATGCCTTTTCATTTTTTATAAAGGTTTACACTTTATTTCCATTGGCCTGTGTACATTTTGATATTCCCACCCTCACCCCATGGGCATTGTGGCTTTCTGTTATCTAACTTTATTGTGAACTGCATTGAAAATAATCATTAGATTCCATTACTGCATTTATAAATGCTGACTTTTTGAAAACCTTTTGAAATAGGTTGAAAGGAAATAGTAAAAATTGGAAAGAGCCATGGTTTTCAAGGGAAATTGGACACTTGGTTAGGAAAAAGAGAGAGATCTACAATAATTATAGGCAGCATGGAGTAAATGAGGTGCTTGAGGAGTATAAAGAATGTAAAAAGAATATTAAGAAAGAAATTAGAAAAGCTAAAAGAAGATATGAGGTTGCTTTGGCAAGTAAGGTGAAAGTAAATCCAAAGGGTTTCTACAGCTATATTAATAGCAAAAGGATAACAAGGAATAAAATCGGTCCATTAGAGAGTCAGAGTGGACAGCTATCTGCAGAGCCAAAAGAGACGGGGGAGATATTGAACAATTTATTTTCTTCGGTATTCACCAAGGAGAAGGATATGGAATTATGTGAGGTAAGGGAAACAAGCAGAGTAGCAATGGAAACTATGAGATTCAAAGAAGAGGAGGTGCAGACACTTTTGAAAAATATGAAAACGGACCCAGGTCCTGACAGGATATTCCCGAGGACATTGAGGGAAGTTAGTGTAGAAATAGCAGGGACTATGACAGAAATATTTCAAATGTCATTAGAAACGGGAATAGTGCTGGAGGATTGGCGTACGCGCATGTTGTTCCGTTGTTTAAAAAGGGTTCTAAGAGTAAACCTAGCAATTATAGACCTGTTAGTTTGACGTCAGTTGTGGGCAAATTAATGGAAAGGATACTTAGAGATAATATATATAAGCATCTGGATAAGCAGGGTCTGATTAGGAACAGTCAACATGGATTTGTGCCTGGAAGGTCATGTTTGACTAATCTTCTAGAATTTTTCGAAGAGGTTACTAGGGTAATTGATGAGGGTAAAGCAGTGGATGTTGTCTATATGGACTTCAGTAAGGCCTTTGACAAGGTTCCTCATGGAAGGTTGGTTAAGAAGATTAAATTGTTGGGTATTAATGGTGGAGTAGCAAGATGGATTCAACAGTAGCTGTATGGGAGATGCCAGGGAGTAATGGTGGATGGCTGTTTGTCAGGTTGGAGGCCGGTGACTAGTGGGGTGCCTCAGGGGTCTGTGTTGGGTCCACTGTTGTTTGTCATGTACATCAATGATCTGGATGATGGTGTGGAAAATTGGATTTGTAAGTATGCAGATGATACTAAGATACGTGGTGTGGTGGATAATGAAGTAGATTTTCAAAGTCTACAGAGAGATTTAGGCCATTTGGAAGAGTGGGCTGAAAGATGGCAGATGGAGTTTAATGCTGATAAATGTGAGGTACTACATCTCGGCAGGACAAATCAAAATAGGACGTACATGGTAAATGGTAGAGAATTGAGGAATGCAGTTGAACAGAGGGATCTAGGAATAACTGTGCATAGTTCCCTGAAGGTGGAATCTCATGTAGATAGGGTGGTAAAGAAAGCTTTTGGTGTGCTGGCCTTTATAAATCAGAGCATTAAATATAGAAGTTGGGATGTAATGTTAAAATTGTACAAGGCATTGGTGAGGCCAATTCTGGAGCATGGAGTACAATTTTGGTCGCCTAATTATAGGAAGGATGTCAACAAAATAGAGAGAGTACAGAGGAGATTTACTAGAATGTTGCCTGGGTTTCAGCAACTAAGTTACAGAGAAAGGTTGAACGAGTTAGGTCTTTATTCTTTGGAGAGCAGAAGGTTAAGAGGGGACTTGATAGAGGTCTTTAAAATTATGAGCGGGTTAGACAGAGTTGACGTGGATAAGCTTTTTCCATTGAGAGTAGGGAAGATTCAAACAAGGGGACATGACTTGAGAATTAAGGGACAGAAGTTTAGGGGTAACATTAGGGGGAACCTCTTTACTCAGAGTGGTCGCTGTGTGGAATGAGCTTCCAGTGGAAGTGGTGGAGGCTGGTTAGATTTTATCCTTTAAAAGTAGATTGGATGCGTATATGGACGGGAAAGGAATGGAGGGTTATGGTCTGAGTGCAGGTAGATGGGACTAGGGGGAAGTATTTATTTACAACAACAACAAAAAACAAAAAAATGTTCGGCACGGACTTGAAGGGCCGAGATGGCCTGTTTCTGTGCTGTATATGGTTATAGTTTCAGTTTTATCATGTTTGACAAAGAGTTCCTGTTATGGATTGGTTACAATTATCTGAACTTGAATATGGTCATGCTGAAATGAAAAGGTCAAAATATTGAGTGAAAGAACAGTAATAGTGTTTTAAAGGTACACAAAAATGCTGGAGAAACTCAGCGGGTGCAGCAGCATCTATGGAGCGAAGGAAATAGGCAACGTTTCGGGCCGAAACCCTTCTTTAGTGTTTTAAATGTTCGCTCGTGTGTCAGACAACGTATAGTTCGCTGTTGGCTTCTGTCGTTGTCCAACATGTTGACAGAATTGGTCACCCGACGTGTCACAGAGTGCATCGTGTCGTCGTTTCCGGGGATCGCCACAAGGCGGCTTCTGTAATGATCCCCTGTTTTAAATGTATTGCTATAGAACTGGCTTATTTTAATGGGAGGAAATCAAGGTTGCACCAATTTTTCAACGGTTCTGTTTAAAAATAAGGAAATCTTGTATTTTACTCTTGCCAAAACAAAATGATTTGGCAGCAATATTTTCCATGCTTTAAGTTTGGTTTACCAAAGTGTTTCACTAGAATGTGAAAAATTGTAATCCAATTATTTTGAATCCTTTTAGCTCATCCACACCATTTAACTGCTAATAGGACAGGGCACCTGGGTGCTTATATAAATACTTTGTAATATTTTAAATGAAGTGTGCATGTAACTTGTAACTTTTACCACACTGGTTAGGAATGTAAATTTGTTTGAAATAATGGATGTAATGATGCGGCTGTCGGGCTTTGGCGATAGTGCATTGACTAGAAGGGGGTGAGTGATGGTGACATGTTCTGGTGCGCCATTTATCTTTATATTTTATTTGCAGATGATCGCATTGCAACTGATTAAAGAAATAAAATTGTTTAGAAAACTCCCCAAATTCTGTCTAATTCTGTGTGCCCACACATTGAGACCAGTCTGCTTTTTATTGATAACATTTTGAAGTACCAAATTCTTCAGAAATGATTTGTAATCAATTTTCTTTTATCGTTGAAAGGATTCAGCTGTGTGTTTGCAGATCTTCTGTGATGTGTCTCGTAATCTTGACAGCTTTATCACATTTCGCATAATATCTATTTTAAGTATCTGATAAAGAGCTAGTGCTCTGCGAAGTGATACATAGGTAAAAGGAATATAGATCTGATAGATTTTCCTTTCATCTTTATTACAGACACATCACCACCACCAGAGGCAAATTCCAAAACTCCTGCAGAATCATCCCTGACTGATGCAGAGAAATCAGATGTGCAGCCATCAGGAGTGAAAGAGAACAGAGAGACAACCAAAGATACTCAGGTAGAAATTAGGAAATAATGACAGTGTAACAAATTCCAAATAAATAAGTGCGTTGGAATTTCTTAATAAAAAATAAAACTTCAAAGATATTAATGTGAAAGAAAAGTTTTTTTGATATTAAATAGATGATTTTAAGGTGTGTAATTTGAATTTGCAATCCCTAAGTTGAGAACAAATATAACCTATGAAAAATATTAATGATGTACAAAATGGATTTACCAACGTTCAGCTTGCCTTTGATTTAAAATAATTTGTAATTGTAAATTTAAAATGGATTAGTCTCCAACCAAATCTTATCTATCTAAATGTGCTCATAGAAGTTCTGGTTAAATTATTTTTCTGCTAGTAACCCAGGTGTAATTGAATACTGGACCTGAGATAATGTTGATGGCATTTAAAAATGTCTTCTTTCAGAGGATGGTGAACCTTTGGAATTCTCTATCTCTGACAGCTGTGGAAGTAGACTCATCATATTCATTCCAAATGCAGATCAATAGATTTCTGTGCAGTAGGAGAAGCAAGGAATATAGGAATAATGCTTAAAAATGATGCATGGGTCTAAGATCAACCATGATGAGTGGCAAAGTGTGCTTTAAGGGTTGCGTGACCATTTTTCATGTTTTTAAACAAAACCTGATAAAGCTAAAACTAACTTTTGTTAAACATTCAGCGCATAATATTTATAACGTACATGGTGCTTTATACCAGTGCTCTCATGCAAATGTTTTTATGTGCCTCACTTGAATTAGAGATGGTCCTTTTAAATTTTGTGGCTTTGTGATTGGACTTTATACAACTTCATATAAAATTACTCAATGAGTCTTCATAATAAAAGCCTAGGGAAAGCAATAATTTGATTCCTGTTTTTTTTTCACTTTCAGGAATCTGAAGATGGAGAGCCGCTTCCAAAAAAGCTCAGAACAGAGACCCCTCAGCAGAGTGCTGAGGAGAGTTAGGCTGTTCATTAAACTGTGGGGTTCCCTTCCACATAAAGGTACATCAATGGCCTAATTTCAGACCAACCTTCTAGAAACTTTCACATAATACTGAACATGGAGGAACCACTGACCACCAAGGAATGTTGAGTCGTAATCCTAGAAAAAAATTTGGGAAGACTGAACAGATATGAAGCTGACTAATTTCTCCTGTGATATAACATTCTAGTGATTTATATATTTAAATTACTTTTGCTGTTAAAGTTGGGTGGGGTGGGTGGAAGAAATGGACTCAGGAGGGTTGACGCACTGGTAGTTTATAAAACTTGTCAAGATCACATGTTTTTTGCTGCTGTATTTTCATTCTTTTATTTATGTTATGAAATATTTAATGATGGTACAGGTCAGAATTAGTATACGTATGAAATCCATTATTCATGCCATTTAATTCCATTTTGTGCCTCTTAAAATGACCACTATCTTGTAGAAAATGCCCTGTTTGCATAATGCCTTGAAAGTAGTAAGATTCTCTATGTGATCATGTTAATCAGTATAATAGTCTGAATTAATTGGTCCATCTCGCATTTAGCTTTGTAACTTAGAAATGTGGAGCGGGTATCTATAAAATATAACTATTTCCTTGAATACATCCCATATACAGGTTGTAATATTAATTTACCAAGGTGTGAACAGAGTTTTCTATGTAAGAGGTTTGTCAGGGTATTATTTTTACATTATCTATAGTGGATGTGTAATTGAATTGAACCAATCAATAATCAATCAAATAGTGAGAATGAGAGTGTCTACAATAGTGGGTCATTGCTTTGGCTCATTTATCTTGGACAAGTCTGACAATGATTTGGATACCCAGTTCAATCTGTGCTGACAAGTATGGAAGTTGTGTTTATTTGTTTTCGATACTCTGCGGCAGATTTTGGTGATAGTGGTACAGACCTAACTCAAATATTGGGTATGGTCTTTGTCAATTTTGTGTGCGGTGGGGAGATCAGTAAAATGGAAGAAAATATAAATGCTGAACCTTGAACCTTTTTCTTCCAAAAAAAAGAATTATTCTAGGTTGTAATTTCTGATTTGTTAGCTAATGATAGCTAACCTTCCAATTTGGGTACTGTAACTTCATTTAATATTGATACATTTCAAATTGATGTGAAACTCACAAACTTTGGCAATACTGCATGTTCTAAATTTTAAAACATTTACAATCTTGACAAGTGTGGCATTTTCTTAAATTATATTTTCTGTAGTGTCATACATGTGTCCAGGGATTAACCCCTTGAAACCTCAATGTAAGGTTGTGAAGGCCATGGCACTAAAATGTGGACTCGGATGTGAACTATGGAACTCATTTCATAAATTGCCTTTTTATTTAACATTGCTCCATTATAAACGATTGCCACCAGATGCACTTAATTCCAGTTCTGAGATATTGGTAGATATCTATACCTCATTCATTCCTCTTTAAATGATAACCTGTATAAACATTTATAGTTACCTATCCCAGTGAAGATGTATGTGAGCTAAATAACTGCTGAAAACAGTAAAGGCATTACTGCTTTATTTATTTGAGGCTCTTAATCACTATTATGAGACCCATGGTTACAAACACTAATAATGAAACTTAACATTAAATAAAAAATCCTGGCTGTATTCAAGGAATTAAAATTAGATTAATTTCCTGTACCGTATTACAATTCCATTATGCACATATTATGAGTGCTTCTATTTAAAGGGTACGAATCGTATAAATCTGGCCATTGCCTAAGATCATCACACTTTCATGCACTGGCATGTCCAAATTTCTCCATCTTAAACTGGAGCCAATATGTAATCACCATATACAAGAATTTAAGCTCCAAGTATTCACTGTTGCCTTGTATATATGTTGAATTTCAATAACTGGGGCCATTTTAATTCTCAAATGCTTTCAAATTCTATAACTTACTGCCATCACTTTACCCAGCATAAATTTGATATTGAACATCCAAGTGTTTCATTATATTTAGATATGCTTTAACTGCTGTAGTTTCTCACGTGACTGATATCTAATTTGTTTTACTTAAACGGGCTTCAAGTTCAGTATATTAATGGGGGACATTGGTTGTAAAGCAATTATTACAGACTTTGGAGTACATAATACGTGCATACTGGTACTGAAGGTTTTGAACAGCCCAAAGGAACTGTTGAAGACTCCTGAGAAGGCCCAATAAATCTTTTGACTTGTACTAAAACAATGCTGCCCTTTGCCCACTTCTGTTAGTTCAGTTGAAGAACCATTCTGTCCATAGATTCTTAACATGTTGGTATAGGAAGTGGTATTTTTTTCTGCAAAGAACAAGATGTCTAACTCATCAGCAACATTTAAAAGCTTGGGTGGTGAAGACTGAAATGTCTCCATCATTTAGTTTTTGACTGCAAGTTATTCTTTCAATTATTTTCCCTCTCTTAACAAATACATCTGTTTTCAGTTGATTAAGTATTTGACTTCCATTATACTTTGTGGAAAATGGTATCAAATTTGTTGCTTGGCTATCTTAGTGTTGCAAGAAATGTAAACAAGGAGTCAGCATTGTGTTCTATACTATTTGTCATGGTATAGCAGCATTTTATTATTTACTAGTTTGGAGTGAGTCAGTAACTAGTATTTCTGGTTACAATCTGAAAATCCAAAATAATGCTGGCAAAAGTGCATCTAGTGATTTTTGGACATCCAAGCAATTTTATATATCTTTTACAAAGTCCCAATTGGTTTACAATTCAATTTTCATGACCTGTTGGGAACTTTTCTAGAAATTAAAGAATTTGTTGTAACGGAGACTTGTTGAATTATCAATGTCAAATTACCTTCTAAATCATATGAAAAAATAATTTGCGGAAATGCTAAGCTAAGTAGAAAGGGATAATTTTGCAGTTAGTACAACTGGACCACAAACAAATTACAAATGACGTGCAGTTCCTTAAAATTAAGTGCTGATAATTAGCTCTGTGGTTCTCAATGGTGTATACTATCTGAAAAATCCTATATGGTTATTGACAAAAATACACGAGTCATTAGTTTGTTCCCAGTTCAGCATGTTTTCCTGCTGTTTTAGTTATCAGTTCCATAAGAGAAGGCCTTTTGTTATTAAAATTCATGCCAGACTCTTGCAAGTAATTCTAGATGGGCATAAGACTAACACAGTTTACTTTTAACTAGTCCACAGAAGTGTGGTTTAGTTCCGGTTATTTTTGGAACCTTGTTGTAAGTTACTGGGGACTGACCAAATTCTAGCTAGGTTCAACAGTATTACTATTGTTTTGTTCTAGTTACATAAACCAAAATGTTTTAATGGTAGATTTACTAAATATCTGTGTATAACATCCAAAATGGAAAAGCTGATTGACTTTTGTGTAGATATTTGTCAGTTTCAAGACTGCTGCAGTGAAAGTTAGTTGTATACCTCGTGTCATGAAGGGGCTTAACAGTATGATTTAAAAAAACAAACAATTAACAACACTAATGAACTTTGTAGATGTGGTATGAGTGTTTTATAAAGTCAGTTGTAGTCTTGCCTTTCCATGATTAAATTTGGGTTTTGCTAATAGAATTTCTGTACAATGTAATTTTGGTACTGTCTATTTTTCCATTTGAAACTTGTAAAGATGTATGTTCAAGAAAGCCTCTGGCAGAAGGTATAGAAATGATTTCCATTCTATTGTGGAGGCTGCATCACCACTAAAGCATGAAATCTTGTAATGTTAAAAGCTGGGGTGATGCCATTTTTCCTTTTGTACTACAAAGTAAATATTGGAGCTTCTGTTACACCTTCTTAAAACTTTCCTCCATCTAAGGAAGGCTTTGAAATATATTCCATCCTAGATCTGTAAATTCTAAACTGAGTATCTTGTTAGACTGGAACATTGCGTTGACCAGAATCAGTTTAACTTTATGAACTAGATAAACATTGACTTTTAAATCGTGTCCCTGCAATTTTTAAGAAATTGAAGCACCACATTCCAATTTTTTTTTTGTTGAAGTGCTGGTGCTTATTAATAAATTGACACAGCAGATCGTACTGCTGCACTATTAACTAGAGAAAACTATGTGAATCTTGTCCGGGTATCAACATGAATAAATGTATCTAATTGTCCATATTTTAAACTATAATTTCTTGAGATCATGGCTATCATGAAAAACTTAACACTTTGAATGCAATGTGTTGTACAGCTGTGTTTTCTTTCTTATTTATTCCTTAAGTATGGTTTGTACCATGTACAATTACTGTTTTCATGAATAAAAAAAGTTGTATAACATGGATTTTGTTTTAAATTAATATCAATGTATATTTATTTCTGGAATCTTGATATCAAGGTTTACAAATGCAGAAGTACTTTTTAAATCTTCCATTGACTCCCTTAGCATATGATTACTATTTGCATGTATGCACTACTTAACTACAAATATTAAATCTATCCAAACTTATTGCAAATGAAGCTGCTTACTGTTACCATTTTCCAAACATTGTATTATCTTTGATTTGTCCGTTGGTATGTTTTTTTAGATTTGGATATTTAAAACGTTTTTTTTTAAAAAGTCACTTCTCCAGGTCAAATTTGATGGGAAAAACATATCCAATAATGCACCATTTTAGTAACTGTATAGAAATAGGAAAATACAAGGCATACAAAAATTGCTAAACACGCATGTTGGAAATATGTGCAGTAATGCCAATTTCTTTTGCCCTATGTTATATTCCAAGTGAATTCCTTTATGAACTCTGGATCAAATCCATCTTTTGAGTTAATTTGGGGATAACTTTAGGGTTATCGAAACAGTCATATCTGGGCTAGTTCTGAAAAATATTATTCAACTTGAGTGGGAAGCAAGAAGATTGGGTAATGGTTAAAGAGCAACAGAAGATAACTAAAAATACAATATGGGGAGAAAAGATGAGGTACGAAGGTAAGCTAGCCAAGAATATAAAGGAGGATAGTAAAAGCTTTTTTAGGTATGTGAAGAGGAAAAAATTAGTTAAGACCAAAGTTGGACCCTTGAAAACTGAAAAAGGTGAATTTATTATGGGGAACAAGGAAATGGCAGATGAGTTGAACAGGTACTTTAGATCCATCTTCACCAAGGAGGACACAGACAATCTTCCTGATACAGTAGTTGCCAGAGGATCTGGGGTGACGGAGGAACTGAAGGAAATCCACATTAGGCAGGAAATGGTGTTGGGTAGACTGATGGGACTGAAGGCTGATATATCCCCAGGGCCTGATGGTCTGCATCCCAGGGTACTTAAGGAAGTGGCTCTAGAAATCATGGATGCATTGGTGATAATTTTCCAATGTTCTATGGACTCGGGATCAGTTCCTGTGGATTGAAGGGTAGCTAATGTTATCCCACTTTTTAAGAAAGGCGGGAGAGAGAAAACGGAATTATAGACCAGCTAGCCTGACATCGGTGGTGGGGAAGATGCTGGAGTCAATTATAAAAGGTGAAATAGCCGCACATTTGGATAGCAGTAACGGGATCGGTCCGAGTCAGCATTGATTTACGAAGGGGAAATCATGCTTGACTAGTCTTCTGGAATTTTTTGAGGTTGTAACTAGGAAAATGGACATGGGAGAGGCAGTGGATGTAGTGTGAACATTGTTGGGGAAGTCCAGAACAGGGGGTCACAGTTTAAGGATAAGAGGGAAGTATTTTAGGACCGAGATGAGAAAAACATTTTTCACACAGAGTGGTGAATTTGTGGAATTCTCTGCCACAGAAGGTAGTTGAGGCCAGTTCATTGGCTATATTTAAGAGGGAGTTAGATGTGGCCCTTGTGGCTAAAGGGATCAGGGGGTATGGAGAGAAGACAGGTACAGGATACTGAGTTGGATGATCAGCCATGATCATATTGAATGGCGGTGCAGGCTCGAAGGGACGAATGGCCTACTCCACCTATTTTCTATGTTTCTAGTGTACCTGGACTTTCAGAAAGTATTTGATAAGATCCCACATAGGAGATTAGTGGGCAAAATTAGGGCACATGGTATTGGGGGTAGAGTGCTGACATGGATAGAGAAGTGGTTGGCAGACAGGAAACAGTAGGGATTAACGGGTCCCTTTCAGAATGACAGGCAGTGACTAGTGGGCTCGGTGCTGGGACCGCAGCTATTTACAATATACATCAATGATATGGATGAAGGGATTCAAAGTAACATTAGCAAACTTGCAGATGACACAAAGCTGTGTGGCAGTGTGAACTGAGGAGGATGCGATGAGAACGCATGGTGACTTGGACAGGTTTGGGGAGTGGGCAGATGCATGGCAGATGAAGTTTAATGTGGATAAATGTGAGGTTATTCACTTTGGTATCAAAAACAGGAAGGCAGATTACTATAAATGGCGTCAAGTTGGGAAAAGGAAGTGCAAAGGGATCTGGGGGTCCTCGTTCATTAGTCTATGAAAGTAAGCATGCAGGTACAGCAGGCAGTGAAGAAAGCAAATGGCATGTTGGCCTTTATAACAAGAGGAGTCGAGTATTGGAGCAAAGAGGTCCTTCTGCAGTTGTACAGGGCCCTAGTGAGACCACACCTGGAGTATTGTGTGCAGTTTTGGTCCCCTAATTTGAGGAAGGACATTCTTGCTATTGAGGGAGTGCAGCGTAGGTTTACAAGGTTAATTCCCGGGATGGCGGGACTGTCATATGCTGAGAGAATGGAGCGGCTGGGCTTGTACACTCTGGAGTTTAGAAGGATGAGAGGGCATCTTATTGAAACATGAGATTGTTAAGGGTTTGGACACGCTAGAGGCAGGAAACATGTTCCTGATGTTGGGGGAGTCCAGAACCAGGGGCCACAGTTTAAGAATAAGGGGTAAGCCAATTAGAACGGAGATGAGGAAACACTTTTTCTCACAGAGTTGTGAGTCTGTGGAATTCTCTGCCTCGGAGGGCGGTGGAGGCCGGTTCTCTGGATACTTTCAAGAGAGAGCTAGATAGTGCTCTTAAAGATGGTGGAGTCAGGATATGGGGAGAAGGCAGGAATAGGGCACTGATTGGGGATGATCAGCCATGATCACATTGAATGGTGGTGCTGGCTCGAAGGGCCGAATGGCCTACTCCTGCACCTATTGTCTATTGGCTCCACCTCTTACTAGGGAGCAGACTAGCAGCCCAGATGTGGCAAAAAGTGAAAATCAAATCAAATTGAAAGACACAAAGTATTCAAGACTCATTACCTTCCTCCGAGGCATGTTGTTCTTTTTGTGGTGTTGCTTTTAATGTTTGAAGGCTTTTGATTTGGATGCTTTCCATTCGGACTTGGTTCATGGTTTACGGTTTTTAGAAAGAACGCCAGATGCTGGAAAAACGAAAGTAGACAGAAATGCTGGAGAAACTCAGCGGGTGAGGCAGCATCTATGGAGCGAAGGAATAGGTGACGTTTCTGGTCAAGACCCTTTCAGTCTGAAGAAGGGCCTCGACCCAAAATGTCACCTATTCCTTTGCTCCATAGATGCTCCCCAATAGGTTTAGGGTGGTTTTTTTTAATGCAAGCGTCCATTTTTCAGATGTAAAAACAAGGAACCACAGATGCTGGTTTGTGTAAAAAGAAAGACACTGCTTGAGTAACTCAGCAGGTCAGGCAATATCTTTGTAGAATATGGATAGGTGGCAAATCAGGACGCTGTGAAGGGGCATCTGAAAGATCACCTGTGTATGTTCTCCAGAGGTGCTGCATGACCAACTGCATTACTCCAACACTGTCTTCTATTTTCCAGATATTTTCAAAATTGTATTAGGGATGTACGTTGCTTTGCTTAGGCGTCTTCTGTAATACATTCAATTCTAAGTTATGTTTTGAGAAATACTTTTTTGAAGGACTATTTGACACAAGGGTTAAAAATGATAAATTTGTCAACATTTGTAATTTATGGATGTATTCATATAAGCATATAAAATTGGCAGTGGATAGTTTATTGGTATGTATAAAAGTGATTGATCTAAACAATTTCTTGCTGTTTTTGTCACTCCTTTGGTCTTGCCTGATTATTGTCACATCTATTGAGATGAGGGAAAAACATTGTATGCTATCCTGTCAAATTATACTATACATGTGTACAATCAAGTGATACACATTTACAACAGGTATTGTGGGAAAAAAAATCAGATTGCAGAATAGTGTTACAGCATCATAGCGTTACAGTTACAGAGTGCAGATACAAATAGTGCATGGTCCGCAATGAGGTAGGTTGGAAAATCTGGACTACACCCTAGCTTATAAAAGGAAGACTATTTATAAATCTGATTACAGCAGGGAAGTGATTCCTAAAATTGATGATATGATTTTTAACTTTTCTATCTCCTGCCTGACGGAAGAGGGGGGGAACGAAGAAAGTTCTTTACCATATTAGCTGCTTTCTTAAGGCAGCGTGAAGTGTAGACAGACTCGATGGTGGAGAGGCTGGCCTGTGATGGATTGGGCTATCATTTATTGTAGCCCAATTGTTTCCATTCGTGGGAAGAGCTGTTGCCAAACAATGCTGTGATGCATATCGATGAATGCTTTCTACGGTGCATCTGTAGAACTTGTTAAGAGTTGTTATAGACATGCTGAACTCCCTGGTGTGCGTTCATGTCTGTAGCTTCATTGTAACTGGTCCAAATTGTTGGTGATGTTTGTAGCTAGGAATGGGAAGTGCTCAACCATCTGCACTTCAACACCATTGATGTTGATTGGTGTACTCCATCTTGCTTCTGAAGTTAATAACTCGTTCTTTCATCTTAATATTGAGGGAAGAGGTTGGCTTTTCTTGTAAAATTGTAACTAAGCAGAAGTTGGTCCCACAGTCTTGAGAGTATAAGGGGCTGTGAACACAATCTTGCCAGGCACCAATGTTTACCGTGGATGATGTGTTATTGCTTATTCTCACTGTGGTCAATGTGTCAGGAAGTTGGGGATCCAATTGTAAAGGGGGTTTTGTTTTCTAGGTCCAGAAGTTTGGAAATTACGTTAGTTTGGATAATGGTGTTGAAGATGGAGCTATCTTTAATAAATAGGATGTGTCTTTGTTCTCTAGATGTTCCAGGGATGAGCGAAGGGTCAGGGAATCTGCCATGGACAAGTTGGGTGGTAGATGGATCACTCCAGGTGGTCCAATTTCCAGAAATGTAGTTTGGGCATGGATCGATAGTCATTCTTGGTTGTGTAGCAGTGATCGAAGGTGTTTTGGCCTCCAGCGGTTAAGCGTGTTTTGGCCTCTGGGGAAGCCTGATGCTCTGTACCCCTATTCTAATATCCTCCTTCCCCCAATCCCACTACTCCCTATGTTGTTCATGAATCAGTACCAAACCAATTGTCAGAAAGAGTTAAGTTTAGTAATAGACTTGCTGATTAAGCGCCCAATATAAGTAATAATTGTAATTGTTTATCTATTAACCCCACGTACTATTATCGATTGACAGCGACATTAACTCAGCAGACCAGGCAGCATCTCTGCAGAACATGAATAGGTGATGTTTTGGGTTGAGACCCTTCTTCAGACTGATCTTTATTCCTTTTGCGTATTAACCCAGCATCCGCAGTTCCTGCTTTCTAAGTGTCATTGAAGGATGTGCAAATCTAACACCATGGATCTTGATCTCCTTCTTGCCCCTCCCATCTAGATTAGAGCATAATATTTAATGTTTTCATATAATTGCTTCAAAAGATTTGGTCCAAAAGCTGCACTGGAATGGTTCACGAATACTACAACCTTTGTCATAAAAACTATCTAAGGCATGTGGGAACATAACTAGCTCACTGTTACATCAGTCTTGGTTCAAAATCCTGGAACACCCATCCAGCATTGTATGAGTGCATATTCTTTTTTTAAATAATAAAAATGCTTCCCACATGCCTCACTGCTATTCTTTTTTTTTTAAATCACTATGTTTTAGTCTCTAGCTAACGCTAAGAAAAAAACGAGTGGAAAATTGTTCGTTTGTACAGCCACTGCTGCTAATGCAGGCACCCCGAGTGGGCGTTGTCGGTGCTGTGGCCAATGGCGAGCGGCGGCTCGCCAGTTGCCATGCGCCTTTAAGAGAGCCGAGCTTGTGATTGGTCCGGACTGCCTCCCTCCCCCCTCTGTCCTCCGTCCTGCCATGATGTCACCGCAAACTGCCGATTGAAGGCAAGAGGGGGAATGTGGCTGTGGAGAAAGAGTCGCCACTTGCTCGTCTCCCCTCGCCGCCACAGCCACAGGCTCCACTAGAGCGCCAGTATGGCCAAAGACGAGTTCCTGCTGCGCTCGGCCGGGGCGCCGGTGATCATCAAGCAGGAGCCCGACGACGATTCGGACGCGGACGAGCCGAATTTGAAGAAGTCGGACGAGCTTCAGATCATCCACAGCGGGCATTTCATGGTGTCGTCGCCGCACCGAGAGCACCCTCCCAAGAAAGGCTACGATTTCGACACCGTGAACATGCAAACGTGTCATACTTACTGCTTCGGGCCGTACAGCGCGTCGCATCTGTCCATCGACGCTTCGCTGACCAAGCTATTCGAGTGCATGACCCTGGCCTACAGGTGAGGAGCGGACGGGCGGCCTTTGTGTGCGGGCTGCTCTCATGTCAGTGGGGGAAGGGGCAGCAGGAAACTCGATGCCCGCCTTTGTTTTCCTCTCATCACCCACGAAGCCGGCGTCACAAACTATTTTTAGACGCTCTTGAGCCATCCTGTTCCTTTCCCGAAGCCCGATAAGGCGGAATCGAAAACAAACCCAAGGGTTTTATTTTCTCCCGCAGGTCAGACCCACGGAGTTCCCCCAACACTTTGTTTTCCTCAAGATTTCAGCATCTGCTGTTCTGTGTGCCTCCGACGTTTTTTTTTGGTTTGTCTCATCCCTGGGCCTTTTTTTTACATTTGAGTTTATTTAAGGCTGATGTGTAGGAAAGTTCTGTTTAAAGCGCAAGGAAATATCATGGTTTTAAACGAATTAATGCAGCTGTTTTTTGACCTGGTGGACGAATGTTAAAGTAGACCCAGGCTTCTGGATCTTGTCAATATATATACTCTCCCTACCTTTAACAACAACAATGACGGGGATTGAAAATAACGTTGCTCTGGAACTTAAAGTTACAACATTACCAAAATGCCCACTGCATCAAGCTTTAAAATAGGAAAAAAGGACATTCGGCCCATTCCCTCAGTTCGGCCCTTTAAAAGAGCTAATCAAAAACCCAGTGTGCTGTCATATTTGTTCTTATTTACTGCCATATTAAAAAATATATTATAATTTACATGAATCCTGGGTGGCAAGTGGACTCATCTCAATTCTTGATAAACGAAAGGCAGAAAATCTTGATTATGGTGAATCTAAAGTAAAAACAGAAAACTGAAAGGGCCAGGGGGTAGGTTGGAAACTTGGAAAAAATGGATGGTATGGATTGGTGACAGCTGAGTGGTTAAAGAAGAATCATAAATTGTCACAAAATATTTACATCCCATAATGCCT
Source organism: Malacoraja senta (assembly GCA_038087875.1). Classification (NCBI taxonomy): domain Eukaryota; kingdom Metazoa; phylum Chordata; class Chondrichthyes; order Rajiformes; family Rajidae; genus Malacoraja; species Malacoraja senta. The sequence continues at coordinate 21,782,602 of CM075980.1, forward strand.
GTGCCAGTTTAAAAAAAGACCAAATCCTGCCTTTCGATACATGATCACTCTCTTCAAATAAATATCCAAGTGCTACTTAAATTTTATGAGGATTTCTGCCTCTAGTACCTTTTCCAGATGGCGAGTTCCTGGTCCTTAACACCATAAGGATGAAAACAAGTTTTCCTTTCGTTAATCTTTCCACTGGCTATTTTAAATCTGTGGCCCCCTGGTTTTTAATAGAAATATTTCTTTACTACCCATTTTACTACTCGTGCTCCAGACACCTCCCCTGCAATTTACATGTCTCCCATGACTCTTCACAGTTCCAAAGAAAAAAGCCTTCAGTTAGACACACTTCCCTGATAGCTGAAGTTTTCCAATCTTGGCAACATCTACACTATCCAGGGCAATTGTGTCTTTATTAGAACCACACCGACATGCTGTACTGAAGCACTTATAATGTGTATAGGTCTGGCATAATGGCCTCACGCATATATTTGAAGTAAAGGATGCGACTCAGCATAATGGCAAAAGGAGTGGACTCCTTTTGCCATAAATAGCCCGATGACCAGTCGTCTTTAAGAATCTGTGTGTACACTCCAGGTTCCACTGTTGCTCCTTGTCATTCAATGTACTCTCTTTATTATGTCTTGCCTTGTTGTACCTCCCGAAATATACTACATTGCATTTCTCAGGATTAAGTTCTATTTACAATTTTTCTGTCTAACTGACCAAACCATTGATATCTACCTGCTGTCTAAAGTTTTCTTGTTCACATCAACCACACGGCCAATTTGTGTATTATTTGCAGATGTCTTTATCATGTTATCTGTATTTAGATCTAAATCATGAATGTACATTACGGAATGTAAGGGAATAACAACGGCAGGTGATCTAGAGAAGCTGTAAACAGAAAAAGAATGCTGAAACAGTGAGGTAGAGAACATGGTGGTTGTTGGAAGTCCGAAACAATAAATCGTTGGACAAACCAGCGGTTCATGCAGCATCTATGGAGAGAAATGCTGAGTTGCGTCATAATTAGCCTGGGATTGAAAGGCTTAAAAAAAAAATCAGTAGCTGTTGGAATCCAGAAAATATATACTAGAAATTATTCTTTCCTGTTCTTTTATCAATTGCTTTAAACACTGAGTACATTCCGTTGGTGAGTTTAGGCACAAAATGCTGGAGTAACTCAGCGGGTGAGGCAGCATCTCTGAAGAAAAGGAATGGGCAACGTTTTGGGTCGAGACCCTTCTTCAGACTGATGTCAGGGGAGGGGGTGGGACAAAGATTGAATGTAGGCAGAGACAGTAAGACTAGTGGGAGAACTGGGAAAGGGGAGGGGATGGAGAGAGGGAAAGCAATAGCTATCTGAAGTTAGAAAAGTCAATGTTCAAACCGCTGGGTGTAAACTACCCAAGCGAAATATGAAGTGCTGTTCCTCCAATTTGCGCTGGGCCTCACTCTGACAATGGAGGAGGCCCAGGACAGAAAGGTCAGATTGGGAGGGGGAGTTGAAGTGCTGAGCCACCGGGAGATCAGGTAGGTTAAGACGGACTAAGCGGAGGTGTTCAGCGAAATGATCACCGAGCCTGCGCTTGGTCTCGCCGATGTAGAGAAGGAGGTGAGTTTGTTCTCTTTCCTTTTTCAAAAAATATCCATTATGTTCAGAAAATGATCATGTTCAGTCAGATATGCCTTAATCGTTTTTTTCATTGGCAAAAGATTAAAAAAAAATCTAAAATAAGAATGAAAAATTTGGAAATCTGCAACAGATCAGAGAGAAAGAAAAACAAATTTAATGATTGTTAATAGACCTTTCATTCTGATTCTGGCAATCGCAACTTTAACTCGATATAGGTATCTAAGGAAGCAAAGCACAAAGTGTTCATAAGTTCATAAGTTGTCGGAGCAGAATTAGGCCATTCGGCCCATCAAGTCTACTCCACTATTCAATCATTGCTGATCTATCTTTCCCTCTCAACCCCATTCTCCTGCCTTCTTCCCATAATCTCCACCTTACAAATATCCATTGACTTGGCCTCCACAGTGTCTGTGGCAATGGAGGAACTCCGCATCTGTGAAGGGAATGGATAGGAGACATTTCGGGTCAGACCAAAGAAGGATCCTGACCCAACACTTTGATTTCTATAGACTATTAAGCTCAAGATTTCTGATCTGCAGTTCTTTGCATTTGCATCTGAGGAAGACAGATTTGCTAGGAACTTAGTTGAACGTTTTTAAATCATTTCATTTGTGAAGATGTCAGCATCTAGGGCGGCACGGTGGCGTAGCGCTAGAGTTGCTGCGTTACGGCGCCAGAGACCCGGGTTCGATCCTGATTAGGGTGCTGTCTGTATGGAGTTTGTACGTTCTCCCCGTGACCGCATGGGATTTCTCCGAGATCTTCTGTTTCCTCCCACACTCCAAAGACTTACAGGTTTGTAGGTTAATTGGCTTGGTATAAATGTAAATTGGCCTTAGTGTGTGTAGGAAGAGTGTTAGTGTGATTGCTGGTCGGTGCGGACTCGGTGGGCCGAAGGGCCTGTATCTCTAAACTAAACTAAAGTCCATGGAGTCAAAGGCTATTTTAGTAATTGTATGTTCTGCCTTGAGGGGTTAATGTGCATGCTTTGTAACCAATGTTGGCTGAAAACCTCTGTATTCTAGTCATGGATGTCTCTAAATTATATACTTAATGTAATATTTCATGTCACCTTTACATTTAAGTTGGAAAAGACCATGGTCAGATTAAATGTTACAAAATCACTCGGGGAAAGCTGAGACTCAGAGAAACGCAATTCGACATATTTTTTGATGTTGAGGGAGTAGGTAGTTGGGAAGAACATAGAAAACAAAACAAAAATAAATCCACATGGGGTAAAGAAGTTTTTTCTTGAATTCCTGACCCATAAATTTATCTTAAGGGTCTGGAATGCAAAAGGGAATGTTTAAACTGCACAGAGACTTGGTAGGGCTCCATCTCCTGTTTTGTTTTCTGTGTTAGTCACCAAGCCTCAGAATGATGCTTCTGCCTTGGAGGGTTATAGAATGTTTGCCTGGAATATATGGCTGAGGATGTTATATATGCATCTAATGAAACAAAGCTCTGCAGTCTCCACAATTTCAGCATCCAAGTGGTGCCAGAAATTCTTCCGGGATTTCCCTTCCATGTACAGATCTGCTGCTTATGTAAAAACCTTCTTTATGAAATCCCTAATTTGTTTTTCACTAGCTTGTAGCTTGCACTCTGCTCCTCTTCCTCCTTGTCCAGTTATTCCGTTAGCTTCAGGTAATTTTAGATTAACTTTTAACTATGTTGTATTATTGTTTAACTTGAATGTATCGGCTTTTACCATTAGAATGCCCTGCCGTGATCACAGTATAATCTCAATTTACTTTACAACTAATAAAGCAGCATTAAGCTGTTATAATGATTAGGATCAATTTTAATTTTCCCTTTCAAAGCTGGAAATCCAAAGTTATGTAAATCTCCTTTCCATATGTGGTTTGCTGATGCTTGGCATCAGTCTTGTAGCTTTTCACTAAACTACATTTAGAATCTGAATGTCTCTCATTTGGGCTTTATCTCACAACTCTGTTTTATTTGAGCTGCAATGCCTCCGTTTTGCAGCCCTAAAGCTTGCTCAGTTGATGAACCGGAGACCTGTTTTGTACGTTGGAAAGGAGATTTCGTCTGAATCACCCGCCTGAAAAATATTTTACATTAACCATATATAATTAGATACTGAAACTTTTAGTAATGCAAATGAAGATTTCAGAGTATTAACAGTCTAGTTTTTGTTCATATTGTTACCAGAGTATGATCAAGCCCACAATGGATTAGTTATTTAAGTAATAATTATTTTGGGAATAATGACTTCTGAAAGTGCTTAACAGCAAAGCTTGCTTGAAATTATTTTACAGATTCATTAGTAATCTAGGCTTTTGATCCATCGTTTGTTCTTGTGACCCAAGTATCTTGTCATTGATTTTGAAATGTTTTCTGCATTTAAATACACGCATTTGCATTGTAAAAGTACAAAATTGCTCAATTTTTATCCAATTTTTATTCCTTCCAGCTTTCCTTAGAATGGGGTCTAACCCACCACCCCTGTTACCCCTGTAGGGGTATTACCCACTACCCCTGTTGAAAAGACTTTGATCTTAGCCTCACATACCTCATTCGACCAACAGGACACTAGGAACCCAATGCTTCCGCATCCTAATAACTATGCCCAATGCCACAGCCAGATTTTCCAATTATTTGCCTACTGCCTTCCATTATCTGCTATTTTGTCAGTGTTCCTGCTCCAAGTACAGGTGTGCGTCAGGTGAATTCCAGCATGCGATAAAGCCCTCACTTGCGAGCTAACCAACCTCCGTGTTTTAGGCATTAAGGTTGGTCCTGGCTGCTCGGATAAGTAAAAGTTTCCGAATAAAATTCATACATTGTTTCTGGGTGTCAGAAGAAGCTACATAAGCAGGAAAATAGTTTGTTCTCTGCTTAAAGAAGCAGCTGGGAATACTTAACAATGTGTGACACAAAATTTAATGGAACAAAATCTGGGAATGCAGCAAAAAATACCACTGCTTGCTATTTAAGTTACAAAGCAAGGCTTGTGTCATTGCTTATACTGGAGGAAAGTTTGTTAGTTATCAGTTCCTTGGATGTTCTGGGAAGGAAGCCCAGAAAGAAATGTGCGGGAGGTGGGCTTCAGGCTGTGCTTTGTGTTGCATGGGTATCGGCGCGGAGTGGATTATCTTCCGAGTTCTTGTGTTTATAAATAGTGCTGAGCATCTGTTCTGTGATAGGGTGATTAAAACTTTTGTTCCCAATTGGTATGTTTCTCAATGAGATCTGAAGAGGAGATGAAAATAACTTTTTTGGGACAACTCATTGTCATGAATCATTACAATGTTGGAATAGGTAATTAAGGCAAAAGGTTATAGTGGCATAAGGTTCTGTGGATAAGACCAAACATATTTGATATCTGATAATATAAATTATACATTTTAATCGCAAAATCCATTAAGCAGAGGGGTTAATCATGGTCTGTTGTACATTTGTCAAAACTAGGCTGTGTTCATTTTTATTCCTGGATAATACAAAATGCTTAAGCCGTTCATATTACCCTGTGTCTGTACACTTTGGGCGGCTTGATTGAAACCATGTATTGTCTTCGCTGACTGGATAGCACGTAAAAAAGCTTTTCACTGTACCTTGGTGCATGTGACAATAATAAACTAAACATTAATATAATTTGAAATTTGCTGTCAACACCAACCATCTGCCATTTGGGAAATAATGCCCGACCCTTCCAGTTTCCTATTTCTTAATCTAAGCAGAGTTTTTTTGTCTTTTATGTAACCATTTAGGATTGAAGTTTAAATAAAATTAAAATAAACTTTATTCAAGTAAAAAATATGTACAATACAGGAACCATGCAAAAAATGTGTCCGACATTCTCAGAGACCACACATATATTCAATATTGTTTACACAAATTTCACAATTTTACCACACACCCATGACACTCATGTGGTCCCCTGGCATGAAATCCCTTCCCTTATTTTGAGGGGCATCTACACCACACCCTGCCCCCCCCCCCCCAATGACCAGCAGCTGAAGGACCTTAGACTATGGTCCTCCCCCACAAAGCCTTGGTGTTGGCTGCACCGAGCTTCAGTGCGTCCCTCAGCACGTACTCCTGCAGTCTGCAGCAGGCCAGTCGGCAACATTCCCTGACGGACATCTCGCTCTGCTGGGAGGTCAACATAGTTCGGGCAGACCAAAGAGCATCTTTCACCGAGTTGATAACCTTCCAGCAGCATTTGATGTCAGTCTCTGAATGCATTGCTCTGTTAGTGCTTCATGCTTCCTGATCTATATTCTACTCTTCCCCTGTGTGATGTTATCCTTTTAACAGGTCTTGGGTGTGCCATTAAATTAAGACCAGCCTGTAGAAGGAAGAGATAAGATATTACACTGGCTTGTAGACAACAGGTATTTACAGGCAATAGAGCAACTGATCCTTTGTGATTCCATATCCAAGAATTCATCCTGCTTCTCTACTCATTGGTTGTCCAGGGTGACTTTGATTATTCTTTCAGTGTTATCAATGAGTCAGTGTTTATGACCGGTGTAAACTGTCTCCTTCAGCAAGAATGGATTTGCATTGAGACTGGATTGATAGCTATTCATACATTTGAAAGTAAAACTGTTAATGTTTAACGCAATGTTTGTATCTTTTGCACGTGAAAAAAAAGACTGTTTATAATGAGTATTGGTAATATATAAAGAAACTGGGGCTGGAATTCAGTCTACGCATCAACAACGTTTCAGATATGCTAAAGGGTGGATTATTTTTCAATAACAATTGCAAATTGACAGATTCTTGATTAGTAGGGGTGTCAGAGGATATGAGGAGAAGGCAGGAGAATGGGGTTGAGTGGGAAAGATAGATGAACCATGATTGAATTGCGTAGTAGACTTGATGGGCCGAACCTCCTCATTCTGATCCTATAACTTATGAACATGAGTTTTTTAGCAAGAATTTATTTATATATTTCACTAAAAGCGATAACTAGAACAAGTGTCAAGTCCAATATAAGGCTTTGCTTTATTTATCGAGTTGGGAGGTTCATTGATGAACATGAGGTTAATTTAGTGATTGTCTGATTGCATTTTTCTAGGTTCTTGCTTACACTTTTCCTGCAGAATGCTTGTAGAGTATGATTCTGTGGATGATGATTACATTGCAACTGATAGCCTGGAAAAGTGCTCCGACGATGATGTTGCCAGGACTAGAGGGTTTGAGCTAAATGCAGAGGCTTAGGATGGAACTCTATTCCTTGGATTGCAGGATGATGTGGGGTGATCTTATAGAGGTATATAAAATCATGAGAGGAATAGATCGGGTAGATGCACAGTCTCTTGCCCAGAGTAGGTGAATCGAAGGCAAGAGGACATAGGTTTAAGGTGAATGGGAAACGATTTACTAGGAATCTGAGGGGTAACTTTTTTCACACAAAGGGTGGTGGGTTTATGGAACAAGCTGCCAGAGGTAGTTGAGGCAGGGACTATCCCAACGTTTAAGAAACAGTTAGACAGGTCCATGGGTAGGACAAGTTTGGAGGGATATGGGCCAAACGCGGGCAGGTGGGACTAGTGTAGCTGGGACACATTGGCCGTTGTGGGCAAGTTAGGACGAAGGACCTGTTTCCACGCTGTATCACTCTATGACCCAACCCGAAATGTCACATTCATTTTTTCCAGAGATGCTGCCGGACCCGCTGAGTTACTCCAGCTTGTTGTCTCTTTTTTTATTAAATAGCATCTGCAATTCCTTGTTCCTGCATTACTCTACCTTCTGGGCTTCCTCTTGACCAACTATTCCTTTGTGCTGTGCAGTGCAGCTATATGATGGCTTTGCATAATGATCAATTAAGGAGTTAAGTTAAAATATGTGTCACTAATCTTTCTTAAATTGAACTATATTTTTAATGGAAATTAGTGGCCATATTTCTTTGTTTGCTCTTTACCCTTGAAGTGCTCTCAGCTCGCTGTATAAATAGGTTTGCCAAATTTTTTGCCTGTCTCCATTTTATTATCGGTGTGTTTGTTGGGAAATAGATGTAGCCTTATTAACTATGCAGCTTAACTGGAAATGGGCAAACTTAGTTTTACCAGGTGTAATTAGTTTGCAGGTTATGAACTTTGGATTTTGGTTTGTTACCCTGGTTTATGGTTTTGGCCAGGGAGAAAAGTTTCAAAAATCTTTATAAATAAAACTGCTTTCCGTTTTCACTGTTGACATGGCATTGTCACGAGAATCTGTAGACAGAAGCAGAATAAACTCTTGCTTCGTTAGGTATTGAGGAAAGGGAAATGAAGAGCCAAAGTCATAGAAAATATTGAGGTGTTAAACATGCTTTAATAATGAAGGAAGCCATCTTCCTTGCAGGCCGACAGTTTGAAAGGATAGTTCAGTCACGAGGGTAAGTTAAAATACAAAGAAATAAAAAAAAATTGTTTAAACAGGGTGGTACTGAAAAACGAATTCTTGGGGCAAGTGAAAGCCACAGACAAAACTTAATTGGCTGAGTGTTGGAATCTTATATTAATGATTCCAATTTAATCGTCATTTCTGTGCTGGGTTTTATCCAGTTGCTGCACACTTATTTGACATTAGAACCTTCAGTCCAAGTGCTAACTGCTTACTTTCAAAAACTTGGCTGCAAAAGTGTTTATGTGCTGCCATACAAAATACGTAATACTGAAGCCTGATAGTAGAAATATATATTTACATGTTCATTTCTGTAGCTAAAAAAAATGAACTGCTTCCATTTCCAGAGTAGTTGATGGTTTTGTAGTTTTACATAGGAACGGCCAGGTGGTTTAAAAGTGATATTAAACATTCAGTGCATATTTGTTTTATACTCTTGTGAATTTGAAAAGTCTTTTTCCAAAACATCTTGCAGCCTTTTCCTTGCAATGTGTTGTCATTTCCATGCAATTCAGTTGCCTGCAACATAATTTTAGTAATACCTAATTGGAAATGGACATTTTTGTTAGAGTAAACATAATAATGGCCATTTCCAAGTTGTTTTTGGAGCATTCAAAAATTAGAGCGTCATTTACCCAGGAGCCCCATTTACCCAGGAGCCCCAATGTTATTGCTGATTTCTGCATCAGGGTGCAGGCGATGCTAGCTTTTCTCATGCAATGCTCACAACATGATGAACTGAGGGACTTGGAAAATCAGTAAACTACTTACCTACAATCTTCTAATCCATCCCATCCAACCCCTGAAATCTGTCAGCCTCTACTTCTCTCTTCACCCCCACCCCTCCGGTTCCTCTTCCCTAGAATTTGTGGAATTCTCTGCCTCAGTGGGCAGTGGAGGCTGGTTCTCTGGATACTTTCAAGAGAGAGCTAGATAGGGCTCTTAAAGATTGTGGAGTCAGGGGATATGAGGAGAAGGCAGGGATGGGGTACTGATTGTGGATGATCAGCCATGATCTAATTGAATGGCGGTGCTGACTTGAAGGGCCGAACGGCCTACTCCTACACCATTTGTCTATAGTCTCAGCAAGCCTAATTATTGCCCTTTGTTCTCACCTACCTCTCACATCAGAGTTTGGTCTCGAGAGAAAAAGACCAGTCATTTCCACCTGGGGCTCAGTCATTACTCAAAAGTTTTACAGTGAGCCAACAGCTGAAACAAATACCCTGAATGGCGCACAGGAATTTATAGGCTTGTTTTTCAAAATAAATGTTATGACCCCTAAAGCAAAGTTGCCATTGGAATGAATTACATTATAGCACATAGAAATGGTGGTTTGTATTGGGAGGCTAGTTTGTAGTTTGCAGTGCAAGGTTTCAATAGAACCTTGCAACTTGCTTCACAACCAGTTAATGGTGGTAGAGTAAAGAGATTCATTGCTACACGTTTGGCAACCAGTAAGAGAAAAAAATATTTGTACAGCTCCTTTCATATCATCAGCATTTCAAAAAGCTTCATGGCTAAATCCGTATTGAGGCACAATCTATTTTATAGAGGCAATCTTGACAACCAGTTTACATCTGTGAACCCCTGCAAACATTGAGCAAAGTGAGCAATTTTTGTTGTTGAAGGATTAATGTTGTTTACAGTTGCTCATCAGCACTACCTTTAACCAATCTTTAGCACAGATCTTTCCATGACTTAATGCAGGTCAATGAGATGTATGCATTATTTGGTATCTTTCACAATCTCGGGCTGCCTCTAAGTGTTTATAGTGGCTGTGAAATATAGTCGCTGTTTAAATGTTGGAACTCATTACAGGAGTCATGGAGTTGAATATGTATGTCCTTGGATGAAAGTATTCTCTATGTTTATCAAGATGATTCCTTATTAAGGAATGTTTTGGCATAGGGGACATCTAAGTGTTCAGTGCAGAAGGTTTAGAATTTTTAATTGCATTATCATGTTTTGAAAAGATTGTTTGCATGTGCAGGAATTGTACTTTTATATTTGTGGAAAATATTGAGAACAGTTATAAAAAATGAATAAGTATTGAATAAAAAGTTGTTAGCCATTTTCTATTTGAAAGATGGTGTGCGCAGACATTCTCTAGGGCAGTGCATGTTTAGCTACTGAAGCTTATTAATATTTAAACATCACAAATGTTTTTAAGTCATGTCAGCTTGTTATGGATGACCATTTTAAAAACAAGTAAATTAATGCGCCAACATCTGGATTTGTTTGGAACATATTATGAAGACTGGAGCAAAGAACTAAGTTAATTGATCAGAGTTGGAATGTTATCAGCAGGGTTAATATAACATTGAAGTCTGCAAGAGTGCACAGCAAAGATTTTTTTAATTCCATGCCCAAATGTGAAGGAAGCTTGTTGGGACTGGCAATAATAGAGTGGTGAGTCTGACTTTGTGGATGAATAAGGATGTTGGATAAACGATGAAAATGTGGATGAATAAGGATGCTGGATAAACGTGTTTTTATAAATTGGTGCGCATTCCTCAAGGTTGGACCTATTGATCATAATAATTAATTGTTGCATTATTTAGCAAGTAAGCCTTCAGCTGACATGTCCTGAAACCCTTCCATACATCTTGCACCTTTAAAATGCACAACATTCCTACCTTGCAATTTTTTTTTGATTATCTGCTCTGGGATCTGGAAAGTGCCTTGGTGAAAAAATGTATTTGATGCTCCTGTGATGTGGCTTGGCAAGTTTTTGCAGTGTTGAAGGTGCTGTAAAATATTGTTCCCATTTTTATGATAACTAACTTTCATGGTTATGCATTGAGTCATGGAGTAATACCACATGAAAACAATTAGAAACATAGAAAATTAGGAGACCAAAACTGTACACAATACTCCAGATGTGGTCTCACCAGAGCCCTATACAACTTCAGAAGAACCTCTTTACTCCTATACTGAAATCCTCTTGTTATGAAGGCCAACATTCCATTAGCTTTCTTCACTGCCTGCTGTATCTGTAAGCCAACTTTCAGTGACTGGTGTACATGGACACCCAGGTCTCGCTGCACCTCCCCCTTACCTAACCTAACCCCATTGAGATAATAATCTGCCCCCTTGTTTTTGCCGCCAAAGTGGATAACCTCACATTTATCTATATTATACTGCATCTGCCACGCATCTGCCCATTCACTCAACCTGTCCAGGTCACCCTGCAACCTCCTAACATCCTCTTCACAGTTCACACTGCCACCCAGCTTTGTGTCATTCGCAAACTTGAAAAGGACCCGTTCAATCCTACTCTTTGCTTCCAGTCTGCCAACCAATTTTCTATCCATGTCAACACCCTACCCCCAATACCATATGCTCTAATTTAGTCACCAGTCTCCCGTGCGGGACCTTATCAAAGGCTTTCTGAAAGTCTAGATACACTACATCCACTGGCACCCCTTCATCCATTTTACTTGTCACATCCTCGTGTGGTGAAAGGATTTTGACAGGATTGTGCAACTGCACTGTAGACCTTGAGCAGATAGCAGAGATCCCTCCTCCTGGCTTTGCCACATGGTAGGAACATTAAAAAAAAAAAGTGGCATAAAAATATTTTGAACTATTAATTTATGTCAAAACATCTTTAAGAATTAAATCAGGCACAGTTAATTGAAAGAAAATGAAATTTACTTTGCCTTTCCTTCTCTTCCAAAACAACGGTACTGTTCCCATGGACTTGGAGTTCTTGTGTCAGTTCTCCCCTGCTGTAGGATCCTTGTGTCAAATCTCCACAATGTGGGTCCTGGCGAATGTCAATAAACTCTTGTTGCTACGGGTCCAGTTAGTCCTGCATTTTAACATCTGTATTGGAGTCCTGAAACTTGTGGACAAATGCACTGCAAAATGCTCTGAGTTCCAACACATGCCTGTCTCTGCTAAATTATTTTCCCCGCTCAGTTTATGGTTATCCTTTTCCTGATCTCCGCCTTCAGCCTTTCCATTCCAGTCGTCTCGGTCACTGATCAAATAGTTTCTGACCATTTCTTCATGTTTTTACACTACTGCATATATACACTTCCCCTTCTTTAGCTTGACTTAACCTCTTCCTTGGATTATTTACCGAATAGGTTTTGTTAATGGGCTGCTTTTAATTGGAAAAATTAAAGTCGTCAGTTTTTCTTGTGGATACTTGTGCGCCCCAGCCATGTGAATTGAGAGCATGTGGTGTATGAAGGAGACAGTTGTGTTTAACATTTTATGTTAACTCAGCATAAAGGAGGAAATGAAAAATCCTCAACGGAAGATGTAATGTTAAGACCAAAAAAAACCATGCTGAGCTAATGTGAAGTAAAATGTGAAGCAGAACTGCCTCATACAATTTCACCATACATACTAGTACAGAATAGCAGCTTTATTTTTTCCATTGAAAAGCAGCCCACAAAGATAACCTATTCAGTACTCTGGCATTCTAGGATTTCATATGATTTAATAAACTATTGTTTCAGAAAAACACGTGTGTGTCTGTGTGTCTGTCGAGTTGTTTGCAAAAATGCTGGAGAAACTCAGCGGGTGCAGCAGCATCTATGGAGCGAAGGAAATAGGCAACGTTTCGGGCCGAAACCCTTCTTCAGACTGATAGGGGGTGGGGAGAAGAAAGGTAAAAAGGAAAAAAGGCGGAGGAGGAGCCCGAGTGCTGGGGGATGGGAGGAGACAACCAGAGGGCTGATGAAGGGGAGGGGACAGCAAGGGCTAGCAGAATTGGGAGAATTCAATGTTCATGCCCCCAGGATGTAGACTGCCCAAACGGAATATGAGGTGCATTTCCTCCAATTTCCAATGTTGCTCGCTGTGGCCATGGAGGAGACCCAGGACAGATACGGAATGGGAGGGGGAGTTGAAGTGCTGAGCCACCGGGAGGTCAAGTTGGTTATTGCGGACCGACCGGAGGTGTTCGGCGAAACGATCGCCAAGCCTCCGCTTGGTCTCACCGATGTAGATCAGCTGACATCTAGAGCAGCGGATACAATAGATGAGGTTGGAGGAGATGCAGGTGAACCTCTGTTGCACCTGGAACGACTGCTTAGGCCCTTGAATGGAGTCGAGGGGGGAGGTGAAGGGACAAGTGTTGCATCTCTTGCGGTTGCAAGGGAAAGTACCCGGGGAGGGGGTGGTATGGGAGGGAAGGGAAGAATTGAAAAGGGAGTTATGGAGGGAGCGGTCTTTGCGGAAGGCAGACATGGGGGGAGATGGGAAGATGTGGCGAGTGGTGGGGTCACGTTGGAGGTGGCGAAACTGACGGAGGATCACTTGTTGTATGTGACGGCTGGTGGGGTGAAAGGTGAGGACTAGGGGGACTCTGCCCTTGTTGTGAGTGGGGGGATGGGGAGAGAGAGCAGTGTTGCGGGGTATGGCAGAGACCCTGGTCTCTCCTCCAACCACATCTCCGACCTCATCTATTGTATCCGCTGCTCTAGATGTCAGCTGATCTACATCGGTGAGACCAAGCGAAGGCTTGGCGATCGTTTCGCCGAACACCTCCGGTCGGTCCGCAATAACCAACTTGATCTCATGGTGGCTCAGCACTTCAACTCCCCCTCCCATTCCATATCTGACCTCTCTGTCCTGGGTCTCCTCCATGGCCACAGCGAGCAACACCGGAAATTGGAGGAAATGCACCTCATATTCCGTTTGGGCAGACTACATCCTGGGGGTATGAACATTGAATTCTCCCAATTCTGCTAGCCCTTGCTGTCCCCTCCCCTTCATCAGCCCTCTGGTTGTCTCCTCCCATCCCCCAGACCTCGGGCTCCTCCTCCATCTTTTTTCCTTTTTACCTTTCTTCTCCCTAGCCCCTATCAGTCTGAAGAAGGGTTTCGGCCCGAAACGTTGCCTATTTCCTTCGCTCCATAGATGCTGCTGCACCCGCTGAGTTTCTCCAGCATTTTTGTGTACCTTCAATTTTCCAGCATCTGCAGTTCCTTCTTTAACACGAGTTGTTTGCAAAGGTTGATGAGTATTTTCTGCCTGCAACGATGGTGGTGATGTGAGATTAAGATGAAAAGCGAAAATATTATAGACTTTGCCTTATTTCTAGCTATTAATTCTGCTAAGGCCAATGCTCTTATACGTGACTAAAACATTAACATATTTGCCTTGCATATCATTCTGTCACCTCCAGTAGTACGTGCGGAAACTCAAAGCAACATAAAAGATTTCAATTCATGAGAGTATATAATTATTGGATATTTGTGCTTGGAGATTTGGTTGTAATTGTGGTCCCTATTTTAAACACATGCATTTTGTTGCCAATAGAAACAAGGAACTGCAGATGCTGGTTTACATAAGAAGACAAAAATGAAGGTGTAACTTAGCAGGTCAGGCAGTATCTCAGGAGAGAATGGATAGGTGACATTTCGGGTGGGGATTCTTATGAACTGGAACCTGACTCGAAATGTCACCCATCATATTCTCCAGAGATGTTGCTCTGACCCACTGAGTTACTCTAGTAATTTGTGTTGTCTTTGTTTACCACTTTATGTGTCTGTCTTGGCACAGCTGAAATACCCATGCCTTTGAATCAGAAGGATGTTGCTTCACATATCATTCCAGCGAAGCTAGGCCGATACTTGAGCAGTACTAGGGAGCATGCACTGCTTGAAATGCCATCTCACAGAGGGAGTGTTTACCTGATGCCACACAAATCCATTTAATAGGCTTTGATAAATATACATTCAGATGTTTTACTGAAAAATCAGATGATAATTAAAAAAAGAGAATAGTTTATAAAATGAACATGTTTTCAACGATATATAATTTATTAAAATAGTATTTTTAATTGAATTTATTTAATGGGAAGTGCATGCACAATTAATATTAATTCTGTTTTCTGATCTTTTCTATACTAAAACATGTCTTGAATTTGGTTTCGCGTGGAAGTTGTTTTAAAGGGGGCATGGCAGCCCAGACAACATACGATATAATACATTAAGACAAGTATTTTGGACTATGCTTTTGAAGTAATTCAACTTCAATCAGCATTTACATGAATGAAATCTTAATTTTGCTTAAAACGTGGACTCATTAACTGGCCAGAACTACAAACCTGTACATGATGATTGGATACTATATATGTGTAACATAATTGATACACATAATAATTGAACAGTTGAATGATGTACATTAAACTGCTCTTCTTGGTTAATGATACTAAATGTCCAGTGTACCCAATAATATTCACCATTCTTTTGGATTAAAACCATTAATTGTTTAACACCTAGTTGAGGGTGACCTGGGGATAGTGTGATTTATGGCCAGCTCATGACTTTGCCTGGACGGCCAACAAAAGGAACATAAAAATTGTTCTATGAAGAAAGGAACGGCAGATGCTGGTAGACACAAAATGCTGGAGTAACTCAGCAGAACAGGCAGTATCTCTGGGAAGAAGGGTGACGTTTTGAGTTGAGACCCTTCTTCAGATATAAAAATTGTTCTATGTACTTTTCAAAATACGCTTATTTTTGCCGTGCAAGGTATGTTATTCAGAATAATATTATTGTTTGGAGAGTTACTGTGGCCCTCTGCCTACTTCCTCATTACAGTTAATCTCTCAAACACCTGTTTCGGATTATTAATAACCAGGAGCTATAATAAAGCATTGTTACGAGAACCCTGGAGGCAAAGGCTATCTTAAGTAATGACTCGACTATCTACTCTTTGAGATACTTGAGGAAGACACAAATTCTGTGAACCTCCTCCCATAGTTGCAGTAAAAGTGACAACAGCCCATGTTTCTATGCTACTTAATCCATGTAGTTAGATGCTAAGGATTTCATTAAATCGTTAACTAGAGGGCAGTTAGGGTTCAGATTCAACAGATAACTTGCTCTGTCTTGTGCCTGATGTCCAAGTTCATTACGTTTGTGGCCTTTGCACAGCAAAGAGATAGTACATCAGCTTCCACGGGACTAATATTTCTCTCAGGATACATGAGCTATTAATAGATATTAGCACTGCAGAAGATTGTAACTCAGGAACTACAATCAACAGAGAAATGTATGTGCTCATTTTCTGTGAAACTGAATTGCCAATTACAGAAGTACTGTGAGATACAGTTCCAGTAAAAATCTTTCTTGGAGTGGAAGAACAGTTGTGTTAGACAATAGACAATAGGTGCAGGAGTAGGCCATTCGGCCCTTTGAGCCAGATATGGGAATCAGGGCCATTCCATATATTCTCTTTGTTTTTCCACGTGGTTATGGGATACCAATTTGGTTGTCAATGTATTTTGTAGCATTATACACTTCTCATGTAACTTTTTTAAATTCCCTGTTTTGACAACATTGTCATAGTTGGTAGCATGCTCATCTTGAGTCATAAGATTATGGTTTGAGTCATAGTCTTGATACTTGAGTACAAAAATCAAGTTTGATTATCTAAAATAAGTGGTT
Source organism: Malacoraja senta (assembly GCA_038087875.1). Lineage (NCBI taxonomy): Eukaryota > Metazoa > Chordata > Chondrichthyes > Rajiformes > Rajidae > Malacoraja > Malacoraja senta. Next base: position 21,799,009 of record CM075980.1, read on the forward strand.
TAAAAAAATGTCAAATGCATGTAAAAATCAAACAAGGATGAGGCAGTAAAACAAACAACAGAATTTGAATAGCTTGAATGGAGCCTTGGAGCTAAAACGAACGAGTAGGACTAGGGAAACTCCTAGTTTTTCCCACTATGTTGCAGATAACACTTTTATAATGACTATGTCTAGAGGCATCTAAATATTCAAATTATAACTAGCATAAACCATTGTTAACTTAGCTGTTTTACAGCTTGAAATTTGGGTGTGTAAACTGTTTATGTGGCAATGTTGAAATTGTCTAAATTGAGCCTTAACTGTGAAGTTTAGAATTTCCTGTTTCTTCCCACAGGGAATGCAAAACATCTAATCCTGGCAGAAGTATTGCCAAACTCTCAGTTCATACTGAAACTTGGCCTTTTTTTTACTTAAGAGTGTGACTAACCAATATTAAATGCCATTAATAAGCCATTATATGTAGTTCTGTAACACAATACAGCTCAAAATGATATGCCTAACTACATGGGTGTTGTTTATTTGTGTTATATAAATAAGTTATGTTGCTCCTAGCTATGTTTAGTACCTGTGTTCAATAAACGGTTTCTTTGCAAATGTTTCTTATGCCTCTTTTAATGTACTTTGAGGGAACTTGCTTGCAGGTAAATTGCAGTATTTGGTTATGAATAAATTCTAGTTTCTGAAATATACAGGAAAATATGTTTTGACAACGCTTCTTTAATTCAAACTTATTTTCTTGCTAATCTTGAAGGGCTGATGATAAACTACAAATTTCCCTGGCACTTGATGGAACCAGAAAAAATGGCAATGTTCCCAGAATAACCAATAGTCTTATGTTTTTTGGCTTCCAATTTGGAAATTGAGACCAATTAATCCAATTGCTTAAATATCAGAATTAACTGTGGAACTAAATTTTGCTTTTACATTCTAGAAATGTGAAAAACTTGATTTCTGCAAACCATCTTTGCGACCTATTTCTCAATAACTTCATTTTTCCACGTCTAGTCACACAGTACATACATACCCACTATCATCCTCTGCACTGCAGCCTGGGTTTACAAGAAAATTACTCATTTGGTGTAAGGAGGAGTGTGCATTCATCATACTTACCATAGCAGATACTTATATATTGCCCTACAATTGTCCTGAGCTATTGTCGGTACTGTAAAGTGGAGACATAAAGAGACTTCACTGGAGGAACTCGGTGGGTCAGGCAGCATCTGTGGAGGAAATGGATGCATTACCGATTCGACTCAAGACCCTTCTTCACACTAATATGCTGCTAAACTTGGAGAACTATTTTAAGTATGCAAAAGCAGGGGAAGAAAAGAGAAGTGTGTTTAGATACATAGATACATAGAAAATAGGTGCAGGAGTAGGCCATTCGGCCCTTCGAGCTTGCACCGCCATTCAATATGATCATGGCTGATCATCCAACTCAGTATCCCGTACCTGCCTTCTCTCCATACCCCCTGATCCCCTTAGCCACAAGGGCCACATCTAACTCCCTCTTAAATATAGCCAATGAACTGGCCTCAACTACCCTCTGTGGCAGAGAGTTCCAGAGATTCACCACTCTCTGTGTGAAAAAGTTTTTCCTCATCTCGGTCTTAAAGGATTTCCCCCTTATCCTTAAGCTGTGACCCCTTGTCCTGGACTTCCCCAACATCGGGAACAATCTTCCTAAAGTCTAGCCTGTCCAACCCCATAAGAATTTTGTACGTTTCTATAAGATGCCCTCTCAATCTCCTAAATTCTAGCGAGTATAAGCCAAGTCTATCCAGTCTTTCTTCATATGAAAGTCCTGACATCCCAGGAATCAGTCTGGTGAACCTTCTCTGCACCCTCTATGGCTATAATGTCCTTCCTCAGATTTGGAGACCAAAACTGTACGCAATACTCCAGGTGTGGTCTCACCAAGACCCTGTACAACTGCAGTAGAACCTCCCTGCTCCTATACTCAAATCCTCTTGCTATGAAGGCCAACATACCATTCGCTTTCTTCACTGCCTGCTGCACCTGCATGCCTACTTTCAATGACTGGTGTACCATGACACCCAGGTCTCGCTGCATCTCCCCATTTCCTAATCGGCCACCATTTAGATAATAGTCTGCCTTCCCGTTTTTGCCACCAAAGTGGATAACCTCACATTTATCCACATTATACTGCATTTGCCAAACATTTGCCCACTCACCCAGCCTATCCAAGTCACCTTGCAGTCTCCTAGCATCCTCACAGCTAACACTGCCCCCCAGCTTAGTGTCATCCGCAAACTTGGAGATGTTGCTTTCAATTCCCTCGTCCAGATCATTAATATAAATTGTAAATAGCTGGGGTCCCAGCACTGAGCCTTGCGGTACCCCACTAGTCACTGCCTGCCATTGTGAAAAGGACCCGTTTACTCCTACTCTTTGCTTCCTGTTTGCCAGCCAGTTCTCTATCCACATCAATACTGAACCCCCAATACCGTGTGATTTAAGTTTGTATCCTAATCTCTTATGTGGTACCTTGTCGAAAGCCTTCTGAAAGTCCAGATACAACACATCCACTGGTTCTCCCCTATCCACTCTACTAGTTACATCCTTGAAAAATTCTATAAGATTCGTCAGACACGATTTACCTTTCGTAAATCCATGCTGACTTTGTCCAATGATTTCACCACTTTCCAAATGTGCTGCTATCCCATCTTTAATAACTGACTCTAGCAGTTTCCCCACTACCGATGTTAGACTAACTGGTCTGTAATTCCCCGTTTTCTCTCTCCCTCCCTTCTTAAAAAGTGGGGTTACGTTTGCTACCCTCCAATCCTCAGGAACTACTCCAGAATCTAAAGAGTTTTGAAAAATTATCACTAATGCATTCACTATTTCTTGAGCTACTTCCTTAAGTACTCTGGGATGCAGCCTATCTGGCCCTGGTGATTTATCGGCCTTTAATCCATTCAATTTACCCAACACCACTTCCCGACTAACCTGGATTTCACTCAGTTCCTCCATCTCCTTTGACCTGCGGCCCCCTGCTATTTCTAGCAGATTATTTATGTCTTCCTTAGTGAAGACGGAACCAAAGTAGTTATTCAATTGGTCCGCCATATCCTTGTTCCCCATGATCAATTCACCTGTTTCTGACTGCAAGGGACCTACATTTGTTTTAACTAATCTCTTTCTCTTCACATATCTATAAAAACTTTTGCAGTCAGTTTTTATGTTCCCTGCCAGTTTCCTTTCATAATCTATTTTCCCTTTCCTAATTAAGCCCTTTGTCCTCCTCTGCTGGTCTCTGAATTTCTCCCAGTCCTCTGGTATGCTGCTTTTTCTGGCTAATTTGTACGCATCATCTTTTGCTTTGATACTATCCCTGATTTCCCTTGTTATCCACGGATGCACTACCTTCCCTGATTTATTCTTTTGCCAAACTGGGATGAACAATTTTTGTAGTTCATCCATGCAGTCTTTAAATGCCTTCCATTGCATATCCACCGTCAACCCTTTTAGAACTAATTGCCAGTCAATCTTGGCCAATTCACGTCTCATACCCTCAAAGTTACCTTTCTTTAAGTTCAGAACCGTTGTTTCTGAATTAACAATGTCACTCTCCATCCTAATGAAGAACTCAACCATATTATGGTCACTCTTGCCCAAGGGGGCACGCACAACAAGACTGCTAACTAACCCTTCCTCATTACTCAATACCCAGTCTAGAATAGCCTGCTCTCTCGTTGGTTCCTCTACATGTTGGTTTAGATAACTATCCCGCATACATTCCAAGAAATCCTCTTCCTCAGCACCCCAGCCAATTTGATTCACCCAATCTATATGTAGATTGAAGTCACCCATTATAACTGTTTTGCCTTTGTTGCATGCATTTCTAATTTCCTGTTTGATGCCATCCCCAACTTCACTACTACTGCTAGGTGGCCTGTAGACAACACCCACCAGCGTTTTCTGCCCCTTAGTGTTTCGCAGCTCTACCCATACCGATTCCACATCCTCCAAGCTAATGTCCTTACTTTCCACTGCGTTAATCTCCTCTCTAACCAGCAACGCTACCCCACCTCCTTTTCCTTTCTCTCTATCCCTCCTGAATATTGAATATCCCTGGATGTTCAGCTCCCAGCCTTGGTCACCCTGGAGCCATGTCTCCGTGATCCCAAGTATATCATAATCATTAATTGCTATCTGCACGTTCAACTCATCCACCTTATTACGAATGCTCCTTGCATTGAGACACAAAGCCTTCAGGCTTGTTTTTACAACGCTCTTACCCCTTATACAATTATGTTGAAAAGTGGCCCTTTTTGATTTTTGCCCTGGATTTGTCTGCCTGCCACTTTTACTTTTCACCTTGCTACCTATTGCTTCCGCCCGCATTTTACACCCCTCTGTTCTCTGCTCACCCATTTAAGAACCCCACCACCTCTTATTCTCTGTTTATTATTGTTTTCTTCTTTCCCCCCTACATGTTGGGTCTGAGTGCTTTCCTTCTCTGCCTCCTGCCTCACACACTGTCTAATAGCATTCTCTATTTGAGTCCCTCCCCCCAACCATTCTAGTTTAAAGTCTCCCCAGTAGCCTTTGCAGATCTCCCCGCCAGGATATCGGTCCCCTTCAGGTTCAAGTGCAAACCATCCTTTTTGTACAGGTCGAACCTTCCACAAAAGAGGTCTCAATGATCCAGAAATTTGAATCCCTGCCTTCTGCACCAGTCCTTCAGCCACGTGTGGCACAGGCAGTAATCCCGAGATTTTTACCTTTGCTGTCCTTCTCTTTAACTCCCCTCCTAACAACCTAAATTCTCCTTTTCAGGACCTCTTCTCTTTTTTTACCTATGTCATTGGTACCTATATGTACCACGACCTCGGGCTCTTCTCCCTGCCCTTTCAGGATATCTTGGACACGTTGAGACACATCACAGACCCTGGGATTAATAAATTACTGGTTTGTAAGCAGTAATTTATTAATCCCAATTTAATTTACTTGGCTAGATATATATCTTTATATTTGAAACAGAAATAGCTTTCCAGTTTAAAGTGTGCTTTGGTTTACAAAATATCCAATTCGGATGGTTATAAATTGACTCCAAATTGTAATTTTGAAAATATTAACCAGATCTCTCCATTAAATGCTTCTGCAGTAACATAGTTGTTGCGTTATTATTCTTCAACATTTAATTATGTTAAGTTGTTCCATGATGAGGCAAAAGATTTCTTGATGCGAGAGTGCATCATTCTGGTTACCGTAATGTTTAACTAGAAATCTCTACATAATCCCGTATACATGAGTCTAACTCTGCAGTCTATATGCTCGCCTTATATGAATGTTTTTCCACTTTGCCTTTAATAACCTTGTTTGTCAACGTTTTTACTACTTGTGGTGGCGTGGGGTACTAATTCCAGTTGATGATTATGATGTCTGATCTGTTCCTCTGATATTGCTGGTGTACAGTAATAGAACAATAATAGCAAGCATTAACAAGGGAAGCAATATATCTTAACAGATGTAAAATACATGTAAGATAGACACAAAATGCTGGAGTAAAGGGCCTGTCCCACTTGGGCCGTCACTTCCGCGACAGGCCGGTAGTGACGGTCCCGCGAGAGTCGCACGCGTCATCATGCTTCCGCACAGCCATCTGGAGCGCGTGACGTCATTTGAAGATCGACACAACATGCAAGAGTGACTCAGCGGGACTGGCAGCATCTCTGGAGAGAAGGAATGGATGATGTTTCGGGTCGAGACTCTTCTTCAGTCTGAAAGAAGGGTCTTGACCCGAAACGTCATCCATTCCTTCTCTCCAGAGATGCTGCCGGTCCCGTTGAGTTACTCCTGCATTTTGTGTCTATCTTCAATTTTCTTGGCCCCGCTCTGGGAGTAGGAGTGGGGGCGGATCCGGATCCGCAACGGCTGTGAGCCCCAGGCTGAGTTCTACGATTGTTTGCCTGCTTCTGCTGCTGTTGGAGGTGAGACGTTGCGTCGTGCCAGGGTCTTGGGCCTGTCCCACCTTGGCCGTCAGTTTGCGCGACAGGCTGGTGGCGCGAAGATTTCGTGCAGGACGAAGTCCACACTCCTCCACGCCACTCCACACTCCTCCACACCACTCCATGCGCCCGTCCCCGCGCTACCCACACGCTAGCAGGTCGCGTAAGTGGCGCGCGAAAGACAGCCAAGTGGGACAGGCACTTAACTCAGCGGGACAGGCAGCACTCTTGATAGGAATGGGTGACGTTTCTGGTCGAGACCTTCAAACTGAGAGTCAGAGGAGAGGGAGAGACAAGGAAGGGTAAAGTGTGTGAAAATGAGATATCAAAAGAGATAAAGATTAAGGAAAATGTGGAATACACCATTGTTAGCTAGGAGAAGGTGACAACAAAGCAAACAGATAAAATGTAATCAGGGTCAGTCAGACTGGCCAGAGAACTAGGAAGGAGGAGGGATGGAGAGAGGAAAAACGCAGGCTACTTGAAGTTCAAGAAGCCAATATTTATATCGCTGGGGTGCAGGCTGCCCAAGCGAAATATGAGGTGCTGTTCCTCCAATTTGCGCTAGGCCTCACTCCGACAATGGTTGAGGCCCAGGATAGAAAGGTCGGTGTGGGAATGGGAGGGGGAGTTAAGTGTTTAGCAACCGGCAGATCAGGTAGGTTTAGACGGATTGAGCGGGGTGTTCAGCAAAACGATTGCTGAGCCTGCGCTTGGTCTCGCATGTAAACTTAGTCTTACCACTTTATATGCAATTAAAGTGCACGTGCCCATTGATCATCTATTGGTCCTTTTCTATTTATTGATCAAAAATTGAGTTATCTGCATTTGGATTCTCAGTTAGCCACATGTAAGTGTCTGACAAATTGGATAGCACTGAGCAATGTGACAGTTTTAAACAAAAACTTAACACACTATTCACAACTATAGGTTTCAATATAATGAAAAGGAACTGTGGATACTGGTTTATCTCAAAGATGGATACAAATTTAGGAGTAACTCAACGGGCAGGCAGCATTTCTGGAGAAAATGAATAGGTCCGACCGGAAACGTCACCTATCCATTTTCTCCAGAGATACTGCCTGACATGCTGAGTTACTCCACCATTTTGTGTCTTATCTTTTATTACAGGTTCCATTGTTCTGGTCTAACTACATAAGTGGTTTTAATCACTGAATGTTCATTCATCTTTTACTTATTGCTTGATCAATTGGTGTCATTAGCAGATTTTATAATTCTGGTAAATATTGCCCTGCAAATGGAGTTGAGTGAATAGCAGCAGCTCCAAAAGAACCACAAACTACTGTGCGGCACAGCTGGTAGAGCTGCTGCCTCACAGCGCCAGAAACCTGGGTTCAAATCTGAATTTGGGTGCTGTCTGCGTGAGTTCTCCTTGTGACCAAGTGGATTTCCTCTGGATGCTCCCACATTTCCTCCCACATTCAAAGGACGTGCGGGTTTATAGGACAATTGGCCTCAGTAAATTGCCCCTAAAGTATAGGGAATGGATGAGAAAGTGGGATAACATGTAAATAGTATGAATGAATGATAGATAGTCGAAGTGGACTCAGTGGGTCGAAGAGCCTATTTCCATGCTGTATCTTTAAAAGTAAAACCTGCAGCAGTCACTGTCCGGAGATGGATTCCTGCTTTGTTTCTCATTGTTATTTGCATTTTGTTGCAATCTAATTTACTGCTCCCTTAACTAATTTCTCTATTAATTCCTTTAAATTTCATTTCTGATTGAATTGAATCTGTCTCCCAGTATATCATTTAAGTGTCGCTCAAATCTCTGTCAAACTATCCCTGATGTCTCCATTGTGTTGAAGATTGTGACATACAGAGTATCACATGGAATCGTAGATCTGCTCTCTGTCAGATTATGCAGAATTTTACTGTGACAGATGTCCTCAATCTGCTTCAGGAGCCTGGATTTCCTGCCCTCTTTTTGTGATGTACATCTTTCAGTAGTATATAGAGCTTTGCTCTGCTGCCTTTTAAATCAGCATGAGTTCTGCATCTTTGCTAATCATCTGAGTGGAAATGACCAGATCACAAAATTTAGTGGCGCAGTGGTGCAACGGTAGTTGCTGCCTTTCAGCGCCAGAGACCCGGCTTCGATCCTGACTACCAGTGCTGTCTGTAGGGAGTTTGCATGTTCTCCTTGGAACTGTGGGTTTTCTATGGTTGCTCTAGTTTCCTCCCATATTCCAAAAATGCACTGGTTTGCAGGTTAATTGCCTTCAGAAAAATTATAAATTGTCCCGAGTGTGTAGGATAGTGCTACTGTTCAGGGTGATAGCTGGTTGGGGCGGACTCGGTGGGCTGAAGGGCCTCTTTCTGGGTTGTATCTCTAAACTAAACTAAACTAAATTAAAATCCAAATAAAAACTAAAATACGCCCTGACTGTCAGCTTGAAGAAGGATCTCAAACCAAAATGTCACCTATTCCTTTTCTCCAGAGATGCTGCCTGACCCGCTGAGTTACTCCAGCTTTTTGTGTGTATCTTTGGGTTAAACCAGCATCTGCAGTTCCTTCCTACACAAACACCATGAAAGTTGGATTCTGGGTCTCAGGAGAGTATGCCCCTTGCTGTGCTTGCAGTACTACTATGATTGATGTATTCAATAGACAATAGGTGCAGGAGTAGGCCATTCGGCCCTTCGAGCCAGCATTCAATGTGATCATGGCTGATCATCCCCAATCAATACCCCGTTCCTGCCTTCTCCCCATATCCCCTGACTCTGCTATTTTTAAGAGCCCTATCTAGCTCTCTCTTGAAAGCATCCAGAGAACCTGCCTCCACTGCCCTCTGAGGCAGAGAATTCCACAGACACCACTCTATGTGAGAAAAAGTGTTTCCTCATCTCCATTCTAAATGGCTTACTCCTTATTCTTAAACTGTGGCCCCTGGTTCTGGACTCCCCCAACATCGGGAACATGTTTCCTGCCTCTAGCGTGTCCAAACCCTTAACAATCTTATATGTTTCATGAGATATCCTCTCATCCTTCTAAACTCCAGAGTGTACAAGCCCAGCTGCTTCATCTATCTATCTATCTATCTATATTTAAAACTCTGTGTGTGTGTGTGTTTCTGGCTGTGTTTCTGCCTGTCTTGTGGGTGCCAGCCTTCCTGTGATTCCTTGCTACGCCAACACCACACGCAGAAACGCCGAGATTTTTTCCATTTCGGTAGAGATTTCACATTTCATTCCAAGTATCCACTCCTGATTAAATTTCGTCGTGTTTATGTACACATTTTTAATAAAATCCTTCTCCCCCCCCCCCCCCCATACTCATTTTATCTCCTCCTGCTGGCCAGCCACCATAACGGCTGCTGCCGACCGGCTCTGCTCCAAAAACGACGCCATTTTTTTCTTTCGCTAGCGATTTTCGCCCCAGGGTCTGAAGCACGTTCGGGGTCCAGACCCAACGGGTCTGCACTTGGTCTAGTAGAATATAAAACTACCATCAGAACAATACACGAAGACGAATGCTCTCTTTGCTGAGAGCTCGTTGTATTGAAATAATTTTCTACTGATGCAGCGGCAAGGTGAAGTTGCTTGGACATTTAAGCGATCTTACAGAAGTAGAACTGAGCAGATCTGCAGAGTCCTTGTGCTTGGTTCATTTAAAATGTGAAAGAATGCAGTTCTGACTAATTTGCAGATTTCATACTTCCAAATTTATTTCATTCTTGGCAACACAATTGGAAAACTGGTGACGATTGCAATGGGGGGGGAAAAAGTTATGGATGAATGCAAACATTGTTCAAAAGGTTTATGGGCCTGTCCCATATAGGCGACTAGAGGAGACTATGCGGTTGCCACATGTTCGTGGGTGGTTACCGGGGAGTCGCCTTCATGGTCTTGAGTTCCCGCATTCTGGGAACTAGTCACTGCCTCATTATGGCGACCAGAATACAGCCGCCATGGAGAGCAGCGAGAATTCTCGTGCTGTAGGTGGGTCGCCAGGAGGTCGGAGGTTCTCGTAGGTTGTAGCCGGTGCTGACCGGTGAATTTCATTGGCTCATTGGGGAAAAAAAAATGTAAGCAGTAGTTTTCAGAACCAAGGATAACCGACCGGTAATGTTAAATGTCCGCCGAGTATCTCTGGCTTCTTAAAAGTTGTCTCCACTCCGTCTCCTTCCTTCTCGCCCCCTCTCGCCCCTTTTTCAAAGGACTCTGCTTTAGCCGTCTTAATTACAGCGCCAACCTTCCTGTTCATCGCAGTGTGTGTCTGTATCACCTTGACTTTGCACCGTGTGAATTTCACAGACGGCGCTCCCCCCACTTGCCCTGTCCCCCGCCTGCATAACGGGCTGGTGAAGGAAACGATATGTGTGTGTTCCACTCTGACAGTCTCCGTTCCATTTGCCGGTTCTTCAGGCGACTGCTGGCAACTTGATAGTCACCGGCAGTCGTCTGAAAAATCGCCTAAGTGGGACAGGCCTATTATGCATTGAAGAATTCTCCACCTGCTTTTTAGGCAATTTTAAACAGGAGTTTTGGGTGTAGAAGCCAGAGTTATAAACATGAGTCAATCTTTAGATTGTTCAAATGTAACCACAAACAGTAATCTGTGTTGAAATTACAAGAGCAGCTGCAATGATTGAACGGCATGTCTGAGGAGAGTCAGCTACTGGCTCTCAGCAGCAGGCCACAAGACACATGCTTTGAAAACTGACATAACCATGAGACATTCTGATATGCCTTGACCAAATGGGGAAACCAAATGGAGTTCAGTATTCCGACTGCGCATGCCCAGGTGTTACGACTCCCGAAAGCAGGTACTTCAGAGTCGCGTAACATAAGTCAAAAACCAGGTTTAAGTTAAAAAATAGTTTAATTATTTAATAACACACCAAAACCCAAACCTGATTCAAACAACCCAGACAAGGATATGAATGGATTAACAAACAACTTAAAAGTGCTCAGGCCAGCCACGCGATGGACCGTCGAACCTGAGGCTCTAAACCTGCCTAAAAGAAAGCTATCCCTGAAACAAAATACCGATAACTTCTAAGGACAGCCCCAATTCAATATTTGGGACTACGTAATGTTGAAATTACACAAAGTTCTATGCCATGTGGCCGGGCCTTCCACAGCCCACAACAGCAATCAGCTCACGAGGCAGGGTCGTCGGAGAGAGAACGAGAATTCTGGGAACTCTCCTATTTATACTTCAGATGAGTCACCCGTCACCTGACGCAGCTTGGCCAATCGGGTACAGGAGCCTTTTAGCCTGCACTCGGGAAAGAAACAGAGAAAGGTTAATACATAACATTGACCAGGAGGGGGAGCGCATAACACCCCCACCCAAAGATACTGTATAAGTTTCGGAAGAAGAGAGAAAAAACCCCACCAAATCCCCGAAACTATTCAGGAGCTAAACTCCACTGGCGCGACAAGGCGTCAGCCAAGACATTATCCTTGCCACGGATATGCCTGACCTCCAGGTTGTAGTCTTGCAGCTGCAAACTCCAGCTCATTAACCTCTGGTTCTTATTCTTCATATTATGCAAAAATACCAACGGATTATGATCCGTGAGTACGATGACAGGGACATTTGAGGAGCCAACATAAACCTCGAAATGACTCGGAGACATCAACATAGCAAGGGCCTCTTTCTCAATGGTGGAGTACCACTTCTGATGTCGATTAAACTTCTTAGAGAAGTACGAAACTGGATGCTCCACCCCATCTGAATCATCCTGTAGAAGAACTCCCCCAACCCCACGATCACTAGCATCCACTGCCAGCTTAAATGGAAGCTCAAAATCAGGTACCGCAAGCACAGGTGCGCGCACCAGAAGACTTTTAGTATGCTCAAAAGCTTGTTGACACTCTGCGGACCACACAAAATCTACCTTCGGACTCAGCAAATCCGTCAAAGGGGCAGCCACCGCAGAGAAGTTTGGACAGAATCCCCTATAGTACCCAACTATAGCCAGATACCTACGGAGTTCAGTCCTCGAGGTTGGAGCAGGAAATGCGACAATATGCTCCACCTTTTCCTTGAGAGTGCAAACCTGACCCCGGCCCACCACCTTACCCAGATACGTTGCCGTGGCCTGACCAAACTCACACTTCCCCAGATTGATAGTAAGCTTTGCCCCCGCTAGACGGTGGAATACCTCCTCCAGATGACCGACGTGTTCGATCCACGACCTGGAGCACACAACCAAATCATCAAGGTATGCCTCACAGAAGGACAAACCAGACAATACAATGTTCACCAACCGTTGGAAGGTTGCCGGCGCATTGTGCATCCCAAATGCCATCACCGTATACTGCAGAAAGTTATCAGGCGTAACGAACGCAGAGATCTCCCTCGCCCGCCCAGTCAAGGGAACTTGCCAATACCCCTTTAACAAGTCCAATTTGGATACACAAGATGCACTTCCCACACGATCCACGCAATCCTCCATTCGTGGGAGAGGATAGCAATCCGGCTTAGTTACCGCATTCACTTTCTGAAAGTCCGTGCAAAACCTGTCCTCCCCATTAGCCTTCATAGCCAGTAGACACAGAGAACTCCACGGACTACAACTAGGTTCAGCAATGCTATGCCGCAGCATATAGTCAACCTGACTCCCTAGACGATGACGCTTGTCAGGGTTGACCCGATACGGATGCTGTTTAATTGGCGCAGCACCGGCCACGTCAATGTCATGCTGCAGCACAGACATCTGAGAAGGCACATCCGAGAACAGTGACCCATTTGACTTCACCAAAGCAAGCAGATCACCCCGCTGACTTTCAGTCAAATGCGACAACCGCAAGGGAAGCGACTCCAAAGCCTCAGAGTTACACAGCCTTCCCTGCGTCACTGCCACCGACAACCGTGCCTCACCCACATCACCACCCGTGTCAGGGGGCAGCACCACTGCAGCCAAAACAGGCTTAGACGAAACCGAAGGACACAGCACCTTCCCATCAACCTCCACAGGCTCCTGCTCATGGTACTGCTTCATCATGTTGACATGACAGAGCTGGGTCTTACGCCTTCGCTCAGGGGTACCAATAACATAATCCCTTTCACCAACCTTCTTAACCACCTGATAGGGACCGCTATACCGAGCCTGCAGACTCGAACCAGGAATAGGCAACAACACCAGGTCCTTGTCACCTGGAGAAAAATTCCTACTAGAAGCCTTCCTGTCGAACCACCCCTTCATCCGAGACTGAGCAGAAGCAAGATTACCCATTGCCAGTTCACATGCCCTCTTCAGTCTAGCCCGAAAGGTACAGACGTGGTCCAAAATACTTTGTTCTGTATCCTCCTGCAACCATTTCTCTTTTAGGACCCTTAACGGACCACGTACAGTGTGCGCGAACACCAGGTCAGCAGGACTGAACCCCAAAGATTCCTGCACGACCTCCCGCACCGCAAACATAACCAGATGAACCCCCTCATCCCAGTCCTTTTCAAACTCCAGGCAGTAAGTTCTTAACATAGACTTCAAAGTCTGGTGAAACCTCTCGAGAGCTCCCTGGCTCTCAGGGTGATACGCACTGGAGTAACAATGCTTGATATTTAATAACTGACCAAAAACCTTCGACATGAAGTTGGAACCTTGGTCACTCTGCACCACCTTGGGTAAACCGAACAACGAAAAAAACTTAGTGAGAGACTTCACAATGGTAGGGGCAGTAATTCTACGCAAAGGGACCACCTCCGGAAAGCGGGTAGATGTACACATAATTGTCAATAAAAACTTGTTGCCCACCTTTGTCCGAGGTAGAGGACCCACACAATCAACTAAAATCCGCTCAAACGGCTCACCGACCACAGGGATTGGATATAAAGGCGCAGGAACAATCGATTGGTTCGGCTTTCCTGCCACCTGGCAAATGTGACAACACCTGCAATGCTGTTTCACGTCCCTTTTCAACCCTGGCCAAAAAAGATTCCGCAAGATACGGTCATTCGTCTTATTGACTCCCAAATGTCCACCCAGAGGACCATCATGAGCCAAACTGAGCATCTCGTCCCTATACCGACGAGGTATCACAATCTGATCAACCACGCTCCAATCATCCTGCCCAGATACATCCAAGGGAGACCACTTTCGCATCAATAAGCCCTCCCTTAGAAAAGACCCCTTTGCTGTGGAATCCATATCCCTCTCAGGCACCGCGCAGTCGAACAGCTCAGATAGACCTGGATAACTATTTATCTCCTCAACCAGCCGGCCACTTGACAGCGACACCGGCCCATTTTCAGACTCTATCTCATCTTGAGATGTAGAAACACCCTCCACAACACAGGATCCCTCCTTCTGATCCCCAAAAATGCTCTCACTCAGGTCCACTACATCCTCAAATTTCGCATGGCTCTCAGCCATAGCCCTCGTGACAGCACAAGCTGCGAAAACCTTCGGATGCTGCATATCCAACCCATCCGGACTCTGCACCATCGGAACAGCCGTTACCTCAGGAGTAACCAAAACTCCATCTCCTGCCAAGTCATTCCCCAAAATTACTGAAACTCCCTCAACGGGAAAACACGGCCATAACCCAACAGTTACCCGGCCTGAAACCAACTCGGACTCGAGACTCACGGTAAGCAAAGGTACTACCATGTCATCCATCCCGAATCCTACCACAGGGACACTTGACCCAACCGATGATTCCGCAGAAAACGGCAGTACACTATCCAATATAAAGGACTGAGTAGCACCAGTATCACGCAAGATGGATACTGGAACTCTATCGCCCCCATCCTCCAGAGAAACAAAATCATTCATGGTGAACGCAGAATCATCCCTACACTTATCAGACTCAGGCACCTCAGGTACCACAGGTGCCTTCTGTGTACCCACCAAAGCCACAGTCTTTTCCTTTTTCCGCTTCAGAACGGGACACGCCTTTAAGCCCTCTCTCTCTACAATAGTAGCACACAGGACCTTCGCTAGTCCTCAAATTTCCGTCCACCCTATGAGCTCGGACCTCCCCCTGTATCAACGTGCTGCCACTTGCAGGCACAGATACACATTTGACACTGCCACCACGATCAACCGGCCATGCACCAAAACTATAGGAGCGCCCAACAAAATCAGCTTTATGAGTCCATACATACTCATCTGCCAACACCGCGGCTCCAGACACCTCATTCACTTTCTGCTCATTAAGGTAAGCAGTAACCCTCTCAGGGAGACAGTTCCCAAAGTCTTCCATAAACATATCTAATTCTTTCTCCCGCAGCCTAATCTGTGCCCTCTTGGTTTCCTCCTTAGCCGCACGCAGCTGAATCTCTGCTCTTTTTTTCCCCTCCTCTTTCATTGCCAGCTCTAACTCCTTCAACCTTATGGTTGCCTCCATGTCCTGACCAGGCTGCCCGGAAGGTGTGGGACTGTCTGCACAGCCAGGCAAAACCCCACGGTCCACCAATGCAGCCCACAACACCGTTTTAATTACCTGTTTCTTTGCATGAGGGTCAATAGGCCCTTCATAGTTCTCTGCCAGAAAAATCAAATGCTACTTCGTACCTCGATCAAACAACTCCCGACTAGGAGCCTCAATAAAGTCCTTCCATTTAGACTCCATATCAAATGTAGCCAAAGCACCAGCTAAACCTTGGGCACCAATGCTACCACAAACAGGGAAGAAAAATTTCCCTCACAACACACAGACTTCCTCAGTCCAGAAGCCTACCAAAAAAAACCCAAAACGTCTAGGGTCCTCAAAACTTAGGACGAGCCCCCATTTTGTTACGACTCCCGAAAGCAGGTACTTCAGAGTCGCATAACATAAGTCAAAAACCAGGTTTAAGTTAAAAAATAGTTAAATTATTTAATAACACACCAAAACCCAAACCTGATTCAAACAACCCAGACAAGGATATGAATGGATTAACAAACAACTTAAAAGTGCTCAGGCCAGCCACGCGATGGACCGTCGAACCTGAGGCTCTAAACCTGCCTAAAAGAAAGCTATCCCTGAAACAAAATACCGATAACTTCTAAGGACAGCCCCAATTCAATATTTGGTACTACGTAATGTTGAAATTACACAAAGTTCTATGCCATGTGGCCGGGCCTTCCACAGCCCACAACAGCAATCGGCTCACGAGGCAGGGTCGTCGGAGAAAGAATGAGAATTCTGGGAACTCTCCTATTTATACTTCAGATGAGTCACCCGTCACCTGACGCAGCTTGACTAATCGGGTACAGGAGCCTTTTAGCCTGCACTCGGGAAAGAAACAGAGAAAGGTTAATACATAACATTGACCAGGAGGGGGAGCGCATAACACCAGGTCATAGGTCATTGGAGATAAACATTCTCGGCGTTGGCCAGGTCGAGGAACAAGACATGCAGATTCTTTCATTCTTTCTTGGCAGTCTGGATTTGTTGCCATATGACGCTGGTATGTTCAAGGCATCCGGTGAAGCCTGCTATGCCAGCCTTTTGGATTGACGTATCAATGAAATGCTTTTGTTTCAGACACTTTGTAAGTCTTTTCGCCACCACACTGAAAAAGATCTTGCCTTCTATATTAGGAAGATTTATTTGCCGAAACTGTTCGATGGTGGATTCATTTTTTTTCTTTTAGGATCAGCACTCCCCCTCCCGCTCTTCGCCAGGCTTTGGGTATATATTGCTTTTCCCACGCAACCCTCATGTTCCTCCAGAGGAATTTCAGAATATCCGGGGCATTCTTGTAGACACAATACGGAACACCATTAGGGCCTGGTGCAGAGGCTGTTCTGGCCTTCCTCACTACTTTTTTTACCTCACTGAGCTTGGTAGAGCTGATGTCAAATTGATGTTGTGGGGGTGAGATTGGTGGGATGTCAGCGGGGACAAAAATCGGATCATCTTTGAACTCATCAATATGGATGGTTCTGATGTGTCCTTCAACCTCCGTTTTTTGACGCGGAATCTGCTTTTCTCTTTTGTGGAAATGCCTTTCACAAACTTAAAGGGATCTTTGTAGAAGTCTGTTCATGCTTTTTCCTTCTTTTTGCATCGTTTCCTTAAATTCTCCGCTCTGCGCAGCTTCGAGAGCCTGTTTTAGGTTCTCCTGAAGGAGGTTGATGCCCTCCCTTTCTTCTGTTGTTCCTTTTTTTCCACACCTTCCTCAGGCCTCAACAAGTCGTTGGATTTGGAGCTGAAGCTGCCGTCTGCAAGGGAATCCCCAATCCAGCGCAGGTTCGCAGAAACAGCAGGTACAGTAAGTACAGTACCTGGAAACAACGGGGAGGCCTCCATTGGACATCAGGTCAGACTGAAGCGCAGGGGACTTCGACCTCCTCTCCCAACCATCCTACTGGCCAATGTACAGTCCCTTGAAAATAAAGTGGAGGAATTAAGGGCAGGGCTGTTTTACCAAAGGGAGCTGAGAGAATGCTCTGTGTTCTGTTTCACAGATACATGACTCACCCCCAGCTCCTCAGACTCAACGGTCCAGCCTGAAGGTTTCTCCATCCATCGCATGGACCGTATACTGGCATCTGGGAAAGGGAGTGGAGGGGGCGTCTGTCTCAGGGTCAACTCTGCGTGGTGCTCAGACGTGGCTGTCCTATCCAACTCCTGCTCTCCACACCTGGAACATCTGGCGGTGAAGTGCCGTCCCTTCTACCTACCGAGGGAATTCACCTCCATCATCCTGGCCACGGTCTACATTCCACCCCAGGCTGATGTCCATCTGGCACTGGGGGGAGCTGCACACCGTGTTCAACAAGCACCAGACGGCTTACCCCGAGGCATTTACCACCATAGCCGGGGACTTCAACAAAGCCAACCTGAAGAAATCGCTCCCTAATTTCTACCAACACGTCTCCTGCAGCACCAGAGGATCAAACACCCTCGACCACTGCTACACGACCATCAAAAACGCCTATTGCTTGATCCCTCGCCCTCACTTCGGTAAATCCGACCATACTGCGGTGCTGCTTCTTCCTGTACAGAGCTGGTCGGGGGGGGCAGAGGAACAACTCCAGGACAGTTTGGAGTCTGTAGACCCGGGCAATGTTCAGGGACTCGGCAACGAACCTGAATCAATACGCCACAGTCGTCACAGACTTTATTAAGAAATGTTTGGAGGACTGCATCCCAACAAAAACCTTCTGAGTGTTTCCTAACCAGAAACCTTGGATGAACCATGAGATCCGCACTCTTCTGAAGTCCAGATCCCAGGCATTCAGGTCTGCAGATATAGAGGTCTACAAGAAGTCCAGATACGACCTTGCTAAGGCCAGCAAAAAGGCCAAAAGGGACTTCTGCTCCAAGCTGGAGGATGAGACGGATGTTCGGCAACTGTGGCAGGGCTTGAATACCATCACCTCCTACAAGGTGAAATCAGGAGGCAGCTCAATTGTCAGCGAAGCATCACTCCCTGACAAGCTCAATGCGTTTTATGCACGGTTTGATAGGGAGAACACTGATGTGCCTTCCCGAGCCCCCATTCGCCATGATGGTATTTCAGTCACAGTCACAGAGGCCGACGTCAGAAGATCCTTCAGAGGGGTGAACCCTTGGAAAGCGCCTGGACTGATGGCATACCCGGTCATGTTCTAAAAACCTGTGCGAACCAACTGGCTGGAGTTTTTACGGACATTTTCAACCTCTTACTTCTGAAGTCTGAGGTTCCCACCTGCTTTAAAAGGGCATCAATAATACCGGTGCCCAAGAAGAGCAAGGTGACGTGCCTCAATGACTATCGACCAGTGGCACTAACGTCTGTGGTGATGAAGTGCTTTGAGAGGTTGATTATGGTGCATATCAACTCCCACCTCGACAAAAACCTGGACCCACTGCAGTTCGCTTACCGCCACAACAGATCAACGGTGGATGCGATCTCACTGGCTCTCCACTCTGCTCTGGATCACTTGGACAACAAAAACTCATATGTCAGGCTGTTATTCATTGACTACAGCTTGGCATTTAATACAATCGTCCCCTCCAAGCTGGTTACCAAGCTCTCAGGTTTGGGTCTCTGTGCATCCCTCTGCAATTGGATCCTCGTCTTCCTCATCCACAGTCTGTCCGTATTGGTGGAAATGTGTCATCCTCGATAACAATCAGCACGGGAGCGCCTCAAGGCTGCGTGCTCAGCCCTCTGCTTTACTCATTCTATACTCATGACTGTGTAGGCGGACATAGTGCGAACTCCATCATCAAGTTCGCCGATGACACCACTGTTGTGGGATGAATCACTGATGGGGGCGAGTCAGAGTATAGATGTGAGATCGACCGATTGACCAAATGGTGCCAGCACAATAACCTGGCTCTCAACACCAGCAAAACCAAGGAACTGATTGTGGACTTTGGAAGGGGTAGGATAGGGACCCACAATCCCATTTATATCAATTGTGGAAAGGGTCAAGAACTTCAAATTCCTGGGCGTGCACATTTCCGAAGATCTCGGTCCCAGCACACTGATGCAATTATAAAGAATGCACATCAGCGCCTATACTTCCTGAGAAGATTACGGAGAGTCGGTATGTCAAAGAGGACTCCCTCTAACATCTACAGGTGCACAGTAGAGAGCATGCTGCCTGGTTGCATCGTGGCTTGGTTCGGCAACTTGAGTGTCCAGGAGCGGAAAAGAATGCAGATAGTTGTGACCACTGCCCAGTCCATCATCGGCTCTGACCTCCCCACCATCGAAGGGATCTATCGCAGTCGCTGCCTCAAAAAGGCTGCCAACATCATCAAGGACCCACATCATCCTGGCCACGCACTCATCTCTCCACTACCATCGGGTAGAAGATACAGGAGCCTGAAATCTGGTACATCCAGGTTCAGGAACAGCCACTTCCTCACAGCCATCAGGCTATTAAACTCGCCAACAAACAGACTCTGCAACAGCCTATTGCACTTTATCTGTTTATTCATGTGTATATGTGTGGTCTATGTTATGTAGACACACTGAACTGTTTTGTATTTATGCTTACAATATTCCGTTGTGCTGCAGCAAGCAAGAATTTCATTGTCCTATCTGGGACACATGACAATAAACTCTCTTGACTTGACTTGACTTGATTTCCTGCAGACGACGGGACTTGGGGGGGAGGAGGCCTATCTTTCCTGCTGAGTTGTTCCTTCTGACCAAATTTCTCCTTTCCATAGCTGTAGACTAGGTCACCCATCTTCTCCAACTTCTTTTCTGCTGATCCCTTGATTCCACTTAAGATTAGGCTCACATCTGCATTGATGGTTTCCCACTCCTTGCTGTTAGACTTTGGCCATTTCACCAACAACTTACGTCCTTGCATGTTCTCCACTTTACGATGTGCCTGGTTGTGTCTTGGACTGTTGCCTGAAACTTCTTCCACATCCGGTAGGGTGCTGATGCTCTGCGGACTGTGGATTTCTTCCTGCCGCTGAGTTTCATCTGACTGATTTGACCTTCCTCTTGACAGAATCTGGCCAATGTGGGGGCCTGGGTCGGGGATTTTCAAGGATTTCTTCCGTCCCTGATGAATTTTAAGACCATGAGTTGATGTTACTTTAGTCCAGCCACACCTACAGGTCTGAAGAACGTGTCCAGCTGCTCGTTTTTCAAGAGTTTTGCCACTTACCTGATTCAATGTCGTGTCCGTTCCAAGGTTTGTTACCGGGTGGTCAGTCGATGAGTCATCTTGCGCCCCCGCTCTGGGGGTATTCTTCTCTTTGAACTTTTTGTAGCCAAGTGAGGGTGGCTCTTGTGCCCTTACAAGGTGACGGAGCCAGCTGTTATTGGTAGCTAGCCCATAACAGCCCCGCTGGGGTCTATTTCCTCCTGTCAGCTGTCTCTCCAAGCTGTCACACGGTCTTTCCCTTGTTGTCAGCTGCACTTTCACAGCAGTTACTGTTTTTTCCTCCAGAAGATCAGTAGAGCTAATAGGACTTGATGTTTCAATCCCTGTAGTAAGTCGGCACTCTTGATATTTGCAGTGGGATTGGAGTGGTGAAAGGTAGGGTAGGTACGTCATCGGGGTCATCAGGTGGGATCCAGTCTAGCCAATCTTGCCACTTAACACATGGACATAGATATATTCGGTCTGTCATTCAGAGTTTGGGGTGTTAATGTATCCAGAGGGCCGTCCGTTAATGCAGTGATAAAATAACGTTGTTTTAGATGTCTGGATTGACAACAAAGATGCTTGCCCATTCAGATGTCAGTTGAGGTGTGCTCCCATTGCAAATAAGAAATTCAATGATACCACTTGTCTACACCTAAAAATACTGAAGTGAATTGTGCAATTGCAACAATTGAAACTATTTAATTACCTTTTTATGCTTCAAGAATATAAAAACTGCACTTTTGAGTTCAGGGAGGTTCTCCTCGAAGATTCTTCCTGAATGTCTACTTGTGTTGAATAAAGGCCCCTTACAGCTCCTGTCTCCATGTGACTCATTCAAAGTCACACCACCTCCTACCATGCCGTGCACGCGCTTCCATTCATTAAGAATAAAACCTTGTTACAAGTTTCATCTCGATTAGCTGTTGTATTATGGTAGGAAGTAAAGAATGAACATTGCCTTACATCCAGTTGGCCTTCAACCTCTTCTTGACTATTGAATCAGACTCTCCTTGTAGCCTGTTGCATGCTTTCCTTGGTCTGCTAGCTTATTTTTCAATCAGTCCTTTGATTTGTGTTGCTTGGTGGAATCTTAACTTTGACAAATTATTATATCTCCGTTCAAGCACTTCACTCGGTAGTCAGTTAACTGCTGTTGTTTGGAAGATTTACTGTTATTAATGCATTCCTCGGTCGCTAACAGAATGATTTAATGTATGGAAGCAATATATTGAAATTCAATATGTTTATTTTTAGTGGAAAATTGGTTTCCCC
This sequence comes from Malacoraja senta, assembly GCA_038087875.1. Taxonomy (NCBI): domain Eukaryota; kingdom Metazoa; phylum Chordata; class Chondrichthyes; order Rajiformes; family Rajidae; genus Malacoraja; species Malacoraja senta. Next base: position 21,820,775 of record CM075980.1, read on the forward strand.
CAAATGGAAAAATTTTAAAGGATTGAAACTTTTGTGGAGAGACAAGATTCGGCTGAACAACGCTATCTGGAGGGCATGGTATATGCAATGTAAGTTAAAATATCTTTGTCTCTTTCCTCAATTGATTTGATCTGCACTGTGATGTTTAGTAAGTTAGTTAATTTCTTCACCCAAAGTGCAGCTTTATCAAGGGCATCCTATCTCACTTCTTGAATCAGGTCTCTGGAGAAAAGGAGTGGGTGATGTTTCCAGCATTTTGTGTCCATCTTCGGTATAAACCAGCATCTGCAGTTCCATCCTACACATTTTGTGTGCTCCCCATTACTTTAGCTGTTTTGATGGTTCTTAACCTGGCAATTATTGATTGTCAAATATCATTTTAGAAATTATTGAAGCATTAAGAGTAATCTGCACACGAAGACAGTTTTTCATGTCACTGTGTAAACGTTGTTGTTTCTCTTGGCTTATAGATCTAAAATAAACTCTAGGACAATACAGGTCATTAAATATATCCTTGCAACTCCTGCCTCCACAGTTGGTTGAAATATAAATGCATTAGATCAAGAGTAATGGCAGATGGTTTCCTCCTATGTCACTGCAGTTGCTGTGCAGAAAAGTGGTTTACGCTGACTGTTATTTATTTTCCTTGTACAATGTTACATCTCTCTCCTGATGGCATATGTCATGTTGAATGTTTCCGGTTTGTACTACTGCCTATATCATCTGTCAAAGCACCTTGTTTCCAATCCTGATGTTCCAAAACTACTTGAACCTTAGCCAACCTAACCATTTTCTCTTCTTTAAAATATGTGACGTTAAATTGGAGACATATTCCAAAACACTGGCATTATTTTCATCCATGCGGTCACACAATCACTGATTTTCAAGCTAGTATTCCCAGACCCTTCAAGAATATGGAAACTTGAACAAGTTTACCAATAGAGAACCACCAGCTTAGGTAAATGTTCATAAACATTTTGTTTACTTGTCTTTTTGCATAAGGTTCAATGCAGATTGCTGACAACGTAACCTCCCAAAGCCTTTTATCCGTAATATAATTTACAAGATGTATTTTTATCTATCTGCGTGGTTTGTTTTTCTCATTCTTCCCTTCTCTATTGCAAGTATTAACTTGCTGGCACCACTTGTGCCCCTCATAGTTATTGATGTAAAATCTTCTGTGGCAGTGATATGTGAGACTTAAACCGTTCTCACTGAAAGCCGCACGCACACTTTCGACAAAGGTTATTGAATAGAATGCAAGAGCACACTAGCCATGTTCTCTTCCCCAACCCACTTTGGTGGATATGAGGAAGGCTTTTGGCAAAACTGGCAACTTGGCAAAACATTTTTATTTGCTCAAGTAACAATTGTTTTGTTTTATCTTAGATGTGGAAAAACGAGACAATCCAGTTTGCCATTTTGTTACCCCACTAGATGGCACAATTGAGTTTGACGAACCGCGAAAACCTGAAGTAAGTGAGTGTGAAACTCCTACGTAGCCTGGTTGAAGTGGATATTTAAAAATTTGATAGGAAGACTAAATATAAATATTTAATCTTCCGGTATAAAATTTGTTCCATGATTGGTCTTCCTTTCAAATTTTTTTCCCACATTAACTACCGCTGCATGAATTTCAATCTGTGATTAAGGAGAAATATTTTGAATTGCAATGTTTTCATTTTCTAATGAAGAGATGAAGGCATTTGTTTTCATAGTAATTTTAACATTATTATTCTGTTTTTGAATACATGTTAATATGTGCTGTGGAGGGTTGTGTGACTTCAAGCGGATTTCTTTCTTTTCCTAGGCAGCTGCCGAAGGAAAATTCTGGAAAAGAAGAATTGAAATTGTAAAAAGAGAGTATCACAAATGGCGTACATACTTCAAGAAAAGGGTATGCTATTTTTATTCTGGTGTATTAATAACAGATGGTTCTGCCTTTTGAAAGTAACATCTTAGCATCATATTTTTGGATTCTCACAACACATTTAAAGTAGAAATATTATTATCTGATTAGGATGATATAGTCGGGTCTTTTGCTGAGCGTGATTCAAAATGTTGTTGATTTCTTTAACAATTCTCACTATTTTTCTTTTCTAGTTGCAAAAGCACAAAGATGAGGACCTTTCATGTCTGATTAAAGTAAGTTTTGAAAGAAAAGCAAAAACATCAAAGTTGAACTCTTTTAAAATATTTCACCCTTATTATGCATCTGACATCAGCACCAATCTGAGCTTGTTTGAATATTTCTTAAAATGGGTGATTGCTATATATGATCACATCTCTGAAGCTTATTTAAATGAGTCGGCCCTTAAGATGAACCTTAAGAACATAACTTAAATGGGTCATGTCATAGTGCTCGGTTATGGTGTGCGAAATCTGAATAGTTACACCATAGAAGGAGGCCACTTAGCCTGTACTGTCTATACCAGCTCTGTGTAATTCAACTAGACCACCCCTTCCACGCAACCCTGCATATTCCTCCCTCTCTGACATGCACTGAATGCTCCCCTTTGAGTGCTGCACGACTCAACCTCCAAGTTCATTTGAAATCTATGGCCCCTAGTTCTTGGACCCTTATCTAATGTGGAAAGTTTTTCCTTTATCCATAACCTTTATGATTCTAAATACTTTTCACATCTCCTTACAACCTCCTGCTCTGTTCTGAGGGAAATACCCCAGTTTCACAAAGTGCTGAAGTAACTCTGGGTCAGGCAGCATCTATGGAGATCACAAATAGATGATGTTTCTGATCAGGACCTTTTTCAGTCTGTTCTGGAGAATATGGATTTCGGGTCAAGAGTGTTTTATTGTCATGTGTCCCAGATAGAACAATGACATTCTTACTTGCTGCAGCACAACAGAATATATAAACATAGTACATTGTAAACACTGTAAAGGGTTGGGACCTTTCTTCAGAGATGCTGTCTGACCTGCTGAGTTATTCCAGCACTTTGTGTCTTTTACTGTGAACCAGTATTTCAGTTCATTGTGGCTATATTGTTGGTAAACCTGTTTACATTTCAGCAGCACTAATAGTGTTTTTTTATTCTGTAATGATGTTCAGCTTTCCGGGTTTGATGATGGATGCGCAGAAAGCTGCTGCCTTTCATTTCAAGATGATGACTTGGCATTATGGTGTGCAAAAAGAAGAGGGAGTGATACACCCGTTCCTATGGAGGAAGACCAGCTCCTAGATATGGATATGCTAGTGTATGAATTCCCTGACACGCTTTTTTCAACTTTGTCTTCACACCATCCTGTTGCCTGGCCTAACCCACGAGAGATTGGTTAGTGACATTTCCTGAAACATGCGGTTCATCTTTACTTAAAGATTTTATTCAAAGTTTTTATGCATCTTCTTAATCATAATGATGACCGTAATTGTGTGAAATGCTTGTTTATGTGTGATCTTTGGGAAGATTTAGATTGATTAAAATTGTCTTGACCGTTGCTATTTCCATACTTAACGTAAACTTTAATTAAAGCGAATAAGCTGCTATTTTCAATGCTGATGTGATTTATCATCGGTGTCAGATTATTCTGTTTCACATGGTCATTTCTTGGTTTCATACATGCTCTAATGCCCTTTCTGGCACATTTGCTACATATTGGTCCGTATCTTCATGCAAGATATTCAATTGGAAAATTGTGGCAGTTAGCATAGCCCATAAATTGGTCCATATTTGCACAGTAGTCTACTTGTGACCAAGTGAATAATTTTGTGCGAAGACACAATTCTAAGAAACTTAAATTCTTAAGAAACTTACATGAGGAAAAGGCTTGAGCATGGAGATCTGCTGGCCAAGCCATGCATCAGTTGCTTAGGGGTCACTGCTGCAAGTTTGAGAGGAGAATTGCCACATGGGTTGGTTGCTGGTGATCAATGGTGAGGATTGGAGGGTTGATGGGGTGGATTGTTGCAGATGATGTTTGGGAAGTGGTGAGGATGGGATTGGCAAGAGGAAAGAGCAAAAACGAGGTAAGTAACTTAAAGATGATTACCCAAATTTGGTCACAGAGCTTGACTGCGTTGTGATCAGGCCAGCCCTCATTAAACAATGATGTTGCAGGCCTCCTGGGCACTGTGTAGGTCTGTGAATGGTGTGTGCCTTGTAAGCATCTGTGACGATGATGGAATTTGTGTCCATCTGTGCATTGTGTGTATCACTGGATGTTGATCTCTGCCCAAGTTCTCTAAGTGTCAGCATGTTAAACATGTGGAGGATCTGGAAAAAGTAACATAGACTTTACAATCTATGTAGTATGTACCTATTTTAAATTCAATTTAAGAGGAGTTGAATTCACCATGGTCTTAAAATGTACTATCACAAAGTTCCAAATCTAGGGACTATGATTTAGGTATTGCGTATTGAAACACTCTTGTTGCTTCAACAGCTCATGCTGGCAATGCAGATATGATTCAGCCTGGACTGATCCCTCTTCAGCCCAATCTAGACTTCATGGACACATTTGAACCTTTCCAAGGTAAGATTTCTACTTTTACTTTGAAGTTAAAAGGTGGTAGTTTATGTACAGAGTAAACTAATTTATTTCACGTTATTTTTGTGGAACAGCAGAGAAAAACAATGTGTTCACAATGTCCGTGCCGAACATAATACCAAATCAAAATAAGCCGCTCTGCTTCAATTGATCCACATCCATTCCCTGCATATCCATATGCTTATCTAAAAGTCTCTTAAACAACACTATCAAATTAGCTTTCACCACCATATCTGTCAGTGTATTCCCGGCACCCACCATTCCCTGTGTAAAAAAGAAAGTTACCCTGCAGATCTCCTTTATACTTCCCCCCCTCTGACCTTAAAGTTGTGGCCTGCAGTCATTGGAGAAAAGAGTTATGACTGTTCACTTTTGTCATGCCTCCCCTATACCTCCATGCTCCAGAGATAACAATTCTCTTTTTATAGCTAATATCCTCTAACCAGGCAGCCTCCTGGCAAACCTGTTCTGCACCCTCTGTGTAACTTCCACATCCTTCCTGCAATGGATGACCAGAACTGCACAATTCTCCAACTGCGACCTAACCAGTCCTATAAAGCTGCATCATGACTTCATGACTCATATACTCAGTGCTCCGACAGATGAAGGCAAGCATATCATACACCTTTTTTACTACTAAATATTGCTGTGATATTCTGTGTCTCCATTACAATTGCCTCCTTAGCCTTGGGATCATTACATGATGCGCAGCTGGTCACATTTTCTGCTTCTAGAAAGTCACCCAGGCTCAGAGTGAAGACTCCATCTACTTTTGCTTTAGCTCAGAGAAGCCAGCAGAGCTGTTGGAGTTTTCTGTCAATGCAGGCATTGGTAGACAGTGTTCATCATGTAGGACCACTGCTAATGACCTCCAGAGGGCAACCTCCTGCAGTATACATGGCTGCACCTCCAACCTCATCTACTGCATCCGTTGTTCAAGATGTGGACTCTTATACATCGGCGAGACCAAACGCAGACTGGACGAACGTTTCGCGGAACACCTTCGCTCAGCACGCGTGAACCAACCTGATCTCCCGGTTGCTGGGCACTGTAATTCTCCTTCCCATTCCTACGCAGACCTTAGACATAAAGTGCTGGAGTAACTCAGTGGGACAGGAAGGATCTCTGGAGAGAAGGAATGGGTGACGTTTTAGTTCGAGACCCTTCTTCAGACCTGAAATGTCACCCATTTCTTCTCTCCAGAGTGCTGCCTGTCCCGCTGAACTACTCCAGCATTTTGTGTCTACCTTTGATTTAAACCAGCATCTGCAGTACTTTCCTACACAGACCTATCTGCCCTCGGTCTCCTTCATTGTCAGAGTGAAGCTAAATAGAAATTGTAGGAACAGCATCTCATATTTAGCTTGGGCAGCCTAGTGGTGGGAATATTGATTTCCCTTCAGTATTCTCTCTCTATCCTTCTCTCAGCCTAGTGGTGGGAATATTGATTTCCCTTCAGTATTCTCTCTCTATCCTTCCCCCACCCAAGTTACTCCAGCTTTTAGTGTCTATACATGGCTGGAGTTATGAAGGATCTACTAGGTCTCCTTGTATACAGGACGTCCCTCTCTGAACACTTAGCAACTTGTTTCTTGCTGCATGGAATTTTATCTCTGGGCTAATGAGAGAAGGCAACACCCTAAAGGAATTTCTAAGCCATTATCTCCAGTTTACACGAAACTACACAAAGTCAGGTCAGGCAGCATCTCTGCAGGATTTCTCCAGAGCTGCTGCCTGACCTGCTGAGTTACTCTCGTATTTTGTGTCGTGTGGTGTATTAACCAGTATAAACGGTTCTTTGTTTCAATATTTCCAGTTTAAAGACTTCATAAGATTACATGGATGCAGATTTTTACCAAGTGCGGTGTGAACATTGCCCACTATTCATAGACACATTACATCTAATCTATTTGGATGAAATCTGTACGCAGATGAATTTTTCCAGTTTTAGTCATTATTGGCAATGAACAATACTAAAAATGTGCTATTTAATTTCAGATTTGTTTCCAACAACCCGCTTCTCTTCTCCTTTTCCGTCTGTCCCTTCGATCACCCCCCTAGGTGGCGGTAGCTCACCATCACAGGTATGATCTTTGTTTGGTCCCAGAATAAGCTTAATATGAAATACCTTTTTCTTTCTCCTGGTCCTCCTTTGTATTCATCTCCAGAATATCAAAACAGCAATCAAAACTGTAGTAATAAAGCAGATTGTATCATCAGTAGCCTAATGAAGCTGTACTTTCAATATAATATTTTAAGTTATTGGGCAAGGGATGGAAAAAGAGATTGCATTATGGATGATAGGTTTTTAACTTTTACATAGCACAGGCTGTTCAAAGTGACAGCTCATGCTTGGTTTAGCATCTGTTCTCAATCAAGCAGGTCATGTGTTTTTCACAAGTGGATTTCATCCTTTAACTAAAATCTGTGAATTTTACAACCTGTTGTAATTGATTGATTGTGATCAATTATTTTCAAGAGGATGTCTTGTTGCTCCTTAATTTGAATAGCCAAAAACATTGCAAAATTCACAATACAGATAAATAATAATTCTGGATTAATTTGCAATGAAAATATTATGCAAATATATAGTGCCCTCCATAATGTTTGGGACAAAGACCCATAATTTATCTATTTGCCTCTGTACTCCATAATTTGACATTTGTAATAGAAAAAAAACACATGTGGTTAAAGTGCACATTGTCAGATTTTAATAAAGACCATTTTTATACATTTTGGTTTCACCATGTAGAAATTACAGGAAAGCTTATACATTTCAGGGCACTATAATATTTGGGACACAGCAATGTCATGTAAATGAAAGTAGTCATGCTTAGTACTTTGTTGCATATCCTTTGCATGCAATGACTGCTTGAAGTCTGCGATTCGTGGACATCACCATTTGCTGGGTGTCTTCTCTGGTGATGCTCGGCCAGGCCTGTATTGCAGCCATCTTTAGCTTATGCTTGTTTTGGGGGCTAGTCTCCTTCAGTTATCTCTTCGGCATATAAAAGGCATGCTCAATTGGGTCAGATGGGGTGATTGACTTGGCCACTCGACAATTTACCATTTTTTAGCTTTGACAAACTCCTCTGTTGCTTTAGCAGTATGTTTGGGATCATTGTCTTGCTGTAAAATGAACTGCCGGCCAATGAATTTTGAGGCATTAGTTTGAACTTGAGCAGATAGGATGTGTCCATACACTTCAGAATTCATTATGCTACTACCATCAGCAGTTTTATCATCAATGAAGATAAGTGAGCCAGTACCTTCAGCAGCCATACATGCCCAGGCCATAACACCCCCACCACCGTATTTCACAGATGAAGTGGTATGCTTTGGATCTTGGGCAGTTCCTTGTCTCCTCCATACTTTGCTCTTGCCATCACTCTGATATGTTAATCTTCGTCTCATCTGTCCAGAGCTGTGGTTGCTCTTTTAAGTACTTCTTGGCAAACTGTAACCTAGCCATCCTAGTTTTGCAGCTAACCAGTGGTTTGCATCTTGCAGTGTAGCCTCTGTATTTCTGTTCATGAAGTCTTCTGCGGACAGTGGTCATTGACAAATCCACACCTGACTCCTGAAGAGTGTTTCTGATCTGTCGGACAGGTGTTTGGGGATTTTTCTTTATTATAGAGAGAATTGTTCTGCCATCAGCTGTGGAGGTCTTCCTTGGCCTGCCAGTCCCTTTGCGAATAGTAAGCTCACCAGTGCTCTCTTTCTTCTTAATCATGTTCCAAACAGTTGTTTTTGGTAAGCCTAAGGTTTGGCTGATGTCTCTAACAGTTTTATTCTTATTTCTCCGTCTCATAATGGCTTCTTAGACTTTCATTGGCACAACTTTGGTCCTCATGTTGATAAACAGCAATAAAAGTTTCCAAAGGTGATGGGAAGACTGGAGGAAAGACCAGGTGCTGAGAGCTCTCTTGTACCTGCATTGAGGAGGCAATTAAACACATCTGAGCAATCACAAAGACCTGTGAAGCCCTGTGTCCCAAACATTATGGTGCCCTGAAATGGGGGGACTATGTATAAACACAGCTGTAATTTCTACATGGTGAAACCAAAAAGTATAAAAATACCCTTTAATACAATCTGACAATGTGCACTTTAACCACATGTGATTATTTCTATTACAAATCTCAAATTGTGGAGTACAGAGGCAAATAAATAAATGATGGATTGTTGTCCCAAACATTATGGAGGGCACTGTGATACAGTGGCCTCCTTGGATGGTTGTTCTCTGGCAATATTAACAAACAGCTTGCAGCTAAGGCATATTAAGTGAATTGTTTGAGTCCCATCAGTTTCAGGTGACCTGTAGGTACATGTTGCTTCTGGACTGCACCCTCTTATCCATGATCCTGTGACTAATTTTGAAAGGGCCATTCTCTTAAACATACCTTTTGGTTCAAAACAGACAGAATCCAAGCAGTTGTTCTTGGAATTCTGTTAAACTTTTGAGAGTTAGGTTTAAAAGAAGCTCATAAAAATACAATATTGTGGCCTGGAAACGTTTCAAGGGATATGGAAAATTGAATTGTACAGCACAGGAATGGACCCACAATGTTTGTGCCGAACATGATGCCATGTTAAACTGATCTCATCTGCTTGTACCTGATCCATATCCCTCTATTTCCTGCACCTCCATGTGCCTATCCAAAAGCCTATTAAATGCCAATATTATACCGCCTCCTCTACCACTTCCACCACTCTGTGTAAAAAAAAAAAACGTGCCCGCAATCACCATTAAATTTTGCCCCTCTCACCTTATAGATATGCCCTGACCAATAACAGTGAAAAATTGGGAATCTTATCTGCATATTCGCTGTATATTTCTGGTGACTTACACCAGTCATTAACAATGTGTGCATGCTCACTTTTTGGGAAAGATTTTGCTTGTTATTCATTTTTTTCATCAAATTGACAGTAGTCCAATATCTAACATGCCTCTGGATAATTTGATAGTTCACAGTTGGTTAAGAGTCAGATTTGTTGGGAATACTGGACATTTGTACTCTAAAGGGTTCTATTGGAAGGTGACAACTGACCCTCTTTACCAGCTAGAGAATATTATCATGTAAGGCAATACCTACCTATAAATATCACTTGAAGGACTCCCATACAATACAAAGGAATAAAACTTTATATGGATCTCCCGAACTTGATGTAAGGATTCGGGTAACTTCACAGTGTCCCTTCACAGAGAGCTCGACAAACTACCCAGAAAGATGTATTCTGGAAATAGTCCCTATCCCTCAGCATTTTGTGAGATCAGGGGAAAAGGAAAGCACTGTGTGTATATGCGACATAAATTACCTTTGAAATGAACCATTGGAAACATCGTACCTCTACCATAACTTGCACGGAGCCATCTTGTACCAAAGTTTCTTCCACTCAAGTCACTTCATCAAGTCGCATTAGGACAAGCCCAGTGTAAAACAGTTATTATTTTACTGCTTTTCAAAATATTCTCTGATCTATTGCTTTCCCTTAATGTATATAAATTCTCTCTGGAGACATAATGCATTCTTGCAATTAAAATTCTTGCAATTATTTGTATCTGAGCATGCCCTGCCTCTTCTCGTGAAAATGTGAGGCAGGTATCATGGAGCAGGAGAGAGAGTTTTGTATTAGCAATGGCATGTACTCGTTAGATTCTTATAAATAATAGTTTAACACTCAAAATTTCAAATGGCAGAGTTAACATAGAAAATCCAAATAATAATATTGAGATTGACACAAAATGCTGGAGTAACTCAGTGGGTGAGGAGAAATGAGTTTGGAATATACTTAATGTAATTCATGATGAATTGTAACATCATTATATTATTGAATATGTATTTGTTGAGTATGCATTATAATACCTGGCAACATTATTGAAGATTTAAACCAAACAGATGAAGAGCTGAGCCAAGTACAAGAAGAGTGACCCTGATCAAAAGCAATGGAACCGTTGTTTATCAAATTCCATTTTGGCCACTGCTAACTATTTTTAAACTTTTCAGGCGAACTTCTCTGATTAATCTATTGTTCCGCCTTAGCTAACATGCAAGTAATGAATTGTGATTGAGGGGAAGAAGCTGATGACCTTTAATTTTTAAGCGGAGGAACTGAATCAAGCTGATGTCTCCACTCAAAATACTGGAGATGAAATCAAACACACTGAACATGTCACATTGTTGGATTGTTATTTCCATGCTTCTGGGACCTCTGTTATTTATTTACTTCTTGAGGTGGGAAGCAATTGGATGGCATTGTGAGAATAATTGTGCTCAGCTGAACACAGACTCTGCATTAAAATATTTATAACCTATCATTTAATTGCTTTTTTCTAAGGAAGCCATCCTGTCTGCTAGCAATCTAACTGGTACAATCTCATCAGTTAATATTGAGGAGGACCTAATTCCAGCCCCTGCTCCTCCTTCATTGATGAACCGTGTTGATACCAACAATGACACAGCTTTTGTTGAGAATCAAGAGTTTCAACCTCAGACAGCAATTAACAACGAGGAAACATTTTTACCACTGTTTTCATCCGATGTGCCGTCATCTCAAACACCTCGAATCCAGCAGCAAAAAACGGCCAAGTCTGAAGTGCCTCCCATCATGTCTCTAAATGCTCAGACATTTGTAGGTGCAGTGAATCAGAAGTTTACTGTTTCTGCTTCCTCCCCATCACCAGCGATCACTCACACTGCCTCATCCACGTTTACGCAAATACCTGCTGCTACTACGTTCACCCAAAATCAGAATCTTCATCTTGCCACAAAACAGCAAGGAGTGCCTTGTAACGTTACTATGCAGCCACCTAAAAATCCAACACCTTTTGCTGTACCTAAAGCTGGCCCTCCTGCAGGGCTTGGCAGTAGACCTAAACAGCTACCAAAATATGTGCCTGGAAAGTCAGAGCTGGTCCCAATAGCACCCGCTGCCTCACCAAGTGCCTTCCTCACGCAATTTTTGGCATCAGGTAAGGACATTTTGATCTTGGTTTTGATATTTTCTTTATAACTGTACAATTTGTCCTTCACGCGGAAAAGTGTTTATCGTGGCAGTGAATATTTGATTTTATTACATCCTGTGCTCAGTAAAGTATTTTGTTTATTGCATGATAAGTTCTAAATTGTTGTTTTGATTTGATAAAATGCTTCCTACTAAAAATATATTACTAACAGATTTCATGTTATATGGTGTGGATTTAGTTATTAAACTTTATTTATTACCTTATAAATAAATGTTTATTAGATTTTTCTAAGAGACTTGCTTTTAACTTTGGACACACTGATAATATGTTATTAAATAAATCACAATGGTGCAACAGAATAAAGCCATTTGGCTTCTTATTTCTCTTACATTTCTTTGAAATAATTATATCCAGTGCTTTTTCTCTGCCATTACCGTGACCTGGCACCTCTAATGTGACATGTTTATTAATCATATTTAGCTAATTAATAAGTAAGTGAATGAACTAGAACATTTATTTGCTAACGCTTATTATATTACAAGATAATGTCCCCATCATTGGGTATATTAATGGGGGAAAAATTGTTGATAAATGCAGCTTAATTTTGAGTTTTGTTGATTGTCATGTGTACCAAGGTACAATGAAAAACGTTTCAACTGATATGCATACTGGCACCTTTTGCAAACTTCGTCTACAAAAAAAGCGCTGATTATTCCCATGATCTGCCTCCAGAGTAATCTTTTTCCTTAATATATACATGTTGTATTCCTTTTTGAAAGTTACCATTATTTTTTTTTTAATATCATTTTGTGGCTATACATTCTAGATCATATTGTGTGATAGTCTGAAGAAGGGTCCCGACCTGAAACGTCACCCATCCTTTTTCTCTAGAGATGCTGCCTGACCCGCTGAGTTAATCCCGCACTTTGTGTCTATCTTATGTTCTCATGTTCCCTTTGTCCTTTGACCTGTTACTTTAAATCATATGTTCAGAGTTACCGACCAACACAACTGCCAGTGAAAGCAGTTTATTTATGTTACCTGGCGAATGTACAATGCTTCACTGATCAACTCCTCTGCCAGGTCCCTATAGCTCTCAATTCTTCTATCTTGCGCATATTTATGTCCACCTAAAATATATGTAATGATCTGCCCTCCATCACTCTCAAGGACAGACAATTCTAGAGACTTACTATCGACTGAAAGAACAAATTTCTACGCATCTCAGTTTTAACCCTTGTACCCTTGTATGACTTCCTCACCAGTGAAGTTACTTCAGCTTCTCAAGTCTCTTAATTTAACTGACATCCCTTATCTTTGCTGCCATTCTGATGAAACTCCTCCATTTTTTTTATAAGCTCCTGAGATTCATTTAGTGTAACATTAAGATTTGGACACAGTTCCTGACTGAGGTATACCCAGTGATTCATCAGTTTTAACATGATTAATTGCTTGAATAATTCAACCTTTGAATGTAAATCTATTGAATCAATAATAATCCACGTTTAGGTTTGGTTCTCCAAGTATCAAAATGTTGCAACATTGAATGGTTTAATAATTTTAAAGCCAATTCCAATTAATTGCCATTGGTGCTGCAACATAAACTATCATTGTGTACAATGTCCTCTTGTCTCATGCAATCTATAGACTTTTGATTTGGAAAAGTTTTGTTCATCAATGAGAGGAATATATCAGGTAGATGCACAGAATCACTTGCCCAGAGTAGGTGAATCGAGGACCAGAGGCCATAGGTTTAAGGTGAAGGGGAAAAGATTTAATAGGAATCTGTGGGGTAACTTTTTCCACACAAAGGGTGGTGGATGTGTGGACCAAGCTGCTAGAGGAAGTAGTTAGGAAGGGACTATCTCAATATTTAAGAAACAGTTTGATGGAAAGGACAGGTTTGGAGGGATATGAACCAAACATGGGCAGGTGAGACTAGTGTAGCTGGGACATGTTGGCCATCGTGGGCAAGTTGGGCCGAAGGGCCTGTTTCCACACAATATCACTCTATGACTTTCCATATCGTCCTAATTTGGCATTATTTGAAATCTGAAAAGGTCTTAGAATTCAATTTAGAACTCATCAACTCAAATGATGAGACGATACACAAAACTAATTTAGTATTCCATCTTGTCCTTTAACCATTCACTGCCCTCAAATCTGCAGTACAGTGGCTGCACTGCTTATTATCAAAAGCACGCACTATAACCAGTTGCCAAGGCTGCTTTAATAGCACCTCCCAAAACAATTACCTTTATTGGTTTGAAGGACAAGGGCAGCAGGCCATCATATGCCCCCTGAATACCCCATCTGATTGTATGTGTCATGCGGGTCACCCATTGTAACCTAAGTGTATCAGTGATTTTTGACTGCCTTACCTTATTTAAATGATTTTGATTGTAGCAAACATTACATGCTTAGCAATAATATTCAGTGTTTGAGTTGCAATATATATGTGGGATTCAATACCTAGTCATGCAGCACAGACACAGGCTCTTCAGCCCCACTCAGCCATACCAAGATGCCATATCTAAGCTCGTACCATTTGCCCATATTTTGCCTATACAGTGCCCTCCATAATGTTTGGGACAAAGACCCATCATTTATTTATTTGCCTCTGTGTTCCACATTTTGAGATTTGTAATAGAAAAAAATCACATGTGGTTAAAGTGCATACTGTCAGATTTTATTAAAGGCCATTTTTATACATTTTGTTTTCACCATGTAGAAAGTACAGTTGTGTTTATACATAGTCCCCCCATTTCAGGGGACCATAATGTTTGGGACACATGGCTTCACAGGCGATTGTAATTGCTCAGGTGTGTTTAATGCAGGTATAGAGAGCTCTCAGCACCTAGTCTTTCCATCACCTTTGGAAACTTTTTATTGCTGTTTATCAACATGAGGACCAAAGTTGTGCCAATGAAAGTCAAAGAAGCCATTATGAGACTGAGAAACAAGAATATAACTGTTAGAGACATCAGCCAAACCTTAGCTTTCCAAAATTAACTGTTTAAAACATCATTAAGAAGAAAGAGAGCACTGGTGAGCTTACTAATCGCAAAGGGACTGGCAGGCCAAGGAAGACTTCCACAGCTGATGACAGAAGAATTCTCTCTATAATAAAGAAAAATCCCCAAACACCTGTCCGACAGATCAGAAACACTCTTCAGGAGTCAGGTGTGGATTTGTCAATGACCACTGTCCGCAGAAGACTTAATGAACAGAAATAGAGGCTACACTGCAAGATGCAAACCATTGGTTAGCCGCATAAATGGGATGGCCAGGTTACAGTTTGCCAAGAAGTACTTAAAAGAGCAACCACAGTTCTGGAAAAAGGTCTTGTGGACAGATGAGACGAAGATTAACTTATATCAGAGTGATGGCAAGTGGAAAGTATGGAGGAGACAAGGAACTGCCCAAGACCCAAAGCATACCACCTCATCTGTGAAACATGGTGGTGGGGGTGTTGTGGCCTGGCATGTGTGGCTGCTGAAGGTACTGGCTCACTTATCTTCATTGATGATACAACTGCTGATGGTAGTAGCATTATGAATTCGGAAGTGTATAGACACATCCTATCTGCTCAAGTTCAAACAAATGCCTCAAAACCCATTGGCCGGCAGTTCATTCTACAGCTAGACAATGATCCCAAACATACTGCTAAAGCAACAAAGAAGTTTTTCAAAGCTAAAAAATGGTAAATTCTTGAGTGGCGAAGTCAATCACCCGATCTGAACCCAATTGAGCATGCCTTTTATATGCTGAAGAGAAAACTAAAGGGTACTAGCCCCCAAAACAAGCATCAGCTAACGATGGCTGCAATACAGACCTGGCAGTGCATCACCAGAGAAGACACCCAGCAACATTATGGTGCCCTGAAATGGGGGGACTATGTATAAACACTGTTGTAATTTCTACATGGTGAAACCAAAATGTATAAAAATAGCCTTTATTAAAACCTAACAATGTGCACTTTAACCACATGTGATTTTTTCTATTACAAATCTCAAATTGTGGAGTACAGAGGCAAAAAAATAAATGATGGGTCTTTGTCCCAAACATTATGGAGGGCACTGTATCTCCCTACAATTTTCCTATACATGCACCTGTCCAATTGTTTTAAAATATTGTTAATAGTACCTGCCTCAACTCTCTCCTCTGAGAGCTCATTCCATATATCCACCACCTGAGTGAAAAAGTTGCCCCTCAGGTTCCAATTAAATCTTCTTGAGCAGTTACTTTAGTATTTTCTGTTATTTATTTTTGGTAAATATCTCAGACCTGTTGTAATATTTTAGCACTTAACTGAGGAGCAACGGCATAAAAATATTGGTTTAAAACAGTATTGGTTTATCTTGCCCATAAAGGCTTAATGATTAAGAGAGGGAACTTATAGGCTGGGTAGAATGCTCAAGAAATCTTTTTTCCTCTCTATGGAAATATATGCATGAATTTGGCTTAATATTACTCTTTTTTGGTCTTTTGCAGGCTCCAGTGCTGTTCTTGTAACCTCAACCCATTTAAAAGCTGAAGGAGTACTGACTTGTAGAGTTACCCAACCCAGTGTTGTTATCACACCGGCTGCCATTGCTACGGTAAGCTGTCCATGATTTCTTGCTTCTTCTCGGATGGATGGCGATGTAAAGGTTACGCCAGACCTATTTTAATTCTATAAACCATAGATATAGAACTACTTTACTCAAAACAAATGCACCTAGATAAATCGTGGACTGAATTCCATTGCTGGTGTGTAGAGAGAGTTTTAGTCATCAACCAGTTCTGTCCTGCAATAAATTGTCCTCTATACACTTCTTCTGGTCGAACAAAAACAACAACAATCTTAGATAATCAGTCCAACTCTGCAATGTGTTTGTTCAAGCTTTTTTTTTTAGATTTTCATCCGTGATGCAATAGGTGAATAATTTTAAAAATCTTTTTGTTTAATCTCTTGTTTCTTTGCCATTTATTTTGAACCTGAGTGGTGTGGTTGGTTAGTTTTAACATTGTAAACAAGTTGCTGTTTTTGTTCGACCAGAAAAAGAGTGTGTATAGCAATAGTGGACAATGTATTTGTTACTTGCCGCTTTTTATCCTATTCATCATTTGGAGCACTTTCATTTAATCCCCACAATTTCTCTGCTCTCAGATGAATCTGCTCCAGTCTCACCAAGGTCCTGTATAATTCTTGCTCCTGTTCTCCAATATACAAATCAACATACAATTTGCTGCCTTAACTGCATGGTTGCTTTTAGTGCAAGGACCCCTTTCCCTTTGTACATCAACATGTTCAAATCTGTCACCATTTAAACAATACTCTACCATTCTGATATTTTTCTACCAAAGTGGATAACTTCACATTTATTCATGTTATACTGCATCTGCCAGTTTCTTGAAGCCTCTCTGTGTTCTCCTGTGCAATCTGATCCAGTTTTGTGATAATAAAAATCTGACATTCCTTTCTTTTATCCATATTATTGATATGTAACATGAATAGCTGAAAAACACAAATCTCTGGGGCATTTCACAAGTCATCTGTCAATCCAAAAAAAAGACCTATTTGTTCCTCCCCTTTTTCCTGCGTGTCAATCAATTTTCAAATTATGTCAAATCCCATATGGTTTCTATCTCTAGCCTCTTCTGTGAGACTTATAACAAAGGCTTTTTGAAAATCCAAATATACCGCATCTATTGGTGCTACCAGTCGCATCCTCAAAAAATAACTCCTGAAGGTTTGTCAAGCAGTTTCCTTTCATAAATCCATATTGACTTTATTTAATCGTGTTGATGTTTTCTAAGTGGCCTGTTGTCACATCCTTCATAATAACCTCAACCATTTTCCCTACAACTGATGTTAGGCTGTCAGGTCTGTAGTTCCCTGTTTTCTCTCTGCTTCCTTTTCAAATGGGCGGTTACATTTGACGCCTCCCTAATTGCAGAAATAGTTTTATAATCGCAAGATGACAACCGATGCATGCATTGTTCCCTTTTTTAGTGTTCTGGGTTGCAGGCCGAGATGACTTCAGCCACATTAATTTCTCCAGCACTCTTATTGTTTAAACTCATACTACTTTCCTCTAATTTCTCCACTTGATTCCCTAACAAAGGTAAAAAATAATCTGTGTCCTCTTCAGTGAAAACCCTCGTGAGGAAAATATTTTAAAATCTATATCGAAAATGACCAATGCTATATTTTTTGTTATGTTATCTTGGGGTATTCAACTATATATAAAAACATATTTATTTCCATTCTGCTCCAATCTGTACCAGAGAAAACAAATGTTTCTCTGTTTTCTTAAATATGGTTAGTTTGAAAAGAATCTTGCTCACCGTTTTACCACATTAGCTGTTTTTACCACAAAGGTAAACTCACTGTAGCTACGTATACATGTTAATCAAATGCTATTGTGTAATGCTTGGTTTCATATCTTTGAAGTTGGAAGAATAAGAATAAGATATTGGGTAGATTTCCCAAAACTCTCTGTGGAAGCTGTAACTGTTATGTGTTCCCTGAAATCCAAGGCTAAAATACCCTAAAACTGACCCCTTGGTAATGTTCAGTGGGTGGGGGAATTTGTAACTTTCAGTTTCTAATGAAACCAAAAATACACGTGAAAATTAAAAAAAAAAGAAGCAGGTGCAGGAAATCTGAAATAAAAGCAGAAAATAGTGGAAATACTCATCTGGTTAGACAGTAGCTAAGGAACGAGAAATGGATTACCGTTTAAGGTCAATGAACTTAATGTTTCAGATCAATAATCTGCTTTTTTCTTAATATAATAATCCAATCTGCCCATGTCTCTCTGAACAAATAAGCTCATAGTTTCTGATTCATTTTGAATGAATTATGACAGAAGAGAAACAACTATCTTGCATGGTTTATGTTGCCAGCTTGTACACCACACTTCTAAGAGATATTAATTATTACCAGAATAATGTTTCAAAATGTATCTTTTTTTTAAATGCACAGTTCTCAATATCAGTCCCCTGCCCTATTTTCCATTTCTCCCTGTATGCCATCTTCCATGATCTTTTCCTTGTTTATTTTTATTAATGGAATTTTCTTGTTCAAGCTATAAGAGTCCTTTCAAACAAATAGAAAAATTACACATGCAGAAGACCTGAGAAACGCATGCTGGATACAGTTGGGTCAGTCATCATGAAGATGAACAAATGTATTGAAGTTTCAAGTATAAACCCTTTGTCAACATTTTTCTGATGAAGGGCTTGCATTTGACACACGCACACGCATGCACACCCACAGACACACACACACACACACATCTTTTCTTTCTGCACATGTCGACTGACATGAAGACCTTTTACTGATCAGTTTTCCTCCCGTTTTCATTCTGCATCAAGTGAAGGTACCAGCGTCCTTTGATTTGAAAACAGGCTCTCGTCAAATGGCAACAAAGTTGAACTTGTACAATAATAGAATAGAATAACACTCCATTAATCCAGCACATGTGGGACTTGGTGCTGAACAAGCAGATTTTCTGGACTATTGGTTGTTATTCTGTTTATACTCCTTCACATTCACTATATTTGGATTTTAAACAGTAGACAATAACACATTTTCCAGTGAACCCGGTAAATTTAACTGGAGTGCCAAATCAAAGCCATGTCAAGTGTCACGTAAGCGTGGGTTCTAGAACTAGAGAGTTTTATGGGAGCACAGTGAACACAAGCATGTAAGTTTAAAGAGAATCCCGGTAAGTGGGAGAACGGAAACCAGAGGGACGGCATGTGCGAGCACAGAAATCAGCTCTTAGTGTACCAGATGCTGAATGTTCGGATTTCCAAATAGCTGGATAACAGATTACTGGAGTTTTGCTGTGTCTGACAATAGGTGCAGGAGTAGGCCATTCGGCCCTTCAAGCCAGCAATGCCATTCAATGGCTGATCATCCACAATCAGTACCCCATTCCTGCCTTCTCCCCATATCCCCTGACTCCGCTATCTTCAAGAGCCCTATCTAGCTCTCCCTTGAAAGTATCCAGAGAACTGGCTTCCACTGCCCTCTGAGGCAAAGAATTCCACAGACTCACAAAAAGTGTTTCCTCATCTCCGTTCTAAATGGCTTACCCCTTATTCTTAAACTGTGGCCCCTGGTTCTGGACTCCCCCAACATCGGGAACATGTTTCCTGCCTCTAGCGTGTCCAAACCCTTAATAATCTTATATGTTTCAATAAGATCCCCTCTCGTCTGTTGCAGGTATCAAAGTGTAGGTCTAACAAAAGGCTAATTATCATTGAATTCAGACACTTTAATAAATAGGTAACATTGTACAATGATTATATTAATATACGGTGAATTTTTTAAACTTTTAAAAAGTACGATCGAATTTTGTTGAAACAAGGAACTGCAGATGCTGGTTTACCAAGGAAAGACACAAAATGCTGGAGAACTCCACGGGTCAAGCATCATATCTGGAGAACAAGGGTAGGTGATGTTTCGGGTCAGGACCCTTCTTCAGTCTGCAGAAGGGTCCCGGCTTGAAACATCACCTATCCTTGTTCTCCAGGGATGATGCCTGACCCAATAGTATTTTGTTAATTGTTTCAGATGCTACTGGTTTTATGGTTTACAGATCAGAAATTTGCTTGTGGAACACTTTGCTTTAACTTGGTTTATTTACACTTTGCAAATTTTCTTTTCAGGAATATAATTGAGATTTTGATGTATTCAGCACCTTTTAATGCCTTGTCTTTTTCCAGGCCTCGGGTGTACCAGATTTCCACGGCAGTATTTTAGTTGGCCCTGCGCAACAACCAGGTGTGATGAGCACCTCACGGCAGACTTCGCAGCCTGTTAAATCAGCCATGTCACATTTGTTTGCTACAAGTGTAGTCCCGAGTACAATACGATTGCAGCCCAAAACTGAGCAGATCACACCTCCAACTTCAAACAGGCAGGCACCTTCACCCACACCTACAAGTAAGCAGCTATCTGATTTTGGTTTTGAATGTGTCAATTTCGGCACTGATATAATTTAAAGAGCAAGTCGGCATTCAACTGGATTTCAAGAAATATTTCATTATTTGTTAATGCATTGAACATCAAAGTTGAACATCTAATATTCTTGCTGCTCTTCTTTGTACAATTTTAAGATTGATGAAGATTATTTGGTGTCCTCTTGAGTCCAATGGATTGATTGGTTTTCCCCCAATATACACTCCTATATATTGTTTATTAAACCATGATAGATGCATGGACTCCCTGAAGATGCATGGACTCTGTCAATTATCCCGTGTGATACGAAACAATGCCAACCACGAGGTTAAACCGCAGCAACATGCAGCTAACAACAATCAGGTGGTTTCAGTCACCTGTGACATGAGGGGAGGAATCCTTCATGAATGATTGATTAAAAAAATATACAGCCCCTTTAAAAAACCAGACTCTTCAACCCACTGAGACCATGCTGACCATCAATCACCTGTTCACACTAGTTCAACGTTTTTCCAATTTTGCATCTACACACTAGGGGCAGTTTACAGTGGCCAATTAATCTGCCTTTGGGATGTGGAAGCAAAACCGGAGAACCCAGAGGAAACCCACGTGGTCACAGGGAGAACGTGCAAACTCCACACAGACAGTACCCAAGGTCAAGCTCTAACTTGGGTCTCTGGAGCTGTGAGGCAGCAGCTCAATCAGAGGCACCACTGTGCCACCTCTGAGGGTGTCAGGATTGTTGTTCCAGATTATAATGTGGGCATATTTGAGGTGTAATTGTGAATTTTAATGGAAGGCAATGGTCCAATTCTTTTTTTCCTACTTTCCCTTACCTATGATGGACAATCCACTAACATTTGTTGAATTAATGCCTCCGGCTTGCATTAAGAGTTCTGCTTCCAGAGACATCAACTTAGCTTGCCTCTCATTTAAGAGTAGGCTGGTATAGGTTAGTAATAATTTGTTTTATTTTTAGTATGAATACTGAGATTTCTAAAGGGCTAAATTTGCTCATTTTTTAGTAATACTGGCATTGCTAGTAAGCATATGGGTTTTTTAAATGATAATTGTGCATATTGTCACGTGCGTGGGTTATTCAATATTCTACAGCACCATTCAGAAACAAGTGCTTTCTCAAAGATAGTCACAAAATGCTGGAGTAACTCAGCGGGACAGGCAGCATCTCTGGAAAGAAGGAATGTGACGTTTCGGGTAGAGACCCTTCTTCAGAACCAAGTGCTTTCTCAAAGTCGAATTCAATATTTACCCCTCGACCACCGTCAAGTTATTGTTGTTTGTAAGAACTTGTAAATTATTTACTATTTTGTATGTTGTGGCCACATTTCAAAATAAAACTAGGCTTTTTGAGAGTTCAGCAGTTTGAAAGAAGCTGCAGACATAAGTCCCACCTTGCTTTCAATTATGGTGCCACATCAATTCCCTTTCAACTGCTTGCAGTTCATTGGAGAAACAAGGAACTGCGAATGCTGCTTTGCAAAAAATGGAGCACAGAGCTGAAGTAACTCAGTGGGTCAGGCAGCATCTCTGGAGAATATGGATAGGTGACGAATATGGGTCCCACAAAACTGCACCAATCTGGGCTCGATTCAGAGTAGCCTATTCTGAGACATTTAAAAACATTTAAATTTGGTAAATAAACTATTTTTAAATTTATAAGTTGGAACTACATGAAAAAGTTTGTTCACACAAACTAATTCCATCTTCCCCAATCTCCCCCGCCCCCCTCCTTCTTTCCCCTCCTCTACCCCTCTCCATTCCCCCCACTCTTTGGTACACCTTTGGTAATTGTTCTTTCTTATCGCTCTTTGTGCTTCTGACAGTACTGTGCCATATCGAGTGATTTTTATGTGTTTACTGCTTTGTGGACAAAAGAAGCTTCTGAACATCAGTAATCCGTACCTAGGGACAACCTCTACAGTTATGATACCATTATTCTGTTGCCACTGTACTTAGGGATGCCATTCACATTTAGTTTTAACTTTTTATCAGATCGGGAGCGACAGAATTCAGGTCAAGGCTCACCAGCATCATCGGAGAGGATTCCCAGCCCACAGTCTCCCTTAAACAGTTCTACAAAGTCTAAACCAGAGCAGCCAGTTGTGGTACTTAAGGTAAAAATTAAATAGATTTTCCAAATATTCTTGTCATCATTTTAAAGTATTTTTTGAGGCATAAGTCTTCTTCCTTCAGCACTGTTCTGTGTTTTATGTTTTACGTATTACTTACCTAATTTGGAGGCATTGGCAGCTCGAGATTCTGCTGTGTTAATGGTTTACTCGGTGCAATGGGAAAATGTTACTTTATCCATGTCTGAGTTCAGGCAGTCTCAAGCTTCCTCTGTTTTTGCCACTGCAGTTCTGTTTTGGAAAATGTTAGTTCAGTAAATAAACTGCAGACTTTAATTAAAATTTAACAATGATTTAATGAAGTTGAAAATGATTGATAGGATTATCTTTCTGATTGGTGCACTGTTAAGAACATACAGGCATCTTTCTGATCTTAACTTAAACTTCTTTCTCCTTCTTACATGCACAGAGGAGAGACGGTGAGAGTTAGTGACCAACAGACTCAAATGAATGTGCTATTGGCTTCTACTTTTCCTTGCTCTGTTTTTTGCCTTAATTGTAGACTCCAATGGGTGAAATGTAAATCAGGAAATAACATTCTAAAATAAAGGTATTTGTACATGAGTTGCCGAAGGCAGTAATCCTCCGTGCTGCTACATACCACTGAGCTTAAATATGTAACTCTATTTAGAAGGAAACTGAATTTTTTAAATGCCAGAATAGGTCATGATTTTATGTTGCATTGAAAGAATCGATCTGTTATGGACAAAATACCGAAGATGGAGGCTCTTCTTTGTCATTGTCAGATATGCCAGGATTTATGGAATTTGTAGCCATCTTTGCTGGCTCTCTGGACTGACGACACTAGGTTTTGATTAACCTAATGGTACCTTTTCTCATAGCATCACTAATGTGCTTTGGTTAATATGTTTCTGATAAGTATTTAACTCTATGGCTAATCAGTTATTAAATGTGTTACTTTGGTCTGCATTCCTGCTTTCTTCAGGAAGAACCTTTTCATTAATCTCTCAACTAATTATATAATATTTCTTACCTCTGCCTTGAAATCCTGATCTACTTGATATTCTACTGGTGATATTTGTTTAATTGCTTCAATGTTAGTGTAGAGAGGTGGAGGGTTGCTTTGCGAAATTTAGCGGAGTGACAAGAAGTAAATAACAATTAGTACAAACATTTGAGAGAGACAGTGGCACAGCAGTAGAGTTGCTGCCTTACAGCATCAGAGAACCAGGTTCAATCCTGACTACGGGTGCTGTCT
Organism: Malacoraja senta; assembly: GCA_038087875.1. Taxonomy (NCBI): domain Eukaryota; kingdom Metazoa; phylum Chordata; class Chondrichthyes; order Rajiformes; family Rajidae; genus Malacoraja; species Malacoraja senta. Next base: position 21,844,576 of record CM075980.1, read on the forward strand.
GTACGGAGTTTGTACGTTCTCCCTGTGACCTGTGTAGATTTTCTCTGGGAGCTCCGGTTTCCTCCCACACTCCAAAGACGTAGAGGTTTGTAAGGTAATCGGCTTGGTAAAATTGTAAATTGTCCCTAGTGTGTGTAGGATAGTGTTAGTGTGAAGGCTCGCTGGTCGGAGGGCCTGTTTCCGTGCTGTGTCTCTAAACTAAACTGTAATATCTGGAGTAAAATGAACCACTGAAAAAATAGATAGGTAATGATCAAAGTCCCCTTCATTTTAAATTTGTGTTATTTCGTGATGATCAATTCTATCTCTGTCCGTCATAGTTTTATAAACCTCTATAAAGTCAATCCTTTGCCTGGAGCCTTCTAGTGAGCATAATCTCAGTTTTATAACTACAGCCCTCCATTCCGGGAAACTTCTATGCAAACCATTTTACTCTCCTTGTGCTTCCCCATCCTTCCTGTAGTGTGGTGACCAAAACTCTACTTAATAAATTTAGGTTTGGGAGGTGCTGTAAAGAAACCGTGTCAAGTTTTAGGTACATAGAACAATACTGCACAGGTACAGGCCCTCTGGCCCACAATGTCCATGCTGAACATGATGCCAAGTTAAACTCACTTTTGCCTGCACGTGTTACATGTCCCTCCATTCCCTGCATTTCTATGTGCCTATCCAAAAGCCCCTTAAAGGCAACTAACGTATCTGCCTCCACCACCACCCCAGGCAGCGTATTCCAGGCACCCACCACTCTGTGTAAAAAGAATTGGTCCACATATCTCCTTTAAACATTGCCCCACTTACCTTATAGCTACACTCTATGGTATTTGACATTTCCACCCTGTGAAAAATGTTCTGACTGTCTATCTTCCCTCAGCTTTCAACGCTCCAGGGAAAATAAACCAAGTTTGTCCAATCTCTCCTTATAACTACTACCTTCTAATCCAGGCAGTATTCTGGTAAACCTCAACTCTACCCTCTACAAAGCCTCTATATGGGGTGACACGAACTGTGCATCATATTGCAAATGTAGCCTAACCAAAGTTCTTTGAAACTTATCCCATTTTTTATTCACCTGTCTTACTCTTATTTTGATCTAGTGAACGTTATTTATTATAATATAGTTGCAGTAAAACATGATTGCTCTATTTTACAACAGAGTCGAAGAATGACCCATATTTCAGCAGAACAGAAAAGACGATTTAACATCAAAATGGGTTTGATACTCTTCATAGCCTGGTGACCACTTTAAAATGTCAGTCTAACATAAAACCGGTAAGTTGGTTGACTAATTTCCTATCTTTCTTTATGCGTCTGTCAGGAGCTAGACACAAACAAGGTGCAGGCAAAAATCATGGAAAAGCTACGAGAGATGAGAACACTTGACAGTCAGGTCACTGATCTCTTTTGGTTCAGGGTTAAGAAACAATAGATTGAAAAGCAGTTTGTGTACGTTAAAAGTTTTAGTGGCTGATTAAGTCTGGATGTATTTTGCCGGCACAGAAGTGGCAACATTTTGCCAGTTGATTTTCTTTGTAATGATGCTGGAGGATGGTGATTATGATGTTGTTGTTGGTACCTTAAAACGTGGAACTCTGTACACATGGAACAGTCATAGAGTCCACATACAGAATCACAGATACAGAACACTGCTCTGTGCCTACACTAAGAATTCCATTTCGCATGCACGGAATCCAAATGTGTGTTCGGAATTGGGGAACCCAAACCTAGCAATGCTTTGCTCTTTCTGTTCTGGTCTAATCCATTAACAAATCTTTGCCTTTTTTTGTTTACGTCTGATAATAAAGGTGCTAGTTCTTTCAGTTTCCTGAAATAATACGGCTCAGAAAACTGTTTTGATGTCTATGTCTCGTGTAAATCTGGAAAGATCTTTTCTAAGTCATACAATCTACTAATACAATCATACAATCTAGATTTATAGACCACTGGGATCTCTTCTGGGGTAGGAGTGACCTGTACAAAAGGGACGGGTTACACCTTAACTGGAGGGGGACCGAAATTCTGGCAGGCAGGTTTGCTAGGGCTACACGTGTGGGTTTAAACTAAATAGTGGGGGGGAGGGATTGATAAATTGGGAGTATAAAGATTGAGTTGAAGGGGAAGTGACTACAGGAAAAATTACAAAAGATTCTCGAATTAATGGGAAAGAAAGCTCGAGAATGGACAACAGAGTAAGGTCAGGGCCAATTGCGAGCGGTGCGAGGGGGGAAGTGAGTACGGAGGTCAAAGTGCTGTATATGAATGCACGAAGTATAAGGAATAAAGTGGACGAGCTTGAGGCTCAGTTAGAAACTGGCAAGTATGATGTTGTGGGAATTACTGAGACATGGCTGCAAGAGGACCAAGGCTGGGAACTGAATATTCAAGGGTATACCTCCTATCGAAAAGACAGACAGTGGGCAGAGGGGGTGGGGATGCCCTGTTGGTGAGGAATGAAATTCAGTCCCTTGCAAGGGGTGACATTGAAACAGGAGATGTGGAGTCAGTAGTGATAGAACTAAGGAATTGTAAGGGTAAAAAGACCCTAATGGGACTAATCTATAGGCCCCCAAACAGTAGCCTGGACACAGGGCGCAAGTTGAATCAGAAGTTAAAATTGGCATGTAGCAAAAGTAATGCTGTGGTTGTTATGGGAGATTTCAACATGCAGGTAGACTGGGAAAATCAGGTTGGTACTGGACCCCAAGAAAGGGACTTTGTAGAGTGCCTTCGTGATGGATTCTTAGAAAAGCTTGTATTGGAGCCTACCAGGGAGAAGGCAATTCTGGATTTAGTGTTATGTAATGAACCAGATTTGATAAAGGACCTCGAGGATAATGAGCCATTAGGAGGCAGTGACCATAACATGGTCAGGTTTCATCTATAATTGGAGAGGGAGAAGGGTAGATCGGAGGTGTCAGTGTTGCAGTTGAATAAAAGGACTATGGGGCCATGAGGGAGGAGCTGGCCAAAGTTGACTGGAAAGATACACTAGCAGGGATGACAGTGGAACAAAAATGGCAGATATTTCTAGAAATAATACAGAAGGTGCAGGATCAGTTCATTCCTACGAGGAAGAAAGATTCCAAGGGGAGAAAGGTCCGACCATGGCTGACAAGGGACGTCATGGACAGTATAAAAATTAAAGCGAAGACGTACAACGTAGCAAAGATGAGCGGGAAGCAAGAGGATTAGGTAATGTTTAAAGAACAACAGAAGCTAACCAAAAAGACAGTACGGGAAGAAAAGATGAGGTACGAAGGTAAGCTAGCCAAGAATATAAAGCAGGATAGTAAAAGCTTCTTTAGGTATGTGAAGAGGAAAAAAATTAGTTAAGACCAAAGTTGGACCATTGAAGACCGAAAAAGGTGAATTTATTATGGGGAACAAGGAAATGGCAGATGAGTTGAACAGGTACTTTTGATCTGTCTTCACTAAGGAGGACACAAACAATCTTCCTGATATAGTATTGGCCAGAGGATCTGGGGTGACGGAGGGACTGAAGGAAATCCACATTAGGCAGGAAATGGTGTTGGATAGACTGATGGGACTGAAAGCTGATAAATCCCCAGGACCTGATGGTCTGCATCCCAGGGTACTTAAGGAAGTGGCTCTAGAAATCGTGGATGCATTGGTGATAATTTTCCAATGTTCTGTAGACTCAGGATCAGTTCCTGTGGATTGGAGGGTAGCTAATGTTATCCCACTTTTTAAGAAAGGCGGGAGAGAGAAAACAGGGAATTATAGACCAGTTAGCCTGACAACGGTAGTGGGGAAGATGCTGGAGTCAATTATAAAAGATGAGATAGCCGAACATTTGGATAGCAGTAACAAGATCGGTCCGAGTCAGCATGGATTTACGAAGGGGAAATCATGCTTGACTAATCTTCTGGATTTTTTTGAAGATGTAACTAGGAAAATGGACAAGGGAGAGCCAGTGGATGTAGTGTACCTGGACTTTCAGAAAGCATTTGATAAGGTCCCACATAGGAGATTAGTGGGCAAATTTAGGGCACATGGTATTGGGGGTAGAGTGCTGACATGGATAGAGAAGTGGTTGGCAGACAGGAAACAAAGAGTAGGGATTAACGGGTCCCTTTCAGAATGGCAGGCAGTGACTAGTGGGGTACCGCAAGGCTCGGTGCTGGGACCGCAGCTATTTACAATATACATCAATGATTTGGATGAAGGGATTCAAAGTAACATTAGCAAATTTGCAGATGACACAAAGCTGGTGTCAGTGTGAACTGTGAGGAGGATGCTATGAGAATGCAGGGTGACTTGGACAGGTTGGGGGAGTGGGCAGATGCATGGCAGATGAAGTTTAATGCGGATAAATGTGAGGTTATCCACTTTGGTAGCAAAAACAAGAAGGCAGATTACTATCTAAATGGCGTCAAGTTGGGAAAAGGGGAAGTGGGGGTCTGGGGGTCTTTGTACATCAGTCTATGAAAGTAAGTATGCAGGTACAGCAGTCAGTGAAAAAAGCGAATGGTATGTTGGCCTTTATAACAAGAGGAATCGAATATAGGAGCAACGAGGTCCTTTTGCAGTTGTACAGAATCCTAGTGAGACCACACCTGGAGTATTGTGTGCAGTTTTGGTCCCCTAATTTGAGGAAGGACATTCTTGCTATTGAGGGAGTGCAGCGTAGGTTTACAAGGTTAATTCTCGGGATGGCGGGACTCACATATGCTGTAAGAATGGAGCAGCTGGGCTTGTACACTCTGGAGTTTAGAAGGATGAGAGGGAATCTCATTGAAACATATAAGATTGTTAAGGGCTTGGACACACTAGAGGCAAGAAACATGTTCCCGATGTTGGGAGAGTCCAGAACCAGGGGCCACAGTTTAAGAATAAGGAGTAAGCCATTTAGAACGGAGACGATGAAACACTTTTTCTCACAGAGAGTGGTGAGTCTGTGGCATTCTCTGCCTCAGAGGGCGGTGGAGGCAGGTTCTCTGGATACTTACAAGAGAGAGCTAGATAGGGCTCTTAAAATAGCGGAATCAGGGGATATGGGGAGAAGGCAGGAACGGGGTACTGATTGGGGATGATCAGCCATGATCACATTGAGTGGCGTTGCTGGCTCGAGGGGCCGAATGGCCTACTCCTGCACCTATTGTCTATTGTCTAAGAATATGAATTTCATGAACTGAATTTGGCCCACAGGCAACCTAGTTAAAAATATGTAACTGGATAATGTTCAAGAACTACACGATTGAGGTAGAATCTTTGGCGAATAATCGAAATGATGGATATTATGCAGTGTTTTTTTTGTGATGGTACGACATACTGACACCTCTTTAAAAAGTTAAACTAAATTTTTCCATTGTAAGTATTTTTGATATTACACAAAGATTACTAAATGTAAAAAAAAGTAAAATTTACTAATTAAACTATACATATAACAGATTAAGTAGGTTATAGGATGGCAATCTGCCATGGACACTAAACAGCAAGGAATGATATGGGTGCCATTTTGTCTACAAGAAATCACTGATGTTGTGGATCCCAGGTTTTGTTTTTAAGTTTTAAATGAATAAGTTCAAGCATAAAATTAATCACATCGTGCATAATGTGAATTTGATAATTTCCTTGTGCATGCATGATGCTCCTACACAAGAAGAACATATAATGCACGTGTGTAAGATTAAACACACCCAATAGTTGTGCTGCAAAATTGAATTGCAGCAATGCATTTACCTGTGGATTAAACCTGCATTATTTAAAGGGATCATCAGTCACTGACAGGTAAGAGCTGAATTTAATATCACTTTCATTTGATGCTGGGGATGGAGTGTCCTGCATGGCCAGAATTAGGGGAAGGGGAAGAATTATTTATCAGAAGAACCTAGGAGGTTTCTACCCACCAATCCAACCTCTTCTCAACCACCACACACACTCCAACCCCAACCATTAACATCTTAAGAATCTTCCAGGACCATGTTCCCGTATCTTGCAAACAATTCATCCAAAGGCTGTTTTCCAAGGCAGTAGTGACAGAGATGGGTCAACTTTTCCAGTCAAGAGTTCCTGTATACAGCCTGTGGGAGTGGCAATCATTGTCAGCAAAATCTGTTTAGTTCCTAGCATTCCAAGAAGTGGCACCTGATATTTCCAGTGTGCAGCAAGTCACTCTGTGTAGGGAGTAATGCAGCCTACCTGCTCAGGGAGGAATTCATTTTCTCCTCCATACTGAACAGGCATCTGGATTTGCTCAAATATGGTCTTGTGTGTTGGTCTACAGTTCTTTATGAATCTGAATCTCTTCATGCACCACATTATGTACAGATGGTACGTAATCATTCACATCCAAGTAACAGGAAATGACTCGCAGTGTATCCGTTATCTGTATCTACTACATTTTAGCTGTCTCCGTAAATGGACTAAAGACTATTTTGAACAAGTGCTCCCCTCTTTATCCTTCATTAGTGCTGCTTGCTGGAGTGCACAATTACAATCATCGCTATTGGGTCACAAGGACCTTAATGCAGAATGCCATCAAGGTCCTTGAGATTGCTACTGGACTTCTGTGTAGCCGTGTTTGCTTACATCATCAGGGCAGGAAGTGGGAAAACAAGTTTGCTGGTGTCAGGTGGTACAAAGTCAGATCTCCAAGCTGAACGGATGTGCTCAGCACATGTTCTATGCAAGATTCCAGCACCTGCGCTTCCTTGTGTATCTGTGCTTTACGGATCTATGGTTTGTTTGAGGATCCCACTCCATTGTCTCTGGCATAAGCAAAAAAAGTAAACCATGCCCAAAATCAGCAAGATGCCGACAGCATGTACTTGGATATTTTTTGGCAAGTTATTATCATGCATTATATTCCTGGAGAAAACAAAACAAAGTTTCACCATTTCCCTGCCAATGCCATGACCTATACTGTTAGCCATTCTATCATCTTGCAACTCTCACCCCCGCCCCCCTCCCTCACACACTACTTTCCAAAATGTCTTGGGAATCAGCATTGATTAGAAGGTGGAATTCAAACCCCATGGCATTCTAGCTGCACAATATATTGTGGCTTTAAAAAAAATGTTTTTATAGGAAGCACAAGAAACTACAGATGCTTAGAATCTTGAGCAAAACACAATGGGCTGGAGGAGCTCAGCAGGCCAGGCAGCATCTGTGGAGAGAATGGCACGGACATGATATTTCTGTGCCGTGACATTGAAAGTCTTATTTTTTGACATCATGTTAAATTGAAGAAAAGAGAAGAATACAAAAAGTAAAGAGAATCTGACTGGGGGGAGAAATAAGACTCAGGAAGTTCCTAGTATTGAAATTAATTTAGCTTGTATTTTCAACGGCAGCTTTTGTGTCCTTTCTTGTAGATCAGCAATGCAGTCACTCTGCAGAAGACCGTGGAATACATAGCAAAGCTGCAGCAGGAGAGGTCACAGCTGCAGGATGAAGCAAAGCGTCTCAGGGAAGAAATTGAAGAGCTTAATGTTTCAATCAGGTGGGTTAGCAGATTTATTTGACTGAGACACAAGGGGCTGCGGATGCTGGAATCTTGTGCAAAACACAAAGTGCTGGAGAAACTCCGGTAAGACAGCATCTGGGGAGGGAATGGACAGGCAGCGTTTTGGGTCAGGACCCTTCTTCGGAATCATTTATTTATTTGTGTTTATTTGATAGTTTATAAAGTCGTTTATCGTTCAGATTTAATTATAAATCGTCATTTTGAAGATTACCTTCTCGATCACAACTTCATGAAAAATGATTATAATATGTCAAATTGCAGTATACATTTCACCAACTACTTTATTTCAAACATCAGATTAAAATGGAGATTAGATGGATTACAGTATTCTTACCATTGCAAAAAAATTGAAATGTTGTTCTTCATATTTTATTATATATTGAGTGTGTCTATCTAGCCCTGCTCTCATTAGTCATAACTGCTGTCTATTTCATGTCATCTTGGGTAGTAAAGATATTCAGTGGATTCTTTACTTCAGAATCTTTCCTGTCTATCACTAGGACAAGATGTGATACCATTGACCATTGAGTCGATCGTTCTCTAGCTTCCTCTAGCCACAGGGACAAACTTCCATTCTACTTTCATTCCTAGCCCTGAACTTGCATCCTCAATTGCTCTGCTATTTCAGATATGCATAATTCTAACCATATTTGCACTAAGCTGTTCATCACCAACTTCTTTTACTGCCCCATGTTGGCTGATATTCTGAACAGCTGTCTGTCATTTAGTACTGCTTCTCTCTCCTTGAAATCAACTGTTGTTAACTTTTCTAAAAAAAAATCCACATCCTGGAATAGATCGGGTAATGCAGAGTCTTTTGCCCAGAGTAGGTAAATTGAGAATCAGAGGACATGGGTTTAGGGAAGGATTTAATAGGGACCTGAGGGGCAACCTTTTAACACAAAGGGTGGTGGGTACCTGCAAGATAAATGCACTGAATTGATGAGTACTTACTTTCTACTGTACATATTTTGAGATAGAAATTGGCTGTGGTGATAAATTTATTTAACCCAAATAATCAATAGTAATTTATAATGTTTTTCAGTATCAGTCAGCAGCAACTCCCTGCCACTGGTGTCCCAATAACACAGCAACGATTTGATCACATGAGGGAACTGTTCGATGAGTATGTCAAATCACGAACACTTCAGAACTGGAAGTTTTGGATTGTATCCTTTTGAATGCAGCAAGTTGAGAGATTTTATGTTTCATGGGGTAGAATTGTAAATCGCCCAAAATTGAGTAAATCATAAAAGAATAAAGATTTTTTTTAGCAGGTTTCATCCTGAACAAAGAATGTCCGTGACATTTTACAATGGTTTTACAACCAGGCATCTACAAAAACTACTCTCAGCTTTTGATTCGATTAATGATCATGTCATTATACCTTCCAAGCCATTTGTGATCTTAAAACAGCTCCTCAATAGAAGTTGTACTTTTAAATGCACAACCTTAAAAGCTTTTGAATATTGGAAGAAGTGTCTTTCCTTCACAAGATTGAAAGCTGGAATTCCAAGGCTCATGGTTGTAGGGAGTCTGATGTTATATTAGTTTACTTGTGCTCTTTGGCACACTATCTAATCTTACACTGTGTCTGTCACCTGGATGTCAGCATTAAGCTCAGTCGCACAGATTTGCTTGAAACCCATCGCTGATTGCAAGAACCACTAGGTTGCTGCAGTTGTAATAGGGAAATACTGAATTCCTTAAAACATTTAACGAGTTTCATAATGTTTTAATAGCCATATAGATTAAAGTGTTTAATGACAGTAACATTAAAAAATATGATCCTTAACTCACCAATCAGTTCAGCATAATCATTAAACCATTGTTTGACTCTTTTAATACTATGGTTACAAGCACAAGTTTAGATGATTTATGCAAGTCAACATTGTCCTGGTGGATCGGCTATCAGCACTGTTCTCTACCTGTTCTTTCGACCAAGTAAGTCAGCTAAGAGTTGAAGGTTGATGTAAACTATGCCTTGATTTTTCTTGATCTGTGAATAGAAGGAGATTTAAAAAATTGACAAAATCCAGGCATGGACTCTTAAGGGGCACGAGTAACTCGTGGATGCCAGGTAACAACTGACAGGGTTGAACCATTTTGCCTTGACGTTCAACAGCATCATCCCAACTTGAATCTTCCTCCACGATTATCCTCGGGTAGAGAGCCATCATTCAGCAGACATTGGCTGACTCCCCAGCCTAGGATAATCAGGAAGGAAGATTCAACTTGAGAGTATGCTATTGTAGAACATTTGCAGGAAGATTATGATCATAATAACACATTCTAAACACATCATTGTTTAAAATATCACTGGCTCTGTATGTAGATATGTATTTTATTCCTTTTAAAAATTAATTAGTTAAATTACTAGGGTGATTTCAGTAATGAGTGTCTGGGGTAGTGGTTGCACTGTGATCTGCTTCTTGATCATTGTGGAGCTGCGAGCATCTAAGCAAGTAGAGGGTATTTCAACATATTCCTGGCTTGTGTAATGTGAATGCTTCCACTTCTTTCATCAATTGTATTTCATCAATGATCTTCCTTTCATCATTTGTCAGAGTTAGGAATATTTATTGATGGGGCTGTAATGTTCAATTCCATTCGTAACTCCCCAGCAAATGAAGTTGTCCATACCTGCATGCAGTGATTCGGGTACAGGTTTATAAATGCCATTTAAACTCATGCCACAACCATGCCTGGCAGTGACCATCTCCAACAAGGATATCTAACCACCTTCCCTTGATATTCAATAGCATTACCATTGCTGGGATCCATCATCATGTTTTGACTCACCACCGGGTTAGAGCTTGATGACACCTTCCTTCTTGCAGCATGAGTGGCAGTGTGGAAAACATTAACACATAAAACACATCGATCAGAAAGTCCTATTGACACATTTAAAACTTAAAATTTCCAACAAGTTGGAAGCTTTGGTGTTACATTTAGCATGTTCAGTTTTTTCCATAAGAGCCTTTTGATCTTGGTACGTAAGATCATCAGAAAGTAGATTTTTTTTTCTCAACTTATCTTGGTCTACGTTGTTCATTTTAGGGAAATTTGTAGTTACTTCGTGTCCTGCAAAGGAAATCTTGTATTGAATTGCTGTTTGCATAAGCAGTTGAATGATTGTTGCAGGTTTGATAAATCAAAAATCTAATTTCAATTTCCCTTTATTTGATTTAGTGGTACTGAGCACACTTCGTCACCTAAGTACTACCACATCGATTCTGTCTGATCCAACACTGATGCCTGAACAAGCTATTCAAGCTGTCAATCAGATCAGTAAGAGCAGTGGGGAATCATAGCATCTACACCTGATGGCATTTCCTGTGACATGTGGAAGTCTCATGGTTGAAGATAGTCCTTCTGGTGGAAAAGCACAGAAATGCTTTTCATCCCTCTCTTCCTCTTTGTGACTTTTGCACTTTAATTATGAAAGCTGTGATCTAGAAGGTTAGGCAACCTGAAGTTTAATACCGGGTCTTAAACACTTGTTCTTCATCAAGCCTTCTGATTTATTAATAAATCCAATAATTAACTACGAAAGATAAGTTCCAAAATCATGGAAACTATTATTACCTATAAGTGTCATTGCTGCATGCTAAATTTCCTGTGTGATGCATTACAATTCCTAGTAGCACAAGCAATATTTAAGTTTTTTTTCTGTATTAAACAGAAAATATCAGTGAAGTGCAGAGCTTCAGCCTGTGTCACTTGTAGTGTGTGGGGAAGGAAGATGGCAGAAATGTGGAGTACATTGTTAATAATGTATGCTGGCTGTTTTTAGCATTATTGGTTTTGAAGATTAAGGATAAGGTTAACCATTACCCTCTCATTAATTTGCTTTCATACTCTGCATCAAATTTTTGATTATGAATACTTAGTTTAATTTTTAGCTTCAAAGCTACAGTTTCTCGCAGCTCATTTTACTTTCTTATTGTATTAACATGAGCGTGGGATTACGTTCTCCTGATGAAGTAACAGAAGGTTTATCTATTAGTAATTTAACATCCCTCTTCTGTGCATTGGTCTCATGATCAAGAAGAAAGTAATACTCAGGTACACACAAGTTGCATACGCTATGAATAGTAATAAGATGTTGTTTGTAATAAATGAAAGCCTCAAGTGAAAAAATCAGTTCATGTAGTTCATTGTAAATTGCTGTTAAAATTTACGTGTAATTTATTTAAGGGAAGTCACCTCAAGGGTGATACTTTTTGGATACTTCCAACAGCGTTTTTTTTTGTTTGAACTTCATTGCTTTAGTCCTACCCATTTGATTTATTCTTTCCCAACAAGCTTTCTGAAAAACATGAAGATTGTACATTAAAAACCAAAGACAATACTTCACTGGTGTAAAAGCAGATGCTTTTGCATTGAGTTTCCATTCTACAGTGAGCAGGCTTGAATAACATTAAATGGATAATGTTTATTAATGCAGATCAGTGCATGGATTCACCTGTTATGTTGTGAGAAAGAAAAACAAGCACATTTGTTCGAACATTTTCATTGTTGCCTCAAGAAATAAAATCTTTCCTTTGCAGAAAATTAAATTGTTTTGTAAATGATGTGACAGAAAGCATTAATTCTGTTGTGATTATATGGGGCTACAGAAAACCAGGTGATATTCAATGTAGATTCTGTAAACAATTTGTGCAAAATCTGAAACTTGATTGGTGTACATAATTGTTTTAGGCTTCTAGTGCTACCTACAGATTGTTCTATTTAGAACCATGATGTATTTATGCTTCATTTATATTTTATTAAATAAAATAGAAACCAATTCTACATTTGACCTTTCATTTCAGTGGTCATTTGATTGAATCTACATATACTTGCAGTGGATGCCGGATTATTCATGAAAGGTTTATGCTTTAAAATGTTTTGAAGTGCACGCCTCTAGTTTGCTCAGTCAAATGTTCTGGTGGTATTAAGTCTACAGAATAAGATAGTCTTGGGGTTACTGAGTTAGCTGCTGTCAGCTAAGTCATTTGCAGATTGCTGTATTGTGCTGGATGATTTGTCAAGGCAATGGTATGTTCGGTGCAGTGGGGTCTGGGCACCAAGGTGGACCATGAGCATTCAGGTGACACGAGGAATGTCTTTGACATTTCCTCCATGGGTGAAAGGTTCTGACAGTCTACCCTCTCTAAGCCTCTCATAATTTTATATACTTCTACCAGATCTCCCCTCAGCCTCTGATGTTCCAAAGGAGACAATCCAAGTTTGCCAACCTCTCCTTATAGGTAATCCAGGCAACATTCTGATAAACCTCTTCAAATTGAATCATTTAATTTACATTGTCTTCCCAAATTCTTCCTGACAAAATGAACCACTGTATTAAATTGCACCAATGATATGTTTGTCCACTAGTCAGTCTGTGTTCTCATGAAAGCTATTTCTATCTGTCTTGCTGCTGTTATTTGTGGACTTTGAAATTATCTCCTGTATACTGGCTTCAACAGGAGCCATTATCTCAGATTAACTGATGGGGAACGCCATTGTATTCTGAGAAATAAGCATTCATCACATTTCTGCTTTCCGTCTCTTATCCAGTTTTGTATTGAATGGGCAATCGCCCTGTAAATTCATTGCTTTTCAATGGAAAGTGGAAAATTGCATGAAATGCCTACAATCGAGAAATAACTAGATAATGATCTTTTACGGTAACTCTTCAATCATCCAGATATTTTTTATCAAGAGTTTAACCAACCTTAGGCAAAGTTTATTCACATGTGAAATTTTTAGTATGTGATGTGACTCATATTAAAACTATATTTTAAATAATATTTTTTTATTTAAAAAAAAAAAAGGTGCCTAGCTGTTTACAACAAATTCCTCCTGGTTTCATGCTCAATGAAAAATATCAATTGAAAGATTTTTTAATGCATTATTCTTGATTTTACTAAATTTGTTTTCCGTAAAACATTTAAAAAATTCTAACAGCAGAGAAGCAAGCCATTTGGTCCATCGGGTCTGTGGTAGCTCCTAAAAGAGCAGTCTTGTCCATCTCCAGCCCTGTTCCATTTGCACTACCCAGCAATTGATTCCCTCTTAATTCCTTGCTGGTGGCACCAATTATTTTTCTATACAATTATGGGCAGTGAATTCCAGATCCTAATTATGTTTGTGTTAAAAATATATATTAAAACATTTTCCTTCAGTGACCACCTCAGAGACCCAGGGTCACATTTCAAGCTCTGGGCAAAACCTACAAGGCGGACGAGGCAGAAATGTGTCCCTGGGTCTCTGAGGTAGTCACTGAAGGAAAATGTTTCTCTCTCATTATTAACCTTATCTAAACCTTTAGCCTTGCACTTCTATTTAAGTCTCCTCAACATTATTTTTACTTCATCGAAAATAACCCTGATCTCTCCATCTAACCGTATAACATAAATCCCTCCATACCATCAATTGTTTTGGTATCTCTTTTCTGTACTTTCTGGAGGATCGCCACACCTTTTGTAATGTCTGGCCATCTGAAGTTATGCTACTAGTGGATATGTAAGGAACTACAAATGCTGGAACCTTACACAGAACACAGTGCTGGAGTAACTCAGCGGGTCAGGCAGCATCTCTGGAGGACATTGATCGGCGATGCTTCGGGTCAGGCCTCTTCTTCAGATGAATGGTCTGAAGCAGGGTCCCGACCTAAAACCTCCACAGATGCTGCCTGACACGCTGAGTTATTCCAGCACTTTGGGTTCTGAGTAGTGTTTTGTGTGACCGGGTAACTTCCCAGATTTTCAGATGCCCGTATATTTTACTAATCCCTCTCAACTCGCCTTCCATTTTCAATATCTGTGTCCATGTAAACAGTTTGTTCCTGCACATCCTTTGGAATTGTGCTGTTTAGTCCACATTGTCTCTTCTTATTCTCCTTGTCAAAGTGTATAAGTTCATACTTCACTGTATTAATTTTTATCTCTGTGCCTGATTTCCTCCTCACCATCCATTACCATTCCAAGCCCTTCTTCATCTGCATATTTTGAAACTTTACCCTGTGGACCCATGTCCATATCATTAATGTATGTCAACAAAAAAAAGTGGTCCCAACACTGCCTCTCGGAAGAGAATACCACCACTTAACATCTTTCTGTCTGAAAACAATTATAGTCCAATACTCTCAGCTTTCTCTTTCAAATTATTTTCCTTTCCTTGCTTATCGTGACTTTTTAACTCATGGGATTTTGAAAATCTTTGTAGATGATATTATTTTCCTTGATGAAGACTAAAACAAAGTACTTATTTAATATTACAGCTTTGCTGTCTATTGCATGGCAAAGATTAGCTCCAATTGGCCCCACCCCTACTCCTAAAACTAATTTACTACTTCTGTACCTATCGAAGACTTTTGTGTTTCCTTTCGTGTTAGCTGGCTTCTCTTCTGATTGATTGTCATATCTTTCCTGTTGCTTCTTCTCTCAATTTAGTGTATTTGGTGTTGTCCTTTGTCGATATACTTGCTTTGATTGTTTGAAAGATGCTGCATGGAAACAGGCCCTACGACCCACCAAGTCCATCAAACACCCGTTCACAGTAGTTCTATGTTAGTCCATTTTTGCATTTACTCCCACACACAAAGGAGAATTTACAGAGGCCAGTTAACCTGAAAACCCGCATGTCTTTGGGATGTGGAAGGAAACCAGATCAGCCGGAGGAAACTCATATAGTCACAGGGAGAACATGCAAACTCCACACAGACAGCACCTGAGGTCAGGATCGATCATGGGACTCCAGCACGGTGAGGCAGTAGCTCTTCCAGATGCGCCACTGTACCACCCTTTGTGCGTCTTTCAGCATCTTTTCTATTGTCTTCAACACTCAGGGATCTCTGGCTTTGGTACGTTTCTCTTTCCCCCTGGTGGGGAGAGAATGACACTTTCTGTTACAGTTTATTCTAGCCCGGTCCCATCTTGTCAAAGTTAGAATTTCTCCCTGCACTGTTGACTACTAATCTAAACCTTGTGGTCCAATGATCACAGTTCCTATGTGTTTTCCCACTTGTTTATCTGACTGACCTTGCTCCCTGCAACTAGATCCAACAACATTCCCATCAGAAACTGCTGGAGGAACTCAATGGGTGAGGCAGCATCTGTGGAGGGAATGGACAGGGCGAATAAGGGTCCCGACCTGAAACGGCTTCTGCCCATTCCCTCTACAAATGCCGCCTGACCAACTGAGTTCCTCCATCACTGTGTTTTGCTTAAGATTCCAGCATCTGCAGCTTCTTGTGTCTCCAATTGGGTCAAGAACATACTAATCAAATGCAAGGTACACTGTTGCACAAAAGTACACCGAATCTACTGTGAAAAAACAAAGCACCTTAACATGTAAACTTGTGCCTCTTGCAGACTTCTCCTATTCCCCTTGATAGCCAAGTCTTTGAGCCAAACTTTCACTTCCATTCTCCTACTTGTGCTTTGCCAGCTTCCCTTGGCGTGCATCAGTGTTATGTGTCTCAACTATGCCTTAGTTTAGTTTAGGTTTATTATTGTCATGTGTACCGAGCTTCAGTGAAAAGCTTTGTTTTGCATGCTCTTCAATCAAATCAGATAATGCTATACATAAATACAATCAAGCCAAACACAAGTACAATAGGTAGAGCAAAGGGGAAGATACATAGTGCAGAATATAGTTCTCAGCTTTGTAATGCACAGTTCAAAAGACTGTTCAATGTCCACAATGGGGGTAGAGGTGAATTGGACAGTACCCTAGCTTATTGAAGAGCTGTTCAGAAGCCTGATTCCAGAGTGGAGGAGTTCGGTGGTGTGCGCTTTCAAGCTTCTGTAACTTCTGCCCAACAGAAATAGGGAGTTCAACATTACTTTCAGTCCTTGGGTAAAGAGGCTTTTCCTAAATTCATTTTTGAATATATTGATAACTTCTTTTATAACCTTTTTTTCCCACTACATTTAGAAGTATTTCCACTACATACATCCAGTATACATCAAATAGCTTCTCTTGTGCCTCACGTTAGCCTTTTTAATTGGAGGAAAACCCCCCAACCTGTTGAATCATTTGTGGAGCCTTTTGATTTCCAGTTTGCGAATATCTACACATTTCCCAGTGCCTATACATATTGTTTCGAAGAAAATGTGACCATTGCAGTCCACAGCTTTCACAGGTTCAGAATAATTGAGGACAACTCATAGAGTCATACAGTATGGGCAAGGCCTTTTGGCCTACCACATTTGAGCTGATACTTGCACTAATCCCATTTTATTCTCTCTGCATTCCTTTGGCCCAATCAACCTAACCTTTGGGATATGGGAGAAAACTGGTGCCCAGATGAAACCCATGCATTTACAGGGAGAATGCGCGTACCCCAACGAGACAGTATCAGAGATCAGTAACAAATCCATGTGGTGTAAAATCCAACTGTAGAATATCTTTAAAAATTAAAATCTTAAGTCTCATTTCCCCATGTGTGCTTTATTGCTAAATTTGACATCTTAAATATATGTATATCATCTTTTACCATCGTGAGCAATATATGGTCTGTAATTATGACTAAATTAAGCAATAATTGACCCTCAAATTCTGCAGAAGAAACTTGCTGATGGGAATGTAAAATGAAGTTGCTGCTCTCAATTGCAATCTCCTATGCAATGTAACATATCCATTTGTTGAGCCCAATGCAATTTTAAATCAATACGGGACATTAATTTTTTGCATAGTGTTTCTACTGGTGTATGAGCCAGATCTGTAGAGGTAAGTTTTTGAGAGATCATAAGTGATTATCATTTAAATGTCAATTATTTTGCAAAATGATTGAATATAATATCTGTGTTGCTGCTTCTGCAAAGTTGAATTATTGGAGACATCTCTCCCACAGTTTGTGTAGCTGATCCATTTTTATTGTGTTTGTTACATGATGCCTGAAACCTGGTTATGTATTGGCATAATTTTAATTCGCAGTTGAATTTGAGTGTTGTAGGTCACATAAATTATAATTCTGACGCTGTTACCGGTTGTAACTATTTTGTTTGTATTTTATTTGCATAAACCCGAAGCACTTAAAGTGTAGTGCTGACTGTATATGAAGTGTACCTGTGCACGATCTGTGAAAATTGTTATGTTTTCATTGGATCATTAAATATATGAGCTCTTTTCTTAATGTTTGAAATCAACTTGATTAATGAACCTATTTGTTTGAAATATGTTTCTTTTGACTTTTCAGTATTTTGAATAATGTTGTAAAATGACTGCAATAACAATGCAAAGATAAAATGGTGCACATCTTATCATTGAGTTAAGCTTGAAGCAGATTGCAATTTATTTGAAGCCTTATTCGTGGCCTTTTGGTTGTCGTGGCTAAATGTGTGTACTATCTAGCATCTCATCAGTCAGATACAAAGTTTCTGGTTTGATTCAGCTAATTGAACTAGTTGTATCTGGTACAGAATCAGATATCAATTTATAGAGTCATACAACTTGGAAACAGGCCCTGGAGCCCAACCTTTCCACGTCAACCAAAATGCCACATCTTAGTCCCATTTGTCTGGGTTTGGCCCATATCCCTCTAAACCAGTGGTTCTTAACCTGGGGGTCAGGACCCCCATGGGGGATCGTTTGGGGCTTTACCGGGGGACATGAAGGGGTCATAAATAACATCTCCATTTGTTAAGCCCATTTTTTGGAACCTAACAAAGGTACATACCACATACAGTATTTTGTTTGCGTATGCGCATACGTATGCCAAATAGGTTAAGAACCACTGCTCTAAACCTTTCCTGTCCATATACCCGTCCATGTGTCTTTTAAATGTTGTCAGAGTACCTACCTCAACTATCTCCTCTGGTACCTCATTCCATATACCCACCACCCTCGAACTGGAAAATGTTGCCCCTCAGGTTTAGTTTAGTTTAGAGATACAACGCGGAAACAGGCCCTTCGGCCCACCGGGTCCGCGCCGACCAGCGATCCCTGCATATTAACACTATACTACACACACTAGAA
The DNA here is from genome assembly GCA_038087875.1 of Malacoraja senta. NCBI lineage: Eukaryota > Metazoa > Chordata > Chondrichthyes > Rajiformes > Rajidae > Malacoraja > Malacoraja senta. The sequence goes on from CM075980.1 coordinate 21,863,033, forward strand.
ACAATTTTTACATTTACCAAGCCAATTAACCGACAAACCTGTATGTCTTTGGAGTGTGGGAGGAAACCGAAGATCTCGGAGAAAACCCACGCAGGTCACAGGGAGAACGTACAAACTCCGTACAGACAGCACCCGGGTCTCAGGCGCTCCATTAGCAAATTTGCAGATGACACAAAGCTGGGTGGCAGTGTGAACTGTGAGGAGGATGCTATGAGAATGCAGGGTGACTAGGACAGGTTGGGGGAGTGGGCAGATGCATGGCAGATGAAGTTTAATGCAGATAAATGTGAGGTTATCCACTTTGGTAGCAAAAACAGGAAGGCAGATTACTATCTCAATGGCGTCAAGTTGGGAAAAGGGGAAGTACAACAGGATCTGGCGGACCTTGTACATCAGTCTATGAAAGTAAGCATGCAGGTACAGCAGGCAGTGAAGAAAGCAAATGGCATGTTGGCCTTTATAACAAGAGGAATCGAATATAGGAGCAAAGAGGTCCTTCTGCAGTTGTACAGAGCCCTAGTGAGACCACACCTGGAGTATTGTGTGTAGTTTTGGTCCCCTAATTTGAGGAAGGACATTCTTGCTATTGAGGGAGTGCAGCGTAAAGTGAAGCTCTGCATTCACCTTAACGCTTCCCCTCATGATTTTATCCAGAAAATAAGTAAGCTTGATCAATGAATGGTACTTTATTGTCATGTACCCAAGTACAGTGAAATTATTTGTTTGCATATTGTTCAGGAAAAATGTTACATAAAAAGGCACAGTCATACTTAAGTACAAGAATAATAGATTACACTGAGGCAGTACAAGAGTTGCCACATTTCCGACACCATCTTGTATCTTTAAAGTTCAGAGTGTTTAAAAATGTAGAGTCTTATCTTGACCTTAAAGGCCTGTTGTCCTGGTGCAGGAAGGTGTTTAAAAATGGACAAGATAAACATTATGTTTAAGAGGAACTGCAGATGCTGGAAAATCGAAGGTAGACAAAAATGCTGGAGAAACTCAGCGGGTGAGGCAGCATCTATGGAGCGAAGGAAATGGGCCACATTTCGGGCTGAAACCCTTCAGTCTGAAGAAGGGTTTCGGCCCGAAACGTTGCCTATTTCCTTCGCTCAATAGATGCTGCCTCACCCGCCGAATTTCTCCAGCACTTTTGACTACCTAAGATAAACATGTTAACTTTTATCCCTCAACATTGAGGTTGCAAGTCCCACACTATGGCTTGGTGTGTATAGGATTGAGTTGCTCCTGACAAAGACTAAATAATCTTTGGTCTTGTGATTGAAGAGCAGGCACTTGATTGAGGATTATAGGGCTCTTACCATCACTCTAACTGCACACTTAACATCTTAAGCAACCATCAGGAGAAAACTGATATTGAATAACAAAAGCTGCAAGCTATTGTTGCTAATGTCTACAATGAGCAGCTTAAAATTGAAATGCAAGTGACGGCAAAATTAAATTGTGCATGTTCACTTGAAAGACGGGGAAAATGATTACTTATATAATGAAAAGGAATCTCGGCAACATGACATTCTGGCAACAGTAAGCAAGTTGGGACAATTTCAAACGGAAAAAAAGCTCATGACGAATTTGGACCAACATTGAATCAGGATCCGTCTTAAACATCAAACATGAGGGTGGCCTTCAAGGAAAGATATTCTTTAGATGATGTGTTCAGAGGGTGAAATGCATGCAAGGTTACACCTCCCACATGTGGAGAGATGTTTCTCTTCTTTTATTACAAGAGAAAACTACAGTTTTCCCCCTAGTTTCCATCCCTTTCCATTCATTTGACAGGGAGATGTAGAAAATGTAGTGATCAGGCTATGTCAATACAGAGAGAAAAAACTTAAATATTACAGATGGATATCCTCCATCTGAACTGGACAGTTCCAAAACAACAAAGAAATTAAATTTAACATTGAGCCGTGTCTACGTTGGACCTCGTTAGAAGAGACTCGAGTGTTTTATTGTCATACCTACCAAAACAGAACAATGAAATTCTTACTTGCAGCAGCACAACAGGTTTGTAAACACAGTACTCAATAGATAATTTAATAAACAAACATAAAAAAAGTTCAATAAATAGATACATTTTAGAAAAAGCAATATTGTGCAAACAAAAAGCCCCAGATCCCTAGGTTAATCAAGGCAGTTCTGAGTTTATTTGGAGTTCATAGTGTTTGACAGCCTGATGTTTGTTGGGAAGAAACTATTCCTGAACCTGGACACTACAGTTTTCCGGCTCCTGTACCACTTTTCTGATGGCAGGATTGAATTGAGAGTCTGACCATGGTGGTGCGGGTCCTTGATCTTGGAGCTTTCATGAGGCAGCGCCACCTTTAGAAGACCTGCAGTGTCCATCTATTACTTCAATTTATTCCCATTGAGTCTATGCCTGCTCTCAGAGCAATCCCATTGCAGATGAGAAAATTAATGGGACAAGAAATGCCACTGACTTCCCAGAAAACAAATGCTCCCAAGGGTTCTCAGTGTTTATAAGTAAATGTAAGAGAGCATTCAGTAAACTGAGTTCAATTTAGAGAGAAGTACTTAAACTAGTCTTTGACGATCTATTATAATGACATTATTCTTTGCAGCTGAGGCTGTAGTTCCTTAGAATGTTAAGCCAGTGTTTATTGCCATAGGACAGAGGAATCTGAAGCTTGTGAAAAATCTCATTCTGAAAAAAATGCAGCCATAGTGAGAAAATGCCGATTTCTTTTTTTCTTGTTGCAAGCATTGTATCTTCTGAAGTGCAAGATAATGTTCTGGAGAACCTCCTCTTAAATGAGTGTGGGCAAAGCCCATAATTTCTGAACCCCAGGCAATTTGTAGAGATCTTTGCTGGTATAAGAGGTAACTCTATCATCCTATGATGATTTTGGTAACATACAGAGCCATGTAACATAGTGCTAGAAATGCTAACTTCATTTTGCTCTCCACAGCTGCTGTTGGACTTGCTGAATGTTTCCAACATTTTCTGTCTTTATTTAAGAATTATTTAAAGCAGATGTGAGATCACCTTTAAGTGGTTGAAATTGTGTAGTCATTGCTTGACTAGCCCAGTGCAGACACAAATGTGGTTGAGACACAAGAAAATACAGGTGCTGGATCTTGAGCAAAATACAAATTGCTGGAGGAACTCAGTGGGTCAGGCAGCATCTGTGGAGGGGATGGATGTATGTATGATGTTTTGGGTTGGAACCCTTCTTCAGACTGATTGAATGTGGTTGAATTGGTCTTTGATGCATTTGAATTCTCCCGTATAACTGAAGCCATCGGCTATAAATGGAATATTACGGAAAATAACAGTTCATTTGGTCAAATTATGCAGATTCCGTAATGAAAGCATTGAATCCATAACATTGCATTTCTGTAACATGAAAGTACCAAAGATAGACACAAAGTACTGGTGTAACTCAGCGGGCAGGCAGCCTCTCTGGGGGGAAAAGGATCGGTGATGTTTTGGGTTAGAACCCTTCTTCAGGCTAAAAGTGGGGGAGGGGGGAGGAGGAAGAACTGGAGGCAAGAAAAGACCAAAGACAAATCAGGGCCAGGAGCAGATGACCTAAGGCAGGGCGCTGTCCTGAGTCCATTTCTGTCCATTAGATGGGAGTGTAGATTCCAGGTTTGCAGATTCGACTTTGGTTGAAAGAAATTTGCCATCAAGGCCCAGGGGAATAAATATAGTCTCAACATTAATTTAAAGTAATAAAATTAGCTGTATCTGTTTAAGTACAGCACATTAATACTGTGTGAATTTAACGGGTTTGTGAGATTGGGCACCCACTTTATCAAGTGAAAGCAATGCATTTAAAGCAACATTTTTTCCCCCTATCTCCTTTCTTAACTGTTCACGAACAATATGTTGGCTCAGGAGCTTATTGTGTTATGTGATCCATCTGTCATCAGCACCTTTGAAAATAACTTAATATGAAGTTTGTTTCTTGAGCAGAGTGTAACATAACTTGCGGGCTTTCGTACATCTGCCTTTTATTTTTAAGCTGTTAATGATTGCATTGTTAATGTGCTCTGCAATCTTCAATGATTTCTGCACAATATACCTTAACTGTTGTTTTATTTGCTGGAGTTGGAGTCAGATTACTAACACCATCTGTTCACTATGTCACGTGTCAGACTTTGTGGTTTTCACTAGAAGTGAACTCTATTCCATTTCCATTGCAAATCTTTCACCACATCTTATGTCGCCACTTGCCTCTACTTCAGAAAATAACCTAAAAGTAAAACTTGGCCCGTCGCCTTCACTTGTCAGTGGTAAGAAACCTCTTTTTAGTTTTTGTTAGCAGAGGGTGGAATCCCACCAGCCAAAAATCAATTCATGTTTTCATGTGCCCAACTTGAATAGTTGAGTGTTATAATCGAGTGTTTATAAGTGATGTGGCTGACTGGTACATTTTCACCCTCTATATGTGGAGGGTGACGGGTTGATTGATGCAACAACCGGCCAAGACTCTCTCACTCTGTTGGACAGAGTTGGCAGCCCTGATCTGCTGCCGAGCTGTAACTGGATTGTTTCAACTTCTCAAACCTGCCGCACTTCATGTGCGAAAGGGCGAATAAGGTCCCTGAAGATTTGTGACACTGGCCCTGGAGAACACTTTAAAAAATATATATTTTATTGGAAGCAATTGTACAAAAAAAAACTTGACAGTTCTACAACTCTAGCACATCTTCGATTTTAACATTTTTCAAACAGAACATTAAGTTAAAAAGAGAAGAAAGAGAAGGGAAAGCAATGAGAAAAAGGAAAGAAAGAAGAAAAAAGAGGAGATATGTCCGTCGACCCACCCATGCGCCCACTCACCCAGCCCTACGATCAGTTTCGGATTTGTGTTCAACCATTGTATTGCTCAAGAAATTCAATAAAAGGAGACCATATTTTTAAAAATTGTTCCGGTTTATCATTCAAGACAAACCTAATTCTAGATGTAGTGTATCCGTCATTTCTGTAATCCACATCTTCACTGAAGGGACTGCTGTCCTTTTCCAGAGTTTAAGTATGTTTTTTTTGCTGATATTAGACCGTAATCAAGAAAGCGTCTTTGAGAGACCGTTAGATTGCTACATGCCTCTGATATTCCCAGTATTATAAATTTTGGGTCTGGCTCTAATGGAGTTTTCAGTGTTTTGGAGGTGACGCTGAATATTTCTGTCCAAAAACGTTCTATTTTTGTACACAGTACAAAACTGTGGGTTAATGTGGCTTCTTGAGACTGGCATTTATCACAAAGAGGGGAAACACTGGGGAAAATCTTGCTCAATTTGGTCTTTGAGTAATATAGCCTGTGCAGCACTTTAAACTGTATCAGGCAGTGTCTGGTATTTAAGGAGCAATAGTGGAGGTATTGTAGGCTTTCGTCCGATATATCCTTGGAGATTTGTTGACCCATCTCATCCTCCCATGCATGCCTATAAACCTCAGATGATGGGGTGTCGATATTTTGGAGGACATTGTAAATGTGGGATATCAACTTCTCTGTATCTGCATGTCTATTCAAACACTCATCAAGTTTGTCTGGACCTGCAGAGGAGTAGTCTTGCCTGTATGTTCTCCCATAGTCCCTAACCTGGAGGTATCTGAAAAAATTATTAGTGTTCAGATCGTATTTCTCCTGCAATTCTCTTGAAAGGAGGAAAGAGTCCCCTTCTGATAAAGGTCTCCCACAGTGTTGATTCTTTTATTCTTCCATTGGGCAAAAACACCATCTAAAGTACAGGGTTTAAAAGAGGTGTTTAAGAAGGAACTGCAGATGCTGGAAAATCGAAGGTACAGAAAAATGCTGGAGAACCTCAGCGGGTGCAGCAGCATCTATGGAGCGAAGGAAATAGGCAACGTTTTGGGCCAAAACCCTTCTTCAGACTGGTTTAAAAGAGGGATTGTTTGCAATAGGAAGAAGGAGAGACATGTCTCCCAATTTGAGACTAAGCTTCAACTGTTTCCAGATACGAATAGTACTATGTATTATAGGGTTATGCTCATATGTTGACTTATTCAGGGATATTGGAGACGGGACAATCGAACCTATGAAGAAAGGCAAGCAATCTTCTCTTTCCATTTTTAACTAGTTTGCCTGTTGGTATGTCATACAGCCAGAAAATTATGGTTTTAATATTTGTTGCCCAATAGTAAAAGAGGAAATTGGGTAAGGCTAATCCTCCATTCTCTTTAGGTCTGCACAGGTGTCGTTTGTGTATTCGGTGGCTTTTATAGCCCCAAATGAAATTAGTGACAATGGAATCAATTTTTTTGAAGAAAGCTTTGGGAAGATATATCGGTATTGTCTGGAATAAAAACTGCGGGAGAAAAATCATCTTTACGGCATTTAGTCTGCCGAGGAGGGAAATAGGCAATGTTTTCCAAAATTGGATATACGTATGAAGTTTAGTAATTAATGGAGGGAAATTTGTTTTAAACAGAAGGGAATATTTTCTGGTAACGTAAACTCCGAGGTATCTGAATTTTTCAGTAACAATTCTAAAGGGGAACTGTTGAAGCTGGGTGACGTCTTGTTTGTTTATCGGCATAATTTCGCATTTGTTCCAATTGATTCTGTAGCCAGAAAAGGAGCCGAATTGATCTATAGTGGTTAGTAAATTTGGGATACTGATTCGGGGGGTTAGTAATGTATAAAAATACATCGTCTGCATATAGGGAAATTTTGTTAATATTGTGTTTAGAATTGTATCCATATATGCCTGGGTGGGACCTAATACTCTCGGCGAGAGGTTCTATAGCTAATGCAAATAGCATCGGGGAGAGAGCGCATCCTTGTCTATTGCCCCTCAATAGGTAAAATTTAGGTGAAAGCATTTGTTAGTATTCTGGCGGTCGGATTAGTATATAGAAGCTTCACCCATGAGATTAAGTTTTCGCCCAATTGGAATTTTTCCAACGCTGTGAAAAGATAAGACCATTCAACTTGGTCGAAAGCTTTTTCTGCATCCAGTGAGATGATTGCTAGGTCTTCGTTTGGTATTCTCTGCGAATAAATTATATTAAACATGCCTCAGATTAAAAAATGAGTGTTGTTTAGGTATGAACCCGGTTTGATCTGGGTGTACAAGTTTGTCAATGACTAGGTTGAGTCTACGAGCCAAAGTCTTGGCTAGAATCTTCTGGTCAGTATTTAAAAGGGCAATTGCTCTATAAGATCCCGGCTCTTCAAGGTTCTTATCTTTTTTTGGAATTAACGTAATAATTGATTCCGCTAGAGTCGCGGTAAGGTCTGCTCTTTGAATGCTTGGATATAGAGGCTTTGTAGACGTGGGGAAATTATGTCGTTAAATTTGTTGTAAAATTCGTTATTGAGCCCGTCTGGGCCAGGAGTTGTTTCATTTTTCAGTGATTTAATGGTCTCTGAAATGTCCTTTATTGTTATCTCTGCACCTAATTCCTCACATTCCATCTCACTGAGGGATGGCAGATTGCACTTATCAAGAAAGGTCTTCATCTTCACTGAATCGGCTGATGTTTGTGACGAGTATAGGGTTTGATCAAATTGTTGGAATCTTTCATTAATATCTTTGGGCAGTGAGAGCAGTTCACCTTTTTCTGATCTGATTTTATGTATGGTACGGTCATTCTCTAATTTACAAAGTTGTCGTGCTAAAAGTTTATGAGGTTTATCGCCGAATTCGAAGTGTTTTTGTTTGCTGTATTGAAATGCACTACTGATTCTTACCGAGAGTATCTGGTTTAGTTTGAATTTGAGTGCAGCTATCTTGTTGTGTTTTCTTATGGACGGGTCAGCCGCATTTTCTAAGTCTAATTGTTTTATTTGTTTTTCTAACTCCAGTTGTTCTGCCCTATTTCTCTTATTCTGAGAGGCTTGGTATGAAACTATGCAGCCTCTGAGGTAGGCTTTAAAAGTTTCCCAAAGCAAAGATGGAGAGATACCAGGAGTGTCATTTATCTCAAAGAAGATTTCCATCTGTACCTTCAGGTAGTCACAACAACTAGCCTCTACAAGTATTTGTGAATTAAATCTCCAGCACGGCTGTTTATTTGCTATTCCTTCCAGTTTTACAGAAAATGTAAGAGGGCAATGATCTGAAATAATGATATTGTGATATTTTGGGTTGTAGGTATATGGCAGAATTTTGGAGTCAACCAGGAAATAATCTATTCTTGTATACACTTTATGGACACAGAAGGAATATTCTCTTCCTGAAGGATTGGCAATTCTCCATACGTTCTTTATATTTGTTTTGTTTATATAAGTATTCATAAGTTCACTGGACTTTAGATCCCCCCCAATTATCAAATTGGACTGGGACATATCTGGTATTAAATTGAATATTTTATTGAAAAATTGGGGGTTATCAAAATTTGGAGTGTATATATTCACCAACGTCAATGAGGTTGAGTACATTTCTCCGGATACTATAATGTACCTACCTTCCTTATCAGCTATTGTGGACTTATGTTTGAACGGAATACATTTACGGATTAGAATTGCAGTCCCCCTGGCTTTAGAGGAAAAGGTGGAGTGATACAACTGTCCAATCCACCTACACCTCAGCCTGTTATGTGATTCGTTCTTGAGGTGAGTCTCCTGAAGGAATATTATGTCAGTGTTAAGAGATTTTAAGTGGGCTAGTATTTTACCCCTTTTTATTGGTTCATTTGCACCCCTGACGTTCCAACTACAAAACATGATTCCTTTTCCCCCCCTCCCCCCCCCCCCCGTTTTGCTTGCTACATCATCTTGCATATCTAAGATTATACGATCTCTGCTGGATTAAATGGTCCGACATGGTAATTAAAGTGTTTCTTTCAAATGTAGGCTGTGAGAAACCCCTCGCCCTTTACCCCTGCCCCCCAGAGATATCTCCATGAAAGGTGTACTTAAGTACAAGATATTAAGATATTTATTACAAGGTTAAGAATGAAGAAAAGAGAAGCAAAAAAAAGAACAACATATGAAGATGTTGCTAACGAGTACCACACATCGGTGGTTGAATTCAAGTAACCTTCCTTACAATACACTTTAAATACTATCATTATTATAAGATAGTCCAGCACCTTTAACGTGTTAAGAAACTAAACAGAACAAACCGTGAAGATTTTTTTAGAGGCTCAGCATTCCCCTCTACTTAAGGTTCTATACGAACGTATGAGCAAGAATGTTAATTTTAACTGACATACGTCGCGTAGTAATTAACTTTCAATCGATACTGTTTCTGCCATATTACCAAGTCGCGAGTCCGTAACAGTCTGTAATTTATAGACTCTATGGACAAGTACTTATCCCCTGTCGGCTCCGGCAATGTCCTGGGCAAACTGTAATGCCCTGTTCGGATCAGTGAAGAAGGATTCAATACCTTTATGTGTGACACAGAGCTTGGCAGGGTATAATAATCCGAATTGAACTCCTGGTAAGTCCCTCAGAATGCCTCTCGACCTGGAAAAGAGTGCTCTTTGTCTAACGACTTCAGGGGGAAAGTCTCTGAAAATTCGTATCTGTTGTCCTTGGTATGTTAAATTCCTATCCTTGGCCACTTTACGAACTATTTCCTCCAGGACATGGTAGTGATGAACCCGCAGGATCAGATGTCACGGTGGGGCGTTGTCATCCGGCCGGGTTCTCAGAGCTCTGTGTGCTCGGTCAAGCACGGGTTTTTCATCCAGAGCGAGTGCGTCTTAAAGTAGTTGAGCTGTAAAGTCGCGGACATTTTGACTGTGTTCTTTACCTTCTTTCACTCCGACAATCCTTAAGTTCTGATGCTTGGAACGCCCCTCCAGATCTAGACATTTTTCTGTTAATTTTGATACCAAGCCGGAGATGCGATCCACTTCAGCTTTCAGCTTGTCTGTAACATGAGTTTGTTGCTGCCGCTATTTCCAGCTCCCGGATAGTCTTGCTGTGTGTAAGTGAAGTAGCCAGAATAGATTCCAGCTTGCGGCTGATGTCGGTTTCCAGCCTTTGAATTTCCCCTCTCGGGTTAGTATTTACCTCCTCAGTACGAGAGTCTATTTTGTCGCAGATCTCTTGTTTTACTAGCGAGAGTTCCCGATGCAGAAGCGTACCAATGTCTTGCAAGGCCGGCGTTTGAATTGCCATCTCTTCTCGGAACTGTTCCTCAGGTGAGGTTGAGGCTTCAGCGTGGCCTTCCTCTTCATTTTTTTCCGGCCGTTTGGGTGACATGTTCGGGAGTCGTGTAATTATGCGGTCTGCTTACCGGTCTGCTGAGCCCATGCCGGTGAGTATGTAGATTAACGAGCCGTTTCGTTCTTTTTTTTTTTAGTGGTTTAGACGGCACGGTGCGGAGTTGTTTGCACGCGTGTCCTATCCCTCCATAGCGCCACCAGAAGTCCCGAGAACACATGTTAAAGTGTGTAGTGTGACCTCGTCCATGGACATTGTTGGCAGGCTGTTCCACTGTTGATGTGTAGCTACGGGGGCAGAGTATGCCCATGTGCCAATGAAAGACATGTAGACCAGGGGGGTGCTGGTGGCAATCACTAGGCTCCAACATTCTCCCATTTGCTGTGTTTTTCCTTGCCTTGTTGCTCCTGTGTATGAAGTAGTTCAAGATGGTGGATGTCATCGTCCTCTCTGCTTCCATCAGGCAGATGGTACAGAAGCTTGAAAGCTCACACCACCAGACTTGGGAACAGCTTCTTCCCCTCTGTTATCAGGCTTATGAACGGTCCTTCAATAAGCTAGGGTACAATCTCATTCACCTCTATAGCATTGCGGACATTGGACTTTATCTGTGGAACTGATGCGCTACAATGCAGAGAACTATATTCTGCACTCTGTATCTTCCCCTTTGCTCTACCTATTGTACGAGTTTGGCTTGATTGTATTTACGCGCAGTACTATTGGATCTGATTGAATAGCATGCAAAACAAAGCGTTTCACTGTAGCTGACAATGATAACCCTATATCTTCCAATCACCATTTTCCTGCCACTGATCAGACAGTCTATATTTTCATATAAGAGGCAACTCTTTCTCCTCCCCAGCTAATCTCTGCTGTGGGGTTCCACAAGGTTCCATCCTTGGCCCCATTCTCTTCTCCCTGTATATGCTCCCCTTAGGCCAAGTCATTGAAAGGCACGGCATTTCCTTCCATTGCTACGCAGACGATACACAACTCTATCTCCCCCTGAAGCCCAAAATCCATTCAAATCTGCTTAACCTTACCCGCTGCCTCGAGGATATAAAGTGTTGGATGGCCCACAACTTCCTCCAACTAAACGAGAGTAAGTCTGAGGTCATCCTTCTCGGCCCCTCGGACTCAATCAAAATGATAGCAGGCAGCCTTGGAAGCCTTACCCCACTACTCAAACCTCACGTCAAAAACCTTGGTGTGATATTTGACTCAGCACTGAAATTTGACAAACAAGTCAATGCCGTGGTAAAAGCTAGCTTCTTTCAGCTTCGGACGATAGCTAAAATAAAACAATTCCTCCACTTTGATGACCTCGAAAAGATCATCCACACATTTATCTCCTCCCGCCTAGATTACTGCAACTCCCTCTACACTGGCATCAGCCAATCTTCCCTGTCCCGCCTGTAACTGGTCCAAAACGCCGCAGCGAGACTCCTGACGGGCACCCGAAAAAGGGACCACATCACCCCGATCCTGGCCTCTATCCACTGGCTCCCTGTGCGGTTCCGTATACATTTCAAGATCCTCCTCTATGTCTACAAAGCCCTCAATGGGCTTGCCCCCACCTACATTAAAAGTCATCTCACCCACCACTCCACCTCCAGGTCCCTCAGATCGGCCGACTTGGGGTTGCTGAATATCCCGCGGTCTAGGCATAAGCTCAGGGGCGACTGCGCCTTTGCGGTTGCAGCTCTTAGACTGTGGAACAGCATCCCCCTTCCCATCAGAACTGCCCCCACCATCGACTCCTTTAAGTCAAGACTAAAAACGTATCTATACTCCCAAGCCTTTCTTGACGTCCTCTGAGCGAGGGCTATATGTATATATGTATGTAGTTTGTTTGTTTAAATTATTCTTATAACAAATGTAAAGCACTTTGGCCAATGAGAGTTGTTTTTTAAATGTGCTATATAAATAAATGTGACTTGACTTGACTTCATTCACTCTTGAGCTGTCCTCCTTGCTGCCATCTCATCTGAAATCGATTCCATCTGCATATAAATCTAATTACGAAGAGCAAATGACTGAAGACATGTCCAGTGGAATGGTATAAGTAACAGCCCCTAAAACACCATCCAATATTGCCCTTTGTAACTTGTTCTAACGCTAGTTTTGGATCCAATATGCCACTTTTAAAAGTCACTTGGGCAGGTACATAGATAGGAAAAGTTTAGAGGGATATGGACCAAATGCAGTCAAATGGGACTACCTTAGGTGGCTGGCAGGTTGAGCAGAGGGGCATGTTTCTGTGCTCTGACTATCTATGACTCTTCCTTGGATTCTGAGGCCTTCTACTTTTCTAACCAGCTGGCAACTTGAGACCTTGTTCAAAGTCTTGATTAAAATCCATGCAAAGTATATCAAATGTCGGGCGATTAATGAAATTTCCCAGGAGGTTTAATAAAGATGTTCACAGTCAAGTCCCTGTCCCACTTTCCCGAGTTACTCACAAATTCTCCCGAGTTTTCCCCTTGATTCAAACTCAGAGAATGTCCGTAGATATTTTGTAGCGCTCGTAATGCCAGCCGTAGGTACTCGGGGCATCAGGTAAGTCGGGACGTTTTTTCAGCATGTTGAAAAAAAATAGCCCCGAGTACCTACGGCTGGCATCTCCGAGTTTGAATCAAGGGGGAAACTCGGGAGTAATCGTGAGTAACTCGGGAAAGTGGGACAGGCCCTTCAGGGAGTTTTGATAAAGTAATTAAGGAAGATCAACAAATGGAAGAAGTAAATTGATGGCCATTATGTGCAATTCCACAGGAGAAGTGAGAACCTTTTAAAAATTAATAATGTTCTCCACCCAAAACATATGCAGGTTCAAGACTGACTTTTGAAAGGTAATTGGACCTTTACCAAAAGGAAAACTGTAATGAGTGCGAGAACGCAGCAGGGGAGTGAAAATTAATGGAGGGTCCTTTCCAAAAAGACTGGCCATCACTATAATCTGATGCAGGGTCTTCAACCTGAAAATATTAGCAGTTTCTGTTTGCACAGATGCCATCTGATCTGGGATTTTCCAGTATTTTGTGTTTTTAGAGTCATAGAGTTATACAGCACGGACACAGGCTCTTCGGCCCACCTTGTCCATGCTGGCCAAGCTGGCATTTTGGGCTGGTCCCATTTGCCTGCATTTGGCCCGAAGCACTCTAAACCCTTCCTACCCATATATCTATCCAAATATCTTTTAAAAAAAAAACATAATTGTATCCATTTCTTTAGCTTTCTCTAGCAGCTCATTCCAGATACGGACTACCCTGTGAATGAAAAGTTGCCCTTGAGGTCCCTCTTAAATCTCTCCCTTCTCACATCAAACACATGGCCTCTAGTTTTAGAATTCTCAACCCAGGGGAAAAGACAGTGAGTGTTCACCAAATCCATTCCACTAATGATCTTGCACACCTCATTAAGGTCAAGCATCTGCCTCCAACGCTCCAAAGAAAAAAGTCCCCGTTTATCCAACCCCTCCCTATTCCTGGTAAATCTCTTCTGCACCCTTTCCAACTTACTGACATCCTTCTTATAGCTGGGCGACCAGGACTGCACACAGTAATCAAAGTGTAGTTTCACCAAAGACTTAAGGGCCTGTCCCACGGGCATGCGACTCCATGCGGCAAGCGCGACCTAACCGCAAGCGGGGGCCGTGGGGCCGGTCCCACTTCAATCGCGGGAGCCGCATGGAGTTGTGCGGAGCTGGTCCCAACATCGCGCGGGGCTCCGAAAAACTGACACTGTTCAAAAATTCCGTGCGGCAACGGACTTGCGCGCCACCTCGACGGCCGTGCGCACCACCTCAACGCCGTAAGCACCGTCTTGATGTCACTCGACCTCCGCGCGGCCCCCGCTTCCGATTTGGTAGCGCTTGCCGCATGCTGGTGGGACCGGCCCTGTACGGGGATCACTCGACCTCCGCGCAGCACCCGCTTGCGGTTAGGTTGCGCTTGCCGCATGGAGTTGCATGCCCGTGGGACAGGCCCTTAATACAGCTGCATCATGGTGTTCCAACTTCTGCACAGAACACCCTCGCCAATGAAGGAAACTGACATTTATTTCTGAAATTTTTTGATTTCTAATTGTCATATGTTACATAACTTGTGGTACTTGACACTGCATGTCTCAGGGGAAACTCCAATGTTTAGCTCCTTCCAATTTGATGGGAGTGCGATTAGAAAGTTGCCAGACTGAACTCTTAGTTGGGGGAAGGCCCTGATTTTGGAATTCCATTCTGCATCATTCATCTTAACATAGTCATGCATGACCAGTTCTTTCCCCTACTTATCACCATTAGCTCCAATAGTGATAACCTCCAGGTTCTCTGGTTTTCACCCACACCTTGAAGATGTGCAAGTTAGTAGGTCAATTGGTCTCTGTAAATTGCCCCTAGTGGGTGGATGGAAAATTGGGATACGGTAGAACCAATGTGAACTGGTGAGTGATGGTCGGCATGTACTCGGTGGACGGAAGAGCTTGTTTCTATGCTGTGCTGTGTCTCCAAACTAAATAAAACTGGATGTACTAAAATTATTAAGAATTTTTAAGTTTTGAAACTGAATATTTGAGAGCAGTTGCTTTTGGTTTATTACATAAAAACATAAACATAGAAAATAGGTGCAGGAGTAGGTCATTCGGCCCTTCGAGCCAGCACCGCCATTCAATATGATTATGGCTGATCATCCAAAATCATTACCCTGTTCTGGCTTTTTCCCCATATCCCTTGATTTCCTTAGCCCTAAGAGCTAAATCTAACTCTCTCTTGAAAACATCCAGTGAATTGGCTTCCACTGCCTTCTGTGGCAGAGAATTCCACAGATTCACAACTCTGGGTGAAAAAGTTTTTCCTCATCTCAGTCCTAAATGGCCTACCCCTTATTCTTAAACTGTGACCACTGGTTCTGGACTCCCACAACATCGGGAACATTTTTCCTGCATCTACCCTGTACAATCCTCTACGAATTTTATATGTTTCTATAAGATCCCCTCTCATTCTTCTAAATTCCAGCGAATACAAGCCCAGTTGACCCATTCTTTCATCATAAGTCAGTCCCGCAATCCCGGGAATTAACCTGGTGGACCTACCACTGCACTCCCTCAATAGTAAATAATGTCCTTCTTCAAATTAGGAGACCAACATTGCACACAATACTCCAGGTGCGGTCTCACCAGGGCCCTGTACAACTGCAGTAGGACCTCCTTGCTCCTAAACTCAAATCCTCTCGCAATCACTTGTGATGTGATACAGTGAAAAAGGTTGCATGCTACCCAGTTGAATCTCACCTTCCATGAGTACAATCAAGCCATTGCGACTACAACAGGTAGTGCAAAGGGGAAAATATCAGAGAGCAGAATGTAGTGTAGAGTGTACGTTGCAGTTCCAGCTAAAGTGCAGATAAAAGAAGTACAAAACCCATAGCGTACGAGAGTACCGTTAACATTAAGTCTGATGACAGGGTTAAGAAGCTCGCTGAATCTGGTGGCATGTGTTTTCTAGCTTTAATATCTTCTGCCCGATGAGAGAGGGGATGACCAGGGTGTAAATGATCTTTGATGATGTTGACTGCTTTCCTAAGGCAGTGTCTTAGGAATAGAATTGATGAAGCGGTTTGCCTGATGGACTGGGCTACATCTGTAAATCTGTGCATTTTCTTGCAGTTTTGGGTAGAGCAGAAACCGGACCATGTTATGATGCTTCACAATAAGATGGTTTCTACGGAGCATCTGTAAAAGTTGATAAGAATCGTTGGAGGCTGGCCAAACACCTAGAAACTTGAAGATCTCGAACATCTCCACTTCAGCACCGTTGGTGACTAGGGTGTGTCCTCCACCACATTTCCTGAAGTAAACAACCATCTCCTTCATCTTGCTGACATTGGGGGAGTGGTTGTAGCCTTGACACCATGTTACTAAGCTCTCTCCCTCCTGTACTCCGTCTCATCGTTGTTCGAGATCCAGCCCTCTATGATGGTATCATGTGTATATGGAGTTAGAGCAGAATTTGGCCACACTGTCATGGGTGTCTAGGGAGTATAGTACGGGCCCGAGAACACAACCTTGTGGGGCACTGCGGTTGAGAATTATCATGGAGGATGCTTTGTTGCCTATTCTTACTGATTTGTGGAAGTTGAGGATCCAGTCGCAGAGGGAGGTGCTGACTGCTGGATCGAGGGGTTTGGAGATGAGTTTAGTTAGGATGGTGATGCTGAAGGCAGAATTATTGTTAATAAATAGGCATCGGATGCAGGTGTTCCTGTTATCCAGATGTTCCAGTGATGAATCTGCCATGGAATTATTGTGACGGTAGGCAAACTGCAGTGGATCAAGGCTTCCTGAGAGGCTGGAGTTAATGTGGCCTGTGACCTGTCTCTTGAAGCACTTCGGAATGGTGGATATCAGAGCCACTGCATGCAGTAGTCATTAAGACTCGTTACCTTGGTTTTCTTTGGCACTTGGATGTGAGGTGGTCGTCTTAAAGCAGGTGGGAACCTTGGAATAGAGTAGGGAGAGGTTAAAGATGTTCACAAATATCCCTGCCAGTTGTCGATAGAGTTACATTGGTATTTTTCAGTGAAAGTAACCATACATTTCATAAAATGAAGTTTTTATTTCAATAACCACTGTCTGGGCTCTTTTACAATTATGTCCCCAAAACCTCAAACCCTGGAGGATCAGTTCCTGGCCAATAATAGATGCTCTTCTTCACTGTAGTTTGCCCTTGAGTGAGTGCCATAACTTGCTCTGGCTTGCCACCTGTGCACCCCTCTTCTCCCACTTCACAACCTGCACAGGAGAAAAACAAGGAATTTGTTGTGATCGTGAGAATTCAAATCAGATTTCACAATTATATTTTGACTATCGACATTGTCAAAAGCTGCCACTTGACTTCAAAGGTAAAATATGTAGGTCAGGTAAAATTACAGACTTCAAATAGATGAGTGAGCAAGGTAATAGATTCTACTTCTTGTGGTCACAGACATAACTTCTTGGAAAATTCTCTGCTGCTTATTCTGTCTTCGGTACCATTTCCTAGAATATGGACCTTTTCTGACGTTTGATTATTGACTAGGCTTGGTGTCTTCTGCCCAATCTCCTCATAATGGCTTGGGACATGGGACAGTATAGGACAGAAAGAGGCCCACACTGCATAACCCCAATGCCAAGACCAATTCTCATCTGCCTGCACATGATTAATTCCTTGTATATTCTAGTATCTATCCAAAAGTCTCATAAATGATACAATCATATCTGCTTCCACCACCCACCCACCCCTTTTTAATGGACTAACTTTTCTAAAATTTCAGGGACAATCCCAGCAGATGCTAAAATGTAAATTTCACATGCATTTGGACGTTCATTCGATGTATGGAATGAGTGCTGTGTCTTGCTCTGATCCCCAAAGCTCTACCCAGCAAAAAATCATGAGTTTAGCTAAAACACACTTGTATTAATAAAACAATATAGTGGAATTCTTTTCACTTAGGTTTATTTATCATTGTTCCATGTGCCAAGATGGAGTGAAAAGCATGTTCGGTGTGTTGTCCACTTGAATCGTATACATGAGTACGATCATGTCCAAGTAAATGAGTGAAACGATTAGTAAATCCACTTTAGATACAGCACACAGAGTCGCCATGTTCTGGTGCCATCTTGCAACTGTCAAGTCTCTGAAAAGTCTGGCTTTGCCTCAAGGAGATGCTATTTCTTGCTTGAAGGCCCGGTGTCATGGAGGCACTGGATCAGTGAAGTAGGGGTCGGCCTGGCCCAGCGCGATTCCGTCGGCTCCTTCCACCGCCGCTCCGTGCAGCTGTCGCAGGCTGCGCTCGATTCACTCGCTCACCCGGCTGCTGTTGGGTCTCCCGCGGCCACCTCCGCCAACCACCACAAACGCACTGTTCGTCGTCTCCAGCACACTAGGGGTAACTTGCAGAGACCAATTAACCTGCAAACCCACGTGTCTTTGGAATGTGGGAGGAATCTGGAGTGAACCCACGCGGTCACAGGATGGAACCAGGGACTCTGGCGCTGTGAAGCAGCACCTCTACCGTTGCACCAACTGTGCTGCTACAGATTTATTTTTCTATTTAAATTCGTGTGACTATTTTTATAAATTATTTTTAAAACATGGTCGTATATGAAGAGTATTATTGCTATTTATTGTTATTGCACTTGCCTGATGCCTTCCCTGTGAGGGTAATAGGTGACTGGGAGCGGCTATCTTCATCACTAGAGTAGTATATTCATACCACTGGTGATACCTTGTTCAGTCAGGGATTGCATCTGAGCTGTGATGTCCAGTTTCTTCTCACTTACCTCCTTGTTTAGCCCCCGCTCTGGTTATCATTGCCACTTGCAGGGATATCAATTATTTTACAAGTTGTCCCTCGTGTTCATTGCCCCTCACTGAACACAGAACAGTGCAACACAGGAACAGGCTCTTTGGCCCACAATGTCCAGGCTGAACATGATGCCAATGAAACAAATCTCTGCATGCACATGATCCACATCCCTCCAATTCCTGCATGTCCATGTCCCTATCTCAAAGACTCTTAGATTCCACTATCTTATCTGCCTCCACCTCCACCCCGGCAGGGTATTCCAGCTACTTTCCACTCTATGGGGGGGAAAAAACTTGCTCTTGGAGATGATTCAATGTACTTGCTCATCTGAGACCAGCAATGGGTGGTGGAGAGAATACATTTTGCTGAGAGCAGCTTGAAACAAGGTGCTTCCAACCAACAACTGTACCTCATTGTTTAGTTTATTGTCACGTGTACCGAGGTACAATGAAAAGCTTTTTGTTGCATGCTATCCAGTTAGTGTTCAGACTAACTGGATAGCATTTTATTGGTGACCAAAGTGTTCAGACTATACGATTACAATCGAGCCCTTCACAGCAACAGTATCAAGGGAATAATGTGTAGTGCAAGGTAGTCCAATTAAAGATAGTCCGAGGACCTCCAATGAGGTAGATAATAGCTCAGGACCACTCTCTAGTTGTTGATAGGATGGTTCAGTTGCCTGATAACAGCTGGGAAGAAACTGTCCCTGGATCTGGAGGTTTGTATTTTTGCACTTCTGTACCTCTTGCCACTGGGGAGAGGGTAGAAGAGGGAGTGTCCAGGGTGAGACTCGTCCTTGATTATGCTGCTGGCCTTGCTGTGGCAGTGTGAAGTGTTTCTCCCCTTTTCCTGTCCCATGATGAAATGATCCACTGATTATGGGTGGGGCTTGGTCAGAATCTCCCACGGTTTTTATTGGTGACCAAAGATCCTATAGCGGATCCTATGTTGGTGACTGAGGTGGAATCTGAATGGCTTAAAGTTTCAATCTCTCCAGGGCTCCACACCTTTTAAGTGCAAATGAGATGAGTCAGTGTTACACAATTCATTGGGCCCAGTTGTTGTGGCTGCTTTAATTCCTCTTCACCAGCTGGACAAAGGATTGAAAATTGAAACGATGATTACATCTGCAGACAAGGAGATAGTGTTCTAGTTCCAAGAGGACTTTGATCGAGTTAATCCAGTCAGTTCCATCTGTAGTAACACAGATGCTGCAGCAAGTTTTTGCAATGAATGAGCAAGATGTCCTTTCACTGATGTTTATTGAGCTGCGCAACTGCAAAGAGGTGACCATTTATATTATCTGATCCATCTTAAACCAACCTGAATCACGCTAAACCTACCCGGCAACAGAATACACACTATGAACCACGTCTTAGTATGGTTTAGCTTATTGTTACATGGGGTACAGTGAAAAGTGTTTTTGTTGCATGCTATCCAGTCAGCAGACAGACTATACATGATTACAATTAAGCTGCCCCCAGTGTACAAACACAGGATAAAGGGAATGTTCAGTGCAACAACAAAAAAGTCCACTGAAGTCCGCTGAAAGATGGTCCAAGAGTCTCCAATGAGGAAGATGGGAGGTCAGGACTGCTGGTGATAGGATGGTTCAGTTGCCTGATAACAGCTGGGAAGAACCTGCCCCTGAATCTGGAGGTGTGTATTTTTACACATCTGTACCTCTTGCCTGATGGGAGAGGGGAGAAGAGGGAGTGATCAGAGTAAGCCAGGGTGAGCTCTTACATCCATGGACTTTTTCTAATTGTCCTTTGCACTAATTACTTGATTTTTGAAGTTGTTTTAATATTGCACAATATTGTCTTGCATCAGTAGGTTTTCAAATGATAATGATATATTAGAATATGATGTATCAGATTATGATGAATTAACAAATGAAAGGTTTAGGAGGATTTCATTTCCTTAAATTCATAGGATCCACAAACGTGCCTTCATCAGCAGCACAATGGTGGAGAGGGTCAATAACTTCAAATCCCTGGGAGTGCACATCTGTGACGATCTGTCCTGGACCGAGCACATTGATGCAATCACAAAGAAAGCTCATCACACCTTCACATCCTCGGAAGTTTGAGGAGATTTGGCACATCGCCCAATACTCTGTTGAACTTCTACAGGTGTACGGTAGAGAGCGTACTGGCTGGTCGGATCATCGGTAACTCGAATGCCCAAGAATAAAGACGATGGCAGAAATTAGTGGACATTCTCCTGTCCATCACTGGTATTGACCTCCCCAACATCAAACGGCCACCTTAAAAGGCAACTAACATCATCAAAGGCCCACACTAGGTCTCGTCTCGCTGCTACCATTGGGAAGAAGGTTCAGGAGCATGAGAACCATTAGCTCTAGGTTGAAGAACAGCTTCTTCTTATCAACTATCAAATCTCTTGAACCACATGGCACCATCGTAACCACAACCCTACCTCAGCACCGAACTACTGTGTCTTTTGTAAATGTCACGCTACATACCTTGGTTTGTTCTGCTGTGATCTGGTTATCCAGCAGAGCTGTTCATGTATTGTATTATTGTTTATTTTTAAGTTGTTACCTTAACATGCCTGTAAAGCTGCAGCAAGTGAGGATTTCATTGTTCTGGTGCATTTGGCAATTAAACAAACTTGATTTTACTCTTGACTCCAGAGAGTTTATAAACCTCAATGCAATCTCCATCCTCGACAGTACAGGAAGACTAAAAGACCAACTGCTTATCACAGGTTTTTTTTACATGCAAGCTTTGATTCTAAAGATTTGCTCTGAGCTTACAAACACTTTCACACAGCCACTGTGCATACCAGAAAGTGGAGCACTAAAACCACCAACTTGAAACATAATCACCTCAACGAGTGAGAAGAATAAGTTGTATTCCTAAAGAGAATGGGGCGGCATGGTGGCGCAGCGGTAGAGTTGCTGCCTTACAGCTCCAGAGACCTGGGTTTGATCCTGTACGGAATTTGTATGTTCTCCCCGTGATTTGAGTGGGTTTTCTCTGACTGAAGATGACTGCAAGGATGGAGTTGGGGGAAAAGGAAATAAAAGAGTGAGTAAAGTGAGTAAAGGAGGAAACAAAGTGGTGTGAATCATTGTAGGTGATTTTATTTTTACTGTGAGCCTCCAGCATCTCTGGTTCATTTGTTCTTTATAGCTTTTCATACCTCTAGTTTTCTTCTCCCCTGCCTCTCAGTCTGAAGAAGGGTAGCGACCCGAAAGGTCACCTATTCCTTTTCTCCAGAGATGCTGCCTGTCTCACTGAGTTACTCCAGCATTTTGTGCCTATCTTTGTAATACTCTGGTGGATGGATGTTAGCTTTTTCATATTCGGTTCTCTACCCAAAGTAGCTCTTATTAATATGAAGTGGGGTTTGATTCGTGTCAATGTAAAATCATTAAAATAACTTGGGGGATCTGGTTCCAGTATGACATTGAAAGCCAATGATGTAAGGAAATATGGGCCCATCTCAGCTGGTTTGTTTGCAACTGTTTGCAAAAGAATTTCACTTTACCTGTACATGTGACAATAAAGCACCATTAAATTAATTTATTTTTTAATTGTATTAAAAATATACAGCAACATTGCAATGTAAATCAGAAACCACATTGCAAATGTTTTATGAAGGCAAAGTTTCAGTACAATATAAGTTACATTTCTGATTCTATATTAAAAAAATAGTTGAATTTACCAGAACTTTGAATGTAATGTAATTAAACACCGATCTTCACATGCCACTTGCAATTTTTCTCAAAGCACGATCAAGCTTTCAACATTAGCTTGATATCTGATTTTTAAAACGACAAACAAATCGGGTGAATTCTTCAAAAGTGAAGAATTATTTACACCAACAGCGACACATGCTGATATTTTCAATTGCAGAAAGTATTGAATTTAACAAAACTAATATAAAATTAAATATGCCATTAGAAAACTTTAATCATATAAAATTAAATAATATTTAAAACATTTTAAATAATGACATTTCAATTATTTTGACAGGCATTTTATCACCAGCCACTTTAATAAATAAGTTACAGGCAGTAAGTGTAGTCCAGTAAATTAAATATCAATAGTAAAAATAATCACATTCATTCTTTTGCCTGACATTGCAGCTTCTTGTCAGATGTCTCCATCTGCAGATAGGGCTGAAAATAGACAGAATAATTCCCAACATGGGATTTGTAGTCCACTATGGATAGTAAGGAGCAGCAAAAATAAAACATTAATAAATAATTATATAATTTGTTTAATTCAATGATTGTGTCTCTTACAAGTGAGAGTACCTTGTTTAGTGTGCAGTATCTATATCAAAATTGTACAAAATTAAAACAACAAATTATATCGCAGAGACATCATCGATAGCTTAAAATAAGAATTTCCCCTATAAAACGTGGACAATCGGTTTTGCTAAAAAAGTATTAATTAGCAAACATCAATTGTCCACTGAAGTAACTGTTTTGTGACAATTAGATTTGCTGAGCTTACAAAGTCAAACCTTTTCTGAATTTGCTTGATAACTTCAGATGCGATCAGCTGTCAAATCTGTTTTGAAGATCTAACAAAAGTATTTTTTCAGTGCATCTAACCACTCCTTGTAGAGCTTCAGTACTTTGTAGTCAAGTAGCTTCTTTTCAAAATTTGATTCTGGGGTGGATATTGAGTGCGCAGAATTGAATGTTATGCCCAAGGTTTCCTTTATCTCGTCAGTTATTTTTTCCATATTAATTTGGTGGTATATCAGGTAGTTTTCTAACTCTTGATTGTTGTCTGTTGTGATGTTGGACAGGTACAGGTAAATAGCATTGAAGGCGTGGTAGAACTGGTGAAGGCGTTGAGTATTATTCATTGAAGCCGTCTTGTTTAAGTTGGGAATGCCCTGGACTGTCATTGTTTCACTCATCTGCGTCCACTGCTCAGTGGTGAAACTTTGCTTGTTGATCTATGTGATGTAAGGAGAACAGTTAAAATATTACCAATAAGAAAAAGTTGTCAAAAAAGTGAATATGATGATTATTCAAAAATAAAACAACCTGGAATGCAAAGCCATGGACTGAAAAAGCAAAATTAACTAGACACTTCATAAAATGTGACGTGTAGATATTGATCTCAAACTGGACAGCAAAATCAAATGAATATGTTAAAACACGAATTGCACCCAATTTGAGATGAGTAAAATGTAGGCCTATTGCTACATTTAAATCAACTCGCATTCATTTTAATGCATGAAGAAACGATTGGATATAATTGAGAGTGCAACAAGAATAATGCACAAGTGTCTTTTACAGAATATAATCACGACAAAATGTGGTCAGAACATTCAGTTGTAGTTGAATGGCTTTAGAAATGGTATGTAAGGTAACCACAAACCAGTATTTTGTGAGCTTCATACTGCCAGTGATAAGTATTGTAGAAAGCTATTATAAAGGATAATTACATAATATTTCTTTCACATATACTTACATAGAGTTGTAATAGTTGTGTCTGGGGGTCCAACATTTTTGCCACATTGCATGAATTGCATGAAATACAGTGAACTGCAGTGAAGAGCAACAAAAATAATGGTTTTCTGATCCCTGGAATGACATGTAAAATAGGTGTTAAAAAAAACAATCTTACAAATAAAATGACATTATAAAAGACACACATAAAGTGATGCTAGATAAATTTGGCAGAGCTTCTAACCTGCTGCGATGTTCATTGTGAACTACTGGCTGTGAATCAATGATTAAAGTCCTGAATTCTTCTTGCAAGTGGGTTTCTTTTTAAATGTGACAGCAGGTATTTATATCTTTAAACCAAGTCTTGGAATTTTTGATGATTAAAAGTGAATTCATTACCAGACAATGACCTTGATCTGAAGTGATGTCACTAAGTCAAACTCCGCCTTCAGATGATGATTAAAGTTGGAATTTTTTAGTTTGGAAATTGTTGTTTTCTCATTTTCTCCATTTATTTAAACTTCACTTCATGCCTTTGTGCTAATTATTTTTTCAGTAAAAGTGTGGTAAATTATTGATGTGTTTTTCCCCAGCGTTGACTTTCGTACTTCAGTAATATTTTTGTATTGATAACATTTCTAACATTTTTAAAATGTTTAACTTTTTAAGAGGTGCCAGTACGTTGTATCGGTGAGTGTCATCACAGGAAAGGCACAGTTCAACATTAGCCAAACCTAGAGAGCACAAGCCATAGGAGTGGAGTTAGGCCATTCGGCCCATCAAGTCTACTCCACCATTCAATCATGGATCTTTTTTTTTTCTCCTCAACCCCCATTCTCCTACCTTCTCCCTGAAACATTTGATCCCCTTCCTAATCAAGAACCTATCAATCTCAGTTTAAAAAGTACCCACTGCCATCTGTGGTAATGAATTCCACAGAATCTCCAGAGACATTCAGGTTTAAGCTGTAAGAGTTAACGTGAGCATGTCTTCTGCATGTTCATCTGACTGTGAAGGTGACAAAGTACCTGGTGGGATATCAGGACCCTTTAAGCGTCATCCACTGTTAATATTATGATCAACTGCTTGTCTCAACACTGTTTTCCCAGTCAGTCCTCAAACCTCTTGATTCTCCCAAGAGTTCCACAATCTATCGATCTCACCTTTGAATAAACTCAGTATCAGAGCATCAAAAACGTCTATGAAGAAAACTCTCAACTTCCAGTGTCTTTCTCCACATTTAAACAATTGATTCTCTTATTTGATCCTACCTCATTTCAGACACTGCAACTAGAGAAAAAGTCTCTCAGCATCAAAAATTACTCTCAGAATCTTTTATAACAATGAAACCACCTCTTAATCTTTTAAGGTACACAAAAATGCTGGAGAAACTCAGCTATTTTCCAGCATCTGCAGTTCCTTCTTTAACTCTTAATCTTTTAATTCTAGTTCCAGCCCATCAGTCCCCTTGGGCCTGTCCCACTTACGTGTCCTTGGCACGCAAATTACGCGACCTCGTCGTCGCGTTGAGGCGCACGGGCATCGTGTGGCCGCACGGGGCCGGTCCTACTGAGAAGCGTGGAGGGGTATGTAGTTGTGCGCGACATCGCGCGGGGTTCCGAACTTTTTGTAGCGAATGAAATTTTCGCGCGCAAACGGCCTGTCGCGTAACTGACGGCCAAAGTGGGACAAGCCCAAGACCCTGGCGCGACGCAACGTCTCACCTCCAACAGCAGCAGAAGCAGGCAAACGATCGCCAAACTCAGCCTGGGGCTCACGGCCGTTGCGGTCCGAATCTGCCCCCACTTCTACTTCCAGAGCGGGGCCAAGAAAATTGAAGATAGACACAAAGTGCTGGAGTAACTCAGCGGGACCGGCAGCATCTCTGGAGAGAAGGAATGGATGACGTTTCAGGTCAAGACCCTTCTTTCAGACTGAAGAAGGTTCTCGACCCGAAACGTCACCCATTGCTTCTCTCCAGAGATGCTGAGTTACTCCAGCCTTCTGTGTCCATCTTCAAATGACGTCACGCGCTCCAGACGGCTGGAGGTCGCGTAATTAGCGTGCCAAGGACACGTAAGTGGGACAGGGGCTTTCTCTCGTTTCTCTACGTGCACCTTCAAGACCAGAATCGCCTTCCAAAACTGGACAGCAAATCTCGCTGTGGTCTTGCCATATCCCTTATCATAAGACTTTCTTAATCTTGTCTTCTCCAGGCCAGTGTGCCATTCGACTTTCTAAATGTCTCGCTGCAACTGTGTATTAATGCTCAGTATTTCATTATCAAGACATTAACATTTATTAGTTTTTCACCATTTCAAAGATGTTCTATTTTTTCATTCTTCCTGCCAAAATGAACAGATACATGGATTTTAAAAAGGTTTTGAGGGATGTGGGCCAAAAGCAGATATGTGTGACTAGCGTAGATGGTGCATCTGGGTCGGCATAGGCAAGTTGGGCCGAAGGGCCTGTTTCCATGCTGTATGACTCTATGACGCCTCCCGTCAGCAATTTCATAGAGCACACGCTTACTTTGCCGTTAACTCTTTACATTCTTCCCCCAACTCACTTTCCCACACAGTTTGTAATCACTAGCAAACTTGAACACTTTAAGAAGGGTCCTGACCCAAAACATTTCCTGCCCATTCCCTCCACAAATGCTGCCTGGCCGGCCAAGTTACTCCAGCAGTTTTTGTTTCGCTCAAGATTCCAGTGTTTACAGTTGCTTGTGTCTCCACTTTATCCTGCTGTCTAAATCATTAATCTGCAAATACTTGAAACACTGGCAGTCTAGCAGATACATTGTCCTGACTGCTGTTCATCAACTGCAACACAACCATATCCTCCAGACTCATCACCAAGCTCCTGGGCCTCTATACTTCCCTCTGCAGTTGTATCCTGGACTTTGTGAGAGAAGGAATTGCTACCTTTTTTCTGCTTTTGATGGGTGAGCCCTTGTTTTTAAACGGCGATCACTACCGTAGATTCTCTAGCAAGAGGTAACATCACCCCTTGTCCTTCAATTGAGATCTCGTCTATTCTAACTTCAGGGGTCCTATATAACTGAGAATAGCCTCCCTATCTTTATAAACAATTAGCTGCCAGCAATGAGTAAATAATATTCTGCAAAACACGAAGTGTTAGAGTAATGCAGCATCATCTGTGGAGAGAATGAACAGGCGACGTTTTAGGTCGGGACCCGTCATCAGACAAGTTGGAGCACGGGGAGAAAGCTGTGGAAGAGAGTTGGGGGGCGGGGTAAAGCTGGAAAGTGATGGTTGGATACGTGTGAGGGGGGTTTGATTAGCAGGTGGGTAGAGTACGTGAAAGCCTGGTGAGACAAGTTGACGTCACAAGCAAGTGTTGAGGAAACAAGTGGCTGTGGTAACATGTCTGGGTCAGAACGTGGTTGAGCAGCAGGAATCACAGAGGGGAGTGAGTGGGAGAGGGTCTCACAGAGCTCCCATCCAAGAGAGGAGGAAAACTCTCATAGAGCACGGAAGCAGACCCTTCGGCTTAACTTGTCCATGCTCACCAAGATGCCCCATCAAAGCTGGTCCCTTTTGCCCATGTTTGGCCCATATCCCTGTAAATCTCTCCTATCCATACCTTAGCCATAGAGTTATACAGTGTGGAAACAGGCCCTTCAGCCCATCTTGCCCAGGCCAACCAACATGCCCTGTCTTCGCTAATCCCACTTGCCCATGTTTGGCCCATATCCCTCTAAACCCACCCTATGTACTTGTCCAAATATTTCTTAAAGATTGCAATATTACCTGCCTCAACTGCTTCCTCTAGCAGATCATTCCATACACCCACCACCCTTTGTCTGTGTAAAAAAAAAATTAATAAAGTTACCTCTCAGATTCCCAGTCAATCTTTCACCCCTCACCTTAAACTTATGTCTTCTGGTTCTTGATAACCCCACTCTGGGCAAGAGACTGTCTGTCTACCCAATCTATTCCTCTCATGATTTTGTACACCTTATTAAAAGTAATCATACTTTGAGGAGATTTCACAGAGAGTTTCCTAATTACCCGCTCCACCTACATATTAGCCTTTTGCACATAATTCTCTGGAGTTCCCAGATCCCTGAAAACCTGTAACTCTGCAATCTCTCATGTAAATGATCATTTTGTACCATTTGAGAATTTCTCACATCTTAGTCACCATAATCCATTTGCTGGATCTATGCCCACTCGCTTAACCCACTGTGGGATCCCCCCTACATCCTCTTCACCACTCATCTTCCTCTCTATCTTTGTGTTATGCAAATATAGCAACCAGAAAATGTATCATTTATGCCTATTCTGTTTCCTCTTAGCCAGCCACTTCTACTCTCAAAATAGACACTAAATGCTGAAGTAACTCGGCGGGCCAGGCAGCCTAGCCGGAGAGAAGGCATGGGTGACGTTTTGGGTCGAGACCCTTCTTCAGACTGAGAGTAGGGAGAGGGAGACTAGAGATATGGAAGGGTAAGGTGTGAAAATGACAGATCAAAGCAGACAATGAAACTACTGTTGCTGATCTTTGGCCCCGCGACACTACATCAAAAATGGAAGTGCCACATACTGTGTCACATTTGTGTAAGATGGAACTGCAAATGCTGGTTTACACCGAAGATAAACATAAAATGCTGGAGTAACTCAGCGCATCAGGCAGCATCTCTGGAGAAAAGGAATAGGTGATGTTTCGGATTGGAAGAAGGGGTTCGACCCAAAACATCACCTATTCCTTTCTTCCAGCAATGCTTCCTGACTAGCTGAGTTACTCCAGCCTTTTGTGTCTATCTATGGTGTCAAATTTGTTATAAGAAAGCATTCTTACGACAAATTGTATTCAATTGAGCATAGAACCGTACCATACAGGAACAGGCCCTTCGGCCCACAATATCTGTGCCGAGCATGATGCCAAGACCAACTCTTATCTGCCTGTACATTATCCAATAGAATATTTTGCTCAAAAGACTCTTCCTGATGTACTGACCATTGAATGAGCAAATCATACATTTTATTGTTGCAAATAACTTGCCACATTTCCAATGTCAGAAATATGGTTACTTCCACAATTTTCCAGGTTGTTGAACACAAGCAGGCATTCCGAATATTATTATTGATTGCTAATTACCAAACTTGGTATTTCCGAAGCCTTCCCTTGAGATTCTGATCACGTCATTGGCGTTGTAAGGAGCGCACTTCAAAACGTCAATGTTCAGCGTCATCCCCTCATATCTAATCAAATGAAGCCCTGTATCTCGCCAGAATCTCTGGTGAGATGTCAGACATGCAGGATGAAGAAGTAGGGCAAATGCTGTGCAGGTGCAGACTGCACACGGCTAGACACATCGTGACATAAGAGAATCAAAAGAAAAGGCCAGGGAACGAGATTCTTAGGGGTAGCATTCACCACAGATGAGCTCATCATAGTCTGGCCATGCGAAAGGAAATTATAGTAAATACATGAACTAAATACTAGGTCAGTAAAAGAGCAATATCTCAAATCACATCCTGCCCTTCGATTTTATATGTAGGAAGGAACTGAAGATGCTGGTTTACACCAAAGATAGACACAAAATGGTGGAGTAACTCAGCGGGTCAGGCAGGGACGGATTTACATAGAAGCTTCACAAGCTTAAGCTAGGGGGGCCACGGCAGGGCCGGAATTACCTACAGGCCTCATAGGTTGAAGCCTAGGGCCTCAAAATCTAGGGGGCCTCCGGCCAAGGTGTTTTTTTCCCCAGAGTAAAAAAAATCCTGAGGAAAAAAAATTGGAGTGCTATCAGCGTTTCGACTTTGACGGGAATTACCCAAAATTCTGGTTCCGGCCGCTGGAAGTTTTGGGGGGAAAAATTGCGACCATCCACGCCTGCGCAGTTGAGGGAAGCCGGTGACGCAGTAGCGACGCAAAATGACGCTGTCTCTCAGCGCATGCGCATTGGGCCCGGGCGGGTTCAGATCTCCATTTGCACTCCACACAATCACCTCGATGCCTCGTGTCTACTCCAGGTAAGTAGTGGGATATTACATTGTGGGAGTGCCCGTTTCTCTGGGCTGGGGGTGGGGGGCTGCGGTGTCTGCGGCATCTGCGGCGCGGAGTCGGAGCCAGAGAGGGGGGATGTGAGAGGGGGAAAGGGGGTTGAGACAGAGGGGGGAGAGAGAGGGAGGGGAGGGGCAGAGAGAGATGGGGAGGGAGAGAGAGCTGGAGGGAGAGGGAGGGGGAAAGATGATGGGGGAGAGGGAAAGGAGGATTATCTTGAGTGTGATTGCAAAATTAAGGTAGGTTTTAGAACAATTATTTTCTCCTCTGTGCCTTTGGAATGAATTCTGTCCTTGATTTGCGTATTGTGGTGTCTTTATAATTTATTTTATTCCGATTATGTGTTTCTTATTTGTTGGTCTCTGTAAGGTGTCCTTGAGACCTTGGTATTTGTTGTGATTTTATGTCCTGTAAGGTGTCCTTGGGTGTCCAGAAAGGTGCCAGCAAATAAAATGAATTATTAAATTAATAATATCAAACAATTGTAACTGCTTTCTTTTCCTTGATAACAATACTGAAAAATATGAGTTCCATAGTTTGCGACTTTCATTTTGCATCATTTTTAATGTGCACGCACTAACACAGTCGAACAGTAACAGGTAATCAAATCAACACACAAAACATTTTCTAAAAAAGGTATTATTTACTGCAAAAACGTACAGTATTTTATTTGCAGTGTTTGCATGCTCCTTTATAACATTTTACATAACATTTTACAGTACAATTTGATTATTAAAACAAGGACAGCTTCAATTCTTGATTTAAAAAAAGGTATACAACAACAATACAACAAAATTATTTCTGAAATATTGGTCATATATTTGGTGCAAAAATGCTCCAAAATAAGGCTCAGAATGCATCAGAGAGCATCTTAAACCCCAGAGCTTAAGCGGGCCCTGGACCCCAGCCACAAGGGTCTTTCAGCTTCGTGCTTGTGATATGCGCTGCGTGTACTTATTTCACATAAAAATTTTGTAATCCTGCCATGCCACCCCCCTTTTTGAAAAGCTTTGTACGGGCCTGGTGTATAATATTTTTGACACTGTCATAGGCCTTTCTTACATATGCTGTCACAACGCACTGTAGTCTCTAAACAACACTTCAGTAATTTTCCTTGCCCTCCATTTCAGAATAATAGTGTTTTAAGCTGACAACTCGACACTAGCACTGGCAATAAATAAAAAGCGCAGCTTTCCAGCGCTTATCTCATTGGCCACGCTCGGCTGCACATCGGTGTCAATCTGGTGGACTCTTCCATCTTCCTCTCGTCGTGGGGGTGGGGGATTGGGAGGGGCCTCACAAGTGGAATAGCCTAGGGCCACTCTTCATCTAAATCCGGTCCTGGGATCAGGCAGCATCCCTGAAGAAAAGGAATAGGTGACTTTTCGGGTCGAAACCCTTTTTCAGACCGGAAGGGTCTGAAGAAGGGTTTTGACCTGAAACGTTGTGTTCCTTTCTCCAGAGATGCAGCCTGACCCTGTTGCACTTTGTGTCTATCTTTGATTTATCAGTATGTTCTTCATCAGTATGTAAGAATTATCGCTCCAACCAGTATCGTTAAACATGTGTGAACTCTGGGATTCCCTGTAAATTGGAGGAACTAATTTTTATAGTCCTGTTAACATTTTTCCAAACTATTTACCTCTTTATACCCGAAATGTGGGTCACGATAACTGATGATCAGTGGCAGATAAAGCATGTCTTGATTTTTGAGTGGTGATGTCTGATGTTTCTAACTTGACCTTCCTGCAACTGATGAAATTTGACATTTTTGAATGATTTTCTTACTGTAATTTTTCTTTTTCTATTTATTTTATCAGAGCAATCCCTGATTTTACCAAAATGATGCTTGAATGTTTCGCAGAATGACGCCTGGATTAGGGATATTAGCGATGGGGAGCAGTTGGACAGACTTGGATTGTTTTCTCTGGGACGTCAGAGGTTGTAGGCAGATTTTGAGAGACATAGATAGCATGGACAGTCTGCACCCTTTTCCTAGACTGGAACAATCAAATACTAGAGGACATAGCTTTGAGGTGAGAGGAGCAAAGTTGCAAAGATATATATATATGGGGCAAGTGTTTTACATGGAGGTTGGTGAGTGTCTGGGATGTGCTGTCAAGGTTGGTGGTTGAGGCAGATATGATAGTGGCATTTAAAAGACTTTTGGATATACATATGCAGAGATTGGAAGGATATAGATTATCTGCAGGCAGATAAGTTGGTCTTGGCATTATGTTCGGCACAGGCATTGTGGGCTGAGGTGCCTGATCTTGCTGTATTTTTCTATGTACCACTGCAAAACTATAATATAATTATTCTCAGCCCACTTTGCACGTGTGGCTTCAAGTAACTGGATGAACAATTGTTTTCAAGAAATGAAATGTTTTCTATATTTGATATCGACGTGGGGTCCAGGAAGCTTCTAAACAGGTCTAAGGAATATTATGTTTGCATCACTTAATTTTCACTGAGAAAAAAAATAGTTTACTTGCACTTAAAACATCCATGTTTCATATGAGTAATTACTAAAATTGGCTATAGATCTCATATCTGATATTCTTGAGCTTCTAAACAGTTCAGGATACTGATTTGACACAATCATGTACATATAACAGTACTATGTAACAGGCAAGTAGCTAAAACTGAGGTACCATAATTAAAAACAAAACACAAACTGATGGAGGAACTCAACGGGTCAGGCGGTGTCTGTGGAAGGTTTGGACAGGCGACATTTCGGGTCGGGACCCTTCCTCAGACAGATTCCTGACACAAAACATTGCCTATTCATTTCCTCCACAGTTGCTGCCTGACCCGTTGAGTTTAGTTCAGCTTGGAGATAGAGCGCGGAAACGAACCCTTCGACCCACAGAGTCCGCACCGACCAGCGATATCCGCACATTAACACAACCCTACACATATACCAAGCCAATTTACCTACATGCCGTCATTGTAGTGTGGGAGAAAACCGAAGATCTTGGAGAAAACCCACATGGTCACGGGGAGAACATACAAACTCCGTACAGACAGCACCTGTAGTCTGGATGGAACCCGGGTCTCCGGCACTGCAAGCACTGTAAGGCAACAACTCTACCGTTGTGCCACCATGCTGCCCATTGAGATTTAGCTCAAGATTCCAGCATCTGCAGTTCCTTGTGTCTCCACCTATAACTGCGGTCATGTTTAGAACCAGAATAGAACACAAGGGGCTTCAAGGCAAAACATTTGAGGGTGGAAGATGTAAAGTTCGTCTTTGGCCACTGTCATACACTCATTGGAAGGAGAGCATTTTGATATATAATAATAATAATGGATTTTATTTATATAGCGCTATTCAGGACTCAAATCTTGTGAGCGTCACCCGGTCAAACACTGTCCTGGTGCAGTGAAGGAGAAAGTGAATCAAATCAATGATAACGTCACTGAGGGATGATTCCCAAGATATGTTAAGTGGGCAGAGTTAACCACTGCAGACCTTTATTGTTGGGAGTCGGTGCAGGATGGGAGAGGACCCTTCATTGTGGACCACCATTAATATTGATTCTCTCCCTGCTTACAGCCTTCTGTGTGATCTTGTTCTGTGAAAACTAGCTACTTTCCAAACTGAGGAGATGTCTTTAATTATTTTCAGATTTTTAATGGCAGAATTAGGGAGGATGTAAACATCAAATGGACAGTTTTATTTAGAGATACTGCGTGTAAGCAGGCCCCTTTGGCCCACTGAGTCCACGGCGACAGCGATTACCCCGTACACCAGTTCTATACTACACACTAGGGACAGTTTATAGAAGCCAATTAATCTGTGAACCTGTCTGTGGAGTGTGGGAGGAAACCTGGAGCACCTGGAGAAAACCCGCACGGTCACTGGGAGAATGTACAAACTTGGTACAAACGGCACACGTCATCAGGATCGAGCCAGAGTCCATGGCGCTGTAAGGCAGTGACTCTACTGCTGCACAACTGCGCCGCCCTGCTGCCAGAAAGAAACATAAGATGTGGAAGATTGAAGGGGAGATATGATACCATTGTACATGAATCATTGAAACCACATGTGCAGAAGCAGCAATTACTGATGTGAATCGACCAGTGGCAACAGCTTCACCCTCTGGTGTTCAGCGCGAGGGTGATGCATCGCTCTGCAACTCCAGTGAGAGTGAATGTAGTTGTATTGTATGTATTCTGTAAATGTACGCTGAACATGAATGTGAGCCTGCTTCAACTCAGCCATCTCCTTTATCCGGACACCCAAAAGAAAGGCCAATGTACTGTGCTCCATCTTTACTAATTATTGGGCAAGCCTAGGTTGCTAATCCTCCAGGGCTGGTCAGATGTCAAAAAATAATCTCGGGGACACTTGTGGAGAAATCATGGGGGCTATTATTGTAAAGTATTGGATGAGCAAGGCTGCCAAATGCTCTCCCCTTTATTAAACATTTTCCATTTAAGGTCATATTTTGGCAGCACAGTGACACAGTTGGTTTGAGCCGCTGCCTCACAGCGCCAGAGACCTGAGTTCGATCCTGATCTCGGGCGCTGTCTGTATGAAGTTTGTGCATTCTTCCAGTGACCGCATTGGTTTCCTCCGGGTGCTCCGGTTTCCTTCCACATCCTAAAGACGTGTGGGTTTGTAGGTTAATTTGCCCTGTAAAATCGCCCCTTGTGTGTAGTGAACAGATGAGGAAGTGGGATAACGTAGAACTAGTGTGAACGATGGTCTGCATGGACTCGCTAGGCCAAAGGGCCTGTTTCCATGCTGCGTCTTTCAATCAATTAATCGGCCACTTTATTTTCCCCTCAGTTTCTTCAGACCCTCGCTGTGATTCAACCCTGACCCCCTTGGGATAATGCTGTAAAGAGAGGAGTTGAGAGAGAGGGATCGACACATGAATATGCTGGGAATGGAGGGATATGGATCATGTGCAGGCAGAGATTAGATTAACGGCATCGTGTTCGGTGCAGAGCGTGAGCTGAAGGGCCTGTTCCTGTGCTGCACTGGGTCTATGTTCTATTTCTGACTACTGATTCTGCATCTGATGCTTCCAGATACCCCCGTGTCTGCCATTAGAATTTTATACATTACAGCCGATGGTTGGAGGGGATGTAATCCTGTATAGGTCTGCTTTAAAACAAAACACTTCCTGAAGCTCTGCAGAATGGTTTATTTGTAATGGATAAAATTCTGATAAATGCAAATTAATAAAAACAAAGAATATGAATGTACACAGAATGGATGAAGCACCAGAAAGATTCAAATAACTAATTCCCTAAAGGTGCTTGTGCAGATTCAGCACTGCACTGATTTCAAGAAAGGCATTTGTGTTAAGGCCAACAGTTATCGCTCGTTCTTAACTAGTTTGAAGTTGATGGTTTTTATTTTATTTTACTTTAGTTTAGAAAAATAGCATGGCACAATGAGGCTCCGTCGACCAGCGATAACCCGTACACTAGTTCTATCCTGCACACAAGGGACAATTTACAGATGCCAATTAACCCGCAAACCTGCACGTCTTTGGAATGTGAGAAGAAACCTGAACACCCAGAGAAATCCCATGGGGTCACACGGAGAACGTACAAACTCTGTACAGACAGCACCCGTGGTCAGGATTGAAGCTGGGTTCTCTGGCGCTGTGAGGCAGCAACTCTCCAATTGCACTACTGTGCCACCCCTTGACATGCTGCCTTGAATGTCTTTGCTGTTTTATTTATTTATTTTGTATCGAGATGATTTATTTAATTACGATCACGATACAAAATAAAACCGTGGTAACACACCCAACGCCATATTACAAAATCACCAAATTATCTAGACACTAAATTTTCAACCAATTATGTTACAATCCTTACTAATATACTAAATAACTGCTATACAACTATGTCCCTCTCTAACACCACCATGGCGCGGACGTGACTCCGGTAAAGGGGCAAGCTTCTGGCTCGCGCAAAGCCCTCTTCTGCCTGGCGCCTTGACACGCGGATGGCCAGCTTGGCCAATGTCTTTGCTGTTGGAGTTCCAGGATTTACACCCAGTGTCAATGAAAGGCCAGTGAGATAGTTCCTGCTGCAATGTGGATTGCTGCAATGTGCAGAAAAACCAACAGGGGGTGATATTTCCACATGCCTGATGATAGTCGAGGTGACAAGCTTGTTGGAGAGCATCTAATGAGAACATGACCTGGCAGACACAGTACAGTGTGCGTGACTGCTATGTCATTTCATTATTATTCAATGATGTCTGGAGGAGCAGAAAGATCATTGAATATAGTGGGACCATAGAGCTCAAAGGCTGTAGAAATGAATTGGGGTGGAGCACTTTAAAATCGACCCTTGGAACTGAAGAGGAATTGTATCTATTTAATAGTTTTGTTTACTTGATAACGTAATAAGTGCTTTAGAAAATAAATGGCCTATTTTATTTGGAGACACAAGGAACTGCAGATGCTGGTTTACAAAAAAAGACACAAAGTACTGGAGTAACTGAGCAGGTCAGGCAGCATCTCTGGAGAACTTGGATAAGCAATGTTTTGCAGCACCTGGTTCTCTTGTTGATCTTGTTATCAGCATATTTATATTTATGTTATATTTATGGGGAAAATGTAATTTTAAATATATTTTCTTTGAAATAATTTGAAATCCTAAAGCTTCACTTATCTGTGTTTTTAAAACTAATTTACTTTTTAATGATCAATTTTGCCTTGCATTGTTCTGTGGTCTTGCTAAAGTTGCTTACGTACTTTACGACAGCATGTCCAGAGGAAGTGTTGCTATCTTTACAACCTACCATCATTTTACTGTGACGTGAAAACAGATATTGATCAACCCATATCCTCAGGTTAAAATCAGCTCCTAAATTAACACCTTTATGTTCTCCAAAGAGCAAAACAATTTAAAAAATCTATTCTAACACAATGAAACATAAAAGGTGGAGGAGATTGTATTTGTTACTTAACACTATGAGACTTTCTGAAAACAAGTTTTGTGGATCTGTAAACATGGTCAGTTTCCATATTTCAAAAGAATCAACTTCACCTAATATATGATCAGGATACAGAACAGGCTAAGAAGGGAGAATAAGAAGAATGCTTATGTGATAGATTCTCCAAGGAAAGAAAAACACAAAGTGCTGGAGTAACTCCAGGTCAGGGAGCATCTCTGGATAGATGATCATGATACCCCTCTTCACGATGAAGTGACGTGACCCAGATTGTCGCGTATTCATGTTCTCCAGAGATGCTGCAGTGTTTCTCCAGCACTTTGTGTCCATTTTGTGTGTTAACCAGCATCTGCAGTTATTTGTTTCTACATTTTAACCAAAAGGACCCATTGTCTTTCTCTATATTCAACATAATTCTATGAAAGGGCCAAAGGGAAAGGAGTCAATGGGATTAATGGTGGTTGCTCCCCCATAAAGCTGGCATAGACATGACGGGTCAAATGCCCTTCTCTGCAACTCTCTTGGGCTCCAAGTGAAGCAGTGTTAAAAGATGCAACTCCGAATGTTCCCCAGTGACGCTGTGACCTGTGCTCAGAAAACAAACAAGTTCGTCGATTTGCAAAATTACAGATGATGTACATTGTTATGGTAATTAGTGGCTAATTTAATTATGCATTTACCATTTCACAGTAAAAAAAAATTTCACACACTTTTTAAATGATTTGCCTTGTTATTCCTTTAAAACATTCTAATCATTCCAACATAGTCATAGAGCACAAAACCAGGCCCTTCGGCCCATCTTGCCCATGCTGACCAAAGTGCCCCATCTACACTAGTCCCACCTTCCCGTGTTTGGTTCAAATCCCTCTAAACCTTTCTTGTCCATCTACCTATGCAAATGTCTTTTAAACGTTGTCATGGTACCTGCCTCAACTAGCTGCTTTGGCAGTTAATTCCATATATTCACCACCCTCTGTTACCCTGCAGATTCCTATTAAATCTTTCCCCTCTCTCCCTTTAAACCTATCTTTCCTACACAGAGTAACCAGAAATGAATATAATACTTCAAAATGTGGCCTCACCAATGCCTTGTAGTGTAACGTAACATCACAACTTATATACTCAATACCCTGACTGATGAAGGCCAATGTGCCAAAAGCCTTCTTGACCACTTTAACTGTGACACCACTTTCAAGGAACTATGTACTGGCACTCTTAAATCCTTTTGCTCTACAACACAAGGATTGCTCTACAAAACTCCCCTACCATTCACTGTGAAAATTATACATATTTAATTTCACATTCAGATTCCTGCTCAGTTTTAGTTCTAAAAGGTTCTCTCATTTTAATGCAACCTTTAGAGTTAAATTTCTTCACAATGGTGCACAAACCACCAGTAGATGCCGATAGAGTTGGGGCAGAGCGAGCAAACGCTGTCTCTTTAAATGCTGTCCATACTGTACGCTTCTATCTTAGAACTGGAGTTTTTGTTGTTGCTTGGCAACTGAGATCTACACCTCCTAGCAACACCAGGTATAGGAACGCACTTACTCCAATTGTAAACAATGTGGCTTCCTTCAAATGGAAAAATGAGACTTTAAATTAGGATTATTTTTCGTACATCTCAGAGTTGCATGACTGTGAATCCATTGTTCTGGGATCCGGTGAACATCCGCTTCTGAGGAAATCAATCTACATGTCTTGTTACACTTCTTGAATGCTTGAAGATGGCTGATGTGTCGGTGTATGTAGCATTCCAACGGCAAATAAAAACTTTGTGCCTGAATGATTTTCCTTGTGGTACTGGGAGCTGGGTAAGAGAATTAACTTTATAGGATAAAGGATTAACTTTATAGGACATAGGTTAAAGGATAAGTTGTGCGATTGTTATGCTTTCACATGGTGACATAGTGACACAGCTGATAGAGTCTTGCAATGTGGAAACAGGCCCTTCGGTCCAACTTGCCCACACCGACCAACATGTCCCATTTATAGGCCTGCGTTTGGCCTATATCCCTCTAAACCTGTCCT
Organism: Malacoraja senta; assembly: GCA_038087875.1. Classification (NCBI taxonomy): domain Eukaryota; kingdom Metazoa; phylum Chordata; class Chondrichthyes; order Rajiformes; family Rajidae; genus Malacoraja; species Malacoraja senta. The sequence goes on from CM075980.1 coordinate 21,901,955, forward strand.
CTCCATACACCTGTCTAAATATTTCTTAAACATTGCAATAATACCTGCTTCAACTATCTCCTCTGGCAGCATGTTCCATACACCCACCACTCTTTGTGTGAAAAAGTTACCCCTCTGGTTCCTATTAAGTCATTCCCCCCTCACCTTAAACCTATTTCCTCTGGTTCTCGAGGACTAAGAGGTGCTGCCTCACAGCGCCAGATCAGGGTTCGATCCTGACCTTGGGTTCAATGGTTCAATTGTTTCTTTGCTATCAAGTGTATCAAGGTACAGTGAGATTCTCTTTCTGCATACACATCAGTGAGATTATTGCCATGCATAGGTACAATCCCCGGTTAGTACATAATGCAAAGAAACAGCTCTCTGAGTCTACATGCAATAGTTGCCTGGTTTTGGTGCCATTTCACATTTCAGATGTTTTTTGTGTGTGAAGTTTGCATGTTCTCCCTGTGACCACATGGATTTCCTCCCAAATCCCAAAGATGTACAAGTTTCTAGATTAATTTGCTTCTGAAAAATAGCCCCTAATATGTAGTGTAGCTTAGTTTAATATTGTCTCGTGCACTGAGATAAAGTGAAAAGCTTTTGATTGTGTGCTATCGTCAAAAAAAAGACTATATGTGATTACAGTCAAGCCATTCACAGTGCACAGTTAAAGGATAAAGGGTACAGCATTCAGTGCAAGATAAAGTCCGATTAAAGTTAATTCAACGGCCTGCGATGAGGTAGATGGGAAGTCAAGATTGCACTCTAGCTGACGAGAGGACCGTTCAGATGCCTGATAACAGCTGGGAAGAAACTTTCTATGCAGTCAAGTGCAGACGTCTTGAGTAAATGGTAGGACACAAAGGAACGTTGGTGAATAGAAAGACACAGTTATCCAAGTCCATAGTTCCCTGAAAGTGGCCACACAGATAGGTAGGGGGGTGAATCGGAATTGGGGCACAAAGTGCTGGAGTAACTCAGCGGTTCAGGCAGTATCTCTGGAGAACATGAATAGGTGACATTTCGGGTCTGGACCCTTCTTCAGACAAAGGGTCCCAACCTGAAACATTCTCCCGAGATGCTGCCTGACCCACTGAGTTACTCCAGCACTTTGTGTCTTTTTTTTGTAAACCAGTGTCTGTAGTTTCTTGTTTCTAAGAAGAATTAGGGCATGCTTGCCTTTATTGGTCAGGGCACAGAACATAAAAGTTAGGATGTTATGTTGCAACTTTAGGCTGAACCTGGAGTACTACGGCAGTCTGGTCTTAGACTATAGGAAGGATGTGTTTGCACTGCAGAGTGCAGAGCAGGTTCACTAGGATATTGTCTGTCAGGAGGAGAGCTTTGATGGGCCGGAATAGAGACAACAAGCTGGAGTAAACAGCGGGTCAGGCAGCATCTCTGGAGAAAGGGACTAGGTGACATTTCGGGTCGAGACTCCTCTTCAGACTCTTATGTTATGTTTAATAGGCTGGGCTTGTCATAGAGTGATGCAGTGTGGAAACAGGCCCTTCGGCCCAACTTGCCCACACTGGCCAACATGTCCCAGCTGCACTAGTCCCACCTGCCAGAGCTTGGTCCATATCCCTCCAAACCTGTCCTATCCATGTACCTGTCTAACTGTTTCTTAAATGATGGGATAGTCCCAGCCTCAACTACCTCCTCTGGCAGCTTGTTCCATACACCCACCACTCTTTGTGTGAAAAATTTACCCGGATTCCTATTAAATCTTTCCCCCTTCACCTTGAGCCTATGTCCTCTGGTCCTCAATCCCCCTACTCTGGGCAAGAAACTCTGTGCATCTACCCGATCTATTCCTCTCATGATTTTATACACCTCTACAAGATCACCCCTCATCCTCCTGCGCTCCAAGAAATAGAGACCCAGCCTACTCAACCTCTCCCTATAGCTCACACCCTCCAGTCCTGGAAACATCCTCATAAATCATTTCTAAACCCTTACAAGCTTGACAATATCTTTCCTGTAACATGGTGCCCAGAACCGAACACAATATTCTAAATGCGGTCTCACCAACGTCCTATACAACTGCAACATGACCTCCCAACTTCTATACTCAATGCTCTGACTGATGAAGGCCAATGTGCCAAAAGCCTTTTTGACCACCTTATCTACCTACGACTCGACCTTCAAGGAACCATGCATCTGTACTCCTAGATCCCTCTGCTCTACAACACTCCCCAGAGGCCTACCATTTACTGACAAGGTCCTGCCCTTGTTAGATGTCCCAAAATGCAACACCTCACACTTCTCTGTATTAAATTCCATCAACCATTCCTCAGCCCATCTGGCCAATCAATCCAGATCCTGCTGCAATCTTTCACAACCATCTTCACTATCTGCAAAACCACTCACTTTTGTATCATCAGCAAACTTGCTAATCTTGCCCTGTAAGTGTTCATCCAAATCATTGATGTAGATGACAAATAGTAATGGGCCCAGCACCGAACCCTGAGGCACACCACTAGTCACAGGAGCAACAGAGGCTGTGGGTGACATGATAAGATTATGCAAGATGTAGATAAGGTACATAGTCAAAATATTTGCCCCAAAATAGGGGTATCAAAAAGAAGAGAGCATAGGTTTAAGGCAAGTGGAAGGAGTTTAAAATTGTATCTAAGGGGTAATTTTTTTGTGTGCAGAGAGTGGTATATGTTTGAAACACGCTCGAGAAGGTGGTGGTGAGTGATCCAGTGATTATGTTCAAAAGCCATTCACACACACAGATACTTAAATAGGCAAGGCACGGCAGGATCTGACCCTGAATGTGCAAATTTAGTTTGGCTTAGTTTAGTTTAGAGATACAGCATAGAAACAGGCCTTTCGGCCTGCTGAATCTATGCCAACCAACAATCACCCATACACTAGTTCTACCCTACACAACAGGCTCAATTTACAGGCCAGTTAACCTGCAAGTCTTTGGAATGTGGGAGGATATTGGAACACCGAGAGAAAACCCACGCAGTAACTGGGAGAACGTACAAACTCCATAAAGACAGCACCCGTAGTCAGGATCGAAGCCGGGTCCTTGGCGCTGTGATTGAGCAGCTCTACCACTGCGCCACCGTGCTGCCCTAATGGGGATCAGTGTAGATGGGTAAAAAGATCAGGAAGGATGCAGTGTGTCAAAGGGCCCATTTGCGTGCCATTTGGCACTAATCAAACTAATAATCAAATGAAACCCTTCTTGTGGTTTCACGATATACGAGTATTGTGATTTATAATCATAAGATGCCTGTTATCAAGGTGCATGAGCTGGAGAATGATACAGCATTTCTCCAACGGGATGTTGCGGAGAGAAAATCTTCTGCGATTTTAATCGTGGTACAATAAAGGGTAAATTCAATCATTTCTTTCAAGATTTACCAAATCAGTTCCGGGTTCTTCCAAATGTGTAACATCCCACGCATTCATTGTAACAAACAAATGAAGATTAACAGAGTGTTAGAATGTGCTTACTAATCACACTCAGAGTCAGGTGGTGGTATAGTGTTTTTTTATTCACCGCTTGCAGTTGCTAAATATCCAGGAGAGAGAAGAAAAACAAACTAAAACACCAGCAGAACACAGCTAAAGTCTATGGAAGATTAGACCAACAATCTCTGTGGTGCTTCTTACTGGCACTAAACCAGTCCACTCGTGTTGTGTCCCTGCCTTGATCCCAGGGCCGGTTGGCATTCCCTCATTACCTTTGTCCTGAGAAGGGGTTCTTGTTCATTGTTTAGTCTAGGTTTCTATCAATTGTAACATTGAGTTTGCAAGCCGTTCTTTGTCTCCATGCTCATGTTATAGAGTCATACAATGTGGAAACAGGCCCTTCAGTCCAACTTGCCCATGGCCACCAACACGCCCCAACTACACTAGTTCCACCTGCCTGCATTTGGCCCGTATCCTTCTAAACCTGTTGAATCGATGTATTTGTCCAGATGATTTTTAAATATCCTGATAGTACCTGCCTCAAATACCTCCTCCGGCAGCTTGATCCAAATACTTACCACCCTTTGGGTAAAAAAGATATTTGCCCCTCAGGTTCCTGTTAAATCTTTCCCTCCTCACCCTAAACCAATGTGCTCTGGTTTTTGATCTATTCCTCTAAAGATCTTGAACGCCTCTGTAATATCACCCCTCAGCCTCCTGCGCTCCAAGGAACCTCTACCTATAGCTCAGGACCTCCAGTCCTGGCAACATCCTTATAAATCTTCCCTGCTCCCTTTGCAGCTTGATAACATCTTTCCGATAGCAAGGTGACCTAAACTGAGCACAATGTCCATAAGATTGTTCTTTTCAAGGAGTCAGAAGTTTGTAACAAGCTGATTTCAGCACCGCTCTGCCACCCCCACAGTTTGATGCCGACCTTTATTTTCATTTGCAGAACAAGTCCAGGTTTTTAGCGCACAAGGTCAAAAAGAGCAAGTTGCTAAAATATCACGGAGAGAAGGAAGAGGAAAAGGAAATAGGTGCAGAGGAGGAAGAGCTGAGGGCATTGATGGAGTATCTGTCTTACGAGCACTCACCTTGGACCAGCAGGAACTTGAGCCCAGAGAACCGGTACCTGAGAAAACTTTCCGTCTCCTCCCCAACACCGGTGGATGAAAACCTGCTTTGTTACAATTTAAAAGCCTTGAGGCTTGTTGATAAACAGGTGAGCACAATTCATGCACCTTTTTGGAAAGAAGGATGTAAAGTTTTATTTATTTTATTTGGGTGATTTGATTTTACTTTCACTTGAGCATTGAAGGTGGTGAATTTTGAATAAGTGCAGCTTACACCCTGATCTGTGCTTGCCCTTCTCCACCGAGGGGTGGTCGTATGGGGGTGTATAAGATCATGAGAGGAATAGATTGGTAAATGCATAATCTTTTACCAAGAGTCGGGGAATGAAGAACCAGAGAACATGGGTTTAAGGTGAGGGGGGAAAGATTTAATAGGAAACTGAGGGGCAACATTTTTTACACAAAGAGTGGTGGGTGTATGGAATGAGCTGCCAGAGAATGTGATTGCGGATGGTACTATGCAATGTTTAAGATACATTTGCCAGATAGATGGATAGAGTAGACAGGTTGATGGATAGGGTAGGTTTAGAGGGAATGTGCAGGAAGGAACCGAAGATACTCAAGATGCTGGAGTAACTCAGTGGGTCAGGCAGCATCTCTGGAGAAAAGGAACAGGTGACGTTTCAGGTCTGGTCTGAAGAAGGGCTTCGACCCAAAATGTCACCTATTCCTTTTCTCCAGAGGTGCTGCCTGACATGCTGAGTTAGTCCAGCATTGTGTGTCTATCGGGTCTAGAGGGATATGGGCCAAACGCAGGCAGGTGGGACTAGTGTAGATGGGGCATGTTGGTTGGCGTGGGCAAGTTGGGCTGAAGGGCCTGTTTCCACGCTGTATAATGATTCACTGCCAGGACAAAGCCAAATGCAAAATGGAGGAACAACACCTCAGCAGCTTAAAGGGAACATTCACCCATTCTCAAGGAAAATGTCAAATTTGTCTGACTCTGCCAACAGACTGTATTTGCTCCTCCACTCGATACCATTACCAAATGCATAGCATATAGAACAGTGCAACACAGTAAAGGGCCCTTCAGCCCACAATGTCCGTGCTGAACTTGATGCCAACATAAACTAATCTCATCTGTCTGTACATGATCCATGTCTCTCCATTCCCAGCATAAAATGTGCCCATCTATGAGCGTCTCAAAAGCCACTAACGTATCTGCTTCCATCACTAGCAATGCAGATCAGGTATCCACCACCCACTCAGTTAAAAGTCCCCTTTGAACTTAGTCCGTCTCACCTTTAAGCTATGCCCTCTAGTCTGTAACATTTCCACGCTGGGGGGAAAAGGTTCTGACTATCTATCCTATCCATGCTTCTTCTGGTGTGTAGGGAGTGAATGTGAAAGTGGGATAACAAAGAACTAGTGTGAATGGCTGGTTAATGATCTGCGTGGACTCAGTGGGCCGAAGAGCCCGTTTCCATGCTGCAACATGGAACATTTGCTGCAACAATGCAACATTTTCCATTCCATGCATCAATCGAAAACTGATTCCAATTTTCTTTCTTTCTCACCTGCAGATCGCTAAGGTTGGCAAGGACTTGTTGAGGTTTCAGAATATAGAGGGACTTACATTAAGTGGCAACAGGATCACTACAATAGATTCAGCCAACCTTCCAAGAAAGCTGAAGGTAAAAGAAGGATCGTGCAATCCAACTTTCATCATTTTGAATGTGTGACTGACTGTCTCTGCCTCCACTCTGAAGAGGGACCACCGGTGTGGGGGCTGCTGAGAACAAAGAGGGGCCTGGTGTGTGGGGCTGCTGAGAACAAAGAGGGACTCTGGGGAGGGGGGGTGGGCTGGGGAGAGAAGGAAGAGGGACTATATTGAATGCTTTTGTAACTTTATGCTCCCTTTATGCGGTGACTTTTTGCATACTTGTGCTGTATACAAAACAAAGAATTTCACTGTACCAAGTATACGTGACATTAAAGTATCAACCAATCAACAATAACACCATGAAATGTTCATGGTTGACCTTTGTGAATAATGGCGATCCATTTGTAGGAGGATGCTGGTACAAAAAGCAACTTCATTATTGTGTGACCCATTCACAGATTCTTGAGCTCTGCACCAACAAGATTCCGTCTCTAAAGGACCTTTGCCACAACCCACCCCCAGAATTACAACACTTGGGGTTGTCCTACAACAAGCTGTTTCTTCACTCAGAGTACCAATACATCTCAGCCAACTACTGGTAAATATTTTGATATCATGCATATGATTGAATGTCTAAACTAAATATTCCTCATCCAACCAAGCCTGTTAAATGAACCATTTAGCCATGGGGTCAGCCCTCATTGACGAGCTCTGTGGAATAAGTAATAGCATCAAACAGATTCCAACTACAATGGTTCTTTACGTGCTGGCCCCACACGTACACTGTGACAGATGCTGAACATCCAAAAATTAGCTGAAGAAAATTATATGAAGAATAAAATATTCTGACGAAGGGTCCCGACCCAAAACGCACCTATCCATGTTCTCCAGGAATGCTGCCTGAACCATTGAGTTACTCCAGCATTCTGTGTCCATCTTTGGTACCATCATCTGCAGTTCCTTGTTATTATAACTAAAATTAGCTGAGTTTCTGTTCCTCCTGCATTATCTGTATCGTCCCTCTTCAGTTCCTGCGTTTTAACGGGATTTGTGGTATTTCTAGCTGATTGTTGTTGTTCTCCAAAACACTGAGGAAAGTTGTTACATTGAATGACATGAAATGTAACTACCTGGAAAAGCTGCTGATTACAAGTTAACATATTAATTATTTCCATGGATTACACATCAAAGATCACAAGGTTAGATCTCCTTGGAGTGACTGTACCAAGCTTATTAATAAGCTGTGCACTAACTAACTCCATCCATCAGAACGCTGGATGGATTACTTTCTAATGGAAACTAAATAGATTGAAAGATATTTTACCCAGCTTTAGTTCTAGAGATACAGCGTGGAAACTGGCCCCTTGGCCCAGCGAATCCGCACCAACCATCGATCACCCGTACACTAGCACTATCCCTCACACTCAGGACAATTTACAGAAGCCAATTAACCTACAAACATGCACATCTTTTTTGGAATGTGGGAGGAAACCAGAGCACCCAGAGAAAACCCACGTGGTCATAGAGCGAACGTACAAACTCTGTACAGACAGCCCCCATAGTCAGGATCGAACCTAGGTCTCTGGCGCTGTATGGCAGCAACTCTACCGCTGTACCACTGCGCCACCCATTGTGCCACCCAGCTTGCCACCATTTTCTTCCTAAAATTATGAGGGGCATTGATAGGGTAGACAATCAGAACCTTTTACCCAGGATAGAAATGCCAAATACTAGAGCATGTAGCTTTAAGGTTAGTTGGGGGGAAATTAAAGGGGATGTACAAGGCATGTTGGTTTTTTTTACCTGGAGAATGGTGGGTGCCAGGAACACGCTGCCAGGGATGATGGAGATAGCAGATACCATAGTGATATTTAAGATGCTTTTAGATAGGCACATGGCTATTCAGGGAATGGAAGAAGTTGGGTCACATGCAGGCGGAAGGGAGTAGTTTAATTTGGCATCATGTTCATCATGGGCCAATTCCTGTGCTGTACGGATCAATGTTCTAATACCCAAACATTAATAATTATGACAATAGACAATAGGTGCAGGAGTAGGCCATTCGGCCCTTCGAGCCAGCACCGCCATTCAATGTGATCATGGCTGATCATCCATCATGGATGATCATGAAATAAAGAAAAACTGTCAAATATAAAATAAATTGAAAGGATGCAGTTTAATTATCAAATGAAATAATTATGTGATTTCTAAACTTCTTGTAACCTAACTGCTGCATTTTCATTGACTCAGCCCCTTGGTAGGATTGAGTGATATTTAATCATGAATCAATTAATTAGGAACTCTTGGGATTCATGCATTTCTCCTTATTTAAAAATAAGAGTTTCTAAAATTACAGTTTGATAAGGATCCTCGAAGAACCATGTTTTAACTCTGCCATTAACATGTCTCTTCTTGTCAGTGGCTCCAAACCCACCTCCCATTTCTTCTATTTCCAGCATGAGCCATTTATTTCTTAGTGAGATTGCACAAATATCCCATGGATGTGTCTTGGGAACATATGGTTCAGAACTGGATTGAGACTTTCTTTGGAAGCTCATTTCTCATCGACGTTATTCAAGGAAGGCTTGTAAACCATCAGTTTGAATAGACTGTAGAGGTAAAAGATATACCAAAATCCAGTTCCTACGGATATTATTCCAGGAAGATCACAAACAACCTGGGCTCAATCTATAATGTAATAACAAGGAACTGCAGATGCTGGTTTATACCAAAGATAGACACAAAATGCTGGAGTAACTCAGCGGGTCAGGCAGCATCTCTGGAGAAAACGGACAGGTTCATTTTCTCTCCATTTACTCCATGTTCACTAGAGATGCTTCCTGACCCGCTAAGTTCCTCCACCATTTTGTGTCTATCAGTGGGATCCATCTACTACTTCTCCCCAGCTCTCCTTGATTGGGATTTTTCTAATGAAACAATATCTAGTACTAATATTCCAGCAAACCTTGGTCTCCTTTCTGAACAGATAATCAATCTCCTTTCAATTGCCCATAAAACAAAAAGTGGGTTGGTTGCTTGAAGATTAAATTACACTCAATAACTTTTATTAATATCAGAATGGAAGCTTTTTGTATTAATAGCACTAACTAACTAATCCACCATCCTGATGATCTTGTAATCTTATGTTAAGTATCGGGTCAGAGCCCTTTTTCAGTCTGACGAAGGGTTCCAACCCAAAATGTCACCTCTCCATGTTCTCCACGGATGCAGCCTGACCCGTTGAGTTACTCCGGCACTTTGTGTCATGCCTTGGGAAACCAGCATCCGCAGTTCCTTGTTTCTTCTTACAAAGAACAATTACAATTCTGACATTTTAGTGTGATGTAATAATAACACTTCTGTGTTTTTTTTATCACTTGTAAACTAGGCCCAATCTAATATCGCTTGATTTGAGTTTTAATGGCTTTGTGGATTTGATGGATATTGTGGCTCATATAGCTTTGCTGCCAAAACTGAAGAACCTTATTCTCCAGGGCAATCCATTTGCCTTTCTTCCTAATTACCGGGGCTTTGTCATAGACAGTCTACCGAACCTCACTGCCCTGGATGATGTGTTGATATCCTCAGATGAAAGACATAGTTTTAAGCTTATGTCTAAATATGAAGGCAAGTGTGAAGTCCACAGTCCTTTACTATCTATCTATAAGTGTTGAGAACTTCTTTCATCTCTAAAGCTTTGCTAATACTGTGTTCCACCAATTCACTTGAAACCATTGCACTGTTTAACATTTTAGTTGGCATTATTTATTGCTCTATATTTTAAAGTAATTTGATAGATTGAAAGATGCAGCATGAAAACAGGCCCTTCGGCCCACCGAGTCACACCGGCCACCGATCACCCGTTCACAACGGTTCTATGTTATCCCACTTTTGCACCTACACACTAGGCAATTTACAGAGACCAATTAACCTGCAAACGTACATGTGGGAGGAAACCAGAGCACCCGGAGGAAACCCATGCGGTCAGAGGAAGAACGATCAAACTCAACACAGGTAGCACCTGAGATCTTCTGTAAATTGTAAAATTTTTCCAAGTGTGAAGGATAGTGCTAGTGTGCAGGTTGGTCTTGGGGCCTGTTTCCACACTGTATCTAAAGTCTAATGATTGAACAGTGGAGTAGACTCGATGGGCTGAATGGCCAAATTCTACTATGTTTGATGGGTTAAATCCTAAATCATAAACATCAGTCTATCATTTCCTTCAGACACCAATGTTTCTGACATTTTATTTTAATAATATATTGAATGTTCATTTAATGGTCTGTTTATATTATCTATTTAAAGGCTAATTGAGTTGAATGTTGATCTATTTCAATTCTCCCTTCTCATTAATATGTATATCATCCTCCAGAATTTAACAATAATGTCGCTCGGGTGACAATAAAAATAGGGAATGTAACAGGTATTCCTAACCCCATTGATCCTCTGGAGGAGTTACCGGAATTCCCAATGATCAAGAGGAATTACTTTGTAACCTATGAGTTTCTTGAAGATCTACAAGATTTTACGAAATTAACTATAAAGGACAAGAGAAAAGGCAAGGTGTGTGGCAGTCAGCTCTTTCTGATTAGTGTTGTTGTCGTGCACCTTTTGGATATTTAATAAATGTGAATGTAATGCTGTTGTGCAAAACAGTAATAGAGTAACCTCAAGATTGTTTAATTGTCATACATACCAAAATAGAACAATGAAAGTCTTACTTGCAGTAAGATCTATAACCATATAACCATTACAGCATGGAAACAGGCCACCTCGGCCCTTCAAGTCCGTGCCGAACACTTTTATTTCCTTTCCCCCCCCCCCCTTCTTTCTTCCCCCTAGTCCCGTCTACCTGCACTCAGACCATAACCCTCCATTCCTTTCCCGTCCATATACCCATCCAATCTATTTTTAAAGGATAAAATCGAACCTGCCTCCACCACATCCACTGGAAGCTCATTCCACACAGCTACCACTCTCTGACTAAAGAAGTTCCCCCTAATGTTACCCCTAAGCTTCTGTCCCTTAATTCGCAAGTCATGTTCCCTTGTTTGAATCTTCCCTACTCTCAATGGGAAAAGCTTATCCACGTCCACTCTGTCTAACCCGCTCATAATTTTAAAGACCTCTATCAAGTCCCCTCTTAACCTTCTGCGCTCCAAAGAATAAAGACCTAACTTGTTCAACCTTTCTCTGTAACTTAGTTGCTGAAACCCAGGCAACATTCTAGTAAATCTCCTCTGTACTCTCTCTATTTTGTTGACATCCTTCCTATAATTAGGCGACCAAAATTGTACTCCATACTCCAGAATTGGCCTCACCAATGCCTTGTACAATTTTAACATTACATCCCAACTTCTATATTCAATGCTCTGATTTATAAAGGCCAGCAGACCAAAAGCTTTCTTTACCACCCTATCTACATGAGATTCCACCTTCAGGGAACTATGCACAGTTATTCCTAGATCCCTCTGTTCAACTGCATTCCTCAATTCGCTACCATTTACCATGTACGTCCTATTTTGATTTGTCCTGCCAAGATGTAGCACCTCACATTTATCAGCATTAAACTCCATCTGCCATCTTTCAGCTCACTCTTCCAAATGGCCTAAATCTCTCTGTAGAATTTGAAAATCTACTTCATTATCCACAACACCACCTATCTTAGTATCATCTGCATACTTCCTAATCCAATTTTCCACACCATCATCCAGATCATTGATGTACATGACAAACAACAGTGGACCCAACACAGACCCCTGAGGCACCCCACTAGTCACCAGCCTCCAACCTGACAAACAGCCATCCACCATTACTCTCTGGCATCTCCCATTCAGCCACTGTTGAATCCATCTTGCTACTCCACCATTAATACCTAACAATTGAATCTTCTTAACCAACCTTCCATGAGGAACCTTGTCAAAGGCCTTACTGAAGTCCATATAGACAACATCCACTGCTTTACCCTCATCAATTTCCCTAGTAACCTCTTCGAAAAATTCAAGAAGATTAGTCAAACATGACCTTCCAGCCACAAATCCATGTTGACTGTTCCTAATCAGACCCTGCTTATCCAGATGCTTATATATATATTATCTCTAAGTATCCTTTCCATTAATTTGCCCACCACTGATGTCAAATAACAGGTCTATAATTGCTAGGTTTACTCTTAGAACCCTTTTTAAACAACGGAACAACATGCGCAGTACGCCAATCTTCCGGCACTATTCCCGTTTCTAATGACATTTGAAATATTTCTGTCATAGCCCCTGCTATTTCTACACTAACTTCCCTCAATGTCCTAGGGAACATCCTGTCAGGACCTGGAGACTTATCCGTTTTCATATTTTACAAAAGTGTCCGCACCTCCTCTTCTTTGAATCTCATAGTTTCCATTGCTACTTTGCTTGTTTCCCTTACCTCACATAATTCAATATCCTTCTCCTTGGTGAATACCGAAGAAAATAAATTGTTCAATATCTCCCCCATCTCTTTTGGCTCTGCAGATAACTGTCCACTCTGACTCTCTAATGGACCAATTTTATTCCTTGTTATCCTTTTGCTATTAATATAGCTGTAGAAGCCCTTTGGATTTACTTTCACCTTACTTGCCAAAGCAACCTCATATCTTCTTTTAGCTTTTCTAATTTCTTTCTTAATATTCTTTTTACATTCTTTATACTCCTCAAGCACCTCATTTACTCCATGCTGCCTATAATTATTGTAGATCTCTCTCTTTTTCCGAACCGTGTTCAATTTCCCTTGAAAACCATGGCTCTTTCCAATTTATTTCCTTTCAACCGAACAGGGACATAAAGATTCTCTACTCTTAAAATTTCACCTTTAAATGTCCTCCATTTCTCTTCTACATCCTTCCCATAAAACAACATGTCCCAATTCACTCCTTTTAAATCCTTTCGCATCTCTTCAAAGTTAGCCTTTCTCCAATCAAAAATCTCAACCCTAAATCCAGTTTTGATCCTCTCCATAATTATATTGAAACTAATGGTATTGTGATCACTGGACCCGAAGTGCTCCCCAACGCATACCTCCGCCACCTGCCCCGTCTCATTTCCTAACAGGAGGTCCAGCACTGCCCCTTCTCTAGTAGGTACCTCTATGTATTGCTGCAAAAAACTATCCTGCACACATTTTACAAACTCCAAACCATCCAGCCCCTTTACAGAATGTGTTTCCCAGTCTATGTGTGGAAAATTGAAATCTCCCACAATCACTACCTTGTGCTTACTACTAATATCTGCTATCTCCTTACATATTTGCTCTTCCAATTCTCGCTCCCCAATAGGCGTTCTATAATACACCCCTATAAGTGTTGCTACACCTTTCCCATTTCTCAGTTCCACCCAAATAGCCTCCCTAGACGAGCCCTCTAATCTATCCTGCCAAAGCACTGCTGTAATATCTTCCTTGACAAGCAATGCAACACCCCCACCTCTTGCCCCTCCAATTCTATCACCCCTGAAGCAACGAAATCCTGGAATATTTAGTTTCCAATCACAGCCCTCCTGCAACCATGTTTCACTGATCGCCACAACATCATACTACCAGGTGTCAATCCAGGTTCTAAGCTCATCCACCTTTCTTACAATGCTCCTAGCATTAAAATATACACATTTAAGAAACCCACCACCACTTATTCTCTGTTTATTATCTTTTTCTTCTTTCTCCCCTACATTTTGGGTCCGAGTGCTTCCCTTCTTTGCCTCCTGCCTCCCACATTGTCTACTAGCTTTCTCTATTTGAGTCCCTCCCCCCAACCATTCTAGTTTAAAGTCTCCCCAGTAGCCTTTGCAAATCTCCCCGCCAGGATATTGGTCCCCCTCGGGTTCAAGTGCAACCCGTCCTTTCTGTACAGGTCACACCTTCCCCAAAAGAGGTGCCAATGATCCAGAAATTTGAATCCCTGCCCGCTGCATCAGTTCCTCAGCCACGCTGTTGGTCTATCTTGGTCTAAGGTCGAAGGTAATCTATGTTGGTCTAAGTTCTGTATTGAATACTTTATAAAGAGAACTGCTCTATTATAACTCTTAGACAGTCAGACCCTTTTCCCAGAGTGGAAATGTCCAACACTAGAGGGCATAGTTATAAGGTGAGAGGGGGAAGGTTTAAAGGAAGATAAACACAAAATGCTGGAATAACACAGTCTGAAGAAATGTCGCGACCTGAAACGTCACCCATTCCTTCCCTCCGGAGATGCTGCCATCCCACTGAGTTACTCCAGCTTTTTGTGTCTATCTCTGGTGTAAACCAGCATCTGAAATTGCAGATAGTAGAGGCAGATACGATGGTGGCATTTAAGAGGCTTTTAAATAGCAACTGCAAATAGAGGGATGTGGATCATATACAGGCAGATGAGATCAGTTTAACTTGGCATCAGTTTAACTTGGCATCAAGTTCGACACAAGCATTGTGGGCCGTCGTGCAGTTCCTGTCCTGTACTGTTCTAAGTTCCAACTGTGATTGGATTTAGGATAGCTATTGACAAAAGTTGGAGATTAATTTATTACACAGATAGTCCAAGAATGCAAACATCTGGTCTGGGGATTCAATTACAAATAAACATGGAGAACTTGCTATTAGTTAATGCCATTTACAATGTTAGAACATCTCAAAATACTTCAGAGACAAAAAAGTAGTCAGCACGCTGGCACAGCTGGTAGTGTCGGAACGATCCTGACCTCAGGTGCTGTCTATATGGACTTTGCATGTTCTCCCTGCAACCGAATGGTTTCTTCTGGGTTCTCCGGTTTCCTCCCACATCCTAAAGACAAGTGGGTTTGTGGGATAATTGGCCTCTGGAAATTGCCCTTAGTGCACAGGGAGTGAATGCAAATGTAGGATAACATAGAACTTGTGCGAATGGGTGAATGATGGCTGGCATGGACATGGTGGACCGAAGGGCCTGTTTCCATGCTGTATTTTTCAATCAATTTGATCAAAAATGAATAAATGCTTCAGGGACACTGCCAATGTTGTGGGATAAGAATTTGTGGTGGCTCTTGTGTAAATCTATGTTCCATAGATATAAACTAAAGATAAATTGAAAGACTTATTTTTAGCACATTGACTACATTAAGGAGGGAAATGGTTAAAGCAAAATGTATTCCAAAAATAAGTTGTTTTTAAACAAGTGCACCACAGGAATGTTTGCTTAAGGCACATGGCAAAACATCACAAAATCTGCTCAAAGTATTCCTACTTTGAAGAAGTTCTCCTCCTCTCTCTGATGGGAGTTCTGCAACCTCCACTTTCGCAGTTCTGTACCTTTTCATACCTCTAGTTTCCCTCTCCCCTGACTCTCAGTATAAAGAAGGGTCTCGACCCAAAATGTCACCTATTCCTTTTCTCCAGAGATGCTGCCTGACCTGCTGAGTTACTCCAGGATTTATCATCTTCAATGATAAAAGCGTGTTGAGTTGAGCCCATTTCCTTCCCATAACCTTGTTAGCTGTAAAACAAGAAATACATATCCTCCAGAGCTGTGAAATTGTCCCTCTAACCCGTCCTCCACCCCCATTCAAATTATTTTTGCCTAATTTCCGATGCTCGTGTGAAGGTAGTGATTCATACATGGTTTAGATTACCTGGCAACTGTAACATTCTCCCACTCGGGTGAGTTCCAAAGGGGAATATTGTCAGGCTGGAAGGTGTGGGAGTGATAGGTATTGGTAATCAAATTTAAGGATTTCCGTTTAGTTTAGTTTAGATTAGTTTATTATTGTCATGTGTACCAAAGTACAGTTAAAAGCGCTTTTTGGTGCGAGCTACCCAGTCAGCAAAAGAGTATACACGATTACAATCAAGCTGTCTGCAGTGTACAAATACCAGACAAAGGGTATGTAATGTGCAAGGTAAAGTCCGTTTAAAGATAGTTGCATAGATGGGAGGTCAGGGCCACTCTCTTTTGAGGGAAATCCAAGTCAGACAAAGCCAAAATCTCATTGAACAGCAGTTTACTTCTTCCAAACCCTTGATCTCTATAGTCAAGTTTATTGTCATGTGCACAGGTTTAGTGAGTGCAGGTACAATGAAATATCTTGCTTCCAGCAGCATCACAATCCCATAGGCTGGGACAACTCACTAACATACACACATTACACAAAGCTTCTGAAAGAAAGAAGAGTGCAAAAAAATCAGGAAGTTAGTGCAAGAACGTGAGAAGGGTAGTGTCAGGAACTTCATCCCAGCAGCTTTTGCCCCAACTTGGACAATATCTTGACTTGGGAATATATCCTGCATTCCTGCTTTGTCATAACTTCATGCATCTCCTGGATCTCCCCACTAACGGCACCCTGGCAAATACCTTCTTCAATGGACTCAGCGGTTGAGGAAGGCAGCAGTTCACCACCATCTTATCATGGGCAAGAGATGCCGGCTTTGTCAGTGACGCTAGATCCTGGAAAATAAATAAAAGAAAAGATAGGCGGAGGGTGAAAGAGCTTACTCCTGCTTTGTTAATTACATCATCTTGCTCTGCAAAGTAGTTTAGCTCCCAACACTACCTCGAATTTCATCTCGGCAAGAGATATGGCAGGCAGGTTAATAGGAAAGAGCTTTCATTTGTAGGGAGCCTCACCCAACTGCAAGACCGGATTATCAGTGAGTTAATGATCAGAAAATCTATTTATTGCTGGATACCAGGAAACAGCTGGATTCTTTGAATTGTGGCCTGGTATATTTTCATCTCTTGTTTTAATGTCTCAACTATAATAGACTGGCCAAATAATCCTTGAATGACTGGACCCCCACCATCAGAGTGATCTTTGGGAGATGCTGCATCAAAAAGGCAGCCAGCATCTCAAAGACCCACACCACCCATGGGCACGCTATCATTTCACTACTACCAAACCAAAGGTGGCACAGGAGCCTGAAAACCATGACCACCAGGTTCAAGAACAGCTTCATCAGGCTTCTGAACACTACACACTCACCACTAACTCGGCAACCATGATAATCCATGGTGTCATTGGTTTCACTCCATACTTTGTACCTATCACCTCATATGACAGTTATTAATTTATTGTATTATTGATCATTATATATTTATCTGCGTGTTAACGGCCCTGTTAAGCTGCAGCAAGAATTTCAAGGTTCCATTGCTGCCACACATGACATAGAAACACTCATTACCTCTTGGTGCAGAACGCATTATCATGTCAATGCATTATCAACTGCATGTATTCAGTCCTCTCGAGCTGCCAGAGGGAAAGGAAAGGCCTTCCCTTTGTGTATGTTGTCATTGCAAAGTGAGCAGAACAAGATGAATCCATCCAGAGCGAGATGCAAGGAACTGCAGATGCAGAGTTTGAAGATGGATCCTGACCCCGAAACGTCACCTATCCATTCCCTCCACAGATGCTGCCTGACCCGCTGGGTTACACTGACATTTAGTGTTTTGCTGCTGAAATCGTCAAGGGTTTGGATCGAGGGTGAGGCAGATGGGTGGGTGCTTGTGGTGGAGAGGGGCTCAGTAAGTCAGCGGTGAACCAAGGTGTAGCACGGTCAGGGTACAGTTGGTGTCACAAAAAACAACAGCGTAATGACTGTAACTGTTCTTAGAAGTACCTGATGGCCAGCCTCGTCATTTACTTTTTATGTTTAACGATAACTTTTTTTTAACCCACATAGCTTGCCAGCCAAGTTACAAGCTCATCCAGTGAAATTTCAAGTACCGCTGACTCATATAAAGCACAGATTGGCCTTTCTCCAGAGGCTGTCGCCAGCACCAAATCTCTACCAGCTCTTGAATTTTCCACCATAACTCTACCAGTTCCTGGCACTGGCGTCAGAAATCTACCAGCTTTTCAACGTGACATCAAAACTCTACCGACGCAATGGCAGCAAGTTCAGAGTGGTAAAATAAATGTAATCAAATTGTAGACTTTAGAGATACAGCGTGAAAAGAGGTACAGTATTTTGGTCCACCGAGCCTGCGCCGACCAGCGATCGCCCAGTACACTAGCACTATCCTACACACTAAGGACAATTTAGAATTTTTACAGTAGCCAATGAACCTACAAACCTGTACTTCTTTGGAGTGGGGGAGAGAACCAGAGCACCCAGAGAAAACCCACTTGGTCTCAATGGGAACGTACAAACTCCATACAGACAGCACCCATAGTCAAGACCGAACCCGGGGTCTCTGGCGCTGTAAGGCAGCAACTCTATTGCTGCGCCACTGTGCAGTAAACCCTTACTAAGCATAAATTCCAAAAACATTTAAGGAAGGTATCCGTCTTTAACCATGCCTTCCCGGAGGAGAATTAGGGGGTTCCCTTTGAAAAGCCAGAGAAGGCAGGAGAATGAGGTTGAGAGGGAAAGATAGATCAGCCATGATTGAATGGTGGAGTAGACTCGATGGGTCAAATGGCCTAATTCTGCTCCTATGACTTATGAACTTTTGAACTTAATGTGGGTATAATGAGAACATTGTCGTAAGGCACATTAGACTTAGTGGCATAAATGTTTGAAATTCTTGAAACTACCATTGAAATGTCCACAGTGACAAGTGCGTAAATGTTGGTAAAGAATGTGGAAACTAAATTAAATAAGAAGTTCGGCAAAGGCCAAGGCTACGTTAATTGAACCGGCACCTTAAACAGCATGAGGAAGTTGTACAAGACAACACAAAACTATATAATTAGGTCAAAGATAGACACAAAACAGAATAACTCAACGGGGCAGGCAGCAGCTGGAGAAAAAGAATGGGTGACGTTTCAGGTCGGGATCATTCTTCACACTCGTATATCGCTATATTATTATCTTTAGATTATATTTAAAATATATTATTGTCATTATTATTTCTTATGTCATTCGGTCCACTGCTATTCTTCCATTGGGATAGAACAGCCATTAGCCCACATGTCAAAAATCCATGAAACTTGCGAAAATCAAGAATTATCAAGACAGAGCCTGTAAAATCCTGCAAACTTATGTGAAATAGGTTGTGTGGAAAAGCAAAGTAATCTACCAAATAATATTAAGTGGATTTTCACTTTTGATTTTTGTCCCTCAGTCATTATTTACAAGGTACCTAAAAAACCGTGGGCAGATCCGATTATGTGTCACTATAGCCTGCATTTCTCTGTGACGGATTTGTCTGCATTGAAGAAATTGCTCCTAAAAGGTCTCACAATAAATGTCATTGAGGAAAAGGTAAACTTTGTTTTCGATCATTACTTGCTATTGCTCTATGCTCAGTGTTATGATTGCATCCTGCTTTTTTACATTTTACATCCAGTTTTACTTTTTTCTTTTTTCAATTTGTTTTGTGATCAAAGGCTGGAATTAATTCTGTGGGGAAGAATTATTACGGAAGGTGTTATTATGAAGGTGCATCCCAAACTTACTGGGCGAGATCTGCTTGCTGTCTCCTCTGCTCTGGGACTCCATATGCAGTCAGAGGAGAAGCTTCTCTATTCCTGTGTCCATTTAGACCATTGATTTCAATAGAGGTTGAGGAGCTGCAGAGAGAAAAGAGAAATATTATGAATAGACGATGGACACAAAATGCTGGAGTAACTCAGCAGGTCAGGCAGCATCTCTGGAGAGAAGGGATGCGTGATGATTCGGGTCGAGACCCTTCTTCAGTCTGAGAGTCGGGGGAGAGGGAAACTAGAGATATGGAGGGGTAAAGTGTGAAAATCGCAGATCAAAGCAGACGATGCTCAAAGAAATGTACAATGGTTCATTGTTAGCTGAGGGGAAGGTGACAAAGAGGCGTACAAACAGTAAAATTAAATCAGGACAGTGAAACTAGTAGGAAAACTAAAGTGGGGGAGAGACACAAAGAGAGAGAAAGCAAAGGTCACTTGAATTTGGAGAAATCAATATTCGTACCGCTGGGTTGTAAGCTGCCCAAGCAAAATATGAGGTGCTGTTCTTCCAATTTGCATTTAGCCTCATTCTGACAGTGGAGGAGGCCCAGGTCAGGAGGGGAAGGGGAGTTAAAATGTCTGGCAAATGGGAGATCAGGCGGACCGAGTGAAGGTATTCAGCAAAATGATTACCAAGTCGGCACTTGATCCCACCGATGAATAAGAGTCCAGACCAGAACAGTGGGTACAGTAGATGAGGTTGGAGGACATGCAAGTGAACCTCTGCTTAATGTGAAGGACTGTGAGGGTCCTTGGACAGTGTCGAGAGAGGAGGTATAGGTACAGGTGTTGCATCTCCTACGGTTGCAGAGGGAGGTACCTGGGGAGGGGGTGGTTTGGGTGGGAAGAGATGAGTCAACCAGGGAGTTGTGGAAAGGCATGGTCTCTGAGGACAGCAGAAATGAGTGGAGATGGGAAGACGTGGCTAGTAGTGGGATCCCGTTGGAGGAGCCGAAAATGTCACAGAATTATGTGCTGTATGTGACCGCTGGTTTACGTACGTACGTGCGTGCACGCGTGCGCGTGCGTGTGTGTGTGTGTGTGTCTGTCAGCGGCACAAAATTATGTGTGTGTGTGAGGGGTCAAATAAAGACATTGAAAGTCTGTGATGGCTTTCAGAGCTAAGGATGGGACTTAAATTTTGGTTTTAGAGATGCAGCATAGAAAAAAGTCCTTCGGCCCACCGAGTCCGCACTGTCCAGTGATCTCCCGTACACTAATTCTATCCTACATACTAGGGTCAATTTACAGAAGCAAATTAACCTCCAAACCTGCACATCTTTGGAGCTTGTGGCAAATATAATTTAAAATTTAGTGGGCTGAGCAACATTTTCCAGATCAGACATTGGCTAAAGTTATAGAATATACTCCTATACATTGCTAAAATCTGAAATGTTTAAGTAAAAACAGAAAATGCAGGGAAACTCATGTTGGAATGATTTAACTATCCTACACAAACTAAGGACAATTTACAATTTTACCTAGCCAATTATTCTACAAACCTGTAAGTCTTTGGAATGTGGGAGGAAACCGGAGCACCCAGAGAAGACCCATGCGGTCATTGGGAGAACGTACAAACTCCGTACAGATGGCACACTTAGTCAGGATCGAACTCGGATATCTGGCGCTTTAAGGCAGCAACTCTACCACTGCACCACCGTACAACTCACAGTACAGTTTTATCTCACTGTACATTTTGCTGTTGGTCTGTTCTGATTCTTTCAATCATACAACTATCGTTTTACGCAGACACTTTCTTGTTTTTGTAGATCCTTTCGTGGCCAGTCGAGCCGCCGGATTTTCCAGATGCTTCCGAGAAAGAGAAAGGGAAAGGGAAAGGGAAAGATCGAGATTCTGCAAAGGTGGTAACCACTGACAAACATACACTACAGGGTAAATTAGAGGATCCCTGATACCTGTTGATAGCTCTCATTCCTTCATCCAAGGAATCTAAATGAAGGAAGTAACACAATCTAAATACCATAAAAAAGATTTGCATCCTTAGACCACTGCTCACTTTTTTTAGGTGAAGGAAACCAAAGGGATTTATCATTGAAAATATTCCTAAAGTGCGATCCCTGTTATTCTGTTGAAAATAGATCTTCCAGATTACATAGAGCATAGTTGCACAAATGGCAATGTGGTATTGACTAGTTTGTCTGCTTTTGTGATGTTGAGCGAGGGATAAATGACCAGGACTCCAGCTGTACCTCTCTCCCAGCCTCCTTTAACATGCTCTCTGGAATCTTTACCTCTGCTTCTGACAGCAGATGAGACCTCAGTTTAACATCTCAACCAAAATATTAAGAATTAAGTAATTTCCCTATTACCCACTTTGATAATATTTGTCTGAAGAAGAGTCTCGGTCCAAAGCGTCACCTCTGCATGTTCTCCAGAGATGCTGCCATGCCCGCTGAGTTATTCAAGCACTTTGTGCCCTTTTGATAATATGTTTTTCCCATTTGGAAGTCCCCAGATGGTTGAGGAATTCTAATACCACAATATATGGGGATCAATGAGTCAGATTGGATGAAGACCCTTGCAGTCCACAGTAGACTAACTGGATTTAGTCTTCTAAATAACTGTTCTAAAGTCGCCAATTGTTATATTAGTATAAAAATGTCTGTTGCTCTTTGGTGTATTCAGATGTTGATCTGAATCATATGTGCATCTGTTGAGGACAAATTAGGGAGGCAAAAACAGCGGCAAGGAGCCGAAGAGGCAAGGCAGTGCCAAGGATCAGAAAGCAAAAGACAGTGCCAAGGGCAAGAAGGGCAAAGACAACGCCAAGGATCTAAGGAAAATACCGACTGTATTTCAAAGTGATGCACCCATTGAGAGAGTCCTGGGAACGTACTGTGTGGACCTGAACTCCATGTTCACAGGGAGTCCTGTGTTCAAGATGTTTTGTGATTTAGGAATTCCTGAAAAAGAATCAAGACCAAAACCACCAACTCCAGATATTAAGGTAACATACAAGTAATTACAACTCAAGTGGGAGTTAAATGGTCTACTTTATCTTATATCTTTTATATCTTTATCTTGGATTTAAGAGAGAGTTAGATAGAGCTCTAGGGGCTAGTGGAGTCAAGGGATATGGGGAGAAGGCAGGATATGGGGAGGGCAGGCACGGGTTATTGATAGGGGACGATCACAATGAAGGGTCGAGTGGCCTCCTCCTGCAACTATTTTCTATGTTTCTATGTAACCCTGTTTAAAACCATGAAAAGGTAGTGATTAGATTTTCATTAATGTAAGTGCTAAATATGTACCCTTTAGATAACTAACGCCTTCCTCCATAACCAAATGTCCTGTAAATTGTAGCGATTCCGAACAAACCATGGTTCATTGTCTTGTCTACTTTACTGAAGATGTTGGAAGTACAGCACATGGTAGCACAATGATGGAAGCAAAAAAAAAAGAAGATTAATTCCAAAGTTTGAAGCGTAGGGAGAATAATATTTCCATTTTATTAATTAGCACAACATGTTATGCTGGTCCCTGTGGAACAGATGGCTAGATTTCATATCTGGAGCAAAGAATCAGCAAGGCACCTCAAGGTCCATTGTAATCCTTGTTGTTCATCTGGTGTCATTACACGTACATTGTCAATTCCCAGTGGGATTCTTGTCAGCAACAATCAACAATATTCTAGGAACTCGTGGCTGATTTATCATACCTTACCCACCTGAAAATGTCATTACCTACAGTTATTAGTTTATTGTATTTTTGAGTATTATATATTATCTGTGTGTTATCACCTTTAAGGGCCTGTTAAGCTGCAACAAGAAATAATTTTGTTGTTCCGTTGACGGTATATATGACTCTCTTTGAAGCACGGAGGTGAAGAGAAAGGAATAATGGAGAGAGGAGTGATGGAGAGGAAAATGGAAAGGAGAAAGAGAAAGTGTGAGAGAATGTGTGAATACTTGTGTGGGAGAAGGAGAGCATGTGAAGGAGAGAGCATACGTGTGGGAGAGAGGGCAGAGGGGGTGAGAGGGAGATTGCATTCTTCAATAAATTGCCAAGCCATATCTGTAAGCTATAATTAAAGATGTATGAGGAGATCATATTTTGGTTGCTAATTAGTTTCAACAATGTATTATTGAAGATCCTGGCAACAAATGAAACAATAAAATAATTGTTAATACTTTGGTTTTACAAAACTGTATCATTCCTTTTTAGGAGTCCAAAAAAGGAAAGAACGCAAAGAAAAAAGATGAAAAGAGTTCAAAAGCAGGAAAAGGCAGTGCAACAAAGCCAAAAAATAAACTAGGCACACCGGACCTCAGTAAGTGGCATTTTGGTTTGCCCAAGTTTCAACAATGCCACTTAACCTGATGTTTTAAATCCAGGCATTTTTTTGCAGTCAAAACTGATGAAGTTATTTCTATGGAATATGGCTCCTCTTCAATAAAGGGGCAGTAATTACATTGTATTAATAAATAAGTGAAAATACTTCTGGCAGTATGAAGGTTAATCACGGTCAGCATTTTCTCTGTGGATAGTCATACAGTGTGGAAACAGGCCTTTCGGCCCAAGTTGCGCCCACTGACCAACATGTTCCATCTACACTAGTCCTACATGGCTGCGTTGGGGCCCATATCTCTCTAAACCTGTCCTATCCATCTACCTGTCTAAATGTTTCTTAAACGCTGCGATAGTACATCAGGATGTGATGTAGCATCCTACATTTACTTTTTTTTAATGTAGAAAATGAATAAACCAATTCACAGGACATAGAAACATAGAAACATAGAAAATAGGTGCAGGAGGAGGCCATTCGGCCCTTCGAGCCAGCACCGCCATTCATTGTGATCATGGCTGATCGTCCCCTATCAATAACCCGTGCCTGCCTTCCCCCATATCCCTTGACTCCACTATCCCCTCGAGCTCTATCTAACTCTCTCTTAAATCCATCCAGTGACTTGACCTCCACCGCCCTCTGTGGCAGGGAATTCTACAAATGCACAACTCTCTGGGTGAAAAAGTTTTTTCTCACCTCAGTCTTAAATGACCTCCCCTTTATTCTAAGACTGTGGCCCCTGGTTCTGGACTCGCGAAACATTGGGAACATTTTTCCTGCATCTAGCTTGTCCAGTCCTTTTATAATTTTATATGTTTCTATAAGATTCCCCCTCATCCTTCTAAACCCCAGTGAATACAAGCCTAGTCTTTTCAATCTTTCCCCATAGTCCTGCCATCCCAGGGATCAATCTCGTGAACCTACGCTGCACTGCCTCAATCACAAGGATGTCCTTCCTCAAATTAGGAGACCAAAACTGTACACAATACTCCAGATGTGGTCGCACCAGAGCCCTATACAACTGCAGAAGAACCTCTTTACTCCTATACTGAAATCCTCTTGTTATGAAGGCCAACATTCCATTAGCTTTCCTCACTGCCTGCTGTACCTGTAAGCCAACTTTCAGTGACCGGTGTACAAGGATGCCCAGGTCTCGCTGCACCTCCCCCTTACCTAACCTAACCCCATTGAGATAATAATCTGCCCCCTTGTTTTTTGCCGCCAAAGTGGATAACCTCACATTTATCTATATTATACCGCATCTGCCACGCATCTGCCCACTCACTCAACCTGTCCAGCTCACCCTGCAACCTCCTAACATCCTCTTCACAGTTCACACTGCCACCCAGCTTTGTGTCATCCGCAAACTTGCTAGTGTTGCTCCTAATTCCCTCTTCCAAATCATTAATATATATGGTAAACAGTTGCGGCCCCAACACCGAGCCTTGCGGCACTCCACTCGCCACTGCCTGCCATTCTGAAAAGGACCCGTTCACTCCTACTCTTTGCTTCCGGTCTGCCAACCAATTTTCTATCCATGTCAACAGCCCAGGACAGGGAAGGCGAGTCCACTGAATGGAATGTATGTCTGTAAAACAAAGAGGAAGAAGAAAACACTTTTAATGATGGTCAACAGCCACCAAGAAAAATATATTTAAAAAAACCTAAAACACACTTATCTTCAGGAAAGGAAGTTTTAAGGACCTGTTCCTGTGCTCTACTGTTCTATGTTAAAGGCTGATGTATCCAAACCACAGATGATCCTGGTCTTTTACCTACCTTGAAATTGTCCTATTGACTGTCAAAAAACCCCCATAGGATGTTTATAAACGATTGATAAACACAGATCTCACTGGAATAACCAGAGACCTGACTTACAATATGGTGCTCTAACTATGCACTGCAAAAGTAGAACAGACGCATGGAACATGGAACAGTCCAGCCCAGGAACAGGCCCTTCAGCCCACAATGTCCATGCCAAACATGATGCCAAGGTAAACTAACCTCCTCTGTCTGTACATGATCCGTACCTTCTATTCCATGTGCCTGGGCAAATTTGAAAAGATAATCTGTTTCAAGAAGAAGGGCAAATTATTAATTTTCAGGCAGCAAGGTGGCGCAATGGTAGAGTTGCTGTCTTACACAGCTTACAGCGCCAGAGACCCGAGTTCGATCCCGACTACGGGTTCTGTCTGTACGTTCTCCCCGTGACCGCGTGGATTTTCTCAGAGATTTTCAGTTTCCTCCCTCACTCCAAAGAGGTACAGGTTTGTACGCCAATTGGCATGGTATAAATGTAAAATTGTCCCTGGTGTGTGTAGTATAGTGTTAATGTGTGGGGATCACTGGTCGGTGCAGACACAGCAGGCCGAAGGGCCTGTTTCAACGCTGTATCTCTAAACTAAAAACTAAACTAAACAGGAAGGACGAATCATTAATCGGTTACAAGTTAAAATGTAATGTGTTGAAATTTTCCAGCGAGCTCGCTAATCCCCAGTGCCACAGAATCACAATCGCTCTTTTTCACCAGGTGCCCACAACAGTGAGGTAGTTTCCATAAACAAGCGCAGATTACATTCGGCAGGAAAGTATTTCCTCACCTGTGTTTGAGTGAAGTCTTAACCATTCAATCTTCCGTTGCATATCAGTGGGATTTACATAATTCGTTTAAAAAATTTAGAGATACATCAGGGAGATAGACCCTACCAAGACCACGCCGACCTTCGATCACCCATTCGCCATAGTTCTGTGTTATCCCACTTTCTCAACCACTCCTTACGCAGAAAAGGACAATTGACAGAGGCCAATTGACCTACAAACCCGCACGTCTTGGGATGTGGGAGGTAACCGGAGCACCTGGAGAAAACCCACGCGGTCACAGGGGGAACGTGCAACAGCACCTGAGGTCGGGATCATACCCGGGTCTCTGGTGCTGTGAGGCAGCAACTCTGCCAGCTGAACACTGTGCCACCCTGTGCACCAACACAACATCCTGATGCCCTGTTTGTGTCTCCATTTTCTTTTACAGAGAAAGGAAAAAAAAATCTGATCCTGTGGTTTCGAAAGAAGTCCCGCCAAAGCATCTCTTTGTCGAGTTTAAGATACAGTTCCAACGGTGGTTCTCCACAGTAGAAGCATGGAAAGGAATAAACATAAAAGATTCCACAGTTGTTTTCCTCAAATTGTAACTGCAATTCAGCAATAAAAATAATTATCATTACTTTCAATCCATCTATTGTATTTTATAATTCTTTAGAGACTCTGGGATATTTCGTAAGATTTGGTTACATGTTCATTGAAGGTGAAGCCTCTTTGAAATCAAATAGTATTTATGCTTTAAATGATGCAAATGCTCTTTCAACCCTGACCTTATACTTGCATTGGTATTAGTATCGTCACGTGCACTGAGATACAATGAAAAGTTTTGCTGTCCAGGTAAATCATACTTTACTCAAACCACACATGAGCATGGCAGGAATTACAATAGAGAAAGGAAACAGAGTGAAGAATATAGTGTTTCAGCTAGAGAGAAAGTGCAGATTAAAAAAACAAGTGCAAGAGAGGCAATAAGGTGGATTGGGAGATCGAGAATAAATCCTTTGCATATGGGATGTCTGCTCAAAGATTCTGAAAGCAGGGGGAAGAAGGTGTTCAGGAATCCGGTAGTAAATGCTTTCAAGGTTTTGTACCTTCTGTCTGACAGGAACGGGGGGAGAGAGAATGGCTAGAGTGTAAATGGTCCCTGATTATGTTGTCTGCCTTCCTGAGGTGGATGGAGTCCATGGGGTGGGAGGCTGGCTTATGAGACGGACTGGGCTGTGTCCACAATTCTCTGTCATTTCCAGCAGTCTTGGTAAGAGCAGTTGCCAAATCGAGTTGTGATTCATCCCGATGTGAAAAATATACATCGTCTGGATGCGCTGGGACGCATCCTCAGTAATGTGACCTGGGGTCATCGGGTGTTTCGGGTCTCACAACATCAGACACCCTCGCCCAGGTGACCCTGCCGGGGTTGATCAGGCCCCGACTTGCGTCCCAGCATGCTTTCTACGGTGTATCTGTAGAAATTGGTAAATGTCGTTGGAGATATGCTAACTTTCCGTAGACTTCCGAGGAAGTAGAGGTGTCGGTGTGCTTTCATGGCTATAGTGTCCATGGGCCTAGACCAGGACGAGGCGTTGATGATATTTACACCAAGAAAGCTACCCTTGCAGATTTCCACTGTGCCACAGCAAAAAAATGTTGATCTACTTTGAACCAGAGGACATAGGTTTAAGGTGAAGGGGAAAAGATTTAATAGGAATCTGAGGTGTAACTTTTTCACACGAAGGGTGGTGGGTGCATGGAACAAGTTGCCTGAGGAGGTAGTTGAGGCAGGGACTATCCCAACATTTAAGAAACAGTTACAGTAGATACTGTAGGTACATGGATAGGACAGGTTTGGAGGGATATGTACCCAATGCGGGCAGGTGGGGCTAATGTCGGGTCTCGACCTGAAACATCACCCATTCCAGAGATGCTGCCTGTCCCGCTGAGTTACTCCAGCTTTTTGTGTTTATCTTTAGTGTAGGACATGTTGGACGGTGTGGGCAAGTTGGGCCGAAGGGCCTGTTTCCACATTGTATCACTCCATGACTCATTAAAATATTATACTATACTATACTATACTACTTTGCAGTTTCCAGGTAAATCTTTTTGCTGTCCTGCTCTTTGGCAGGACAGCAAAATGTCCCACTGGCATTTTCGGACCTGAGTTGCTATAAAAGTCCAACACAACTCAGCCATGCATGGCTACACAGTCAGAGCCATCATTTGCACACCAATGTATTAAGGAACAGTTATCCAGCACCTTTCATTTTACAAAAATACAAGCAGAACATAGAATAGTGCAGTCCAGAAATTGGTCCTTCAGCTCACAATGTACGTGCTGAACATAATACTAAGATAAAGTAATCTCATCTGCCTGCACGTGATCCATATCTCTCCATTCACCACATATCCATGTGCCTATCTAAAAGCCTCTTAAACACCATTATCACATCTGCCTCCACCATCACCCCTCTGTGCAACACATTTCAGGCACCCACCACCTTCTGTGTAACAAAAAACGTGCCACGCATATTCCTTTTAAACTTTGCCCCTCTCACCTTAAAACTATGCCCTGTAGTCTTTGATATTTATGACTGAATTATGACTGGCAAGTAGTTTATGTAGATGATATTAATGAATCATATGAAGCATTTTTAGAGACATTCTTGACAATTTATGACCGACATTGTCCATTGAAAGAGTATAGACACAATTCCAAAAAGAGGGTGAAACCATGGTTAACAAAGGGGTTGGAAAAAGCTTGTAAAAAGTAAAATAGGCTTTATAGGGAATTTATTAAATATCGAACAAAGGAAAAGGAGGACAAGTACAAAAAATATAAAAACAGACCGACATTAATTATGAGATCACAAAAAATAGATTATTATGATCTAATGTTGCATAAACATAAAAATAATATTAAGGCTACTTGGAGTGTAAATGATATAATTAAAAATAGTAGTAAAATGGATTTTCCAACATATTTTGTAAAAAATGACAAATCAATTATTGAAAATACAGAGGACATTGCTAATGAGTTGAATGATTTCTTTGTTAATGTAGGCCCAAATTTGGCAAAGGAAATTAACCTTCCTAGAGATGAAAACATAAATTTTGATTTTGAACTTAACAACAGCAATTCAATGTTCCTTGTTGGAGTTTGTGAGAGTGATGTGTTAGAAGTAGTCAGAAAGTTTAAGGATAAAAAAATCAACTGATGGTAACACCATTAATATGTCACTTATAAAAGAAGTAATTGATTGTGTCCTCGAGTCCTTTACCTATATATGCAATAAATCCTTTCTAAAAGGTGTTTTTCCCAATAAAATGAAAATGACTAAGGTGGTTCCAATCTATAAAATGGTGACAAACATATTGAAAGAGAATTGATAGTGGTAAAAAAATGGTTTGATATTAATAAATTATCCCTAAATGAAAATAAAACAAAATTTATGGTGTTTGGTGGTGACAGGGTTAATTGTGAAATAAAATTGAATTTAACTGGAGTTGAAATTGAAAGAGTATATCAAACAAAATTCCTGGGAGTGATTATAGATCATAAACTTTGTTGGAAGCCACATATAGAATACATCAAACGGAAATTATCTAAATCCATTGCTATTCTTTACAAAACAAAGGATCTGTTGAATAAGAAGTGTTTGTATATATTGTATTGCTCACTTATAATGCCATATATGTCATATTGTGTTGAAGTTTGGGGAAATGTATATAAAACAAATATAGACCCTATAATTAAACTCCAGAAAAGAGCTATTTGAATAATACATAAAGCTTCTTACCGTGAAACTACAAATCCATTATTCATAAATTTTTTGGAATTTGTGCATGTAAAGACATTAGAAATACTTTTCCGAGTTAGGAATAAAAGCCTTCCTGTCAGTATTCAAAAAAATATTAAATTAAGAGAAGGACATTATAATTTAAGAGGGTTGTGTATTTTTGAAACATGTAAAGTGAGAACCAATGTAAAATATAGATGTGTCTCAGTTTTGGGAGTCAAATTATGGAACGGGCTTAGTGATGAGATGAAATTTTGTAGCTCTCTGTTGAGTTTCCAAAAAAGCCTTAAAATGTAAAATAAGTAAGGATTACAATTTAGAGTAATTTTTTTTTTCTTTCCTTTGTAATGCTGATATTCTGAGTTATCTTATCTTATGGATTGTATAGGATAGGCAAAAATAAGCTTTGTGGCTTCAGCCTATTCCCTTTTCGGTCATTAATTATGTGAACGTTGTGTGAAATGGATACAGTGTTGGTTCATATTCACACAGATTGTAAAGTTTTGTTCTTTTTAATGTATGACCGAAATAAACTATTCATTCATTCATTCATTCATTCATTCATTCATTCATTCATTCATATTTCCAACTTGGGAGAAAGATTCTGACTGTATATGCCTCTCATAATTTAATATAGTTCTATCAGGTCTCCCCTCAACCTCCAGCAATCCAGATAAAACAATCCAAATCTGTCCAAACCTCCTTAAACCTTCTAATCCAGTCATCATTCTGGTAAACCTCTTCTGCACCGTCTCCAAAGCCTCCACATCTTTCCTGCAATGGGGAACCAGAACTGCCCGCAATACTTTAAATGTCTTATAAAAGTCCTACAGCATTTTACAAATATTTGCATTTATTACTTGATGACTTGCTGCAGATTGGGTGATCTGGAGATGGAAATAGATTATCCGAAATCAAACCAGTCGAATATAACGTTGAAGCATTTGGTGGTTAATTACTTGGTTGGTAATTCAGAGCCCCGGGCTTAATAAACCAGAGCTCATGAGTTCAAATCAGAACATTTAAAAACATTGAATTCAATTTAAAATCTGTAATTGAGAGCTTGTCGTAATGGCTGACTGATGCACAAGTCCCCTACAGTCTCAGAAATATTTAAAAAAAATCAGAGATTCTGATCCACAAATGAGTTGAGTTATAAAATTACAGCAAAGATACTGGCCATTTGGCCCATCAAGTCTGCACCAATTGTCAAGCACTCACCTACACTAATCCTATGCCAATTCAATTTTCTTGTCTCCCACATTCCATTCAGCAACCTCCAGATTTTTCCACCCACCTACATGCTGGAGCAATTTATAGAAACCAATTAACCTATCAATTCCTTGTTGTTACCGAGTGGGATAGAGACTTAGAGACAGTCACAGGTAGAACCTGCCAACTCAACCTTGAAACAGAGGAGCCATTAGACATTAGCCGTTAGCTGGCTATACCACCATGCCACTACACAAGAGTAGCACACCAACAAGGTGGGACGAATATAGACACAGGACAAGTGCTGGAGTAACTCAGCAGGTCAGGCAGCATACCTGGAGAAAAAGGATAGGTGACATTTCGGGTTGGAACCCTTCTTCAGACGAATGGTTGTCACGATTTCCTGCAACCACCTGCTCAGAGCAACTCGCTTGTAACATCTGCTGGCCTTGAGTGTAAATGAAAAAAATCCAACACCATTCCATTAGGTAAGTCCAGAGAATCAGAGCCATCATTTACACAGACTTGTAAGGTCCAAATGGGCAGCATATGTGCTGGGTAACTCTAGAACACTCAACTCATTTGTGGATAGAAAAAATCTCTAATTGTAGTTTAAGAATAAATTGTTTTTATGACGATTGCTTTCTAAAGTGAAAAGAAATTCAGGTTAACTTTGTAGATTGGTTACTCCACACTAACCAATTGTAGTGCTTTAAGGGCCTGTCCCACGGGCATGCGACTCCATGCGGCAAGCGCGACCTTACTGGAAGTGGGGGCCGCGCGGAGGCCGAGTGACGTCAAGATGGTGCGTACGGTGATGAGGCGGTGCGCACGGCCTCAATGCGGCTGCGTCCGGCGTCGAGGCGGTGCGCACGGCCGTCGATGCGGCGCGCATGGCCTCGATGCGGCTGCGGGGCGGCAGGCCATTGCCGCACGGAATTTTTGAACAGTGTCACTTTTTCGGAACCCCGCACGATGTCGGGACCAGCTTCACACAACTCCATACGGCTCCGGCGATCGAAGTGGGACCGGCCCCGCGACCTCCGCGCGGCACCCGCACGGCCCCCGCTTGCGGTTAGGTCACGCTTGCCGCATGGAGTCGCATGCCCGTGGGACAGGCCCCTTATGCTTCACCAGCCAGTGTTTCAAAAACTTCGCTCAACGATGGGCTATTCGCCATGTCACCAGCAACCCTGAATTTCCACAGTCCAACGGACTCGCAGAACGGGCTGTCCGTAGCGTCAAACAATTAATGGAGCGCTCACACCTGGCTAAATCCGACGTTTACTTGGACTTACTTAACTTAAGGAACATCGCCCGCGACCCAATACTGGGGTCTTCTGCCCAACGCCTGATGTCTCGTCAAATCCGTGCTGCCCTGCCCGTGCCCACAGGTCCGTTCACCTCCCGTGGTCCAAAAACAACTCCAGCTTAAACGCGATGCACAGAAACGATCTTTCGACAAATCCAGCAAACCATTTAAACCTCTCTCTAGTGGTCAAGTTGTTCGCCTACAGACCGATAAGGGCTATGGCCGTTTGAGTCACATTCACAGCCCTGCCAAAGAACCCGCGCTCTTACCTGGTAAGCGCTGACGGAGGCCTTTACAGACGCAACCGTCAACATCTCCTTCCTGTGAAGGAACAACGTCCTGCGGCTCCGTATCCAGAGGTCACGTGTCTGATGTACCATCTTACTGTCGGGCTGACTCCTCTCTCGTGCCCAGCTGCTGCAGAGCTGCTGACCGTGCCCCCTGCGGCCTCACCACAACGTTCGGCGCCCCGCTCACCGGCTTCACCGCCTCCACTCTGTGGGTCTCCGGCACCGTCCCCAGTTATTTCCCCGGTCACTTCCCCCGTGAAGGGAGGAGACGCGGATCTACACCGCACACGCGCGGGACGTGTCTGTAGGCTACCCCTTAGATATGGAGATTTTGTGTAACCATCTATACGTCCCTGTATGCGTTATCAGCGTTTCGGGTACCGTATTATTTAGCCGTCACGTATTGATGTGTTTCTGCTTATTGGCCTGCATTTAGTTGTGCTTCATTTCATTTCTACAAGGAAAGATGTAGATTGGTTACTCCACACTAACCAATTGTAGTGCTTTATTAGTAGAAGCTCCACCTACTATACGGTTTATATTATCAGAACTCAGCTCATGCTGGCAGTTGAATAGTTGCTACGCTTGCTATAACAACATGCTGAAGTGTACTGCGAGTGATTTTTAATAAACTATGTTGTACCATGTTGTGCGAATGACTGGGTCATTTACAAAGTTGAAGAGAAAGTTTGTAGTAGAGAGATGACTCAACATCCAAAACACTAAATATGGATGTGTCCTAGAGAGAAAATATATATATTTCAAATCAGAAGAAATAAATAGTTGATGAGGGGAAGTGGCAGTTGCTCAAGAGTTAAATCTGTAACGATAATGCTGTGCATAGTGTAGACACAAGGAACCGCAGATGCCGGTTTACAAAAAAAGGCACAAAGTTCTGGAGCAACTCTGTATAATGTTAGGAGCTGGCCAATGCACCCTTGAGTTACACCCTTGAGTTCCAGTCTTTGCATTTACAAAAGGCACAGGGCTGGCATGTTGGTGTGGGTGGTACACTGCATGCGTTCCTCCGGTTTGCTCCCACATCCCAAAGATGTGTGAGTTTGTGGGTTAATTGCCCTCTGTAAATTGCCCTTTGAGTGGAGAGAATAGATGCGAAAGTGGGGCTGAAGGGCCTGTTTTCAGGCTGTATCTTTCAATCAATGTAAAAAGGTTGCCTTACTACTGATTTTCTTTCCAGCATTTCATTCTCAAATCCCCTCAGCCCCACTCCACCTTTCCCAAGCTCAGTTTCAGAAACATATTGCACGTGATAAAAGCGACTATGCAGCTATACAGTTTCTTACCAATGGATAAACCGCTTCTGTTTTCCCCCTGCACAAGCAGGCATTAATTATTAGCTGACTGTATAATATTGTTGAGCATTTCCTTCTCCAAGTTCAAGATTGGCTTTGCTCCAGCAGCTAAGCCTGAACTTTACTTGTCGACACAAGAGACCTATGAATCCCTGTTGCTGTCACCAGACCTTCTTATGGCTGGTCACCAACTCCACATAGTGTCAAAACAACTGTCCCAACACCGCAAGTGTCTAAAATGTTCCTGCATGACCTGCTGCAGAGTTTCATCCAGAGTGCCGGAATTTCAATGCCACGTCAACAATCAGTTGCCAAGCCTCGTTCTTTGCTCCTGCAATATTATGAGGAAATGAATGCTACAATTTAAAACATCACACCTATCCAAGATCATCAGTAGAATTTTGTGCTTGCCCACAAAAATCATTATTTGTGTTTGCATTATGTTTAATATTAAGAGAAAATATCACTTTCTGTTTATGAAACCATTCTTCACTGACGTGGAAATTGGTACAAGTGTTGACAACTCCCTGTACCCTGGGGATTTCAGTGTTGTTTAGAATAAAGGTGACACTTCACATACGAGACCATGCCGTGACCAATTGCGCTACCATCAAGCCCTACTGAAGCTTTCATTGTGTAGAAATGTAAATCAGTGCAACATAAATATTTGAATTAAAATGAAGAACTGTTCCTGACCCAAAACATTACCTGGAGACACGAGGAACTGCAGATGCTGGAATTCTGAGCAAACGCAAAGTGGCGGAGGAACTCAGCAGGTCAGGCAGCATCTGTGGAGTGAAAGGGCAGGAAATGTTTTGGATAGGGACCCTTTTTCACACTGATACATCGCCAGTCCATTCCCTCCATTGATGCTGTCTGACCTACTGAGTACCTCCAACGCTTTGTGTTTTTCTGAAGATTCCAGCATCTGCAGTTTCTTGGGTCAATTAAGGTCAAGTTTAAAGCCTGGATAGAAAACTGATTGGAGGTTACAAGACAGAAAGTTGCAGTAATAAGGACCAGAGAAAGATTCCTCCTTGACA
>CM075980.1:21937575-22130964 GCA_038087875.1 Malacoraja senta
AAGGAATCTCGGCAACATGACATTCTGGCAACAGTAAGCAAGTTGGGACAATTTCAAACGGAAAAAAAGCTCATGACGAATTTGGACCAACATTGAATCAGGATCCGTCTTAAACATCAAACATGAGGGTGGCCTTCAAGGAAAGATATTCTTTAGATGATGTGTTCAGAGGGTGAAATGCATGCAAGGTTACACCTCCCACATGTGGAGAGATGTTTCTCTTCTTTTATTACAAGAGAAAACTACAGTTTTCCCCCTAGTTTCCATCCCTTTCCATTCATTTGACAGGGAGATGTAGAAAATGTAGTGATCAGGCTATGTCAATACAGAGAGAAAAAACTTAAATATTACAGATGGATATCCTCCATCTGAACTGGACAGTTCCAAAACAACAAAGAAATTAAATTTAACATTGAGCCGTGTCTACGTTGGACCTCGTTAGAAGAGACTCGAGTGTTTTATTGTCATACCTACCAAAACAGAACAATGAAATTCTTACTTGCAGCAGCACAACAGGTTTGTAAACACAGTACTCAATAGATAATTTAATAAACAAACATAAAAAAAGTTCAATAAATAGATACATTTTAGAAAAAGCAATATTGTGCAAACAAAAAGCCCCAGATCCCTAGGTTAATCAAGGCAGTTCTGAGTTTATTTGGAGTTCATAGTGTTTGACAGCCTGATGTTTGTTGGGAAGAAACTATTCCTGAACCTGGACACTACAGTTTTCCGGCTCCTGTACCACTTTTCTGATGGCAGGATTGAATTGAGAGTCTGACCATGGTGGTGCGGGTCCTTGATCTTGGAGCTTTCATGAGGCAGCGCCACCTTTAGAAGACCTGCAGTGTCCATCTATTACTTCAATTTATTCCCATTGAGTCTATGCCTGCTCTCAGAGCAATCCCATTGCAGATGAGAAAATTAATGGGACAAGAAATGCCACTGACTTCCCAGAAAACAAATGCTCCCAAGGGTTCTCAGTGTTTATAAGTAAATGTAAGAGAGCATTCAGTAAACTGAGTTCAATTTAGAGAGAAGTACTTAAACTAGTCTTTGACGATCTATTATAATGACATTATTCTTTGCAGCTGAGGCTGTAGTTCCTTAGAATGTTAAGCCAGTGTTTATTGCCATAGGACAGAGGAATCTGAAGCTTGTGAAAAATCTCATTCTGAAAAAAATGCAGCCATAGTGAGAAAATGCCGATTTCTTTTTTTCTTGTTGCAAGCATTGTATCTTCTGAAGTGCAAGATAATGTTCTGGAGAACCTCCTCTTAAATGAGTGTGGGCAAAGCCCATAATTTCTGAACCCCAGGCAATTTGTAGAGATCTTTGCTGGTATAAGAGGTAACTCTATCATCCTATGATGATTTTGGTAACATACAGAGCCATGTAACATAGTGCTAGAAATGCTAACTTCATTTTGCTCTCCACAGCTGCTGTTGGACTTGCTGAATGTTTCCAACATTTTCTGTCTTTATTTAAGAATTATTTAAAGCAGATGTGAGATCACCTTTAAGTGGTTGAAATTGTGTAGTCATTGCTTGACTAGCCCAGTGCAGACACAAATGTGGTTGAGACACAAGAAAATACAGGTGCTGGATCTTGAGCAAAATACAAATTGCTGGAGGAACTCAGTGGGTCAGGCAGCATCTGTGGAGGGGATGGATGTATGTATGATGTTTTGGGTTGGAACCCTTCTTCAGACTGATTGAATGTGGTTGAATTGGTCTTTGATGCATTTGAATTCTCCCGTATAACTGAAGCCATCGGCTATAAATGGAATATTACGGAAAATAACAGTTCATTTGGTCAAATTATGCAGATTCCGTAATGAAAGCATTGAATCCATAACATTGCATTTCTGTAACATGAAAGTACCAAAGATAGACACAAAGTACTGGTGTAACTCAGCGGGCAGGCAGCCTCTCTGGGGGGAAAAGGATCGGTGATGTTTTGGGTTAGAACCCTTCTTCAGGCTAAAAGTGGGGGAGGGGGGAGGAGGAAGAACTGGAGGCAAGAAAAGACCAAAGACAAATCAGGGCCAGGAGCAGATGACCTAAGGCAGGGCGCTGTCCTGAGTCCATTTCTGTCCATTAGATGGGAGTGTAGATTCCAGGTTTGCAGATTCGACTTTGGTTGAAAGAAATTTGCCATCAAGGCCCAGGGGAATAAATATAGTCTCAACATTAATTTAAAGTAATAAAATTAGCTGTATCTGTTTAAGTACAGCACATTAATACTGTGTGAATTTAACGGGTTTGTGAGATTGGGCACCCACTTTATCAAGTGAAAGCAATGCATTTAAAGCAACATTTTTTCCCCCTATCTCCTTTCTTAACTGTTCACGAACAATATGTTGGCTCAGGAGCTTATTGTGTTATGTGATCCATCTGTCATCAGCACCTTTGAAAATAACTTAATATGAAGTTTGTTTCTTGAGCAGAGTGTAACATAACTTGCGGGCTTTCGTACATCTGCCTTTTATTTTTAAGCTGTTAATGATTGCATTGTTAATGTGCTCTGCAATCTTCAATGATTTCTGCACAATATACCTTAACTGTTGTTTTATTTGCTGGAGTTGGAGTCAGATTACTAACACCATCTGTTCACTATGTCACGTGTCAGACTTTGTGGTTTTCACTAGAAGTGAACTCTATTCCATTTCCATTGCAAATCTTTCACCACATCTTATGTCGCCACTTGCCTCTACTTCAGAAAATAACCTAAAAGTAAAACTTGGCCCGTCGCCTTCACTTGTCAGTGGTAAGAAACCTCTTTTTAGTTTTTGTTAGCAGAGGGTGGAATCCCACCAGCCAAAAATCAATTCATGTTTTCATGTGCCCAACTTGAATAGTTGAGTGTTATAATCGAGTGTTTATAAGTGATGTGGCTGACTGGTACATTTTCACCCTCTATATGTGGAGGGTGACGGGTTGATTGATGCAACAACCGGCCAAGACTCTCTCACTCTGTTGGACAGAGTTGGCAGCCCTGATCTGCTGCCGAGCTGTAACTGGATTGTTTCAACTTCTCAAACCTGCCGCACTTCATGTGCGAAAGGGCGAATAAGGTCCCTGAAGATTTGTGACACTGGCCCTGGAGAACACTTTAAAAAATATATATTTTATTGGAAGCAATTGTACAAAAAAAAACTTGACAGTTCTACAACTCTAGCACATCTTCGATTTTAACATTTTTCAAACAGAACATTAAGTTAAAAAGAGAAGAAAGAGAAGGGAAAGCAATGAGAAAAAGGAAAGAAAGAAGAAAAAAGAGGAGATATGTCCGTCGACCCACCCATGCGCCCACTCACCCAGCCCTACGATCAGTTTCGGATTTGTGTTCAACCATTGTATTGCTCAAGAAATTCAATAAAAGGAGACCATATTTTTAAAAATTGTTCCGGTTTATCATTCAAGACAAACCTAATTCTAGATGTAGTGTATCCGTCATTTCTGTAATCCACATCTTCACTGAAGGGACTGCTGTCCTTTTCCAGAGTTTAAGTATGTTTTTTTTGCTGATATTAGACCGTAATCAAGAAAGCGTCTTTGAGAGACCGTTAGATTGCTACATGCCTCTGATATTCCCAGTATTATAAATTTTGGGTCTGGCTCTAATGGAGTTTTCAGTGTTTTGGAGGTGACGCTGAATATTTCTGTCCAAAAACGTTCTATTTTTGTACACAGTACAAAACTGTGGGTTAATGTGGCTTCTTGAGACTGGCATTTATCACAAAGAGGGGAAACACTGGGGAAAATCTTGCTCAATTTGGTCTTTGAGTAATATAGCCTGTGCAGCACTTTAAACTGTATCAGGCAGTGTCTGGTATTTAAGGAGCAATAGTGGAGGTATTGTAGGCTTTTGTCCGATATATCCTTGGAGATTTGTTGACCCATCTCATCCTCCCATGCATGCCTATAAACCTCAGATGATGGGGTGTCGATATTTTGGAGGACATTGTAACTGTGGGATATCAACTTCTCTGTATCTGCATGTCTATTCAAACACTCATCAAGTTTGTCTGGACCTGCAGAGGAGTAGTCTTGCCTGTATGTTCTCCCATAGTCCCTAACCTGGAGGTATCTGAAAAAATTATTAGTGTTCAGATCGTATTTCTCCTGCAATTCTCTTGAAAGGAGGAAAGAGTCCCCTTCTGATAAAGGTCTCCCACAGTGTTGATTCTTTTATTCTTCCATTGGGCAAAAACACCATCTAAAGTACAGGGTTTAAAAGAGGTGTTTAAGAAGGAACTGCAGATGCTGGAAAATCGAAGGTACAGAAAAATGCTGGAGAACCTCAGCGGGTGCAGCAGCATCTATGGAGCGAAGGAAATAGGCAACGTTTTGGGCCAAAACCCTTCTTCAGACTGGTTTAAAAGAGGGATTGTTTGCAATAGGAAGAAGGAGAGACATGTCTCCCAATTTGAGACTAAGCTTCAACTGTTTCCAGATACGAATAGTACTATGTATTATAGGGTTATGCTCATATGTTGACTTATTCAGGGATATTGGAGACGGGACAATCGAACCTATGAAGAAAGGCAAGCAATCTTCTCTTTCCATTTTTAACTAGTTTGCCTGTTGGTATGTCATACAGCCAGAAAATTATGGTTTTAATATTTGTTGCCCAATAGTAAAAGAGGAAATTGGGTAAGGCTAATCCTCCATTCTCTTTAGGTCTGCACAGGTGTCGTTTGTGTATTCGGTGGCTTTTATAGCCCCAAATGAAATTAGTGACAATGGAATCAATTTTTTTGAAGAAAGCTTTGGGAAGATATATCGGTATTGTCTGGAATAAAAACTGCGGGAGAAAAATCATCTTTACGGCATTTAGTCTGCCGAGGAGGGAAATAGGCAATGTTTTCCAAAATTGGATATACGTATGAAGTTTAGTAATTAATGGAGGGAAATTTGTTTTAAACAGAAGGGAATATTTTCTGGTAACGTAAACTCCGAGGTATCTGAATTTTTCAGTAACAATTCTAAAGGGGAACTGTTGAAGCTGGGTGACGTCTTGTTTGTTTATCGGCATAATTTCGCATTTGTTCCAATTGATTCTGTAGCCAGAAAAGGAGCCGAATTGATCTATAGTGGTTAGTAAATTTGGGATACTGATTCGGGGGGTTAGTAATGTATAAAAATACATCGTCTGCATATAGGGAAATTTTGTTAATATTGTGTTTAGAATTGTATCCATATATGCCTGGGTGGGACCTAATACTCTCGGCGAGAGGTTCTATAGCTAATGCAAATAGCATCGGGGAGAGAGCGCATCCTTGTCTATTGCCCCTCAATAGGTAAAATTTAGGTGAAAGCATTTGTTAGTATTCTGGCGGTCGGATTAGTATATAGAAGCTTCACCCATGAGATTAAGTTTTCGCCCAATTGGAATTTTTCCAACGCTGTGAAAAGATAAGACCATTCAACTTGGTCGAAAGCTTTTTCTGCATCCAGTGAGATGATTGCTAGGTCTTCGTTTGGTATTCTCTGCGAATAAATTATATTAAACATGCCTCAGATTAAAAAATGAGTGTTGTTTAGGTATGAACCCGGTTTGATCTGGGTGTACAAGTTTGTCAATGACTAGGTTGAGTCTACGAGCCAAAGTCTTGGCTAGAATCTTCTGGTCAGTATTTAAAAGGGCAATTGCTCTATAAGATCCCGGCTCTTCAAGGTTCTTATCTTTTTTTGGAATTAACGTAATAATTGATTCCGCTAGAGTCGCGGTAAGGTCTGCTCTTTGAATGCTTGGATATAGAGGCTTTGTAGACGTGGGGAAATTATGTCGTTAAATTTGTTGTAAAATTCGTTATTGAGCCCGTCTGGGCCAGGAGTTGTTTCATTTTTCAGTGATTTAATGGTCTCTGAAATGTCCTTTATTGTTATCTCTGCACCTAATTCCTCACATTCCATCTCACTGAGGGATGGCAGATTGCACTTATCAAGAAAGGTCTTCATCTTCACTGAATCGGCTGATGTTTGTGACGAGTATAGGGTTTGATCAAATTGTTGGAATCTTTCATTAATATCTTTGGGCAGTGAGAGCAGTTCACCTTTTTCTGATCTGATTTTATGTATGGTACGGTCATTCTCTAATTTACAAAGTTGTCGTGCTAAAAGTTTATGAGGTTTATCGCCGAATTCGAAGTGTTTTTGTTTGCTGTATTGAAATGCACTACTGATTCTTACCGAGAGTATCTGGTTTAGTTTGAATTTGAGTGCAGCTATCTTGTTGTGTTTTCTTATGGACGGGTCAGCCGCATTTTCTAAGTCTAATTGTTTTATTTGTTTTTCTAACTCCAGTTGTTCTGCCCTATTTCTCTTATTCTGAGAGGCTTGGTATGAAACTATGCAGCCTCTGAGGTAGGCTTTAAAAGTTTCCCAAAGCAAAGATGGAGAGATACCAGGAGTGTCATTTATCTCAAAGAAGATTTCCATCTGTACCTTCAGGTAGTCACAACAACTAGCCTCTACAAGTATTTGTGAATTAAATCTCCAGCACGGCTGTTTATTTGCTATTCCTTCCAGTTTTACAGAAAATGTAAGAGGGCAATGATCTGAAATAATGATATTGTGATATTTTGGGTTGTAGGTATATGGCAGAATTTTGGAGTCAACCAGGAAATAATCTATTCTTGTATACACTTTATGGACACAGAAGGAATATTCTCTTCCTGAAGGATTGGCAATTCTCCATACGTTCTTTATATTTGTTTTGT
The DNA here is from genome assembly GCA_038087875.1 of Malacoraja senta. Lineage (NCBI taxonomy): Eukaryota > Metazoa > Chordata > Chondrichthyes > Rajiformes > Rajidae > Malacoraja > Malacoraja senta. The sequence goes on from CM075980.1 coordinate 21,944,303, forward strand.
TTATATAAGTATTCATAAGTTCACTGGACTTTAGATCCCCCCCAATTATCAAATTGGACTGGGACATATCTGGTATTAAATTGAATATTTTATTGAAAAATTGGGGGTTATCAAAATTTGGAGTGTATATATTCACCAACGTCAATGAGGTTGAGTACATTTCTCCGGATACTATAATGTACCTACCTTCCTTATCAGCTATTGTGGACTTATGTTTGAACGGAATACATTTACGGATTAGAATTGCAGTCCCCCTGGCTTTAGAGGAAAAGGTGGAGTGATACAACTGTCCAATCCACCTACACCTCAGCCTGTTATGTGATTCGTTCTTGAGGTGAGTCTCCTGAAGGAATATTATGTCAGTGTTAAGAGATTTTAAGTGGGCTAGTATTTTACCCCTTTTTATTGGTTCATTTGCACCCCTGACGTTCCAACTACAAAACATGATTCCTTTTCCCCCCCTCCCCCCCCCCCCGTTTTGCTTGCTACATCATCTTGCATATCTAAGATTATACGATCTCTGCTGGATTAAATGGTCCGACATGGTAATTAAAGTGTTTCTTTCAAATGTAGGCTGTGAGAAACCCCTCGCCCTTTACCCCTGCCCCCCAGAGATATCTCCATGAAAGGTGTACTTAAGTACAAGATATTAAGATATTTATTACAAGGTTAAGAATGAAGAAAAGAGAAGCAAAAAAAAGAACAACATATGAAGATGTTGCTAACGAGTACCACACATCGGTGGTTGAATTCAAGTAACCTTCCTTACAATACACTTTAAATACTATCATTATTATAAGATAGTCCAGCACCTTTAACGTGTTAAGAAACTAAACAGAACAAACCGTGAAGATTTTTTTAGAGGCTCAGCATTCCCCTCTACTTAAGGTTCTATACGAACGTATGAGCAAGAATGTTAATTTTAACTGACATACGTCGCGTAGTAATTAACTTTCAATCGATACTGTTTCTGCCATATTACCAAGTCGCGAGTCCGTAACAGTCTGTAATTTATAGACTCTATGGACAAGTACTTATCCCCTGTCGGCTCCGGCAATGTCCTGGGCAAACTGTAATGCCCTGTTCGGATCAGTGAAGAAGGATTCAATACCTTTATGTGTGACACAGAGCTTGGCAGGGTATAATAATCCGAATTGAACTCCTGGTAAGTCCCTCAGAATGCCTCTCGACCTGGAAAAGAGTGCTCTTTGTCTAACGACTTCAGGGGGAAAGTCTCTGAAAATTCGTATCTGTTGTCCTTGGTATGTTAAATTCCTATCCTTGGCCACTTTACGAACTATTTCCTCCAGGACATGGTAGTGATGAACCCGCAGGATCAGATGTCACGGTGGGGCGTTGTCATCCGGCCGGGTTCTCAGAGCTCTGTGTGCTCGGTCAAGCACGGGTTTTTCATCCAGAGCGAGTGCGTCTTAAAGTAGTTGAGCTGTAAAGTCGCGGACATTTTGACTGTGTTCTTTACCTTCTTTCACTCCGACAATCCTTAAGTTCTGATGCTTGGAACGCCCCTCCAGATCTAGACATTTTTCTGTTAATTTTGATACCAAGCCGGAGATGCGATCCACTTCAGCTTTCAGCTTGTCTGTAACATGAGTTTGTTGCTGCCGCTATTTCCAGCTCCCGGATAGTCTTGCTGTGTGTAAGTGAAGTAGCCAGAATAGATTCCAGCTTGCGGCTGATGTCGGTTTCCAGCCTTTGAATTTCCCCTCTCGGGTTAGTATTTACCTCCTCAGTACGAGAGTCTATTTTGTCGCAGATCTCTTGTTTTACTAGCGAGAGTTCCCGATGCAGAAGCGTACCAATGTCTTGCAAGGCCGGCGTTTGAATTGCCATCTCTTCTCGGAACTGTTCCTCAGGTGAGGTTGAGGCTTCAGCGTGGCCTTCCTCTTCATTTTTTTCCGGCCGTTTGGGTGACATGTTCGGGAGTCGTGTAATTATGCGGTCTGCTTACCGGTCTGCTGAGCCCATGCCGGTGAGTATGTAGATTAACGAGCCGTTTCGTTCTTTTTTTTTTTAGTGGTTTAGACGGCACGGTGCGGAGTTGTTTGCACGCGTGTCCTATCCCTCCATAGCGCCACCAGAAGTCCCGAGAACACATGTTAAAGTGTGTAGTGTGACCTCGTCCATGGACATTGTTGGCAGGCTGTTCCACTGTTGATGTGTAGCTACGGGGGCAGAGTATGCCCATGTGCCAATGAAAGACATGTAGACCAGGGGGGTGCTGGTGGCAATCACTAGGCTCCAACATTCTCCCATTTGCTGTGTTTTTCCTTGCCTTGTTGCTCCTGTGTATGAAGTAGTTCAAGATGGTGGATGTCATCGTCCTCTCTGCTTCCATCAGGCAGATGGTACAGAAGCTTGAAAGCTCACACCACCAGACTTGGGAACAGCTTCTTCCCCTCTGTTATCAGGCTTATGAACGGTCCTTCAATAAGCTAGGGTACAATCTCATTCACCTCTATAGCATTGCGGACATTGGACTTTATCTGTGGAACTGATGCGCTACAATGCAGAGAACTATATTCTGCACTCTGTATCTTCCCCTTTGCTCTACCTATTGTACGAGTTTGGCTTGATTGTATTTACGCGCAGTACTATTGGATCTGATTGAATAGCATGCAAAACAAAGCGTTTCACTGTAGCTGACAATGATAACCCTATATCTTCCAATCACCATTTTCCTGCCACTGATCAGACAGTCTATATTTTCATATAAGAGGCAACTCTTTCTCCTCCCCAGCTAATCTCTGCTGTGGGGTTCCACAAGGTTCCATCCTTGGCCCCATTCTCTTCTCCCTGTATATGCTCCCCTTAGGCCAAGTCATTGAAAGGCACGGCATTTCCTTCCATTGCTACGCAGACGATACACAACTCTATCTCCCCCTGAAGCCCAAAATCCATTCAAATCTGCTTAACCTTACCCGCTGCCTCGAGGATATAAAGTGTTGGATGGCCCACAACTTCCTCCAACTAAACGAGAGTAAGTCTGAGGTCATCCTTCTCGGCCCCTCGGACTCAATCAAAATGATAGCAGGCAGCCTTGGAAGCCTTACCCCACTACTCAAACCTCACGTCAAAAACCTTGGTGTGATATTTGACTCAGCACTGAAATTTGACAAACAAGTCAATGCCGTGGTAAAAGCTAGCTTCTTTCAGCTTCGGACGATAGCTAAAATAAAACAATTCCTCCACTTTGATGACCTCGAAAAGATCATCCACACATTTATCTCCTCCCGCCTAGATTACTGCAACTCCCTCTACACTGGCATCAGCCAATCTTCCCTGTCCCGCCTGTAACTGGTCCAAAACGCCGCAGCGAGACTCCTGACGGGCACCCGAAAAAGGGACCACATCACCCCGATCCTGGCCTCTATCCACTGGCTCCCTGTGCGGTTCCGTATACATTTCAAGATCCTCCTCTATGTCTACAAAGCCCTCAATGGGCTTGCCCCCACCTACATTAAAAGTCATCTCACCCACCACTCCACCTCCAGGTCCCTCAGATCGGCCGACTTGGGGTTGCTGAATATCCCGCGGTCTAGGCATAAGCTCAGGGGCGACTGCGCCTTTGCGGTTGCAGCTCTTAGACTGTGGAACAGCATCCCCCTTCCCATCAGAACTGCCCCCACCATCGACTCCTTTAAGTCAAGACTAAAAACGTATCTATACTCCCAAGCCTTTCTTGACGTCCTCTGAGCGAGGGCTATATGTATATATGTATGTAGTTTGTTTGTTTAAATTATTCTTATAACAAATGTAAAGCACTTTGGCCAATGAGAGTTGTTTTTTAAATGTGCTATATAAATAAATGTGACTTGACTTGACTTCATTCACTCTTGAGCTGTCCTCCTTGCTGCCATCTCATCTGAAATCGATTCCATCTGCATATAAATCTAATTACGAAGAGCAAATGACTGAAGACATGTCCAGTGGAATGGTATAAGTAACAGCCCCTAAAACACCATCCAATATTGCCCTTTGTAACTTGTTCTAACGCTAGTTTTGGATCCAATATGCCACTTTTAAAAGTCACTTGGGCAGGTACATAGATAGGAAAAGTTTAGAGGGATATGGACCAAATGCAGTCAAATGGGACTACCTTAGGTGGCTGGCAGGTTGAGCAGAGGGGCATGTTTCTGTGCTCTGACTATCTATGACTCTTCCTTGGATTCTGAGGCCTTCTACTTTTCTAACCAGCTGGCAACTTGAGACCTTGTTCAAAGTCTTGATTAAAATCCATGCAAAGTATATCAAATGTCGGGCGATTAATGAAATTTCCCAGGAGGTTTAATAAAGATGTTCACAGTCAAGTCCCTGTCCCACTTTCCCGAGTTACTCACAAATTCTCCCGAGTTTTCCCCTTGATTCAAACTCAGAGAATGTCCGTAGATATTTTGTAGCGCTCGTAATGCCAGCCGTAGGTACTCGGGGCATCAGGTAAGTCGGGACGTTTTTTCAGCATGTTGAAAAAAAATAGCCCCGAGTACCTACGGCTGGCATCTCCGAGTTTGAATCAAGGGGGAAACTCGGGAGTAATCGTGAGTAACTCGGGAAAGTGGGACAGGCCCTTCAGGGAGTTTTGATAAAGTAATTAAGGAAGATCAACAAATGGAAGAAGTAAATTGATGGCCATTATGTGCAATTCCACAGGAGAAGTGAGAACCTTTTAAAAATTAATAATGTTCTCCACCCAAAACATATGCAGGTTCAAGACTGACTTTTGAAAGGTAATTGGACCTTTACCAAAAGGAAAACTGTAATGAGTGCGAGAACGCAGCAGGGGAGTGAAAATTAATGGAGGGTCCTTTCCAAAAAGACTGGCCATCACTATAATCTGATGCAGGGTCTTCAACCTGAAAATATTAGCAGTTTCTGTTTGCACAGATGCCATCTGATCTGGGATTTTCCAGTATTTTGTGTTTTTAGAGTCATAGAGTTATACAGCACGGACACAGGCTCTTCGGCCCACCTTGTCCATGCTGGCCAAGCTGGCATTTTGGGCTGGTCCCATTTGCCTGCATTTGGCCCGAAGCACTCTAAACCCTTCCTACCCATATATCTATCCAAATATCTTTAAAAAAAAAAACATAATTGTATCCATTTCTTTAGCTTTCTCTAGCAGCTCATTCCAGATACGGACTACCCTGTGAATGAAAAGTTGCCCTTGAGGTCCCTCTTAAATCTCTCCCTTCTCACATCAAACACATGGCCTCTAGTTTTAGAATTCTCAACCCAGGGGAAAAGACAGTGAGTGTTCACCAAATCCATTCCACTAATGATCTTGCACACCTCATTAAGGTCAAGCATCTGCCTCCAACGCTCCAAAGAAAAAAGTCCCCGTTTATCCAACCCCTCCCTATTCCTGGTAAATCTCTTCTGCACCCTTTCCAACTTACTGACATCCTTCTTATAGCTGGGCGACCAGGACTGCACACAGTAATCAAAGTGTAGTTTCACCAAAGACTTAAGGGCCTGTCCCACGGGCATGCGACTCCATGCGGCAAGCGCGACCTAACCGCAAGCGGGGGCCGTGGGGCCGGTCCCACTTCAATCGCGGGAGCCGCATGGAGTTGTGCGGAGCTGGTCCCAACATCGCGCGGGGCTCCGAAAAACTGACACTGTTCAAAAATTCCGTGCGGCAACGGACTTGCGCGCCACCTCGACGGCCGTGCGCACCACCTCAACGCCGTAAGCACCGTCTTGATGTCACTCGACCTCCGCGCGGCCCCCGCTTCCGATTTGGTAGCGCTTGCCGCATGCTGGTGGGACCGGCCCTGTACGGGGATCACTCGACCTCCGCGCAGCACCCGCTTGCGGTTAGGTTGCGCTTGCCGCATGGAGTTGCATGCCCGTGGGACAGGCCCTTAATACAGCTGCATCATGGTGTTCCAACTTCTGCACAGAACACCCTCGCCAATGAAGGAAACTGACATTTATTTCTGAAATTTTTTGATTTCTAATTGTCATATGTTACATAACTTGTGGTACTTGACACTGCATGTCTCAGGGGAAACTCCAATGTTTAGCTCCTTCCAATTTGATGGGAGTGCGATTAGAAAGTTGCCAGACTGAACTCTTAGTTGGGGGAAGGCCCTGATTTTGGAATTCCATTCTGCATCATTCATCTTAACATAGTCATGCATGACCAGTTCTTTCCCCTACTTATCACCATTAGCTCCAATAGTGATAACCTCCAGGTTCTCTGGTTTTCACCCACACCTTGAAGATGTGCAAGTTAGTAGGTCAATTGGTCTCTGTAAATTGCCCCTAGTGGGTGGATGGAAAATTGGGATACGGTAGAACCAATGTGAACTGGTGAGTGATGGTCGGCATGTACTCGGTGGACGGAAGAGCTTGTTTCTATGCTGTGCTGTGTCTCCAAACTAAATAAAACTGGATGTACTAAAATTATTAAGAATTTTTAAGTTTTGAAACTGAATATTTGAGAGCAGTTGCTTTTGGTTTATTACATAAAAACATAAACATAGAAAATAGGTGCAGGAGTAGGTCATTCGGCCCTTCGAGCCAGCACCGCCATTCAATATGATTATGGCTGATCATCCAAAATCACTACCCTGTTCTGGCTTTTTCCCCATATCCCTTGATTTCCTTAGCCCTAAGAGCTAAATCTAACTCTCTCTTGAAAACATCCAGTGAATTGGCTTCCACTGCCTTCTGTGGCAGAGAATTCCACAGATTCACAACTCTGGGTGAAAAAGTTTTTCCTCATCTCAGTCCTAAATGGCCTACCCCTTATTCTTAAACTGTGACCACTGGTTCTGGACTCCCACAACATCGGGAACATTTTTCCTGCATCTACCCTGTACAATCCTCTACGAATTTTATATGTTTCTATAAGATCCCCTCTCATTCTTCTAAATTCCAGCGAATACAAGCCCAGTTGACCCATTCTTTCATCATAAGTCAGTCCCGCAATCCCGGGAATTAACCTGGTGGACCTACCACTGCACTCCCTCAATAGTAAATAATGTCCTTCTTCAAATTAGGAGACCAACATTGCACACAATACTCCAGGTGCGGTCTCACCAGGGCCCTGTACAACTGCAGTAGGACCTCCTTGCTCCTAAACTCAAATCCTCTCGCAATCACTTGTGATGTGATACAGTGAAAAAGGTTGCATGCTACCCAGTTGAATCTCACCTTCCATGAGTACAATCAAGCCATTGCGACTACAACAGGTAGTGCAAAGGGGAAAATATCAGAGAGCAGAATGTAGTGTAGAGTGTACGTTGCAGTTCCAGCTAAAGTGCAGATAAAAGAAGTACAAAACCCATAGCGTACGAGAGTACCGTTAACATTAAGTCTGATGACAGGGTTAAGAAGCTCGCTGAATCTGGTGGCATGTGTTTTCTAGCTTTAATATCTTCTGCCCGATGAGAGAGGGGATGACCAGGGTGTAAATGATCTTTGATGATGTTGACTGCTTTCCTAAGGCAGTGTCTTAGGAATAGAATTGATGAAGCGGTTTGCCTGATGGACTGGGCTACATCTGTAAATCTGTGCATTTTCTTGCAGTTTTGGGTAGAGCAGAAACCGGACCATGTTATGATGCTTCACAATAAGATGGTTTCTACGGAGCATCTGTAAAAGTTGATAAGAATCGTTGGAGGCTGGCCAAACATCTAAAAACTTGAAGATCTCGAACATCTCCACTTCAGCACCGTTGGTGACTAGGGTGTGTCCTCCACCACATTTCCTGAAGTAAACAACCATCTCCTTCATCTTGCTGACATTGGGGGAGTGGTTGTAGCCTTGACACCATGTTACTCAGCTCTCTCCCTCCTGTACTCCGTCTCATCGTTGTTCGAGATCCAGCCCTCTATGATGGTATCATGTGTATATGGAGTTAGAGCAGAATTTGGCCACACTGTCATGGGTGTCTAGGGAGTATAGTACGGGCCCGAGAACACAACCTTGTGGGGCACTGCGGTTGAGAATTATCATGGAGGATGCTTTGTTGCCTATTCTTACTGATTTGTGGAAGTTGAGGATCCAGTCGCAGAGGGAGGTGCTGACTGCTGGATCGAGGGGTTTGGAGATGAGTTTAGTTAGGATGGTGATGCTGAAGGCAGAATTATTGTTAATAAATAGGCATCGGATGCAGGTGTTCCTGTTATCCAGATGTTCCAGTGATGAATCTGCCATGGAATTATTGTGACGGTAGGCAAACTGCAGTGGATCAAGGCTTCCTGAGAGGCTGGAGTTAATGTGGCCTGTGACCTGTCTCTTGAAGCACTTCGGAATGGTGGATATCAGAGCCACTGCATGCAGTAGTCATTAAGACTCGTTACCTTGGTTTTCTTTGGCACTTGGATGTGAGGTGGTCGTCTTAAAGCAGGTGGGAACCTTGGAATAGAGTAGGGAGAGGTTAAAGATGTTCACAAATATCCCTGCCAGTTGTCGATAGAGTTACATTGGTATTTTTCAGTGAAAGTAACCATACATTTCATAAAATGAAGTTTTTATTTCAATAACCACTGTCTGGGCTCTTTTACAATTATGTCCCCAAAACCTCAAACCCTGGAGGATCAGTTCCTGGCCAATAATAGATGCTCTTCTTCACTGTAGTTTGCCCTTGAGTGAGTGCCATAACTTGCTCTGGCTTGCCACCTGTGCACCCCTCTTCTCCCACTTCACAACCTGCACAGGAGAAAAACAAGGAATTTGTTGTGATCGTGAGAATTCAAATCAGATTTCACAATTATATTTTGACTATCGACATTGTCAAAAGCTGCCACTTGACTTCAAAGGTAAAATATGTAGGTCAGGTAAAATTACAGACTTCAAATAGATGAGTGAGCAAGGTAATAGATTCTACTTCTTGTGGTCACAGACATAACTTCTTGGAAAATTCTCTGCTGCTTATTCTGTCTTCGGTACCATTTCCTAGAATATGGACCTTTTCTGACGTTTGATTATTGACTAGGCTTGGTGTCTTCTGCCCAATCTCCTCATAATGGCTTGGGACATGGGACAGTATAGGACAGAAAGAGGCCCACACTGCATAACCCCAATGCCAAGACCAATTCTCATCTGCCTGCACATGATTAATTCCTTGTATATTCTAGTATCTATCCAAAAGTCTCATAAATGATACAATCATATCTGCTTCCACCACCCACCCACCCCTTTTTAATGGACTAACTTTTCTAAAATTTCAGGGACAATCCCAGCAGATGCTAAAATGTAAATTTCACATGCATTTGGACGTTCATTCGATGTATGGAATGAGTGCTGTGTCTTGCTCTGATCCCCAAAGCTCTACCCAGCAAAAAATCATGAGTTTAGCTAAAACACACTTGTATTAATAAAACAATATAGTGGAATTCTTTTCACTTAGGTTTATTTATCATTGTTCCATGTGCCAAGATGGAGTGAAAAGCATGTTCGGTGTGTTGTCCACTTGAATCGTATACATGAGTACGATCATGTCCAAGTAAATGAGTGAAACGATTAGTAAATCCACTTTAGATACAGCACACAGAGTCGCCATGTTCTGGTGCCATCTTGCAACTGTCAAGTCTCTGAAAAGTCTGGCTTTGCCTCAAGGAGATGCTATTTCTTGCTTGAAGGCCCGGTGTCATGGAGGCACTGGATCAGTGAAGTAGGGGTCGGCCTGGCCCAGCGCGATTCCGTCGGCTCCTTCCACCGCCGCTCCGTGCAGCTGTCGCAGGCTGCGCTCGATTCACTCGCTCACCCGGCTGCTGTTGGGTCTCCCGCGGCCACCTCCGCCAACCACCACAAACGCACTGTTCGTCGTCTCCAGCACACTAGGGGTAACTTGCAGAGACCAATTAACCTGCAAACCCACGTGTCTTTGGAATGTGGGAGGAATCTGGAGTGAACCCACGCGGTCACAGGATGGAACCAGGGACTCTGGCGCTGTGAAGCAGCACCTCTACCATTGCACCAACTGTGCTGCTACAGATTTATTTTTCTATTTAAATTCGTGTGACTATTTTTATAAATTATTTTTAAAACATGGTCGTATATGAAGAGTATTATTGCTATTTATTGTTATTGCACTTGCCTGATGCCTTCCCTGTGAGGGTAATAGGTGACTGGGAGCGGCTATCTTCATCACTAGAGTAGTATATTCATACCACTGGTGATACCTTGTTCAGTCAGGGATTGCATCTGAGCTGTGATGTCCAGTTTCTTCTCACTTACCTCCTTGTTTAGCCCCCGCTCTGGTTATCATTGCCACTTGCAGGGATATCAATTATTTTACAAGTTGTCCCTCGTGTTCATTGCCCCTCACTGAACACAGAACAGTGCAACACAGGAACAGGCTCTTTGGCCCACAATGTCCAGGCTGAACATGATGCCAATGAAACAAATCTCTGCATGCACATGATCCACATCCCTCCAATTCCTGCATGTCCATGTCCCTATCTCAAAGACTCTTAGATTCCACTATCTTATCTGCCTCCACCTCCACCCCGGCAGGGTATTCCAGCTACTTTCCACTCTATGGGGGGGAAAAAACTTGCTCTTGGAGATGATTCAATGTACTTGCTCATCTGAGACCAGCAATGGGTGGTGGAGAGAATACATTTTGCTGAGAGCAGCTTGAAACAAGGTGCTTCCAACCAACAACTGTACCTCATTGTTTAGTTTATTGTCACGTGTACCGAGGTACAATGAAAAGCTTTTTGTTGCATGCTATCCAGTTAGTGTTCAGACTAACTGGATAGCATTTTATTGGTGACCAAAGTGTTCAGACTATACGATTACAATCGAGCCCTTCACAGCAACAGTATCAAGGGAATAATGTGTAGTGCAAGGTAGTCCAATTAAAGATAGTCCGAGGACCTCCAATGAGGTAGATAATAGCTCAGGACCACTCTCTAGTTGTTGATAGGATGGTTCAGTTGCCTGATAACAGCTGGGAAGAAACTGTCCCTGGATCTGGAGGTTTGTATTTTTGCACTTCTGTACCTCTTGCCACTGGGGAGAGGGTAGAAGAGGGAGTGTCCAGGGTGAGACTCGTCCTTGATTATGCTGCTGGCCTTGCTGTGGCAGTGTGAAGTGTTTCTCCCCTTTTCCTGTCCCATGATGAAATGATCCACTGATTATGGGTGGGGCTTGGTCAGAATCTCCCACGGTTTTTATTGGTGACCAAAGATCCTATAGCGGATCCTATGTTGGTGACTGAGGTGGAATCTGAATGGCTTAAAGTTTCAATCTCTCCAGGGCTCCACACCTTTTAAGTGCAAATGAGATGAGTCAGTGTTACACAATTCATTGGGCCCAGTTGTTGTGGCTGCTTTAATTCCTCTTCACCAGCTGGACAAAGGATTGAAAATTGAAACGATGATTACATCTGCAGACAAGGAGATAGTGTTCTAGTTCCAAGAGGACTTTGATCGAGTTAATCCAGTCAGTTCCATCTGTAGTAACACAGATGCTGCAGCAAGTTTTTGCAATGAATGAGCAAGATGTCCTTTCACTGATGTTTATTGAGCTGCGCAACTGCAAAGAGGTGACCATTTATATTATCTGATCCATCTTAAACCAACCTGAATCACGCTAAACCTACCCGGCAACAGAATACACACTATGAACCACGTCTTAGTATGGTTTAGCTTATTGTTACATGGGGTACAGTGAAAAGTGTTTTTGTTGCATGCTATCCAGTCAGCAGACAGACTATACATGATTACAATTAAGCTGCCCCCAGTGTACAAACACAGGATAAAGGGAATGTTCAGTGCAACAACAAAAAAGTCCACTGAAGTCCGCTGAAAGATGGTCCAAGAGTCTCCAATGAGGAAGATGGGAGGTCAGGACTGCTGGTGATAGGATGGTTCAGTTGCCTGATAACAGCTGGGAAGAACCTGCCCCTGAATCTGGAGGTGTGTATTTTTACACATCTGTACCTCTTGCCTGATGGGAGAGGGGAGAAGAGGGAGTGATCAGAGTAAGCCAGGGTGAGCTCTTACATCCATGGACTTTTTCTAATTGTCCTTTGCACTAATTACTTGATTTTTGAAGTTGTTTTAATATTGCACAATATTGTCTTGCATCAGTAGGTTTTCAAATGATAATGATATATTAGAATATGATGTATCAGATTATGATGAATTAACAAATGAAAGGTTTAGGAGGATTTCATTTCCTTAAATTCATAGGATCCACAAACGTGCCTTCATCAGCAGCACAATGGTGGAGAGGGTCAATAACTTCAAATCCCTGGGAGTGCACATCTGTGACGATCTGTCCTGGACCGAGCACATTGATGCAATCACAAAGAAAGCTCATCACACCTTCACATCCTCGGAAGTTTGAGGAGATTTGGCACATCGCCCAATACTCTGTTGAACTTCTACAGGTGTACGGTAGAGAGCGTACTGGCTGGTCGGATCATCGGTAACTCGAATGCCCAAGAATAAAGACGATGGCAGAAATTAGTGGACATTCTCCTGTCCATCACTGGTATTGACCTCCCCAACATCAAACGGCCACCTTAAAAGGCAACTAACATCATCAAAGGCCCACACTAGGTCTCGTCTCGCTGCTACCATTGGGAAGAAGGTTCAGGAGCATGAGAACCATTAGCTCTAGGTTGAAGAACAGCTTCTTCTTATCAACTATCAAATCTCTTGAACCACATGGCACCATCGTAACCACAACCCTACCTCAGCACCGAACTACTGTGTCTTTTGTAAATGTCACGCTACATACCTTGGTTTGTTCTGCTGTGATCTGGTTATCCAGCAGAGCTGTTCATGTATTGTATTATTGTTTATTTTTAAGTTGTTACCTTAACATGCCTGTAAAGCTGCAGCAAGTGAGGATTTCATTGTTCTGGTGCATTTGGCAATTAAACAAACTTGATTTTACTCTTGACTCCAGAGAGTTTATAAACCTCAATGCAATCTCCATCCTCGACAGTACAGGAAGACTAAAAGACCAACTGCTTATCACAGGTTTTTTTTACATGCAAGCTTTGATTCTAAAGATTTGCTCTGAGCTTACAAACACTTTCACACAGCCACTGTGCATACCAGAAAGTGGAGCACTAAAACCACCAACTTGAAACATAATCACCTCAACGAGTGAGAAGAATAAGTTGTATTCCTAAAGAGAATGGGGCGGCATGGTGGCGCAGCGGTAGAGTTGCTGCCTTACAGCTCCAGAGACCTGGGTTTGATCCTGTACGGAATTTGTATGTTCTCCCCGTGATTTGAGTGGGTTTTCTCTGACTGAAGATGACTGCAAGGATGGAGTTGGGGGAAAAGGAAATAAAAGAGTGAGTAAAGTGAGTAAAGGAGGAAACAAAGTGGTGTGAATCATTGTAGGTGATTTTATTTTTACTGTGAGCCTCCAGCATCTCTGGTTCATTTGTTCTTTATAGCTTTTCATACCTCTAGTTTTCTTCTCCCCTGCCTCTCAGTCTGAAGAAGGGTAGCGACCCGAAAGGTCACCTATTCCTTTTCTCCAGAGATGCTGCCTGTCTCACTGAGTTACTCCAGCATTTTGTGCCTATCTTTGTAATACTCTGGTGGATGGATGTTAGCTTTTTCATATTCGGTTCTCTACCCAAAGTAGCTCTTATTAATATGAAGTGGGGTTTGATTCGTGTCAATGTAAAATCATTAAAATAACTTGGGGGATCTGGTTCCAGTATGACATTGAAAGCCAATGATGTAAGGAAATATGGGCCCATCTCAGCTGGTTTGTTTGCAACTGTTTGCAAAAGAATTTCACTTTACCTGTACATGTGACAATAAAGCACCATTAAATTAATTTATTTTTTAATTGTATTAAAAATATACAGCAACATTGCAATGTAAATCAGAAACCACATTGCAAATGTTTTATGAAGGCAAAGTTTCAGTACAATATAAGTTACATTTCTGATTCTATATTAAAAAAATAGTTGAATTTACCAGAACTTTGAATGTAATGTAATTAAACACCGATCTTCACATGCCACTTGCAATTTTTCTCAAAGCACGATCAAGCTTTCAACATTAGCTTGATATCTGATTTTTAAAACGACAAACAAATCGGGTGAATTCTTCAAAAGTGAAGAATTATTTACACCAACAGCGACACATGCTGATATTTTCAATTGCAGAAAGTATTGAATTTAACAAAACTAATATAAAATTAAATATGCCATTAGAAAACTTTAATCATATAAAATTAAATAATATTTAAAACATTTTAAATAATGACATTTCAATTATTTTGACAGGCATTTTATCACCAGCCACTTTAATAAATAAGTTACAGGCAGTAAGTGTAGTCCAGTAAATTAAATATCAATAGTAAAAATAATCACATTCATTCTTTTGCCTGACATTGCAGCTTCTTGTCAGATGTCTCCATCTGCAGATAGGGCTGAAAATAGACAGAATAATTCCCAACATGGGATTTGTAGTCCACTATGGATAGTAAGGAGCAGCAAAAATAAAACATTAATAAATAATTATATAATTTGTTTAATTCAATGATTGTGTCTCTTACAAGTGAGAGTACCTTGTTTAGTGTGCAGTATCTATATCAAAATTGTACAAAATTAAAACAACAAATTATATCGCAGACATCATCGATAGCTTAAAATAAGAATTTCCCCTATAAAACGTGGACAATCGGTTTTGCTAAAAAAGTATTAATTAGCAAACATCAATTGTCCACTGAAGTAACTGTTTTGTGACAATTAGATTTGCTGAGCTTACAAAGTCAAACCTTTTCTGAATTTGCTTGATAACTTCAGATGCGATCAGCTGTCAAATCTGTTTTGAAGATCTAACAAAAGTATTTTTTCAGTGCATCTAACCACTCCTTGTAGAGCTTCAGTACTTTGTAGTCAAGTAGCTTCTTTTCAAAATTTGATTCTGGGGTGGATATTGAGTGCGCAGAATTGAATGTTATGCCCAAGGTTTCCTTTATCTCGTCAGTTATTTTTTCCATATTAATTTGGTGGTATATCAGGTAGTTTTCTAACTCTTGATTGTTGTCTGTTGTGATGTTGGACAGGTACAGGTAAATAGCATTGAAGGCGTGGTAGAACTGGTGAAGGCGTTGAGTATTATTCATTGAAGCCGTCTTGTTTAAGTTGGGAATGCCCTGGACTGTCATTGTTTCACTCATCTGCGTCCACTGCTCAGTGGTGAAACTTTGCTTGTTGATCTATGTGATGTAAGGAGAACAGTTAAAATATTACCAATAAGAAAAAGTTGTCAAAAAAGTGAATATGATGATTATTCAAAAATAAAACAACCTGGAATGCAAAGCCATGGACTGAAAAAGCAAAATTAACTAGACACTTCATAAAATGTGACGTGTAGATATTGATCTCAAACTGGACAGCAAAATCAAATGAATATGTTAAAACACGAATTGCACCCAATTTGAGATGAGTAAAATGTAGGCCTATTGCTACATTTAAATCAACTCGCATTCATTTTAATGCATGAAGAAACGATTGGATATAATTGAGAGTGCAACAAGAATAATGCACAAGTGTCTTTTACAGAATATAATCACGACAAAATGTGGTCAGAACATTCAGTTGTAGTTGAATGGCTTTAGAAATGGTATGTAAGGTAACCACAAACCAGTATTTTGTGAGCTTCATACTGCCAGTGATAAGTATTGTAGAAAGCTATTATAAAGGATAATTACATAATATTTCTTTCACATATACTTACATAGAGTTGTAATAGTTGTGTCTGGGGGTCCAACATTTTTGCCACATTGCATGAATTGCATGAAATACAGTGAACTGCAGTGAAGAGCAACAAAAATAATGGTTTTCTGATCCCTGGAATGACATGTAAAATAGGTGTTAAAAAAAACAATCTTACAAATAAAATGACATTATAAAAGACACACATAAAGTGATGCTAGATAAATTTGGCAGAGCTTCTAACCTGCTGCGATGTTCATTGTGAACTACTGGCTGTGAATCAATGATTAAAGTCCTGAATTCTTCTTGCAAGTGGGTTTCTTTTTAAATGTGACAGCAGGTATTTATATCTTTAAACCAAGTCTTGGAATTTTTGATGATTAAAAGTGAATTCATTACCAGACAATGACCTTGATCTGAAGTGATGTCACTAAGTCAAACTCCGCCTTCAGATGATGATTAAAGTTGGAATTTTTTAGTTTGGAAATTGTTGTTTTCTCATTTTCTCCATTTATTTAAACTTCACTTCATGCCTTTGTGCTAATTATTTTTTCAGTAAAAGTGTGGTAAATTATTGATGTGTTTTTCCCCAGCGTTGACTTTCGTACTTCAGTAATATTTTTGTATTGATAACATTTCTAACATTTTTAAAATGTTTAACTTTTTAAGAGGTGCCAGTACGTTGTATCGGTGAGTGTCATCACAGGAAAGGCACAGTTCAACATTAGCCAAACCTAGAGAGCACAAGCCATAGGAGTGGAGTTAGGCCATTCGGCCCATCAAGTCTACTCCACCATTCAATCATGGATCTTTTTTTTTTCTCCTCAACCCCCATTCTCCTACCTTCTCCCTGAAACATTTGATCCCCTTCCTAATCAAGAACCTATCAATCTCAGTTTAAAAAGTACCCACTGCCATCTGTGGTAATGAATTCCACAGAATCTCCAGAGACATTCAGGTTTAAGCTGTAAGAGTTAATGTGAGCATGTCTTCTGCATGTTCATCTGACTGTGAAGGTGACAAAGTACCTGGTGGGATATCAGGACCCTTTAAGCGTCATCCACTGTTAATATTATGATCAACTGCTTGTCTCAACACTGTTTTCCCAGTCAGTCCTCAAACCTCTTGATTCTCCCAAGAGTTCCACAATCTATCGATCTCACCTTTGAATAAACTCAGTATCAGAGCATCAAAAACGTCTATGAAGAAAACTCTCAACTTCCAGTGTCTTTCTCCACATTTAAACAATTGATTCTCTTATTTGATCCTACCTCATTTCAGACACTGCAACTAGAGAAAAAGTCTCTCAGCATCAAAAATTACTCTCAGAATCTTTTATAACAATGAAACCACCTCTTAATCTTTTAAGGTACACAAAAATGCTGGAGAAACTCAGCTATTTTCCAGCATCTGCAGTTCCTTCTTTAACTCTTAATCTTTTAATTCTAGTTCCAGCCCATCAGTCCCCTTGGGCCTGTCCCACTTACGTGTCCTTGGCACGCAAATTACGCGACCTCGTCGTCGCGTTGAGGCGCACGGGCATCGTGTGGCCGCACGGGGCCGGTCCTACTGAGAAGCGTGGAGGGGTATGTAGTTGTGCGCGACATCGCGCGGGGTTCCGAACTTTTTGTAGCGAATGAAATTTTCGCGCGCAAACGGCCTGTCGCGTAACTGACGGCCAAAGTGGGACAAGCCCAAGACCCTGGCGCGACGCAACGTCTCACCTCCAACAGCAGCAGAAGCAGGCAAACGATCGCCAAACTCAGCCTGGGGCTCACGGCCGTTGCGGTCCGAATCTGCCCCCACTTCTACTTCCAGAGCGGGGCCAAGAAAATTGAAGATAGACACAAAGTGCTGGAGTAACTCAGCGGGACCGGCAGCATCTCTGGAGAGAAGGAATGGATGACGTTTCAGGTCAAGACCCTTCTTTCAGACTGAAGAAGGTTCTCGACCCGAAACGTCACCCATTGCTTCTCTCCAGAGATGCTGAGTTACTCCAGCCTTCTGTGTCCATCTTCAAATGACGTCACGCGCTCCAGACGGCTGGAGGTCGCGTAATTAGCGTGCCAAGGACACGTAAGTGGGACAGGGGCTTTCTCTCGTTTCTCTACGTGCACCTTCAAGACCAGAATCGCCTTCCAAAACTGGACAGCAAATCTCGCTGTGGTCTTGCCATATCCCTTATCATAAGACTTTCTTAATCTTGTCTTCTCCAGGCCAGTGTGCCATTCGACTTTCTAAATGTCTCGCTGCAACTGTGTATTAATGCTCAGTATTTCATTATCAAGACATTAACATTTATTAGTTTTTCACCATTTCAAAGATGTTCTATTTTTTCATTCTTCCTGCCAAAATGAACAGATACATGGATTTAAAAAAGGTTTTGAGGGATGTGGGCCAAAAGCAGATATGTGTGACTAGCGTAGATGGTGCATCTGGGTCGGCATAGGCAAGTTGGGCCGAAGGGCCTGTTTCCATGCTGTATGACTCTATGACGCCTCCCGTCAGCAATTTCATAGAGCACACGCTTACTTTGCCGTTAACTCTTTACATTCTTCCCCCAACTCACTTTCCCATACAGTTTGTAATCACTAGCAAACTTGAACACTTTAAGAAGGGTCCTGACCCAAAACATTTCCTGCCCATTCCCTCCACAAATGCTGCCTGGCCGGCCAAGTTACTCCAGCAGTTTTTGTTTCGCTCAAGATTCCAGTGTTTACAGTTGCTTGTGTCTCCACTTTATCCTGCTGTCTAAATCATTAATCTGCAAATACTTGAAACACTGGCAGTCTAGCAGATACATTGTCCTGACTGCTGTTCATCAACTGCAACACAACCATATCCTCCAGACTCATCACCAAGCTCCTGGGCCTCTATACTTCCCTCTGCAGTTGTATCCTGGACTTTGTGAGAGAAGGAATTGCTACCTTTTTTCTGCTTTTGATGGGTGAGCCCTTGTTTTTAAACGGCGATCACTACCGTAGATTCTCTAGCAAGAGGTAACATCACCCCTTGTCCTTCAATTGAGATCTCGTCTATTCTAACTTCAGGGGTCCTATATAACTGAGAATAGCCTCCCTATCTTTATAAACAATGCTGCCAGCAATGAGTAAATAATATTCTGCAAAACACGAAGTGTTAGAGTAATGCAGCATCATCTGTGGAGAGAATGAACAGGCGACGTTTTAGGTCGGGACCCGTCATCAGACAAGTTGGAGCACGGGGAGAAAGCTGTGGAAGAGAGTTGGGGGGCGGGGTAAAGCTGGAAAGTGATGGTTGGATACGTGTGAGGGGGGTTTGATTAGCAGGTGGGTAGAGTACGTGAAAGCCTGGTGAGACAAGTTGACGTCACAAGCAAGTGTTGAGGAAACAAGTGGCTGTGGTAACATGTCTGGGTCAGAACGTGGTTGAGCAGCAGGAATCACAGAGGGGAGTGAGTGGGAGAGGGTCTCACAGAGCTCCCATCCAAGAGAGGAGGAAAACTCTCATAGAGCACGGAAGCAGACCCTTCGGCTTAACTTGTCCATGCTCACCAAGATGCCCCATCAAAGCTGGTCCCTTTTGCCCATGTTTGGCCCATATCCCTGTAAATCTCTCCTATCCATATCTTAGCCATAGAGTTATACAGTGTGGAAACAGGCCCTTCAGCCCATCTTGCCCAGGCCAACCAACATGCCCTGTCTTCGCTAATCCCACTTGCCCATGTTTGGCCCATATCCCTCTAAACCCACCCTATGTACTTGTCCAAATATTTCTTAAAGATTGCAATATTACCTGCCTCAACTGCTTCCTCTAGCAGATCATTCCATACACCCACCACCCTTTGTCTGTGTAAAAAAAAAATTAATAAAGTTACCTCTCAGATTCCCAGTCAATCTTTCGCCCCTCACCTTAAACTTATGTCTTCTGGTTCTTGATAACCCCACTCTGGGCAAGAGACTGTCTGTCTACCCAATCTATTCCTCTCATGATTTTGTACACCTTATTAAAAGTAATCATACTTTGAGGAGATTTCACAGAGAGTTTCCTAATTACCCGCTCCACCTACATATTAGCCTTTTGCACATAATTCTCTGGAGTTCCCAGATCCCTGAAAACCTGTAACTCTGCAATCTCTCATGTAAATGATCATTTTGTACCATTTGAGAATTTCTCACATCTTAGTCACCATAATCCATTTGCTGGATCTATGCCCACTCGCTTAACCCACTGTGGGATCCCCCCTACATCCTCTTCACCACTCATCTTCCTCTCTATCTTTGTGTTATGCAAATATAGCAACCAGAAAATGTATCATTTATGCCTATTCTGTTTCCTCTTAGCCAGCCACTTCTACTCTCAAAATAGACACTAAATGCTGAAGTAACTCGGCGGGCCAGGCAGCCTAGCCGGAGAGAAGGCATGGGTGACGTTTTGGGTCGAGACCCTTCTTCAGACTGAGAGTAGGGAGAGGGAGACTAGAGATATGGAAGGGTAAGGTGTGAAAATGACAGATCAAAGCAGACAATGAAACTACTGTTGCTGATCTTTGGCCCCGCGACACTACATCAAAAATGGAAGTGCCACATACTGTGTCACATTTGTGTAAGATGGAACTGCAAATGCTGGTTTACACTGAAGATAAACATAAAATGCTGGAGTAACTCAGCGCATCAGGCAGCATCTCTGGAGAAAAGGAATAGGTGATGTTTCGGATTGGAAGAAGGGGTTCGACCCAAAACATCACCTATTCCTTTCTTCCAGCAATGCTTCCTGACTAGCTGAGTTACTCCAGCCTTTTGTGTCTATCTATGGTGTCAAATTTGTTATAAGAAAGCATTCTTACGACAAATTGTATTCAATTGAGCATAGAACCGTACCATACAGGAACAGGCCCTTCGGCCCACAATATCTGTGCCGAGCATGATGCCAAGACCAACTCTTATCTGCCTGTACATTATCCAATAGAATATTTTGCTCAAAAGACTCTTCCTGATGTACTGACCATTGAATGAGCAAATCATACATTTTATTGTTGCAAATAACTTGCCACATTTCCAATGTCAGAAATATGGTTACTTCCACAATTTTCCAGGTTGTTGAACACAAGCAGGCATTCCGAATATTATTATTGATTGCTAATTACCAAACTTGGTATTTCCGAAGCCTTCCCTTGAGATTCTGATCACGTCATTGGCGTTGTAAGGAGCGCACTTCAAAACGTCAATGTTCAGCGTCATCCCCTCATATCTAATCAAATGAAGCCCTGTATCTCGCCAGAATCTCTGGTGAGATGTCAGACATGCAGGATGAAGAAGTAGGGCAAATGCTGTGCAGGTGCAGACTGCACACGGCTAGACACATCGTGACATAAGAGAATCAAAAGAAAAGGCCAGGGAACGAGATTCTTAGGGGTAGCATTCACCACAGATGAGCTCATCATAGTCTGGCCATGCGAAAGGAAATTATAGTAAATACATGAACTAAATACTAGGTCAGTAAAAGAGCAATATCTCAAATCACATCCTGCCCTTCGATTTTATATGTAGGAAGGAACTGAAGATGCTGGTTTACACCAAAGATAGACACAAAATGGTGGAGTAACTCAGCGGGTCAGGCAGGGACGGATTTACATAGAAGCTTCACAAGCTTAAGCTAGGGGGGCCACGGCAGGGCCGGATTTACCTACAGGCCTCATAGGTTGAAGCCTAGGGCCTCAAAATCTAGGGGGCCTCCGGCCAAGGTGTTTTTTTCCCAGAGTAAAAAAAATCCTGAGGAAAAAAAATTGGAGTGCTATCAGCGTTTCGACTTTGACGGGAATTACCCAAAATTCTGGTTCCGGCCGCTGGAAGTTTTGGGGGGAAAAATTGCGACCATCCACGCCTGCGCAGTTGAGGGAAGCCGGTGACGCAGTAGCGACGCAAAATGACGCTGTCTCTCAGCGCATGCGCAGTGGGCCCGGGCGGGTTCAGATCTCCATTTGCACTCCACACAATCACCTCGATGCCTCGTGTCTACTCCAGGTAAGTAGTGGGATATTACATTGTGGGAGTGCCCGTTTCTCTGGGCTGGGGGTGGGGGGCTGCGGTGTCTGCGGCATCTGCGGCGCGGAGTCGGAGCCAGAGAGGGGGGATGTGAGAGGGGGAAAGGGGGTTGAGACAGAGGGGGGAGAGAGAGGGAGGGGAGGGGGAGAGAGAGATGGGGAGGGAGAGAGAGCTGGAGGGAGAGGGAGGGGGAAAGATGATGGGGGAGAGGGAAAGGAGGATTATCTTGAGTGTGATTGCAAAATTAAGGTAGGTTTTAGAACAATTATTTTCTCCTCTGTGCCTTTGGAATGAATTCTGTCCTTGATTTGCGTATTGTGGTGTCTTTATAATTTATTTTATTCCGATTATGTGTTTCTTATTTGTTGGTCTCTGTAAGGTGTCCTTGAGACCTTGGTATTTGTTGTGATTTTATGTCCTGTAAGGTGTCCTTGGGTGTCCAGAAAGGTGCCAGCAAATAAAATGAATTATTAAATTAATAATATCAAACAATTGTAACTGCTTTCTTTTCCTTGATAACAATACTGAAAAATATGAGTTCCATAGTTTGCGACTTTCATTTTGCATCATTTTTAATGTGCACGCACTAACACAGTCGAACAGTAACAGGTAATCAAATCAACACACAAAACATTTTCTAAAAAAGGTATTATTTACTGCAAAAACGTACAGTATTTTATTTGCAGTGTTTGCATGCTCCTTTATAACATTTTACATAACATTTTACAGTACAATTTGATTATTAAAACAAGGACAGCTTCAATTCTTGATTTAAAAAAAGGTATACAACAACAATACAACAAAATTATTTCTGAAATATTGGTCATATATTTGGTGCAAAAATGCTCCAAAATAAGGCTCAGAATGCATCAGAGAGCATCTTAAACCCCAGAGCTTAAGCGGGCCCTGGACCCCAGCCACAAGGGTCTTTCAGCTTCGTGCTTGTGATATGCGCTGCGTGTACTTATTTCACATTAAAATTTTGTAATCCTGCCATGCCACCCCCCTTTTTGAAAAGCTTTGTACGGGCCTGGTGTATAATATTTTTGACACTGTCATAGGCCTTTCTTACATATGCTGTCACAACGCACTGTAGTCTCTAAACAACACTTCAGTAATTTTCCTTGCCCTCCATTTCAGAATAATAGTGTTTTAAGCCGACAACTCGACACTAGCACTGGCAATAAATAAAAAGCGCAGCTTTCCAGCGCTTATCTCATTGGCCACGCTCGGCTGCACATCGGTGTCAATCTGGTGGACTCTTCCATCTTCCTCTCGTCGTGGGGGTGGGGGATTGGGAGGGGCCTCACAAGTGGAATAGCCTAGGGCCACTCTTCATCTAAATCCGGTCCTGGGATCAGGCAGCATCCCTGAAGAAAAGGAATAGGTGACTTTTCGGGTCGAAACCCTTTTTCAGACCGGAAGGGTCTGAAGAAGGGTTTTGACCTGAAACGTTGTGTTCCTTTCTCCAGAGATGCAGCCTGACCCTGTTGCACTTTGTGTCTATCTTTGATTTATCAGTATGTTCTTCATCAGTATGTAAGAATTATCGCTCCAACCAGTATCGTTAAACATGTGTGAACTCTGGGATTCCCTGTAAATTGGAGGAACTAATTTTTATAGTCCTGTTAACATTTTTCCAAACTATTTACCTCTTTATACCCGAAATGTGGGTCACGATAACTGATGATCAGTGGCAGATAAAGCATGTCTTGATTTTTGAGTGGTGATGTCTGATGTTTCTAACTTGACCTTCCTGCAACTGATGAAATTTGACATTTTTGAATGATTTTCTTACTGTAATTTTTCTTTTTCTATTTATTTTATCAGAGCAATCCCTGATTTTACCAAAATGATGCTTGAATGTTTCGCAGAATGACGCCTGGATTAGGGATATTAGCGATGGGGAGCAGTTGGACAGACTTGGATTGTTTTCTCTGGGACGTCAGAGGTTGTAGGCAGATTTTGAGAGACATAGATAGCATGGACAGTCTGCACCCTTTTCCTAGACTGGAACAATCAAATACTAGAGGACATAGCTTTGAGGTGAGAGGAGCAAAGTTGCAAAGATATATATATATGGGGCAAGTGTTTTACATGGAGGTTGGTGAGTGTCTGGGATGTGCTGTCAAGGTTGGTGGTTGAGGCAGATATGATAGTGGCATTTAAAAGACTTTTGGATATACATATGCAGAGATTGGAAGGATATAGATTATCTGCAGGCAGATAAGTTGGTCTTGGCATTATGTTCGGCACAGGCATTGTGGGCTGAGGTGCCTGATCTTGCTGTATTTTTCTATGTACCACTGCAAAACTATAATATAATTATTCTCAGCCCACTTTGCACGTGTGGCTTCAAGTAACTGGATGAACAATTGTTTTCAAGAAATGAAATGTTTTCTATATTTGATATCGACGTGGGGTCCAGGAAGCTTCTAAACAGGTCTAAGGAATATTATGTTTGCATCACTTAATTTTCACTGAGAAAAAAAATAGTTTACTTGCACTTAAAACATCCATGTTTCATATGAGTAATTACTAAAATTGGCTATAGATCTCATATCTGATATTCTTGAGCTTCTAAACAGTTCAGGATACTGATTTGACACAATCATGTACATATAACAGTACTATGTAACAGGCAAGTAGCTAAAACTGAGGTACCATAATTAAAAACAAAACACAAACTGATGGAGGAACTCAACGGGTCAGGCGGTGTCTGTGGAAGGTTTGGACAGGCGACATTTCGGGTCGGGACCCTTCCTCAGACAGATTCCTGACACAAAACATTGCCTATTCATTTCCTCCACAGTTGCTGCCTGACCCGTTGAGTTTAGTTCAGCTTGGAGATAGAGCGCGGAAACGAACCCTTCGACCCACAGAGTCCGCACCGACCAGCGATATCCGCACATTAACACAACCCTACACATATACCAAGCCAATTTACCTACATGCCGTCATTGTAGTGTGGGAGAAAACCGAAGATCTTGGAGAAAACCCACATGGTCACGGGGAGAACATACAAACTCCGTACAGACAGCACCTGTAGTCTGGATGGAACCCGGGTCTCCGGCACTGCAAGCACTGTAAGGCAACAACTCTACCGTTGTGCCACCATGCTGCCCATTGAGATTTAGCTCAAGATTCCAGCATCTGCAGTTCCTTGTGTCTCCACCTATAACTGCGGTCATGTTTAGAACCAGAATAGAACACAAGGGGCTTCAAGGCA
The DNA here is from genome assembly GCA_038087875.1 of Malacoraja senta. Taxonomy (NCBI): domain Eukaryota; kingdom Metazoa; phylum Chordata; class Chondrichthyes; order Rajiformes; family Rajidae; genus Malacoraja; species Malacoraja senta. The sequence continues at coordinate 21,969,237 of CM075980.1, forward strand.
AAACATTTGAGGGTGGAAGATGTAAAGTTCGTCTTTGGCCACTGTCATACACTCATTGGAAGGAGAGCATTTTGATATATAATAATAATAATGGATTTTATTTATATAGCGCTATTCAGGACTCAAATCTTGTGAGCGTCACCCGGTCAAACACTGTCCTGGTGCAGTGAAGGAGAAAGTGAATCAAATCAATGATAACGTCACTGAGGGATGGTTCCCAAGATATGTTAAGTGGGCAGAGTTAACCACTGCAGACCTTTATTGTTGGGAGTCGGTGCAGGATGGGAGAGGACCCTTCATTGTGGACCACCATTAATATTGATTCTCTCCCTGCTTACAGCCTTCTGTGTGATCTTGTTCTGTGAAAACTAGCTACTTTCCAAACTGAGGAGATGTCTTTAATTATTTTCAGATTTTTAATGGCAGAATTAGGGAGGATGTAAACATCAAATGGACAGTTTTATTTAGAGATACTGCGTGTAAGCAGGCCCCTTTGGCCCACTGAGTCCACGGCGACAGCGATTACCCCGTACACCAGTTCTATACTACACACTAGGGACAGTTTATAGAAGCCAATTAATCTGTGAACCTGTCTGTGGAGTGTGGGAGGAAACCTGGAGCACCTGGAGAAAACCCGCACGGTCACTGGGAGAATGTACAAACTTGGTACAAACGGCACACGTCATCAGGATCGAGCCAGAGTCCATGGCGCTGTAAGGCAGTGACTCTACTGCTGCACAACTGCGCCGCCCTGCTGCCAGAAAGAAACATAAGATGTGGAAGATTGAAGGGGAGATATGATACCATTGTACATGAATCATTGAAACCACATGTGCAGATGCAGCAATTACTGATGTGAATCGACCAGTGGCAACAGCTTCACCCTCTGGTGTTCAGCGCGAGGGTGATGCATCGCTCTGCAACTCCAGTGAGAGTGAATGTAGTTGTATTGTATGTATTCTGTAAATGTACGCTGAACATGAATGTGAGCCTGCTTCAACTCAGCCATCTCCTTTATCCGGACACCCAAAAGAAAGGCCAATGTACTGTGCTCCATCTTTACTAATTATTGGGCAAGCCTAGGTTGCTAATCCTCCAGGGCTGGTCAGATGTCAAAAAATAATCTCGGGGACACTTGTGGAGAAATCATGGGGGCTATTATTGTAAAGTATTGGATGAGCAAGGCTGCCAAATGCTCTCCCCTTTATTAAACATTTTCCATTTAAGGTCATATTTTGGCAGCACAGTGACACAGTTGGTTTGAGCCGCTGCCTCACAGCGCCAGAGACCTGAGTTCGATCCTGATCTCGGGCGCTGTCTGTATGAAGTTTGTGCATTCTTCCAGTGACCGCATTGGTTTCCTCCGGGTGCTCCGGTTTCCTTCCACATCCTAAAGACGTGTGGGTTTGTAGGTTAATTTGCCCTGTAAAATCGCCCCTTGTGTGTAGTGAACAGATGAGGAAGTGGGATAACGTAGAACTAGTGTGAACGATGGTCTGCATGGACTCGCTAGGCCAAAGGGCCTGTTTCCATGCTGCGTCTTTCAATCAATTAATCGGCCACTTTATTTTCCCCTCAGTTTCTTCAGACCCTCGCTGTGATTCAACCCTGACCCCCTTGGGATAATGCTGTAAAGAGAGGAGTTGAGAGAGAGGGATCGACACATGAATATGCTGGGAATGGAGGGATATGGATCATGTGCAGGCAGAGATTAGATTAACGGCATCGTGTTCGGTGCAGAGCGTGAGCTGAAGGGCCTGTTCCTGTGCTGCACTGGGTCTATGTTCTATTTCTGACTACTGATTCTGCATCTGATGCTTCCAGATACCCCCGTGTCTGCCATTAGAATTTTATACATTACAGCCGATGGTTGGAGGGGATGTAATCCTGTATAGGTCTGCTTTAAAACAAAACACTTCCTGAAGCTCTGCAGAATGGTTTATTTGTAATGGATAAAATTCTGATAAATGCAAATTAATAAAAACAAAGAATATGAATGTACACAGAATGGATGAAGCACCAGAAAGATTCAAATAACTAATTCCCTAAAGGTGCTTGTGCAGATTCAGCACTGCACTGATTTCAAGAAAGGCATTTGTGTTAAGGCCAACAGTTATCGCTCGTTCTTAACTAGTTTGAAGTTGATGGTTTTTATTTTATTTTACTTTAGTTTAGAAAAATAGCATGGCACAATGAGGCTCCGTCGACCAGCGATAACCCGTACACTAGTTCTATCCTGCACACAAGGGACAATTTACAGATGCCAATTAACCCGCAAACCTGCACGTCTTTGGAATGTGAGAAGAAACCTGAACACCCAGAGAAATCCCATGGGGTCACACGGAGAACGTACAAACTCTGTACAGACAGCACCCGTGGTCAGGATTGAAGCTGGGTTCTCTGGCGCTGTGAGGCAGCAACTCTCCAATTGCACTACTGTGCCACCCCTTGACATGCTGCCTTGAATGTCTTTGCTGTTTTATTTATTTATTTTGTATCGAGATGATTTATTTAATTACGATCACGATACAAAATAAAACCGTGGTAACACACCCAACGCCATATTACAAAATCACCAAATTATCTAGACACTAAATTTTCAACCAATTATGTTACAATCCTTACTAATATACTAAATAACTGCTATACAACTATGTCCCTCTCTAACACCACCATGGCGCGGACGTGACTCCGGTAAAGGGGCAAGCTTCTGGCTCGCGCAAAGCCCTCTTCCGCCTGGCGCCTTGACACGCGGATGGCCAGCTTGGCCAATGTCTTTGCTGTTGGAGTTCCAGGATTTACACCCAGTGTCAATGAAAGGCCAGTGAGATAGTTCCTGCTGCAATGTGGATTGCTGCAATGTGCAGAAAAACCAACAGGGGGTGATATTTCCACATGCCTGATGATAGTTGAGGTGACAAGCTTGTTGGAGAGCATCTAATGAGAACATGACCTGGCAGACACAGTACAGTGTGCGTGACTGCTATGTCATTTCATTATTATTCAATGATGTCTGGAGGAGCAGAAAGATCATTGAATATAGTGGGACCATAGAGCTCAAAGGCTGTAGAAATGAATTGGGGTGGAGCACTTTAAAATCGACCCTTGGAACTGAAGAGGAATTGTATCTATTTAATAGTTTTGTTTACTTGATAACGTAATAAGTGCTTTAGAAAATAAATGGCCTATTTTATTTGGAGACACAAGGAACTGCAGATGCTGGTTTACAAAAAAAGACACAAAGTACTGGAGTAACTGAGCAGGTCAGGCAGCATCTCTGGAGAACTTGGATAAGCAATGTTTTGCAGCACCTGGTTCTCTTGTTGATCTTGTTATCAGCATATTTATATTTATGTTGTTATATTTATGGGGAAAATGTAATTTTAAATATATTTTCTTTGAAATAATTTGAAATCCTAAAGCTTCACTTATCTGTGTTTTTAAAACTAATTTACTTTTTAATGATCAATTTTGCCTTGCATTGTTCTGTGGTCTTGCTAAAGTTGCTTACGTACTTTACGACAGCATGTCCAGAGGAAGTGTTGCTATCTTTACAACCTACCATCATTTTACTGTGACGTGAAAACAGATATTGATCAACCCATATCCTCAGGTTAAAATCAGCTCCTAAATTAACACCTTTATGTTCTCCAAAGAGCAAAACAATTTAAAAAATCTATTCTAACACAATGAAACATAAAAGGTGGAGGAGATTGTATTTGTTACTTAACACTATGAGACTTTCTGAAAACAAGTTTTGTGGATCTGTAAACATGGTCAGTTTCCATATTTCAAAAGAATCAACTTCACCTAATATATGATCAGGATACAGAACAGGCTAAGAAGGGAGAATAAGAAGAATGCTTATGTGATAGATTCTCCAAGGAAAGAAAAACACAAAGTGCTGGAGTAACTCCAGGTCAGGGAGCATCTCTGGATAGATGATCATGATACCCCTCTTCACGATGAAGTGACGTGACCCAGATTGTCGCGTATTCATGTTCTCCAGAGATGCTGCAGTGTTTCTCCAGCACTTTGTGTCCATTTTGTGTGTTAACCAGCATCTGCAGTTATTTGTTTCTACATTTTAACCAAAAGGACCCATTGTCTTTCTCTATATTCAACATAATTCTATGAAAGGGCCAAAGGGAAAGGAGTCAATGGGATTAATGGTGGTTGCTCCCCCATAAAGCTGGCATAGACATGACGGGTCAAATGCCCTTCTCTGCAACTCTCTTGGGCTCCAAGTGAAGCAGTGTTAAAAGATGCAACTCCGAATGTTCCCCAGTGACGCTGTGACCTGTGCTCAGAAAACAAACAAGTTCGTCGATTTGCAAAATTACAGATGATGTACATTGTTATGGTAATTAGTGGCTAATTTAATTATGCATTTACCATTTCACAGTAAAAAAAAATTTCACACACTTTTTAAATGATTTGCCTTGTTATTCCTTTAAAACATTCTAATCATTCCAACATAGTCATAGAGCACAAAACCAGGCCCTTCGGCCCATCTTGCCCATGCTGACCAAAGTGCCCCATCTACACTAGTCCCACCTTCCCGTGTTTGGTTCAAATCCCTCTAAACCTTTCTTGTCCATCTACCTATGCAAATGTCTTTTAAACGTTGTCATGGTACCTGCCTCAACTAGCTGCTTTGGCAGTTAATTCCATATATTCACCACCCTCTGTTACCCTGCAGATTCCTATTAAATCTTTCCCCTCTCTCCCTTTAAACCTATCTTTCCTACACAGAGTAACCAGAAATGAATATAATACTTCAAAATGTGGCCTCACCAATGCCTTGTAGTGTAACGTAACATCACAACTTATATACTCAATACCCTGACTGATGAAGGCCAATGTGCCAAAAGCCTTCTTGACCACTTTAACTGTGACACCACTTTCAAGGAACTATGTACTGGCACTCTTAAATCCTTTTGCTCTACAACACAAGGATTGCTCTACAAAACTCCCCTACCATTCACTGTGAAAATTATACATATTTAATTTCACATTCAGATTCCTGCTCAGTTTTAGTTCTAAAAGGTTCTCTCATTTTAATGCAACCTTTAGAGTTAAATTTCTTCACAATGGTGCACAAACCACCAGTAGATGCCGATAGAGTTGGGGCAGAGCGAGCAAACGCTGTCTCTTTAAATGCTGTCCATACTGTACGCTTCTATCTTAGAACTGGAGTTTTTGTTGTTGCTTGGCAACTGAGATCTACACCTCCTAGCAACACCAGGTATAGGAACGCACTTACTCCAATTGTAAACAATGTGGCTTCCTTCAAATGGAAAAATGAGACTTTAAATTAGGATTATTTTTCGTACATCTCAGAGTTGCATGACTGTGAATCCATTGTTCTGGGATCCGGTGAACATCCGCTTCTGAGGAAATCAATCTACATGTCTTGTTACACTTCTTGAATGCTTGAAGATGGCTGATGTGTCGGTGTATGTAGCATTCCAACGGCAAATAAAAACTTTGTGCCTGAATGATTTTCCTTGTGGTACTGGGAGCTGGGTAAGAGAATTAACTTTATAGGATAAAGGATTAACTTTATAGGATATAGGTTAAAGGATAAGTTGTGCGATTGTTATGCTTTCACATGGTGACATAGTGACACAGCTGATAGAGTCTTGCAATGTGGAAACAGGCCCTTCGGTCCAACTTGCCCACACCGACCAACATGTCCCATTTATAGGCCTGCGTTTGGCCTATATCCCTCTAAACCTGTCCTCTCCATACACCTGTCTAAATATTTCTTAAACATTGCAATAATACCTGCTTCAACTATCTCCTCTGGCAGCATGTTCCATACACCCACCACTCTTTGTGTGAAAAAGTTACCCCTCTGGTTCCTATTAAGTCATTCCCCCCTCACCTTAAACCTATTTCCTCTGGTTCTCGAGGACTAAGAGGTGCTGCCTCACAGCGCCAGATCAGGGTTCGATCCTGACCTTGGGTTCAATGGTTCAATTGTTTCTTTGCTATCAAGTGTATCAAGGTACAGTGAGATTCTCTTTCTGCATACACATCAGTGAGATTATTGCCATGCATAGGTACAATCCCCGGTTAGTACATAATGCAAAGAAACAGCTCTCTGAGTCTACATGCAATAGTTGCCTGGTTTTGGTGCCATTTCACATTTCAGATGTTTTTTGTGTGTGAAGTTTGCATGTTCTCCCTGTGACCACATGGATTTCCTCCCAAATCCCAAAGATGTACAAGTTTCTAGATTAATTTGCTTCTGAAAAATAGCCCCTAATATGTAGTGTAGCTTAGTTTAATATTGTCTCGTGCACTGAGATAAAGTGAAAAGCTTTTGATTGTGTGCTATCGTAAAAAAAAAGACTATATGTGATTACAGTCAAGCCATTCACAGTGCACAGTTAAAGGATAAAGGGTACAGCATTCAGTGCAAGATAAAGTCCGATTAAAGTTAATTCAACGGCCTGCGATGAGGTAGATGGGAAGTCAAGATTGCACTCTAGCTGACGAGAGGACCGTTCAGATGCCTGATAACAGCTGGGAAGAAACTTTCTATGCAGTCAAGTGCAGACGTCTTGAGTAAATGGTAGGACACAAAGGAACGTTGGTGAATAGAAAGACACAGTTATCCAAGTCCATAGTTCCCTGAAAGTGGCCACACAGATAGGTAGGGGGGTGAATCGGAATTGGGGCACAAAGTGCTGGAGTAACTCAGCGGTTCAGGCAGTATCTCTGGAGAACATGAATAGGTGACATTTCGGGTCTGGACCCTTCTTCAGACAAAGGGTCCCAACCTGAAACATTCTCCCGAGATGCTGCCTGACCCACTGAGTTACTCCAGCACTTTGTGTCTTTTTTTTGTAAACCAGTGTCTGTAGTTTCTTGTTTCTAAGAAGAATTAGGGCATGCTTGCCTTTATTGGTCAGGGCACAGAACATAAAAGTTAGGATGTTATGTTGCAACTTTAGGCTGAACCTGGAGTACTACGGCAGTCTGGTCTTAGACTATAGGAAGGATGTGTTTGCACTGCAGAGTGCAGAGCAGGTTCACTAGGATATTGTCTGTCAGGAGGAGAGCTTTGATGGGCCGGAATAGAGACAACAAGCTGGAGTAAACAGCGGGTCAGGCAGCATCTCTGGAGAAAGGGACTAGGTGACATTTCGGGTCGAGACTCCTCTTCAGACTCTTATGTTATGTTTAATAGGCTGGGCTTGTCATAGAGTGATGCAGTGTGGAAACAGGCCCTTCGGCCCAACTTGCCCACACTGGCCAACATGTCCCAGCTGCACTAGTCCCACCTGCCAGAGCTTGGTCCATATCCCTCCAAACCTGTCCTATCCATGTACCTGTCTAACTGTTTCTTAAATGATGGGATAGTCCCAGCCTCAACTACCTCCTCTGGCAGCTTGTTCCATACACCCACCACTCTTTGTGTGAAAAATTTACCCGGATTCCTATTAAATCTTTCCCCCTTCACCTTGAGCCTATGTCCTCTGGTCCTCAATCCCCCTACTCTGGGCAAGAAACTCTGTGCATCTACCCGATCTATTCCTCTCATGATTTTATACACCTCTACAAGATCACCCCTCATCCTCCTGCGCTCCAAGAAATAGAGACCCAGCCTACTCAACCTCTCCCTATAGCTCACACCCTCCAGTCCTGGAAACATCCTCATAAATCATTTCTAAACCCTTACAAGCTTGACAATATCTTTCCTGTAACATGGTGCCCAGAACCGAACACAATATTCTAAATGCGGTCTCACCAACGTCCTATACAACTGCAACATGACCTCCCAACTTCTATACTCAATGCTCTGACTGATGAAGGCCAATGTGCCAAAAGCCTTTTTGACCACCTTATCTACCTACGACTCGACCTTCAAGGAACCATGCATCTGTACTCCTAGATCCCTCTGCTCTACAACACTCCCCAGAGGCCTACCATTTACTGACAAGGTCCTGCCCTTGTTAGATGTCCCAAAATGCAACACCTCACACTTCTCTGTATTAAATTCCATCAACCATTCCTCAGCCCATCTGGCCAATCAATCCAGATCCTGCTGCAATCTTTCACAACCATCTTCACTATCTGCAAAACCACTCACTTTTGTATCATCAGCAAACTTGCTAATCTTGCCCTGTAAGTGTTCATCCAAATCATTGATGTAGATGACAAATAGTAATGGGCCCAGCACCGAACCCTGAGGCACACCACTAGTCACAGGAGCAACAGAGGCTGTGGGTGACATGATAAGATTATGCAAGATGTAGATAAGGTACATAGTCAAAATATTTGCCCCAAAATAGGGGTATCAAAAAGAAGAGAGCATAGGTTTAAGGCAAGTGGAAGGAGTTTAAAATTGTATCTAAGGGGTAATTTTTTTGTGTGCAGAGAGTGGTATATGTTTGAAACACGCTCGAGAAGGTGGTGGTGAGTGATCCAGTGATTATGTTCAAAAGCCATTCACACACACAGATACTTAAATAGGCAAGGCACGGCAGGATCTGACCCTGAATGTGCAAATTTAGTTTGGCTTAGTTTAGTTTAGAGATACAGCATAGAAACAGGCCTTTCGGCCTGCTGAATCTATGCCAACCAACAATCACCCATACACTAGTTCTACCCTACACAACAGGCTCAATTTACAGGCCAGTTAACCTGCAAGTCTTTGGAATGTGGGAGGATATTGGAACACCGAGAGAAAACCCACGCAGTAACTGGGAGAACGTACAAACTCCATAAAGACAGCACCCGTAGTCAGGATCGAAGCCGGGTCCTTGGCGCTGTGATTGAGCAGCTCTACCACTGCGCCACCGTGCTGCCCTAATGGGGATCAGTGTAGATGGGTAAAAAGATCAGGAAGGATGCAGTGTGTCAAAGGGCCCATTTGCGTGCCATTTGGCACTAATCAAACTAATAATCAAATGAAACCCTTCTTGTGGTTTCACGATATACGAGTATTGTGATTTATAATCATAAGATGCCTGTTATCAAGGTGCATGAGCTGGAGAATGATACAGCATTTCTCCAACGGGATGTTGCGGAGAGAAAATCTTCTGCGATTTTAATCGTGGTACAATAAAGGGTAAATTCAATCATTTCTTTCAAGATTTACCAAATCAGTTCCGGGTTCTTCCAAATGTGTAACATCCCACGCATTCATTGTAACAAACAAATGAAGATTAACAGAGTGTTAGAATGTGCTTACTAATCACACTCAGAGTCAGGTGGTGGTATAGTGTTTTTTTATTCACCGCTTGCAGTTGCTAAATATCCAGGAGAGAGAAGAAAAACAAACTAAAACACCAGCAGAACACAGCTAAAGTCTATGGAAGATTAGACCAACAATCTCTGTGGTGCTTCTTACTGGCACTAAACCAGTCCACTCGTGTTGTGTCCCTGCCTTGATCCCAGGGCCGGTTGGCATTCCCTCATTACCTTTGTCCTGAGAAGGGGTTCTTGTTCATTGTTTAGTCTAGGTTTCTATCAATTGTAACATTGAGTTTGCAAGCCGTTCTTTGTCTCCATGCTCATGTTATAGAGTCATACAATGTGGAAACAGGCCCTTCAGTCCAACTTGCCCATGGCCACCAACACGCCCCAACTACACTAGTTCCACCTGCCTGCATTTGGCCCGTATCCTTCTAAACCTGTTGAATCGATGTATTTGTCCAGATGATTTTTAAATATCCTGATAGTACCTGCCTCAAATACCTCCTCCGGCAGCTTGATCCAAATACTTACCACCCTTTGGGTAAAAAAGATATTTGCCCCTCAGGTTCCTGTTAAATCTTTCCCTCCTCACCCTAAACCAATGTGCTCTGGTTTTTGATCTATTCCTCTAAAGATCTTGAACGCCTCTGTAATATCACCCCTCAGCCTCCTGCGCTCCAAGGAACCTCTACCTATAGCTCAGGACCTCCAGTCCTGGCAACATCCTTATAAATCTTCCCTGCTCCCTTTGCAGCTTGATAACATCTTTCCGATAGCAAGGTGACCTAAACTGAGCACAATGTCCATAAGATTGTTCTTTTCAAGGAGTCAGAAGTTTGTAACAAGCTGATTTCAGCACCGCTCTGCCACCCCCACAGTTTGATGCCGACCTTTATTTTCATTTGCAGAACAAGTCCAGGTTTTTAGCGCACAAGGTCAAAAAGAGCAAGTTGCTAAAATATCACGGAGAGAAGGAAGAGGAAAAGGAAATAGGTGCAGAGGAGGAAGAGCTGAGGGCATTGATGGAGTATCTGTCTTACGAGCACTCACCTTGGACCAGCAGGAACTTGAGCCCAGAGAACCGGTACCTGAGAAAACTTTCCGTCTCCTCCCCAACACCGGTGGATGAAAACCTGCTTTGTTACAATTTAAAAGCCTTGAGGCTTGTTGATAAACAGGTGAGCACAATTCATGCACCTTTTTGGAAAGAAGGATGTAAAGTTTTATTTATTTTATTTGGGTGATTTGATTTTACTTTCACTTGAGCATTGAAGGTGGTGAATTTTGAATAAGTGCAGCTTACACCCTGATCTGTGCTTGCCCTTCTCCACCGAGGGGTGGTCGTATGGGGGTGTATAAGATCATGAGAGGAATAGATTGGTAAATGCATAATCTTTTACCAAGAGTCGGGGAATGAAGAACCAGAGAACATGGGTTTAAGGTGAGGGGGGAAAGATTTAATAGGAAACTGAGGGGCAACATTTTTTACACAAAGAGTGGTGGGTGTATGGAATGAGCTGCCAGAGAATGTGATTGCGGATGGTACTATGCAATGTTTAAGATACATTTGCCAGATAGATGGATAGAGTAGACAGGTTGATGGATAGGGTAGGTTTAGAGGGAATGTGCAGGAAGGAACCGAAGATACTCAAGATGCTGGAGTAACTCAGTGGGTCAGGCAGCATCTCTGGAGAAAAGGAACAGGTGACGTTTCAGGTCTGGTCTGAAGAAGGGCTTCAACCCAAAATGTCACCTATTCCTTTTCTCCAGAGGTGCTGCCTGACATGCTGAGTTAGTCCAGCATTGTGTGTCTATCGGGTCTAGAGGGATATGGGCCAAACGCAGGCAGGTGGGACTAGTGTAGATGGGGCATGTTGGTTGGCGTGGGCAAGTTGGGCTGAAGGGCCTGTTTCCACGCTGTATAATGATTCACTGCCAGGACAAAGCCAAATGCAAAATGGAGGAACAACACCTCAGCAGCTTAAAGGGAACATTCACCCATTCTCAAGGAAAATGTCAAATTTGTCTGACTCTGCCAACAGACTGTATTTGCTCCTCCACTCGATACCATTACCAAATGCATAGCATATAGAACAGTGCAACACAGTAAAGGGCCCTTCAGCCCACAATGTCCGTGCTGAACTTGATGCCAACATAAACTAATCTCATCTGTCTGTACATGATCCATGTCTCTCCATTCCCAGCATAAAATGTGCCCATCTATGAGCGTCTCAAAAGCCACTAACGTATCTGCTTCCATCACTAGCAATGCAGATCAGGTATCCACCACCCACTCAGTTAAAAGTCCCCTTTGAACTTAGTCCGTCTCACCTTTAAGCTATGCCCTCTAGTCTGTAACATTTCCACGCTGGGGGGAAAAGGTTCTGACTATCTATCCTATCCATGCTTCTTCTGGTGTGTAGGGAGTGAATGTGAAAGTGGGATAACAAAGAACTAGTGTGAATGGCTGGTTAATGATCTGCGTGGACTCAGTGGGCCGAAGAGCCCGTTTCCATGCTGCAACATGGAACATTTGCTGCAACAATGCAACATTTTCCATTCCATGCATCAATCGAAAACTGATTCCAATTTTCTTTCTTTCTCACCTGCAGATCGCTAAGGTTGGCAAGGACTTGTTGAGGTTTCAGAATATAGAGGGACTTACATTAAGTGGCAACAGGATCACTACAATAGATTCAGCCAACCTTCCAAGAAAGCTGAAGGTAAAAGAAGGATCGTGCAATCCAACTTTCATCATTTTGAATGTGTGACTGACTGTCTCTGCCTCCACTCTGAAGAGGGACCACCGGTGTGGGGGCTGCTGAGAACAAAGAGGGGCCTGGTGTGTGGGGCTGCTGAGAACAAAGAGGGACTCTGGGGAGGGGGGGTGGGCTGGGGAGAGAAGGAAGAGGGACTATATTGAATGCTTTTGTAACTTTATGCTCCCTTTATGCGGTGACTTTTTGCATACTTGTGCTGTATACAAAACAAAGAATTTCACTGTACCAAGTATACGTGACATTAAAGTATCAACCAATCAACAATAACACCATGAAATGTTCATGGTTGACCTTTGTGAATAATGGCGATCCATTTGTAGGAGGATGCTGGTACAAAAAGCAACTTCATTATTGTGTGACCCATTCACAGATTCTTGAGCTCTGCACCAACAAGATTCCGTCTCTAAAGGACCTTTGCCACAACCCACCCCCAGAATTACAACACTTGGGGTTGTCCTACAACAAGCTGTTTCTTCACTCAGAGTACCAATACATCTCAGCCAACTACTGGTAAATATTTTGATATCATGCATATGATTGAATGTCTAAACTAAATATTCCTCATCCAACCAAGCCTGTTAAATGAACCATTTAGCCATGGGGTCAGCCCTCATTGACGAGCTCTGTGGAATAAGTAATAGCATCAAACAGATTCCAACTACAATGGTTCTTTACGTGCTGGCCCCACACGTACACTGTGACAGATGCTGAACATCCAAAAATTAGCTGAAGAAAATTATATGAAGAATAAAATATTCTGACGAAGGGTCCCGACCCAAAACGCACCTATCCATGTTCTCCAGGAATGCTGCCTGAACCATTGAGTTACTCCAGCATTCTGTGTCCATCTTTGGTACCATCATCTGCAGTTCCTTGTTATTATAACTAAAATTAGCTGAGTTTCTGTTCCTCCTGCATTATCTGTATCGTCCCTCTTCAGTTCCTGCGTTTTAACGGGATTTGTGGTATTTCTAGCTGATTGTTGTTGTTCTCCAAAACACTGAGGAAAGTTGTTACATTGAATGACATGAAATGTAACTACCTGGAAAAGCTGCTGATTACAAGTTAACATATTAATTATTTCCATGGATTACACATCAAAGATCACAAGGTTAGATCTCCTTGGAGTGACTGTACCAAGCTTATTAATAAGCTGTGCACTAACTAACTCCATCCATCAGAACGCTGGATGGATTACTTTCTAATGGAAACTAAATAGATTGAAAGATATTTTACCCAGCTTTAGTTCTAGAGATACAGCGTGGAAACTGGCCCCTTGGCCCAGCGAATCCGCACCAACCATCGATCACCCGTACACTAGCACTATCCCTCACACTCAGGACAATTTACAGAAGCCAATTAACCTACAAACATGCACATCTTTTTTGGAATGTGGGAGGAAACCAGAGCACCCAGAGAAAACCCACGTGGTCATAGAGCGAACGTACAAACTCTGTACAGACAGCCCCCATAGTCAGGATCGAACCTAGGTCTCTGGCGCTGTATGGCAGCAACTCTACCGCTGTACCACTGCGCCACCCATTGTGCCACCCAGCTTGCCACCATTTTCTTCCTAAAATTATGAGGGGCATTGATAGGGTAGACAATCAGAACCTTTTACCCAGGATAGAAATGCCAAATACTAGAGCATGTAGCTTTAAGGTTAGTTGGGGGGAAATTAAAGGGGATGTACAAGGCATGTTGGTTTTTTTTACCTGGAGAATGGTGGGTGCCAGGAACACGCTGCCAGGGATGATGGAGATAGCAGATACCATAGTGATATTTAAGATGCTTTTAGATAGGCACATGGCTATTCAGGGAATGGAAGAAGTTGGGTCACATGCAGGCGGAAGGGAGTAGTTTAATTTGGCATCATGTTCATCATGGGCCAATTCCTGTGCTGTACGGATCAATGTTCTAATACCCAAACATTAATAATTATGACAATAGACAATAGGTGCAGGAGTAGGCCATTCGGCCCTTCGAGCCAGCACCGCCATTCAATGTGATCATGGCTGATCATCCATCATGGATGATCATGAAATAAAGAAAAACTGTCAAATATAAAATAAATTGAAAGGATGCAGTTTAATTATCAAATGAAATAATTATGTGATTTCTAAACTTCTTGTAACCTAACTGCTGCATTTTCATTGACTCAGCCCCTTGGTAGGATTGAGTGATATTTAATCATGAATCAATTAATTAGGAACTCTTGGGATTCATGCATTTCTCCTTATTTAAAAATAAGAGTTTCTAAAATTACAGTTTGATAAGGATCCTCGAAGAACCATGTTTTAACTCTGCCATTAACATGTCTCTTCTTGTCAGTGGCTCCAAACCCACCTCCCATTTCTTCTATTTCCAGCATGAGCCATTTATTTCTTAGTGAGATTGCACAAATATCCCATGGATGTGTCTTGGGAACATATGGTTCAGAACTGGATTGAGACTTTCTTTGGAAGCTCATTTCTCATCGACGTTATTCAAGGAAGGCTTGTAAACCATCAGTTTGAATAGACTGTAGAGGTAAAAGATATACCAAAATCCAGTTCCTACGGATATTATTCCAGGAAGATCACAAACAACCTGGGCTCAATCTATAATGTAATAACAAGGAACTGCAGATGCTGGTTTATACCAAAGATAGACACAAAATGCTGGAGTAACTCAGCGGGTCAGGCAGCATCTCTGGAGAAAACGGACAGGTTCATTTTCTCTCCATTTACTCCATGTTCACTAGAGATGCTTCCTGACCCGCTAAGTTCCTCCACCATTTTGTGTCTATCAGTGGGATCCATCTACTACTTCTCCCCAGCTCTCCTTGATTGGGATTTTTCTAATGAAACAATATCTAGTACTAATATTCCAGCAAACCTTGGTCTCCTTTCTGAACAGATAATCAATCTCCTTTCAATTGCCCATAAAACAAAAAGTGGGTTGGTTGCTTGAAGATTAAATTACACTCAATAACTTTTATTAATATCAGAATGGAAGCTTTTTGTATTAATAGCACTAACTAACTAATCCACCATCCTGATGATCTTGTAATCTTATGTTAAGTATCGGGTCAGAGCCCTTTTTCAGTCTGACGAAGGGTTCCAACCCAAAATGTCACCTCTCCATGTTCTCCACGGATGCAGCCTGACCCGTTGAGTTACTCCGGCACTTTGTGTCATGCCTTGGGAAACCAGCATCCGCAGTTCCTTGTTTCTTCTTACAAAGAACAATTACAATTCTGACATTTTAGTGTGATGTAATAATAACACTTCTGTGTTTTTTTTATCACTTGTAAACTAGGCCCAATCTAATATCGCTTGATTTGAGTTTTAATGGCTTTGTGGATTTGATGGATATTGTGGCTCATATAGCTTTGCTGCCAAAACTGAAGAACCTTATTCTCCAGGGCAATCCATTTGCCTTTCTTCCTAATTACCGGGGCTTTGTCATAGACAGTCTACCGAACCTCACTGCCCTGGATGATGTGTTGATATCCTCAGATGAAAGACATAGTTTTAAGCTTATGTCTAAATATGAAGGCAAGTGTGAAGTCCACAGTCCTTTACTATCTATCTATAAGTGTTGAGAACTTCTTTCATCTCTAAAGCTTTGCTAATACTGTGTTCCACCAATTCACTTGAAACCATTGCACTGTTTAACATTTTAGTTGGCATTATTTATTGCTCTATATTTTAAAGTAATTTGATAGATTGAAAGATGCAGCATGAAAACAGGCCCTTCGGCCCACCGAGTCACACCGGCCACCGATCACCCGTTCACAACGGTTCTATGTTATCCCACTTTTGCACCTACACACTAGGCAATTTACAGAGACCAATTAACCTGCAAACGTACATGTGGGAGGAAACCAGAGCACCCGGAGGAAACCCATGCGGTCAGAGGAAGAACGATCAAACTCAACACAGGTAGCACCTGAGATCTTCTGTAAATTGTAAAATTTTTCCAAGTGTGAAGGATAGTGCTAGTGTGCAGGTTGGTCTTGGGGCCTGTTTCCACACTGTATCTAAAGTCTAATGATTGAACAGTGGAGTAGACTCGATGGGCTGAATGGCCAAATTCTACTATGTTTGATGGGTTAAATCCTAAATCATAAACATCAGTCTATCATTTCCTTCAGACACCAATGTTTCTGACATTTTATTTTAATAATATATTGAATGTTCATTTAATGGTCTGTTTATATTATCTATTTAAAGGCTAATTGAGTTGAATGTTGATCTATTTCAATTCTCCCTTCTCATTAATATGTATATCATCCTCCAGAATTTAACAATAATGTCGCTCGGGTGACAATAAAAATAGGGAATGTAACAGGTATTCCTAACCCCATTGATCCTCTGGAGGAGTTACCGGAATTCCCAATGATCAAGAGGAATTACTTTGTAACCTATGAGTTTCTTGAAGATCTACAAGATTTTACGAAATTAACTATAAAGGACAAGAGAAAAGGCAAGGTGTGTGGCAGTCAGCTCTTTCTGATTAGTGTTGTTGTCGTGCACCTTTTGGATATTTAATAAATGTGAATGTAATGCTGTTGTGCAAAACAGTAATAGAGTAACCTCAAGATTGTTTAATTGTCATACATACCAAAATAGAACAATGAAAGTCTTACTTGCAGTAAGATCTATAACCATATAACCATTACAGCATGGAAACAGGCCACCTCGGCCCTTCAAGTCCGTGCCGAACACTTTTATTTCCTTTCCCCCCCCCCCCTTCTTTCTTCCCCCTAGTCCCATCTACCTGCACTCAGACCATAACCCTCCATTCCTTTCCCGTCCATATACCCATCCAATCTATTTTTAAAGGATAAAATCGAACCTGCCTCCACCACATCCACTGGAAGCTCATTCCACACAGCTACCACTCTCTGACTAAAGAAGTTCCCCCTAATGTTACCCCTAAGCTTCTGTCCCTTAATTCGCAAGTCATGTTCCCTTGTTTGAATCTTCCCTACTCTCAATGGGAAAAGCTTATCCACGTCCACTCTGTCTAACCCGCTCATAATTTTAAAGACCTCTATCAAGTCCCCTCTTAACCTTCTGCGCTCCAAAGAATAAAGACCTAACTTGTTCAACCTTTCTCTGTAACTTAGTTGCTGAAACCCAGGCAACATTCTAGTAAATCTCCTCTGTACTCTCTCTATTTTGTTGACATCCTTCCTATAATTAGGCGACCAAAATTGTACTCCATACTCCAGAATTGGCCTCACCAATGCCTTGTACAATTTTAACATTACATCCCAACTTCTATATTCAATGCTCTGATTTATAAAGGCCAGCAGACCAAAAGCTTTCTTTACCACCCTATCTACATGAGATTCCACCTTCAGGGAACTATGCACAGTTATTCCTAGATCCCTCTGTTCAACTGCATTCCTCAATTCGCTACCATTTACCATGTACGTCCTATTTTGATTTGTCCTGCCAAGATGTAGCACCTCACATTTATCAGCATTAAACTCCATCTGCCATCTTTCAGCCCACTCTTCCAAATGGCCTAAATCTCTCTGTAGAATTTGAAAATCTACTTCATTATCCACAACACCACCTATCTTAGTATCATCTGCATACTTCCTAATCCAATTTTCCACACCATCATCCAGATCATTGATGTACATGACAAACAACAGTGGACCCAACACAGACCCCTGAGGCACCCCACTAGTCACCAGCCTCCAACCTGACAAACAGCCATCCACCATTACTCTCTGGCATCTCCCATTCAGCCACTGTTGAATCCATCTTGCTACTCCACCATTAATACCTAACAATTGAATCTTCTTAACCAACCTTCCATGAGGAACCTTGTCAAAGGCCTTACTGAAGTCCATATAGACAACATCCACTGCTTTACCCTCATCAATTTCCCTAGTAACCTCTTCGAAAAATTCAAGAAGATTAGTCAAACATGACCTTCCAGCCACAAATCCATGTTGACTGTTCCTAATCAGACCCTGCTTATCCAGATGCTTATATATATATTATCTCTAAGTATCCTTTCCATTAATTTGCCCACCACTGATGTCAAATAACAGGTCTATAATTGCTAGGTTTACTCTTAGAACCCTTTTTAAACAACGGAACAACATGCGCAGTACGCCAATCTTCCGGCACTATTCCCGTTTCTAATGACATTTGAAATATTTCTGTCATAGCCCCTGCTATTTCTACACTAACTTCCCTCAATGTCCTAGGGAACATCCTGTCAGGACCTGGAGACTTATCCGTTTTCATATTTTACAAAAGTGTCCGCACCTCCTCTTCTTTGAATCTCATAGTTTCCATTGCTACTTTGCTTGTTTCCCTTACCTCACATAATTCAATATCCTTCTCCTTGGTGAATACCGAAGAAAATAAATTGTTCAATATCTCCCCCATCTCTTTTGGCTCTGCAGATAACTGTCCACTCTGACTCTCTAATGGACCAATTTTATTCCTTGTTATCCTTTTGCTATTAATATAGCTGTAGAAGCCCTTTGGATTTACTTTCACCTTACTTGCCAAAGCAACCTCATATCTTCTTTTAGCTTTTCTAATTTCTTTCTTAATATTCTTTTTACATTCTTTATACTCCTCAAGCACCTCATTTACTCCATGCTGCCTATAATTATTGTAGATCTCTCTCTTTTTCCGAACCGTGTTCAATTTCCCTTGAAAACCATGGCTCTTTCCAATTTATTTCCTTTCAACCGAACAGGGACATAAAGATTCTCTACTCTTAAAATTTCACCTTTAAATGTCCTCCATTTCTCTTCTACATCCTTCCCATAAAACAACATGTCCCAATTCACTCCTTTTAAATCCTTTCGCATCTCTTCAAAGTTAGCCTTTCTCCAATCAAAAATCTCAACCCTAAATCCAGTTTTGATCCTCTCCATAATTATATTGAAACTAATGGTATTGTGATCACTGGACCCGAAGTGCTCCCCAACGCATACCTCCGCCACCTGCCCTGTCTCATTTCCTAACAGGAGGTCCAGCACTGCCCCTTCTCTAGTAGGTACCTCTATGTATTGCTGCAAAAAACTATCCTGCACACATTTTACAAACTCCAAACCATCCAGCCCCTTTACAGAATGTGTTTCCCAGTCTATGTGTGGAAAATTGAAATCTCCCACAATCACTACCTTGTGCTTACTACTAATATCTGCTATCTCCTTACATATTTGCTCTTCCAATTCTCGCTCCCCAATAGGCGTTCTATAATACACCCCTATAAGTGTTGCTACACCTTTCCCATTTCTCAGTTCCACCCAAATAGCCTCCCTAGACGAGCCCTCTAATCTATCCTGCCAAAGCACTGCTGTAATATCTTCCTTGACAAGCAATGCAACACCCCCACCTCTTGCCCCTCCAATTCTATCACCCCTGAAGCAACGAAATCCTGGAATATTTAGTTTCCAATCACAGCCCTCCTGCAACCATGTTTCACTGATCGCCACAACATCATACTACCAGGTGTCAATCCAGGTTCTAAGCTCATCCACCTTTCTTACAATGCTCCTAGCATTAAAATATACACATTTAAGAAACCCACCACCACTTATTCTCTGTTTATTATCTTTTTCTTCTTTCTCCCCTACATTTTGGGTCCGAGTGCTTCCCTTCTTTGCCTCCTGCCTCCCACATTGTCTACTAGCTTTCTCTATTTGAGTCCCTCCCCCCAACCATTCTAGTTTAAAGTCTCCCCAGTAGCCTTTGCAAATCTCCCCGCCAGGATATTGGTCCCCCTCGGGTTCAAGTGCAACCCGTCCTTTCTGTACAGGTCACACCTTCCCCAAAAGAGGTGCCAATGATCCAGAAATTTGAATCCCTGCCCGCTGCATCAGTTCCTCAGCCACGCTGTTGGTCTATCTTGGTCTAAGGTCGAAGGTAATCTATGTTGGTCTAAGTTCTGTATTGAATACTTTATAAAGAGAACTGCTCTATTATAACTCTTAGACAGTCAGACCCTTTTCCCAGAGTGGAAATGTCCAACACTAGAGGGCATAGTTATAAGGTGAGAGGGGGAAGGTTTAAAGGAAGATAAACACAAAATGCTGGAATAACACAGTCTGAAGAAATGTCGCGACCTGAAACGTCACCCATTCCTTCCCTCCGGAGATGCTGCCATCCCACTGAGTTACTCCAGCTTTTTGTGTCTATCTCTGGTGTAAACCAGCATCTGAAATTGCAGATAGTAGAGGCAGATACGATGGTGGCATTTAAGAGGCTTTTAAATAGCAACTGCAAATAGAGGGATGTGGATCATATACAGGCAGATGAGATCAGTTTAACTTGGCATCAGTTTAACTTGGCATCAAGTTCGACACAAGCATTGTGGGCCGTCGTGCAGTTCCTGTCCTGTACTGTTCTAAGTTCCAACTGTGATTGGATTTAGGATAGCTATTGACAAAAGTTGGAGATTAATTTATTACACAGATAGTCCAAGAATGCAAACATCTGGTCTGGGGATTCAATTACAAATAAACATGGAGAACTTGCTATTAGTTAATGCCATTTACAATGTTAGAACATCTCAAAATACTTCAGAGACAAAAAAGTAGTCAGCACGCTGGCACAGCTGGTAGTGTCGGAACGATCCTGACCTCAGGTGCTGTCTATATGGACTTTGCATGTTCTCCCTGCAACCGAATGGTTTCTTCTGGGTTCTCCGGTTTCCTCCCACATCCTAAAGACAAGTGGGTTTGTGGGATAATTGGCCTCTGGAAATTGCCCTTAGTGCACAGGGAGTGAATGCAAATGTAGGATAACATAGAACTTGTGCGAATGGGTGAATGATGGCTGGCATGGACATGGTGGACCGAAGGGCCTGTTTCCATGCTGTATTTTTCAATCAATTTGATCAAAAATGAATAAATGCTTCAGGGACACTGCCAATGTTGTGGGATAAGAATTTGTGGTGGCTCTTGTGTAAATCTATGTTCCATAGATATAAACTAAAGATAAATTGAAAGACTTATTTTTAGCACATTGACTACATTAAGGAGGGAAATGGTTAAAGCAAAATGTATTCCAAAAATAAGTTGTTTTTAAACAAGTGCACCACAGGAATGTTTGCTTAAGGCACATGGCAAAACATCACAAAATCTGCTCAAAGTATTCCTACTTTGAAGAAGTTCTCCTCCTCTCTCTGATGGGAGTTCTGCAACCTCCACTTTCGCAGTTCTGTACCTTTTCATACCTCTAGTTTCCCTCTCCCCTGACTCTCAGTATAAAGAAGGGTCTCGACCCAAAATGTCACCTATTCCTTTTCTCCAGAGATGCTGCCTGACCTGCTGAGTTACTCCAGGATTTATCATCTTCAATGATAAAAGCGTGTTGAGTTGAGCCCATTTCCTTCCCATAACCTTGTTAGCTGTAAAACAAGAAATACATATCCTCCAGAGCTGTGAAATTGTCCCTCTAACCCGTCCTCCACCCCCATTCAAATTATTTTTGCCTAATTTCCGATGCTCGTGTGAAGGTAGTGATTCATACATGGTTTAGATTACCTGGCAACTGTAACATTCTCCCACTCGGGTGAGTTCCAAAGGGGAATATTGTCAGGCTGGAAGGTGTGGGAGTGATAGGTATTGGTAATCAAATTTAAGGATTTCCGTTTAGTTTAGTTTAGATTAGTTTATTATTGTCATGTGTACCAAAGTACAGTTAAAAGCGCTTTTTGGTGCGAGCTACCCAGTCAGCAAAAGAGTATACACGATTACAATCAAGCTGTCTGCAGTGTACAAATACCAGACAAAGGGTATGTAATGTGCAAGGTAAAGTCCGTTTAAAGATAGTTGCATAGATGGGAGGTCAGGACCACTCTCTTTTGAGGGAAATCCAAGTCAGACAAAGCCAAAATCTCATTGAACAGCAGTTTACTTCTTCCAAACCCTTGATCTCTATAGTCAAGTTTATTGTCATGTGCACAGGTTTAGTGAGTGCAGGTACAATGAAATATCTTGCTTCCAGCAGCATCACAATCCCATAGGCTGGGACAACTCACTAACATATACACATTACACAAAGCTTCTGAAAGAAAGAAGAGTGCAAAAAAATCAGGAAGTTAGTGCAAGAACGTGAGAAGGGTAGTGTCAGGAACTTCATCCCAGCAGCTTTTGCCCCAACTTGGACAATATCTTGACTTGGGAATATATCCTGCATTCCTGCTTTGTCATAACTTCATGCATCTCCTGGATCTCCCCACTAACGGCACCCTGGCAAATACCTTCTTCAATGGACTCAGCGGTTGAGGAAGGCAGCAGTTCACCACCATCTTATCATGGGCAAGAGATGCCGGCTTTGTCAGTGACGCTAGATCCTGGAAAATAAATAAAAGAAAAGATAGGCGGAGGGTGAAAGAGCTTACTCCTGCTTTGTTAATTACATCATCTTGCTCTGCAAAGTAGTTTAGCTCCCAACACTACCTCGAATTTCATCTCGGCAAGAGATATGGCAGGCAGGTTAATAGGAAAGAGCTTTCATTTGTAGGGAGCCTCACCCAACTGCAAGACCGGATTATCAGTGAGTTAATGATCAGAAAATCTATTTATTGCTGGATACCAGGAAACAGCTGGATTCTTTGAATTGTGGCCTGGTATATTTTCATCTCTTGTTTTAATGTCTCAACTATAATAGACTGGCCAAATAATCCTTGAATGACTGGACCCCCACCATCAGAGTGATCTTTGGGAGATGCTGCATCAAAAAGGCAGCCAGCATCTCAAAGACCCACACCACCCATGGGCACGCTATCATTTCACTACTACCAAACCAAAGGTGGCACAGGAGCCTGAAAACCATGACCACCAGGTTCAAGAACAGCTTCATCAGGCTTCTGAACACTACACACTCACCACTAACTCGGCAACCATGATAATCCATGGTGTCATTGGTTTCACTCCATACTTTGTACCTATCACCTCATATGACAGTTATTAATTTATTGTATTATTGATCATTATATATTTATCTGCGTGTTAACGGCCCTGTTAAGCTGCAGCAAGAATTTCAAGGTTCCATTGCTGCCACACATGACATAGAAACACTCATTACCTCTTGGTGCAGAACGCATTATCATGTCAATGCATTATCAACTGCATGTATTCAGTCCTCTCGAGCTGCCAGAGGGAAAGGAAAGGCCTTCCCTTTGTGTATGTTGTCATTGCAAAGTGAGCAGAACAAGATGAATCCATCCAGAGCGAGATGCAAGGAACTGCAGATGCAGAGTTTGAAGATGGATCCTGACCCCGAAACGTCACCTATCCATTCCCTCCACAGATGCTGCCTGACCCGCTGGGTTACACTGACATTTAGTGTTTTGCTGCTGAAATCGTCAAGGGTTTGGATCGAGGGTGAGGCAGATGGGTGGGTGCTTGTGGTGGAGAGGGGCTCAGTAAGTCAGCGGTGAACCAAGGTGTAGCACGGTCAGGGTACAGTTGGTGTCACAAAAAACAACAGCGTAAATGACTGTAACTGTTCTTAGAAGTACCTGATGGCCAGCCTCGTCATTTACTTTTTATGTTTAACGATAACTTTTTTTTAACCCACATAGCTTGCCAGCCAAGTTACAAGCTCATCCAGTGAAATTTCAAGTACCGCTGACTCATATAAAGCACAGATTGGCCTTTCTCCAGAGGCTGTCGCCAGCACCAAATCTCTACCAGCTCTTGAATTTTCCACCATAACTCTACCAGTTCCTGGCACTGGCGTCAGAAATCTACCAGCTTTTCAACGTGACATCAAAACTCTACCGACGCAATGGCAGCAAGTTCAGAGTGGTAAAATAAATGTAATCAAATTGTAGACTTTAGAGATACAGCGTGAAAAGAGGTACAGTATTTTGGTCCACCGAGCCTGCGCCGACCAGCGATCGCCCAGTACACTAGCACTATCCTACACACTAAGGACAATTTAGAATTTTTACAGTAGCCAATGAACCTACAAACCTGTACTTCTTTGGAGTGGGGGAGAGAACCAGAGCACCCAGAGAAAACCCACTTGGTCTCAATGGGAACGTACAAACTCCATACAGACAGCACCCATAGTCAAGACCGAACCCGGGTCTCTGGCGCTGTAAGGCAGCAACTCTATTGCTGCGCCACTGTGCAGTAAACCCTTACTAAGCATAAATTCCAAAAACATTTAAGGAAGGTATCCGTCTTTAACCATGCCTTCCCGGAGGAGAATTAGGGGGTTCCCTTTGAAAAGCCAGAGAAGGCAGGAGAATGAGGTTGAGAGGGAAAGATAGATCAGCCATGATTGAATGGTGGAGTAGACTCGATGGGTCAAATGGCCTAATTCTGCTCCTATGACTTATGAACTTTTGAACTTAATGTGGGTATAATGAGAACATTGTCGTAAGGCACATTAGACTTAGTGGCATAAATGTTTGAAATTCTTGAAACTACCATTGAAATGTCCACAGTGACAAGTGCGTAAATGTTGGTAAAGAATGTGGAAACTAAATTAAATAAGAAGTTCGGCAAAGGCCAAGGCTACGTTAATTGAACCGGCACCTTAAACAGCATGAGGAAGTTGTACAAGACAACACAAAACTATATAATTAGGTCAAAGATAGACACAAAACAGAATAACTCAACGGGGCAGGCAGCAGCTGGAGAAAAAGAATGGGTGACGTTTCAGGTCGGGATCATTCTTCACACTCGTATATCGCTATATTATTATCTTTAGATTATATTTAAAATATATTATTGTCATTATTATTTCTTATGTCATTCGGTCCACTGCTATTCTTCCATTGGGATAGAACAGCCATTAGCCCACATGTCAAAAATCCATGAAACTTGCGAAAATCAAGAATTATCAAGACAGAGCCTGTAAAATCCTGCAAACTTATGTGAAATAGGTTGTGTGGAAAAGCAAAGTAATCTACCAAATAATATTAAGGGGATTTTCACTTTTGATTTTTGTCCCTCAGTCATTATTTACAAGGTACCTAAAAAACCGTGGGCAGATCCGATTATGTGTCACTATAGCCTGCATTTCTCTGTGACGGATTTGTCTGCATTGAAGAAATTGCTCCTAAAAGGTCTCACAATAAATGTCATTGAGGAAAAGGTAAACTTTGTTTTCGATCATTACTTGCTATTGCTCTATGCTCAGTGTTATGATTGCATCCTGCTTTTTTACATTTTACATCCAGTTTTACTTTTTTCTTTTTTCAATTTGTTTTGTGATCAAAGGCTGGAATTAATTCTGTGGGGAAGAATTATTACGGAAGGTGTTATTATGAAGGTGCATCCCAAACTTACTGGGCGAGATCTGCTTGCTGTCTCCTCTGCTCTGGGACTCCATATGCAGTCAGAGGAGAAGCTTCTCTATTCCTGTGTCCATTTAGACCATTGATTTCAATAGAGGTTGAGGAGCTGCAGAGAGAAAAGAGAAATATTATGAATAGACGATGGACACAAAATGCTGGAGTAACTCAGCAGGTCAGGCAGCATCTCTGGAGAGAAGGGATGCGTGATGATTCGGGTCGAGACCCTTCTTCAGTCTGAGAGTCGGGGGAGAGGGAAACTAGAGATATGGAGGGGTAAAGTGTGAAAATCGCAGATCAAAGCAGACGATGCTCAAAGAAATGTACAATGGTTCATTGTTAGCTGAGGGGAAGGTGACAAAGAGGCGTACAAACAGTAAAATTAATCAGGACAGTGAAACTAGTAGGAAAACTAAAGTGGGGGAGAGACACAAAGAGAGAGAAAGCAAAGGTCACTTGAATTTGGAGAAATCAATATTCGTACCGCTGGGTTGTAAGCTGCCCAAGCAAAATATGAGGTGCTGTTCTTCCAATTTGCATTTAGCCTCATTCTGACAGTGGAGGAGGCCCAGGTCAGGAGGGGAAGGGGAGTTAAAATGTCTGGCAAATGGGAGATCAGGCGGACCGAGTGAAGGTATTCAGCAAAATGATTACCAAGTCGGCACTTGATCCCACCGATGAATAAGAGTCCAGACCAGAACAGTGGGTACAGTAGATGAGGTTGGAGGACATGCAAGTGAACCTCTGCTTAATGTGAAGGACTGTGAGGGTCCTTGGACAGTGTCGAGAGAGGAGGTATAGGTACAGGTGTTGCATCTCCTACGGTTGCAGAGGGAGGTACCTGGGGAGGGGGTGGTTTGGGTGGGAAGAGATGAGTCAACCAGGGAGTTGTGGAAAGGCATGGTCTCTGAGGACAGCAGAAATGAGTGGAGATGGGAAGACGTGGCTAGTAGTGGGATCCCGTTGGAGGAGCCGAAAATGTCACAGAATTATGTGCTGTATGTGACCGCTGGTTTACGTACGTACGTGCGTGCGCGCGTGCGCGTGCGTGTGTGTGTGTGTGTGTCTGTCAGCGGCACAAAATTATGTGTGTGTGTGAGGGGTCAAATAAAGACATTGAAAGTCTGTGATGGCTTTCAGAGCTAAGGATGGGACTTAAATTTTGGTTTTAGAGATGCAGCATAGAAAAAAGTCCTTCGGCCCACCGAGTCCGCACTGTCCAGTGATCTCCCGTACACTAATTCTATCCTACATACTAGGGTCAATTTACAGAAGCAAATTAACCTCCAAACCTGCACATCTTTGGAGCTTGTGGCAAATATAATTTAAAATTTAGTGGGCTGAGCAACATTTTCCAGATCAGACATTGGCTAAAGTTATAGAATATACTCCTATACATTGCTAAAATCTGAAATGTTTAAGTAAAAACAGAAAATGCAGGGAAACTCATGTTGGAATGATTTAACTATCCTACACAAACTAAGGACAATTTACAATTTTACCTAGCCAATTATTCTACAAACCTGTAAGTCTTTGGAATGTGGGAGGAAACCGGAGCACCCAGAGAAGACCCATGCGGTCATTGGGAGAACGTACAAACTCCGTACAGATGGCACACTTAGTCAGGATCGAACTCGGATATCTGGCGCTTTAAGGCAGCAACTCTACCACTGCACCACCGTACAACTCACAGTACAGTTTTATCTCACTGTACATTTTGCTGTTGGTCTGTTCTGATTCTTTCAATCATACAACTATCGTTTTACGCAGACACTTTCTTGTTTTTGTAGATCCTTTCGTGGCCAGTCGAGCCGCCGGATTTTCCAGATGCTTCCGAGAAAGAGAAAGGGAAAGGGAAAGGGAAAGATCGAGATTCTGCAAAGGTGGTAACCACTGACAAACATACACTACAGGGTAAATTAGAGGATCCCTGATACCTGTTGATAGCTCTCATTCCTTCATCCAAGGAATCTAAATGAAGGAAGTAACACAATCTAAATACCATAAAAAAGATTTGCATCCTTAGACCACTGCTCACTTTTTTTAGGTGAAGGAAACCAAAGGGATTTATCATTGAAAATATTCCTAAAGTGCGATCCCTGTTATTCTGTTGAAAATAGATCTTCCAGATTACATAGAGCATAGTTGCACAAATGGCAATGTGGTATTGACTAGTTTGTCTGCTTTTGTGATGTTGAGCGAGGGATAAATGACCAGGACTCCAGCTGTACCTCTCTCCCAGCCTCCTTTAACATGCTCTCTGGAATCTTTACCTCTGCTTCTGACAGCAGATGAGACCTCAGTTTAACATCTCAACCAAAATATTAAGAATTAAGTAATTTCCCTATTACCCACTTTGATAATATTTGTCTGAAGAAGAGTCTCGGTCCAAAGCGTCACCTCTGCATGTTCTCCAGAGATGCTGCCATGCCCGCTGAGTTATTCAAGCACTTTGTGCCCTTTTGATAATATGTTTTTCCCATTTGGAAGTCCCCAGATGGTTGAGGAATTCTAATACCACAATATATGGGGATCAATGAGTCAGATTGGATGAAGACCCTTGCAGTCCACAGTAGACTAACTGGATTTAGTCTTCTAAATAACTGTTCTAAAGTCGCCAATTGTTATATTAGTATAAAAATGTCTGTTGCTCTTTGGTGTATTCAGATGTTGATCTGAATCATATGTGCATCTGTTGAGGACAAATTAGGGAGGCAAAAACAGCGGCAAGGAGCCGAAGAGGCAAGGCAGTGCCAAGGATCAGAAAGCAAAAGACAGTGCCAAGGGCAAGAAGGGCAAAGACAACGCCAAGGATCTAAGGAAAATACCGACTGTATTTCAAAGTGATGCACCCATTGAGAGAGTCCTGGGAACGTACTGTGTGGACCTGAACTCCATGTTCACAGGGAGTCCTGTGTTCAAGATGTTTTGTGATTTAGGAATTCCTGAAAAAGAATCAAGACCAAAACCACCAACTCCAGATATTAAGGTAACATACAAGTAATTACAACTCAAGTGGGAGTTAAATGGTCCACTTTATCTTATATCTTTTATATCTTTATCTTGGATTTAAGAGAGAGTTAGATAGAGCTCTAGGGGCTAGTGGAGTCAAGGGATATGGGGAGAAGGCAGGATATGGGGAGGGCAGGCACGGGTTATTGATAGGGGACGATCACAATGAAGGGTCGAGTGGCCTCCTCCTGCAACTATTTTCTATGTTTCTATGTAACCCTGTTTAAAACCATGAAAAGGTAGTGATTAGATTTTCATTAATGTAAGTGCTAAATATGTACCCTTTAGATAACTAACGCCTTCCTCCATAACCAAATGTCCTGTAAATTGTAGCGATTCCGAACAAACCATGGTTCATTGTCTTGTCTACTTTACTGAAGATGTTGGAAGTACAGCACATGGTAGCACAATGATGGAAGCAAAAAAAAAAGAAGATTAATTCCAAAGTTTGAAGCGTAGGGAGAATAATATTTCCATTTTATTAATTAGCACAACATGTTATGCTGGTCCCTGTGGAACAGATGGCTAGATTTCATATCTGGAGCAAAGAATCAGCAAGGCACCTCAAGGTCCATTGTAATCCTTGTTGTTCATCTGGTGTCATTACACGTACATTGTCAATTCCCAGTGGGATTCTTGTCAGCAACAATCAACAATATTCTAGGAACTCGTGGCTGATTTATCATACCTTACCCACCTGAAAATGTCATTACCTACAGTTATTAGTTTATTGTATTTTTGAGTATTATATATTATCTGTGTGTTATCACCTTTAAGGGCCTGTTAAGCTGCAACAAGAAATAATTTTGTTGTTCCGTTGACGGTATATATGACTCTCTTTGAAGCACGGAGGTGAAGAGAAAGGAATAATGGAGAGAGGAGTGATGGAGAGGAAAATGGAAAGGAGAAAGAGAAAGTGTGAGAGAATGTGTGAATACTTGTGTGGGAGAAGGAGAGCATGTGAAGGAGAGAGCATACGTGTGGGAGAGAGGGCAGAGGGGGTGAGAGGGAGATTGCATTCTTCAATAAATTGCCAAGCCATATCTGTAAGCTATAATTAAAGATGTATGAGGAGATCATATTTTGGTTGCTAATTAGTTTCAACAATGTATTATTGAAGATCCTGGCAACAAATGAAACAATAAAATAATTGTTAATACTTTGGTTTTACAAAACTGTATCATTCCTTTTTAGGAGTCCAAAAAAGGAAAGAACGCAAAGAAAAAAGATGAAAAGAGTTCAAAAGCAGGAAAAGGCAGTGCAACAAAGCCAAAAAATAAACTAGGCACACCGGACCTCAGTAAGTGGCATTTTGGTTTGCCCAAGTTTCAACAATGCCACTTAACCTGATGTTTTAAATCCAGGCATTTTTTTGCAGTCAAAACTGATGAAGTTATTTCTATGGAATATGGCTCCTCTTCAATAAAGGGGCAGTAATTACATTGTATTAATAAATAAGTGAAAATACTTCTGGCAGTATGAAGGTTAATCACGGTCAGCATTTTCTCTGTGGATAGTCATACAGTGTGGAAACAGGCCTTTCGGCCCAAGTTGCGCCCACTGACCAACATGTTCCATCTACACTAGTCCTACATGGCTGCGTTGGGGCCCATATCTCTCTAAACCTGTCCTATCCATCTACCTGTCTAAATGTTTCTTAAACGCTGCGATAGTACATCAGGATGTGATGTAGCATCCTACATTTACTTTTTTTTAATGTAGAAAATGAATAAACCAATTCACAGGACATAGAAACATAGAAACATAGAAAATAGGTGCAGGAGGAGGCCATTCGGCCCTTCGAGCCAGCACCGCCATTCATTGTGATCATGGCTGATCGTCCCCTATCAATAACCCGTGCCTGCCTTCCCCCCATATCCCTTGACTCCACTATCCCCTCGAGCTCTATCTAACTCTCTCTTAAATCCATCCAGTGACTTGACCTCCACCGCCCTCTGTGGCAGGGAATTCTACAAATGCACAACTCTCTGGGTGAAAAAGTTTTTTCTCACCTCAGTCTTAAATGACCTCCCCTTTATTCTAAGACTGTGGCCCCTGGTTCTGGACTCGCGAAACATTGGGAACATTTTTCCTGCATCTAGCTTGTCCAGTCCTTTTATAATTTTATATGTTTCTATAAGATTCCCCCTCATCCTTCTAAACCCCAGTGAATACAAGCCTAGTCTTTTCAATCTTTCCCCATAGTCCTGCCATCCCAGGGATCAATCTCGTGAACCTACGCTGCACTGCCTCAATCACAAGGATGTCCTTCCTCAAATTAGGAGACCAAAACTGTACACAATACTCCAGATGTGGTCGCACCAGAGCCCTATACAACTGCAGAAGAACCTCTTTACTCCTATACTGAAATCCTCTTGTTATGAAGGCCAACATTCCATTAGCTTTCCTCACTGCCTGCTGTACCTGTAAGCCAACTTTCAGTGACCGGTGTACAAGGATGCCCAGGTCTCGCTGCACCTCCCCCTTACCTAACCTAACCCCATTGAGATAATAATCTGCCCCCTTGTTTTTTGCCGCCAAAGTGGATAACCTCACATTTATCTATATTATACCGCATCTGCCACGCATCTGCCCACTCACTCAACCTGTCCAGCTCACCCTGCAACCTCCTAACATCCTCTTCACAGTTCACACTGCCACCCAGCTTTGTGTCATCCGCAAACTTGCTAGTGTTGCTCCTAATTCCCTCTTCCAAATCATTAATATATATGGTAAACAGTTGCGGCCCCAACACCGAGCCTTGCGGCACTCCACTCGCCACTGCCTGCCATTCTGAAAAGGACCCGTTCACTCCTACTCTTTGCTTCCGGTCTGCCAACCAATTTTCTATCCATGTCAACAGCCCAGGACAGGGAAGGCGAGTCCACTGAATGGAATGTATGTCTGTAAAACAAAGAGGAAGAAGAAAACACTTTTAATGATGGTCAACAGCCACCAAGAAAAATATATTTAAAAAAACCTAAAACACACTTATCTTCAGGAAAGGAAGTTTTAAGGACCTGTTCCTGTGCTCTACTGTTCTATGTTAAAGGCTGATGTATCCAAACCACAGATGATCCTGGTCTTTTACCTACCTTGAAATTGTCCTATTGACTGTCAAAAAACCCCCATAGGATGTTTATAAACGATTGATAAACACAGATCTCACTGGAATAACCAGAGACCTGACTTACAATATGGTGCTCTAACTATGCACTGCAAAAGTAGAACAGACGCATGGAACATGGAACAGTCCAGCCCAGGAACAGGCCCTTCAGCCCACAATGTCCATGCCAAACATGATGCCAAGGTAAACTAACCTCCTCTGTCTGTACATGATCCGTACCTTCTATTCCATGTGCCTGGGCAAATTTGAAAAGATAATCTGTTTCAAGAAGAAGGGCAAATTATTAATTTTCAGGCAGCAAGGTGGCGCAATGGTAGAGTTGCTGTCTTACACAGCTTACAGCGCCAGAGACCCGAGTTCGATCCCGACTACGGGTTCTGTCTGTACGTTCTCCCCGTGACCGCGTGGATTTTCTCAGAGATTTTCAGTTTCCTCCCTCACTCCAAAGAGGTACAGGTTTGTACGCCAATTGGCATGGTATAAATGTAAAATTGTCCCTGGTGTGTGTAGTATAGTGTTAATGTGTGGGGATCACTGGTCGGTGCAGACACAGCAGGCCGAAGGGCCTGTTTCAACGCTGTATCTCTAAACTAAAAACTAAACTAAACAGGAAGGACGAATCATTAATCGGTTACAAGTTAAAATGTAATGTGTTGAAATTTTCCAGCGAGCTCGCTAATCCCCAGTGCCACAGAATCACAATCGCTCTTTTTCACCAGGTGCCCACAACAGTGAGGTAGTTTCCATAAACAAGCGCAGATTACATTCGGCAGGAAAGTATTTCCTCACCTGTGTTTGAGTGAAGTCTTAACCATTCAATCTTCCGTTGCATATCAGTGGGATTTACATAATTCGTTTAAAAAATTTAGAGATACATCAGGGAGATAGACCCTACCAAGACCACGCCGACCTTCGATCACCCATTCGCCATAGTTCTGTGTTATCCCACTTTCTCAACCACTCCTTACGCAGAAAAGGACAATTGACAGAGGCCAATTGACCTACAAACCCGCACGTCTTGGGATGTGGGAGGTAACCGGAGCACCTGGAGAAAACCCACGCGGTCACAGGGGGAACGTGCAACAGCACCTGAGGTCGGGATCATACCCGGGTCTCTGGTGCTGTGAGGCAGCAACTCTGCCAGCTGAACACTGTGCCACCCTGTGCACCAACACAACATCCTGATGCCCTGTTTGTGTCTCCATTTTCTTTTACAGAGAAAGGAAAAAAAAAATCTGATCCTGTGGTTTCGAAAGAAGTCCCGCCAAAGCATCTCTTTGTCGAGTTTAAGATACAGTTCCAACGGTGGTTCTCCACAGTAGAAGCATGGAAAGGAATAAACATAAAAGATTCCACAGTTGTTTTCCTCAAATTGTAACTGCAATTCAGCAATAAAAATAATTATCATTACTTTCAATCCATCTATTGTATTTTATAATTCTTTAGAGACTCTGGGATATTTCGTAAGATTTGGTTACATGTTCATTGAAGGTGAAGCCTCTTTGAAATCAAATAGTATTTATGCTTTAAATGATGCAAATGCTCTTTCAACCCTGACCTTATACTTGTATTGGTATTAGTATCGTCACGTGCACTGAGATACAATGAAAAGTTTTGCTGTCCAGGTAAATCATACTTTACTCAAACCACACATGAGCATGGCAGGAATTACAATAGAGAAAGGAAACAGAGTGAAGAATATAGTGTTTCAGCTAGAGAGAAAGTGCAGATTAAAAAAACAAGTGCAAGAGAGGCAATAAGGTGGATTGGGAGATCGAGAATAAATCCTTTGCATATGGGATGTCTGCTCAAAGATTCTGAAAGCAGGGGGAAGAAGGTGTTCAGGAATCCGGTAGTAAATGCTTTCAAGGTTTTGTACCTTCTGTCTGACAGGAACGGGGGGAGAGAGAATGGCTAGAGTGTAAATGGTCCCTGATTATGTTGTCTGCCTTCCTGAGGTGGATGGAGTCCATGGGGTGGGAGGCTGGCTTATGAGACGGACTGGGCTGTGTCCACAATTCTCTGTCATTTCCAGCAGTCTTGGTAAGAGCAGTTGCCAAATCGAGTTGTGATTCATCCTGATGTGAAAAATATACATCGTCTGGATGCGCTGGGACGCATCCTCAGTAATGTGACCTGGGGTCATCGGGTGTTTCGGGTCTCACAACATCAGACACCCTCGCCCAGGTGACCCTGCCGGGGTTGATCAGGCCCCGACTTGCGTCCCAGCATGCTTTCTACGGTGTATCTGTAGAAATTGGTAAATGTCGTTGGAGATATGCTAACTTTCCGTAGACTTCCAAGGAAGTAGAGGTGTCGGTGTGCTTTCATGGCTATAGTGTCCATGGGCCTAGACCAGGACGAGGCGTTGATGATATTTACACCAAGAAAGCTACCCTTGCAGATTTCCACTGTGCCACAGCAAAAAAATGTTGATCTACTTTGAACCAGAGGACATAGGTTTAAGGTGAAGGGGAAAAGATTTAATAGGAATCTGAGGTGTAACTTTTTCACACGAAGGGTGGTGGGTGCATGGAACAAGTTGCCTGAGGAGGTAGTTGAGGCAGGGACTATCCCAACATTTAAGAAACAGTTACAGTAGATACTGTAGGTACATGGATAGGACAGGTTTGGAGGGATATGTACCCAATGCGGGCAGGTGGGGCTAATGTCGGGTCTCGACCTGAAACATCACCCATTCCAGAGATGCTGCCTGTCCCGCTGAGTTACTCCAGCTTTTTGTGTTTATCTTTAGTGTAGGACATGTTGGACGGTGTGGGCAAGTTGGGCCGAAGGGCCTGTTTCCACATTGTATCACTCCATGACTCATTAAAATATTATACTATACTATACTATACTACTTTGCAGTTTCCAGGTAAATCTTTTTGCTGTCCTGCTCTTTGGCAGGACAGCAAAATGTCCCACTGGTATTTTCGGACCTGAGTTGCTATAAAAGTCCAACACAACTCAGCCATGCATGGCTACACAGTCAGAGCCATCATTTGCACACCAATGTATTAAGGAACAGTTATCCAGCACCTTTCATTTTACAAAAATACAAGCAGAACATAGAATAGTGCAGTCCAGAAATTGGTCCTTCAGCTCACAATGTACGTGCTGAACATAATACTAAGATAAAGTAATCTCATCTGCCTGCACGTGATCCATATCTCTCCATTCACCACATATCCATGTGCCTATCTAAAAGCCTCTTAAACACCATTATCACATCTGCCTCCACCATCACCCCTCTGTGCAACACATTTCAGGCACCCACCACCTTCTGTGTAACAAAAAACGTGCCACGCATATTCCTTTTAAACTTTGCCCCTCTCACCTTAAAACTATGCCCTGTAGTCTTTGATATTTATGACTGAATTATGACTGGCAAGTAGTTTATGTAGATGATATTAATGAATCATATGAAGCATTTTTAGAGACATTCTTGACAATTTATGACCGACATTGTCCATTGAAAGAGTATAGACACAATTCCAAAAAGAGGGTGAAACCATGGTTAACAAAGGGGTTGGAAAAAGCTTGTAAAAAGTAAAATAGGCTTTATAGGGAATTTATTAAATATCGAACAAAGGAAAAGGAGGACAAGTACAAAAAATATAAAAACAGACCGACATTAATTATGAGATCACAAAAAATAGATTATTATGATCTAATGTTGCATAAACATAAAAATAATATTAAGGCTACTTGGAGTGTAAATGATATAATTAAAAATAGTAGTAAAATGGATTTTCCAACATATTTTGTAAAAAATGACAAATCAATTATTGAAAATACAGAGGACATTGCTAATGAGTTGAATGATTTCTTTGTTAATGTAGGCCCAAATTTGGCAAAGGAAATTAACCTTCCTAGAGATGAAAACATAAATTTTGATTTTGAACTTAACAACAGCAATTCAATGTTCCTTGTTGGAGTTTGTGAGAGTGATGTGTTAGAAGTAGTCAGAAAGTTTAAGGATAAAAAAATCAACTGATGGTAACACCATTAATATGTCACTTATAAAAGAAGTAATTGATTGTGTCCTCGAGTCCTTTACCTATATATGCAATAAATCCTTTCTAAAAGGTGTTTTTCCCAATAAAATGAAAATGACTAAGGTGGTTCCAATCTATAAAATGGTGACAAACATATTGAAAGAGAATTGATAGTGGTAAAAAAATGGTTTGATATTAATAAATTATCCCTAAATGAAAATAAAACAAAATTTATGGTGTTTGGTGGTGACAGGGTTAATTGTGAAATAAAATTGAATTTAACTGGAGTTGAAATTGAAAGAGTATATCAAACAAAATTCCTGGGAGTGATTATAGATCATAAACTTTGTTGGAAGCCACATAGAGAATACATCAAACGGAAATTATCTAAATCCATTGCTATTCTTTACAAAACAAAGGATCTGTTGAATAAGAAGTGTTTGTATATATTGTATTGCTCACTTATAATGCCATATATGTCATATTGTGTTGAAGTTTGGGGAAATGTATATAAAACAAATATAGACCCTATAATTAAACTCCAGAAAAGAGCTATTTGAATAATACATAAAGCTTCTTACCGTGAAACTACAAATCCATTATTCATAAATTTTTTGGAATTTGTGCATGTAAAGACATTAGAAATACTTTTCCGAGTTAGGAATAAAAGCCTTCCTGTCAGTATTCAAAAAAATATTAAATTAAGAGAAGGACATTATAATTTAAGAGGGTTGTGTATTTTTGAAACATGTAAAGTGAGAACCAATGTAAAATATAGATGTGTCTCAGTTTTGGGAGTCAAATTATGGAACGGGCTTAGTGATGAGATGAAATTTTGTAGCTCTCTGTTGAGTTTCCAAAAAAGCCTTAAAATGTAAAATAAGTAAGGATTACAATTTAGAGTAATTTTTTTTTTCTTTCCTTTGTAATGCTGATATTCTGAGTTATCTTATCTTATGGATTGTATAGGATAGGCAAAAATAAGCTTTGTGGCTTCAGCCTATTCCCTTTTCGGTCATTAATTATGTGAACGTTGTGTGAAATGGATACAGTGTTGGTTCATATTCACACAGATTGTAAAGTTTTGTTCTTTTTAATGTATGACCGAAATAAACTATTCATTCATTCATTCATTCATTCATTCATTCATTCATATTTCCAACTTGGGAGAAAGATTCTGACTGTATATGCCTCTCATAATTTAATATAGTTCTATCAGGTCTCCCCTCAACCTCCAGCAATCCAGATAAAACAATCCAAATCTGTCCAAACCTCCTTAAACCTTCTAATCCAGTCATCATTCTGGTAAACCTCTTCTGCACCGTCTCCAAAGCCTCCACATCTTTCCTGCAATGGGGAACCAGAACTGCCCGCAATACTTTAAATGTCTTATAAAAGTCCTACAGCATTTTACAAATATTTGCATTTATTACTTGATGACTTGCTGCAGATTGGGTGATCTGGAGATGGAAATAGATTATCCGAAATCAAACCAGTCGAATATAACGTTGAAGCATTTGGTGGTTAATTACTTGGTTGGTAATTCAGAGCCCCGGGCTTAATAAACCAGAGCTCATGAGTTCAAATCAGAACATTTAAAAACATTGAATTCAATTTAAAATCTGTAATTGAGAGCTTGTCGTAATGGCTGACTGATGCACAAGTCCCCTACAGTCTCAGAAATATTAAAAAAAAA
Organism: Malacoraja senta; assembly: GCA_038087875.1. Lineage (NCBI taxonomy): Eukaryota > Metazoa > Chordata > Chondrichthyes > Rajiformes > Rajidae > Malacoraja > Malacoraja senta. The sequence goes on from CM075980.1 coordinate 22,006,350, forward strand.
TCAGAGATTCTGATCCACAAATGAGTTGAGTTATAAAATTACAGCAAAGATACTGGCCATTTGGCCCATCAAGTCTGCACCAATTGTCAAGCACTCACCTACACTAATCCTATGCCAATTCAATTTTCTTGTCTCCCACATTCCATTCAGCAACCTCCAGATTTTTCCACCCACCTACATGCTGGAGCAATTTATAGAAACCAATTAACCTATCAATTCCTTGTTGTTACCGAGTGGGATAGAGACTTAGAGACAGTCACAGGTAGAACCTGCCAACTCAACCTTGAAACAGAGGAGCCATTAGACATTAGCCGTTAGCTGGCTATACCACCATGCCACTACACAAGAGTAGCACACCAACAAGGTGGGACGAATATAGACACAGGACAAGTGCTGGAGTAACTCAGCAGGTCAGGCAGCATACCTGGAGAAAAAGGATAGGTGACATTTCGGGTTGGAACCCTTCTTCAGACGAATGGTTGTCACGATTTCCTGCAACCACCTGCTCAGAGCAACTCGCTTGTAACATCTGCTGGCCTTGAGTGTAAATGAAAAAAATCCAACACCATTCCATTAGGTAAGTCCAGAGAATCAGAGCCATCATTTACACAGACTTGTAAGGTCCAAATGGGCAGCATATGTGCTGGGTAACTCTAGAACACTCAACTCATTTGTGGATAGAAAAAATCTCTAATTGTAGTTTAAGAATAAATTGTTTTTATGACGATTGCTTTCTAAAGTGAAAAGAAATTCAGGTTAACTTTGTAGATTGGTTACTCCACACTAACCAATTGTAGTGCTTTAAGGGCCTGTCCCACGGGCATGCGACTCCATGCGGCAAGCGCGACCTTACTGGAAGTGGGGGCCGCGCGGAGGCCGAGTGACGTCAAGATGGTGCGTACGGTGATGAGGCGGTGCGCACGGCCTCAATGCGGCTGCGTCCGGCGTCGAGGCGGTGCGCACGGCCGTCGATGCGGCGCGCATGGCCTCGATGCGGCTGCGGGGCGGCAGGCCATTGCCGCACGGAATTTTTGAACAGTGTCACTTTTTCGGAACCCCGCACGATGTCGGGACCAGCTTCACACAACTCCATACGGCTCCGGCGATCGAAGTGGGACCGGCCCCGCGACCTCCGCGCGGCACCCGCACGGCCCCCGCTTGCGGTTAGGTCACGCTTGCCGCATGGAGTCGCATGCCCGTGGGACAGGCCCCTTATGCTTCACCAGCCAGTGTTTCAAAAACTTCGCTCAACGATGGGCTATTCGCCATGTCACCAGCAACCCTGAATTTCCACAGTCCAACGGACTCGCAGAACGGGCTGTCCGTAGCGTCAAACAATTAATGGAGCGCTCACACCTGGCTAAATCCGACGTTTACTTGGACTTACTTAACTTAAGGAACATCGCCCGCGACCCAATACTGGGGTCTTCTGCCCAACGCCTGATGTCTCGTCAAATCCGTGCTGCCCTGCCCGTGCCCACAGGTCCGTTCACCTCCCGTGGTCCAAAAACAACTCCAGCTTAAACGCGATGCACAGAAACGATCTTTCGACAAATCCAGCAAACCATTTAAACCTCTCTCTAGTGGTCAAGTTGTTCGCCTACAGACCGATAAGGGCTATGGCCGTTTGAGTCACATTCACAGCCCTGCCAAAGAACCCGCGCTCTTACCTGGTAAGCGCTGACGGAGGCCTTTACAGACGCAACCGTCAACATCTCCTTCCTGTGAAGGAACCACGTCCTGCGGCTCCGTATCCAGAGGTCACGTGTCTGATGTACCATCTTACTGTCGGGCTGACTCCTCTCTCGTGCCCAGCTGCTGCAGAGCTGCTGACCGTGCCCCCTGCGGCCTCACCACAACGTTCGGCGCCCCGCTCACCGGCTTCACCGCCTCCACTCTGTGGGTCTCCGGCACCGTCCCCAGTTATTTCCCCGGTCACTTCCCCCGTGAAGGGAGGAGACGCGGATCTACACCGCACACGCGCGGGACGTGTCTGTAGGCTACCCCTTAGATATGGAGATTTTGTGTAACCATCTATACGTCCCTGTATGCGTTATCAGCGTTTCGGGTACCGTATTATTTAGCCGTCACGTATTGATGTGTTTCTGCTTATTGGCCTGCATTTAGTTGTGCTTCATTTCATTTCTACAAGGAAAGATGTAGATTGGTTACTCCACACTAACCAATTGTAGTGCTTTATTAGTAGAAGCTCCACCTACTATACGGTTTATATTATCAGAACTCAGCTCATGCTGGCAGTTGAATAGTTGCTACGCTTGCTATAACAACATGCTGAAGTGTACTGCGAGTGATTTTTAATAAACTATGTTGTACCATGTTGTGTGAATGACTGGGTCATTTACAAAGTTGAAGAGAAAGTTTGTAGTAGAGAGATGACTCAACATCCAAAACACTAAATATGGATGTGTCCTAGAGAGAAAATATATATATTTCAAATCAGAAGAAATAAATAGTTGATGAGGGGAAGTGGCAGTTGCTCAAGAGTTAAATCTGTAACGATAATGCTGTGCATAGTGTAGACACAAGGAACCGCAGATGCCGGTTTACAAAAAAAGGCACAAAGTTCTGGAGCAACTCTGTATAATGTTAGGAGCTGGCCAATGCACCCTTGAGTTACACCCTTGAGTTCCAGTCTTTGCATTTACAAAAGGCACAGGGCTGGCATGTTGGTGTGGGTGGTACACTGCATGCGTTCCTCCGGTTTGCTCCCACATCCCAAAGATGTGTGAGTTTGTGGGTTAATTGGCCCTCTGTAAATTGCCCTTTGAGTGGAGAGAATAGATGCGAAAGTGGGGCTGAAGGGCCTGTTTTCAGGCTGTATCTTTCAATCAATGTAAAAAGGTTGCCTTACTACTGATTTTCTTTCCAGCATTTCATTCTCAAATCCCCTCAGCCCCACTCCACCTTTCCCAAGCTCAGTTTCAGAAACATATTGCACGTGATAAAAGCGACTATGCAGCTATACAGTTTCTTACCAATGGATAAACCGCTTCTGTTTTCCCCCTGCACAAGCAGGCATTAATTATTAGCTGACTGTATAATATTGTTGAGCATTTCCTTCTCCAAGTTCAAGATTGGCTTTGCTCCAGCAGCTAAGCCTGAACTTTACTTGTCGACACAAGAGACCTATGAATCCCTGTTGCTGTCACCAGACCTTCTTATGGCTGGTCACCAACTCCACATAGTGTCAAAACAACTGTCCCAACACCGCAAGTGTCTAAAATGTTCCTGCATGACCTGCTGCAGAGTTTCATCCAGAGTGCCGGAATTTCAATGCCACGTCAACAATCAGTTGCCAAGCCTCGTTCTTTGCTCCTGCAATATTATGAGGAAATGAATGCTACAATTTAAAACATCACACCTATCCAAGATCATCAGTAGAATTTTGTGCTTGCCCACAAAAATCATTATTTGTGTTTGCATTATGTTTAATATTAAGAGAAAATATCACTTTCTGTTTATGAAACCATTCTTCACTGACGTGGAAATTGGTACAAGTGTTGACAACTCCCTGTACCCTGGGGATTTCAGTGTTGTTTAGAATAAAGGTGACACTTCACATACGAGACCATGCCGTGACCAATTGCGCTACCATCAAGCCCTACTGAAGCTTTCATTGTGTAGAAATGTAAATCAGTGCAACATAAATATTTGAATTAAAATGAAGAACTGTTCCTGACCCAAAACATTACCTGGAGACACGAGGAACTGCAGATGCTGGAATTCTGAGCAAACGCAAAGTGGCGGAGGAACTCAGCAGGTCAGGCAGCATCTGTGGAGTGAAAGGGCAGGAAATGTTTTGGATAGGGACCCTTTTTCACACTGATACATCGCCAGTCCATTCCCTCCATTGATGCTGTCTGACCTACTGAGTACCTCCAACGCTTTGTGTTTTTCTGAAGATTCCAGCATCTGCAGTTTCTTGGGTCAATTAAGGTCAAATTTAAAGCCTGGATAGAAAACTGATTGGAGGTTACAAGACAGAAAGTTGCAGTAATAAGGACCAGAGAAAGATTCCTCCTTGACAAGTATTGGAGAGCGAACTTTGATTGGCAATGTCATACACTCAGACTGATCAGTCTGAAGAGTCCCAACCTGAAATGATGCCTGTCCATTCCCTCCACAGGTGCTGCCTGATCTGCCGAATTCCTCCAGCACTTTGTGTTTTACGTTTAGATTCTAAGAAACAGCGCGGGAACAAGCCCTTCGAGCCACTGAGTCCGTACCGACCAGCGATTAGCACTGTCCTCCACACCAGGTACAATTTACAATTTTTACCGAAGCCAATTAACTTACAAACCTGAACATCTTTGGAGTGTGGGAGGAAGCTGGAGCACCCGGGGAAACCCCTCGCAGTAACAGGGAGAACATCAAACTCCATACAGACAGCACCTGAGGTCTAATTCTACAGCTGCGCCCTAGTGTCACCCTATGATTTGCTGAAGCATTATCTGGTTCACTTTCCAAAGTTGCCTGAACATGCTGCGTGTATACAGCATGTTCTGTCTTTATCATCTTCATGTAAACATGGAGTAGCAAGATGGATTCAACAGTGGCTGAATGGGAGATGCCAGAGAGTAATGGTGGATGGTTGTTTGTCAGGTTGGAGGCCAGTGACTAGTGGGGTGCCACAGGGATCTGTGTTGGGTCCACTGTTGTTTGTCATGTACATCAATGATCTGGATGATGGTGTGGTAAATTGGATTAGTAAGTATGCAGATGATACTAAGATAGGTGGGGCTGTGGATAATGAAGTAGATTTTCAAAGTCTACAGAGAGATTTATGCCGGTTGGAAGAGTGGGCTGAAAGATGGCAGATGGAGTTTAATGCTGATAAGTGTGAGGTGCTACATCTTGGCAGGACAAATCAAAATAGGACGTACATGGTAAATGGTAGGGAATTGAAGAATGCAGGTGAACAGAGGGATCTTGGAATAACTGTGCACAGTTCCCTGAAAGTGGAATCTCATGTAGATAAGGTGGTAAATAAAGCTTTTGGTGTGCTGGCTTTTATAAATCAGAGCATTGAGTATAGAAGTTGGGATGTAATGTTAAAATTGTACAAGGCATTGGTGAGGCCAATTCTGGAGTATGGTGTACAATTTTGGTCGCCTAATTATAGGAAGGATGTCAACAAAATAGAGAGAGTACAGAGGAGATTTACTAGAATGTTGCCTGGGTTTCAACAACTAAGTTACAGAGAAAGGTTGAACAAGTTAGGGCTTTATTCTTTGGAGCGCAGAAGGTTAAGGGGGGACTTGATAGAGGTCTTTAAAATGATGAGAGGGATAGACAGAGTTGACGTGGATAAGCTTTTCCCATTGAGAGTAGGGAAGATTCAAACAAGGGGACATGACTTGAGAATTAAGGGACAGAAGTTTAGGGGTAACATGAGGGGGAACTTCTATACTCAGAGAGTGGTGGCTGTGTGGAATGAGCTTCCAGTGAAGGTGGTGGAGGCAGGTTCATTTTTATCATTTAAAAATAAATTGGATAGTTATATGGACGGGAAAGGAATGGAGGGTTATGGTCTGAGCGCAGGTATATGGAACTAGGGGAGAATACGTGTTCGGCACGGACTAGAAGGGTCGAGATGGCCTGTTTCCGTGCTGTAATTGTTATATGGTTATATGGTTTATATGGTTAAACATGCTTGGGGATCACAAACTTGGACTCAACAAGTGTGGTGAGGTGAGGGAGATAATGACAACTGTGGGTGATGGTATAAAACAAATCAAACTGATTCAGCTGCCCATGTACAATCCTCCCAATGTTCGCTTTGATTTCCTTTCTTTGCAAACGGAAAACAAAATTTAAAAAAAAATTTTAAGGTATTTTTCCCGGCAGAAATCTAGTTTACCTATAACACACAGCTAAAGTTCTCCTTAAAGATGGAATAGGCACCTCAAAAAAAATACTGCCTATTAAAACATGCTTATTTAATGTATTCCAATCTGCTCATATTTTATTTATGTCAGAATATTCCAGTTATGGTCTGCCACAAGATAAAGATTTCATTCATATTTATTTTACTGAGATTGAATAGGGAAGTATGTACTTAGGTCTGACTCATGATTGGCAAGTCGAATTTCACTACACCAATTGGTGTATGTGATAATAAATGTCCTTTATCCTTTGTCTTTGTCCTTTGATTCTTTTCTGGTCTATTTGTTCAATTATTAGCTTTTGATGTTCAAGATTTCCCTTGCCTGCCTAGTCTTTCACGACATTAATAACCATCCTGTTCCGCTACCATTATTTAAATACATTTTGCAACCTGCTGGCCTCTTAATTTCATTGTTCAGTCCATGTGTTGTTTAACTTAGATTCTGTATATTTCTGACTGCTTCTGTGCTTCTGAAGCAAAACCTTCAGCTTCATTTATAATCTTAGGGTCGTGTTCATCTGTGCTGCCGAAACCTTTGCTGCATTTACTTTCCAAGTAGTATAAGCTGCTGCATTATATTTTCTGATAATTAAACATCAGGAAAAGGAACATGTGCAGAAATGTTACAGGCGGGAAATTTAAGAGTTTAAGATATTGCACATTTTTTGCAGATTATAAACCGAATATCTCCACTTTGCTGATGTTTGTTCCTGAACCAATGCACTTTCAGCATTTGCATCCTTATCTCCGATCTCCATAGTTACACACTCTCATAATCCCTGAGGAATGGGGGCACAGTGCATGTCTCTACATTGCACTGACGTTAGTTTCTTTGACATGCAGCATGCAAGTAAACAGCACTGAAAACTACCACAGCTCTTATCTCCAGGGTTTTGATTTATAATTGCCTGCTGGTGGAGAGAATTGCAAAAACCCAGCTGAGCTGAACCATTAACAGGGTAAGACCAAGTCACACCTTTGATAATGCTCGACTCACTCCTCACAACTAAATATTGAACAACTAATCGGTGATATGGATTTTTAATTTTGATATTAGAGAGTGTGGGCAGTCTTTGTTCTTTGTTAGTCTGTGTTAAATCAGGTAAAATGTAAGGGTCTAAAATCTTAGGCATTACTTTGAATTATTCTGCTCATTCATCACTATATCATTGGAGGAATATTATTTTGCAACATATTTTAAGGTAAGAGACCTATGATAATCTTTGAAAATGTTTTTCACTTGTTTTTGTGCAAACATGTTTACTGGTTATTTATATTTATTTTGCACTGAAAACTAGATTCAGTAACGCTGATTCATAAACGCATGAGGAAGTAATTGCATTTCATTACACTTTAGAGTTCCACGAAGGGTGGAAGCAAAGATAATATTCTGGCACTGTGAGGAAATTTAATTCCTTCATGAAATAAGGATTTACCTCCATGCGCAGCAAAGCTTCATCAGAAATAAAACATCTGATCCAATTTCTTCTGTGGCTATGGAATAAAAATACCTTTTGAATTGATTTACTAATGATGTTCCCTTATGAAAAAAAACCCTCTGTGATCTGCTCTGTACTTTTTGCTTGATTCATTTATCTGTGGATCTGCGAGAGAGAGTGAGTGAGTGAGTGAGTGAGTGAGTGAGTGAGTGAGTGAGTGAGTGAGTGAGTGAGTGAGTGAGTGAGTGAGTGAGTGAGTGAGTGAGTGAGTGAGTGAGTGAGTGAGTGAGTGAGTGAGTGAGTGAGTGAGTGTGTGTGTGTGTGTGTGTGTGTGTGTGTGTGTGTGTGTGTGTGTGTGTGTGTGTGTGTGTGTGTGTGAATGTGCGTGAGTGTGAGAGTAAGTGTACGTACATCTCTCAGTGTGCATGGTGAGAACGGAGTTCATTTATCATTTATCAAAATGTATTCTTCAGAGATATATTCAATTTAAATTATCAATAAGAGGCAGCACTAAAATCAGGGGAAGCGTTCCTATTTAACTATCTCCTTTGGGCAGTAATCTTGTATCAAGCAAGAACGTTGTAAATTCAAATGCCACTCTGGTCATTCAAGGCCACTTTGCCCGGGGCTTCCAGTATATTTTTACGATGAGCAGCAGAATTAGACCTGCCAGTTCAATCAACGCCACTTAAAATCTAGTCATTCCTACATTGTTGAAACTTTCCACATGTTGTACAGCAGGAATATTTTACTCTAAAATAAATTTCATTGGCTGTGAAACACTTTGCGATTTCTGAAATGATTGTAGATCTTCTTATAATAGCCTATGGTTGCTAGCAAATCCCACATACATGCAAGGTTCTGTCACTATATCCAATATCAGAAAATAATTAAAGGATCGATCTCTTCTAATGTTGAAATTGAAAATAAAACTCCAAATGCTGGAGATGCAACAAATGCCCCCAGGAAATGCTGGATACACTCAGCAGATCAGGCAGCATCACACTCAGCAGATCAGGCAGCATCAGCTTGAAGACCCTTTGATCTAATTGTTACGAAGTGCAAAAACAATAAGTAGCAAATCTTACTCAGGATGTGGTCAGTTTAAATGGAGTAGGTGGCAAACTTTTCTTAAATTGCACGTTGGAGAATTTTATTAGCCAGTATATATGGGGAAAGGGAGAGGAGCTGGGGTTGAGAGATGGAGAGGGTCATCAATATTGGATTTAATTTTAAACGATAAGACTGGAAGGAATTGTCGAAGTCAAATTCTTCAATAAGACTCGTGGATGACTTAATTAACCATCAGCAGTGAGTTTATTTTACTTGCACAAGGAGAGAGTATCACAATCAAAGGCTGCGATCACAACTCTAAAATTAAGTTGGTACAGCAGAGCATTTATACACCAAAAAGGTAATTACTAAGGAAGTACAAGGGTGGGGTAGATTGATAGGTAAAGTACAGAATCTATACTTTACTTTTACATTACACAAAGGTCGAGACTTCTTGGCAATGGTATAAATAGCCGCTTATTTCAGATGCTGAAACTTAATACAGCAAAATGTCTGGAAATGTATATGAGGTGTAGTAGTGAAGTGGAAAGCGAAATAAGAAAAACAGTATTTAAAAAACATTGGAAAAGAAAATCCAAATATGTTTTCTCACTGCACAGAGGATAACTAAGGAAAAAATACGGTCTATTGGTAACATAAAAGGTAATTATGGGTACTGTCTTCATGAAAGGTTTACAGCTGTATTAATGGCAAAGGGAAATGTTAATTTTGTAGATGAAGAGGAAATGTGTGAAATACTGGATGGGATGAGAAACTTAACAAAAAAAAGATGGTTTAGTAATTTAGCATCTTTGAAAATAAATAGAACTAAATAAAATATAGACCTGGATGAAATGTGTAACAAGCTGTTAAAAGAAGCAAGGGAGAAAGTAACAATGGCTTTGATTATTCAATCACCTGTTGGTGCAGGCGTGGTGCTGGAGAATTGGAAGGCAGGCGGTGTGCTATTGTTTAAAAACAGAGGAAGGAATTAACTGAGTAATTACAATCAAGTTAGTTTAAATTGTATGGTTAGTTTAAATTATTGGAAACAATACTGAGAGGCAGTATAAATCTTCTTTAGAAAAGCACAGATTAATTAAAGACAGCGTGGATTTATGAAGGAAAGGTCGTCTTACTAACTTTCTAACACTTCTTGAGGAGATATCAGAGTGGATTTGAAATTGCCAACACGGATTTTGACAATATCCCACATTACATGTAGTCAAAGAGTGCATTGAGTGGATCCCAAATGGTTCAGTGGCTGGAGGCAGAGGGTTATGGTCAATGAGTGTTCATCTCCAGAAGCCTCTCGCTAGTTGAGTTCCGCAAGGCTCAATACACTGTACTTTGGTTTTTTTATTGTGTGCATTAATAATATAACCTTAGAGATAGGAGGCGTGATAAAGACATTTGCAGATGATGCAATAATTATTTATATATTTAACAGTGAGATCCAATGCTTTTGATTTCAAGAGTTTGTAGATGATTCAGTTGAGTAGGAAAGTGAACTGTGATCATGTGAGGTGTGGTGTAAATCCTTGGGGGTGCAACAAGGCAAGGGAATGTACAATTTACCCCTTCCCCTTCCACCTAATAACACTTTCTCTGGCTTCATATTTCACTCCTTTTTTCTCCTTATCTTAGACTTTTGTCTTCTTTTCATGTCTGCCCATTTGTCAATCACCCCCCCCCCCCCACCCACCCCCACCCCCAACCTGGATCCACGTATCACTGGACAGGCTCTGTCCCACCCAGTCACTATTCCAGCTTTCGCCACCCTAGTACAATCTGTCTGAAGACAGGACCTGATCCTAAACGTTGCTGGTGCATGTTTTCCAGAGAGGCTGCCTGACCCGCTGTTACCTCAGTACTCTGTGTCTTTCAATGCACAATAAATGTGTTCATGCGTGAATAAAATAACAACTGTGAAATGTGTAAAGTCAATGAAATGGTGAGCATACATTAAGGTAGCAGGACCTTTTGAAGGATATATTTAAGATTTTTGTTGTTAATCTACTTATATTCAAGTTATTAATCCAAAACTTCTACATCACTAAGGGTGACTAAGAAAGCTGTTTGTTAATGTATGTAAGAGTGTCGAGCATCCTCATACTTATAGTGTCTTATTTTGCTCCCTTGCAGAGACCACTGATGTCCTATCTCAGAATCATAGTGCTGTACATCGTGGAAACAGGCCCTTCGACTCAACCTTTCAGAATGATTTTAAGGAAAAAAAGAACAACACTATACTTTGCTCTGATGGCATCCATTTTTTTTCTGGTTTTCAAATGGCAAAGTGGAATATCAACAAATGACAAGGATAGTGAATGGAAACACATTGCTTCAATTCCTAAAGTTAGTAATGATGTGACTGAGACTACCCAATGTTTACCAAATAAAGCATATATCAACCTGACTGCAAAACTACCCACGGTATACCAGAACTTCTTGGAATATAAACACTGCAGGACTTTCCAAACTATGGTGAAACCAAAGGAATGCACTGATGAATTGTTTCTACTGCTAGCTATTAAATCTGAAGCCTCCAACATTGACAGGCGAGTCACAATTCGAAACACCTGGGGAAAAGCAGGAGTTATAAATGGAGTTGAGATCAAACTGGTGTTTCTTTTGGGCGATTCCAAGGGGTTCCGAGGTCAGCCACTGCAACAATTGTTGGCGTATGAGACCAAGCAGTTTGGTGACATCCTTCAATGGGACTTTCAGGACAGCTTTTTCAACCTGACACTGAAGGAGATTCACTTACACCGATGGTTTGCTACAAACTGTCACTTAGCAAAGTTTGTTTTAAAGGGAGACGATGACGTCTTTGTGAACACCTTGAATGTGTTGGAATATCTCAGAGATTTTGATCCAAACAAGGACCTTTTTGTCGGGCACATTATTTACAATGCCAAACCAAAAAGGAATAAGAAAATTAAGTATTTTATCCCTGAAATCATGTATAAACAGAAAACATATCCCGCCTATGCTGGAGGTGGGGGCTATATAATGTCCAGGAAAACTGTATTACGTCTGCATAAGGCAGCAGGCAATATTGACCTTTTCCCAATTGATGACGTGTTTGTTGGGATGTGTTTGTTACAATTGAGAATAACTCCCATCTCACATATGGGCTTCAAGACACTTGGTGTTCCTAAAGCATTTGAATTCCATCCATGTTTATATAAAGACCTCATAGTGGTGCACAAACTGAATCCAGCTGAAATGTGGATTATGTGGAGTTTAGTGACTGACACAAAGTATAAATGCGCGAGGATATAGGGAGAAGGCACTAGTGTATTTGAACAAGACAAACACTGAAAATGGAACGGAGCTGGCAAGGAGCTCAGTCTAAGTGCCTTTGATGCTGCAACAAGCAGGATTTTTCATTACACCCGTGCCTCACTGTACTTGTGCCTATGACAATGAACATGAAAGTGTGGCACCTGAAGCAGTGATAGCAACATGGAAATTTGGCATCTGAAGCACTGATAGCAACAAGGGGAAGAATAACAAACGAAGAGTGGCATAATATGAACTTAATTTCCATATGCTGTGCATTTAGTGACAGTAGACTGTTGTAACTCCAAGGTCTAGCATTGTGCTTTCGACCTTTAGCTATTTCTGTGGGGAAAAATTGGAAATTCGTTTGGAACTTCAGGAAAACCTTAAATATGGGTAGCATAGGAAAAATTGTTTCAATTAGAAATTCATCAATCAAATGCAGTGACATTTCCTTGAAAATAATTGTAATACTTTTTCACTGCCTAGGTGAAGAGAATATTGGTGTGCCAGAAGTCTCTGGCTTCTACTATATTTTACTCTGCTTTTCTCTTATTCATTTAAACATACAGCATGGGAACTGACCCTTCAGTCCAACCTGCCTATGCCATTTATGGGTATGGGTCTTACAAGGGCAGAATGCACTGCCCATCCCAAGAGACAACAATTGGTGTAGTTGGTATACTGCTGTGGCATTATTGGGGAGGGTGTTTGAAGATTCAGACCCTGGGTTGGTGATGGAATGGCTGTATATTTCCACATATATTTCCACATCAAGACCACGTGTGAGTGGGAAGGGTACTGGCTGGTCTGCCTGTCCTTCCAGGTATTAGATGTCACAGGTTTGTGACAGGCTGTTGAATCTGCCTTGGCATGTAACTTGTATATACTGCAAACATTGGTGTATGGTGAAGTGAATGCTGATGGATGAGATACCAACCAAGTGAGATGCCTTGATCTGGATGGTGTCAACCTCTGGAGTGTTGGTGAATCTGCATTTAGACCAGACAAGTTGAGAGGAATCAGGAGAGCGAATAGGCTTTGTCCAGCCCCCCCCCCCCAAAAAAAAACTACAATCAGTCTGAAGGGTCTCAACCCAAAACATCACCCATTCCTTCCCTCCAGAGATGCTGCCCGTCCCGCTGAGTTCAGTATTTTGTGTATGTCTTCGGATCCATTCACTGGATGATAACCGGTCTCTGACCTGCTCACATTTCACTACATTGAAGTCATTCCACTCCCCTACATTCCACCACCAATTTTCTTTTGAGGGGGGTACAGCCATAGAGCTGCTGCCTTACAGTGCTTGGAGGGCTGTCTGTTCAGCCATTTGGGTAGCACAGTGGCACAACTGGTAGAGCTGATGCTTTACAGCCACGGTGTCCCCGGTTTGATCCTGATCATGGTTGCTGGCAGTGTGGAGCTTGCGTGTTCTCTCTGTGATCCCATGGGTTTCCTCCAGAACCTCCAGATGCTCCAGTTTCCTCCAACATGCCAAAAATCTACAGGTTTGCAAGTTAATTGACCTCTTAAAAAATGCCCCTATTGTGTAGGGAGTGAATGATAAAGTGAGATAACATGGAGCTAGTGATCAAACGTTATGTGGGCCGAAGAACCCATTTTCATGCTCTCTAAACCAAATGAAACATTTGGAGGTAAATGTACTAAAAGGAAAAGGTGAGAAAGAGTTGGAGAAAGTTAGGCCACAGAAGGTGTGAAAGTGGCTTCTAAAGAAAGATAAGAACAATGGGTAACAACCAAAAACAGGGGGGGGGGGGGGGCAATGGCTGGAGTAATGCCCAAGGAATGTCATGTAATTGAGGTACAATTTATAATAAATATTACGTGAAATTTGAATCTATTCGTAAAATTTGTGAATACAACCCTTGAAAATTGATAAATAATAACTTCAATAAAAGAATAACGGTTCAAAAGGTTATTGACACGTTAAGGAAAGGCACGTAGAACTGGATAGCAAAGTTTCACAAAACGGGTGGTCACTATTTTAAAGAGACAATGACGAATTTCTTGTCAAATGTGGCTGATCTGTCCCAGACATCATATCCTTTGCTGTGACTGTTTCCTATAGCCTCACTTCCCGAATCATGCAGAAATGTATCTACAGTACTTCCTCGTTAATCACCCCCTGTGATCTAGGCTCCAGCTCTCTGGCTACATGTTTATATGTACATGTTTAAAAGAAATTGTGTCTACATAATAAAGGCACAGACTTTTGAAATGAAGATCTAGAAAGCAGATTCAATGATGGGACTGGTCCTTCCATCATGCTCGGCCCATTCTTTAATATAACTCAAAACGCACTGGAGAAACTCAGTGGGACAGGCATATTTGCGGAGGGAATGGAAAGATTACATTTCCTGTCAGGACCCTTCCTCAGATTGTTTGAAGTCTGAAGAGGGATCCCAATCCGCAATGTTGTCTGTCTATTCCCTCCACAGATGCTGTCTGGCCCACTGAGTTCCACCAGCACTCTGTATTGTTCAAGATTCCAGCATCTGCAGTATCTTATATCTAACAGAACTGTTTCAATGTATTTTTGGGGCCATAGTGAAAGGTGCTTTGCAGTCATTAAAGATTTGTTAAATCTATGGGTTATATTTATTATACATGATAGAATAGCTCATTCACATAATATCTACAGCATTTTATAAAAAGATAGGAAGAATTATTATTAATGGACAGTTAGTAAAGTTTCAACAAAAATGACCTAGTACAAAATTATAGGTACAATTTACAAATGTTAGCACACAACTTAAGCATACAATTCCACAGTCCATTTGATTCTAAAGGGTTGAAATTATTAAAGCCATATAAAATTATTAATTAAGAATTAGTCTTCCCGCAGGTACTGTTCAGGTATTTCCTCATCGTTTGTTGGTTGTATTGCAGTCTGCTGTGTGCCTTTAACTGAAGCCTCTTTCCCCTTTAGATTAATTTCTTCCACCTGAACTTTAGCCAATTCATCCTCAGCTTTCAGGGCCAATTGTTTTACCTCACCCACCTGACTCTGTGCCATCTGGATGTGTGTGTGCATAGCCACTGACGCCAGATCTGCACCTGAGGAAAAAAATGATAGGTAGGCTATTTAGAACACATTTGGCCCAAAGATTCATGGAAACTCACTCAAAATCCATTGTTATTGTAACATCGGGCAAAAGGTATAGGTGTGAAAACGCACACCCCCAAATTCAGGGAGAGTTTTTTCCAGCTGGTGAACCATTCTAACATCAACTAGAGAACTGTCCTGAGCTACTATCTACCTTATTAGAGACCCTCAGACCATCTTTGATCGGACTTTACCTTACACGAATCGTTATTCTTTTTATCATGTACATCTGTACACACAGGATGGCTCGATTGTAATCATGTATTGTCTTTGCACTGACTTGTTAGCCCACAATAACAGCTTTTCACGTGATAATAAACTAAACTCAGTAGTAGTCAGAGAGTGAAAAACAGTAACAAAATTGAGATTGAAAGTGGTAACATTTTATTTTTTTTATCTCTGTAAATCCTTTTTAAACCATTGCCAGGATCCTACAGAGTCACAAGGATGGAAATACAACCCTCTTTCTAATTGACAAGCGTAAACAGAATTCTACATGCACTGGGCATCTCAAAAAGCCAGAAGATTTAGGTTCAATTAATTTCCAACATGGCACAGGTTCGCAAATTTACTCCTAAATAACTAAACCTCACCGATTAAAGGGATGGCTGCTCTTAAACACACAAAACCTCAGATTGGACCTGCAAAGGCCTCCTCTGGTGTTGGGATTTTCATGCTGATACATTACAATTTGGTACCAAATCTTAACATCATCCCATGCTATCAATTATGGTCCAAGCAAGTAGCTTGTAGTCAAAAACACTATCAGCTCCAGAAGCCAACAATATTTCAAAAGCAGTTCCTCATTCTCACTGTAAGTGTGATTAAAATTCCACTCATATTGATAGACTGACCAACTACACCAAGGGCACAAAACACTCAAACGTAATGGTACCATTATTTTCCATTAAACGTAACTAGGTGCACCCATTTGTTCATGTAACATAATACCATAGAGAAACCTGCTACAAAAATCTCAAACTGTACCTAATCATTGTCCTTGTTTCTGATCCTATCCAGTCACTGTGCTCACTAAAGTAGCAACTGGTTCAACAATAACTCACATTTAAATGTGGACTTACCCCTTCTTGGCAACAGAACAAATCACAGCTCTTCAGTGCAGCCAATCTGTTAGCAACTGGAGCAGTCCCCTTAAATATCATCCTTAATGATGGCAAAGTCCAGTATACATAAGTGACAAGACTCAGCTGCTTGTAATTATCTTGATCAGGATAGCAAGTGCACAATTTACATCAACCACTATCGTAACGAAGCCAGCCTTAAACAACATCATTTACTTCAGGTGATATCAAGAAACCAATGAAAGCACGGACAAAGCTAAAGCAAAAGCCTAGACAACACCCTTTTTCTGATGCAAACTCTTATTCCAGCACTGCTGAAACAGCAGATACCTACACACCCTGTTCCCAAATGGCATGACAAACCCAATCTGACCAATTAACACCCCCATCAATATACCCTCAAATCTCCAGAATAGATCTGCGACACTCAGTAATAACCTGATGTTCAGCTCATTTTGCAGTGGAATAATTCAGCTTCAGAACTCATTGCAGCCTCAATCAACTGGATTTCAGAAGTGGTAGGGTTGCGGGATGGGAATCGGTGCGGGCCGAGACCAGGAGCAGGGCGAAGGATGACATCAAATGGGTCATGGCAGCTATTGAAAAAGTACGGAAATGGTAAGGGGGAAATTTTTAAAAAACACCCGAAGGAAATAGATGTTTAAGAAAAAAAAAAGGGGGGGCCGGCGATTGCGCCGTGTCCGTGTCGGAGGGAATGGGGGGGGATGGCTTGAGTTCCTCTTTCCCCTGACTCAGTCTGAAGACGCGTCTCGACCCGAAATGTCACCTATTCCTTTTGTCCAGAAATGCCGCCCGACCTGCTGCATTGTGTCTATCCTTTAATCTCTCAGCCTGATATAGCAGAATCCCCCTGAATTAGCTTTACGCCATGACTGAAGCCAGTTACGGAAATGGCGTTGAAGATTACCCATCACCTACTAAGGCTTTTTTGCAGAGTGATCCATCTTGCTCCGCTCTGTGATCTTTGGTGGTAAGGGAGGAACTCTCCACAGATCAAAGACATACCAGGCACGTGCCGTCAGGGTAGGCAAGGTAGGCACTGCCTACCCTAACTAAAATTATAAAATGGTAATACCTAAATATAAATAGTAAAGGAATGGGAGAATTATGCCTATCTAAGAGATCGATCTCATAGGTAGGCATAATTCTCCGTGCCTTTCAACCGCAGCGCTTGTAACCCTTGAAGGTCTGTGCAGCCCACGTGCCGTCAGCACTGCTGGAAGCCATCAATTTCAAGCGGGGCTGAAGGCAGCAGAAATTCTGCCTTTGCAGCACTGCGCAGGCGCAGCAACCTACTGCGCACGCGCAGCGCTAGTTTCTTGGCGGGGTTTTCAAATATGGATTGGCATTATTTTAAGTGTATCTTAGGAAACAGAGAAAGAAGAATGGAGCTCGTGTACCAATGATGTGGTAAGCACATTTCTTGGTGATGTTTTTAAATACCGCAAAATTTCCAGGGGTGTGGGGTTGGGGGGAGAGCTCCTTTCACAGCGTTTGGGGAGTCTGGCCCAGGATAAAGTTGTGGGGAGGGCACGAATGTCGTGAAGGAGGGGATCGGGATAATGGCACTTGCGACACTCCTTGCACGGAGCCACCGCAATGCGGCGGGGGAGGGGAGAAGCAGCTCGGGTGGCTGTGAGCGGCCGCTGGGCCGGACAGTGGAACCGGCCGCCACCTCAGCGCCTTCTGCCGGCCCACGCTCACCTCTGGCAGCTCTCCGTCTAAAAACCTCTCTCCTGCCGCTCACTGGCCTCACTCATGTCCCGCAAATCCTTAAATTCCAACAGCGCGTTTGAGGTTACTCGGCTGTGGGAATTTAAGGATTTGCAGGAAGCGGCTGACATGAGCGAGCGGCAGGTGAGAGGTGTTCAGACGGAGAGCACTGCCAGAGATGAGCGGGCCGGCAGAAGGCGCTGAAGTGGTGGCCAGTTCTGCTGTCGGTCCCGGCGGCCGCTCGCAGCTCCCCGAGCTGCTTCTATCCCCGGCTACAGTGCGGTGGCTTCGCGCCCGGAGAGCTGCGGCAGCGGTGAGTGAGTGGGTTACTGGCATTATCCCCGATCCCCTCCTTCTCAGCACTCCTGCCCTCCCCGCAACTTACCCCTGGCACAGACTCCCCACACAATGTGAAAGGAACTCTCCCCCCAATTGGTCCCTTGAACAAGTGTTGTCATTCAATAAGATGACAACTGATTCAACTTTTCCCTGTACTCCCGTTTTCCCACCATCTCTCCACCTGCCATCACCCTTCACCCCCCACCCATTCAGTAATTAAGAATAAAGGAGACTAGGAAGCCATGGGCAAATTGAGTTGTTACTGTTTTTATTTTAATTTATATTTTTACGGAGTGAGCAATCTGCGCATGCGCGGTTAAATTTTTTTTTAAGCCGACTGACTGCCTACCTTGAGTAATTACTCACGGCACGTGCCTGAGACATACATGGAACAAAAGGAAGATAGCTGTGTTTTCTGGGAGGCCAATCACCTTGGGGTTAGTGCAGGTTCTTCAGTTTAGCCTTCATCAGCTGCTTCTTCAATGCTATTGCTTGATCACTATATTAGAACTGGGATAGGTACTAATGATTAAATAATTTTCAGTAAACCAGCATCTTCAGTTCCTGTGTACATAGTTTCCAGTTCCATTGAAACCCCTCAGGTAATGAACAAGTCTGAGCATGCATATTGCAAGACCAAGATAATACTCCAGTTTAGAACTATAAACAACTGCACTCCTCACCTCCAGTGCAATAGCAATTATAGATGGGCAACAAAGGCAACTTGCTAGGAATTAATTAAAAACTAGACTTTTCCAATAGCCAGATTCCCAATTGTTGTTACCTTGCCATTGGTTATTGTGCATTCAGTTAGCTAGGCCCTGGAGATCTCCCCTAAAATCTCTTAGCCTCTCTGCTTCTTCTGATCTGTGACCACCTGCACCAATCTCTATGTAGCTCAGCATCAAATTATATGACAATGTTTTTTGGCAATGCATTCAATAAAGTTAAAGTTCCTAAATGCAATGGTTCCATCATATGTCTAAATTTCTACTGACTGACAGGTGTGTATCAAACATCTACTGTACAATAAGTTTCAAAACAAACTGTCTTTCAGCTCTAGCAAACTGATTCAATTCTGACCCCCCCCCCCCCCCCCCCCCGAGCCGTTTTTGTGGAGCTTGCATGCTCAATGACCACATGGGATGCTCTGGTTTCTTCCCAAATCCCAAAGTATATGGGTTAGCAAGTTAGATGATTCACTGTAAATTGTCTCAAGCAAGTGCAAGGATCTGGGCGAGTTGATGGGAACATGAGGCATAGATATGGTAGATAGTCAGAACCTTTTTACCAGGGTGCTAATGTCCAACGCTAGAGGGCATTCGAATCAACAGCACTCGAATCACTTTATTGGGAAAAATTAGTGAGGAGTGGGATCACTGTGAACAGGCATAGACTCGATGGGCTGAAATGGCTTTGTTCTACGTCATAAGGAAATATGGAAATTCCTCAGCAACATTACATTTAATTTTACACGGTCCAGCTAGTTACACTACAAGTCAAATTGAAATTTAAAAATGTAATTACAAGAATTTTTCACTCAAATCATTTGCTAAAATAGAACATTTTATGAATTCTCATTAAATATCACACATCTGAACAAAGTGATTGTAGGTTCACCATGCACAATACCTGTTTGATACGCAGCCCCTGCAGCCATTTCGGACAGGTGGACTGCGGTCATCCACTTGGTCTCAAAGCTGAGATACTTCTCCTGCTTCTCCTTCACCTGCAATTACCCAACAAAAGACATCACACATTATGAACAACTTATATAGAAATAATAACATACAATTGTATGCTTCATTGTAAAGACGTTTGGACAGGTACATGGATAGGAAAGATTTAGAGGGTAGGTGGGACTATGGCATCTTGGTCGACATGGGCAACTTGGGCCGAAGGGTTTGTTTGTTTTCTCTTTCTCTCTATCACATACACAGAAAGTTATGGTGGAAAGATGTTATTCATGGGGTGCATGCCTTCATCAGTTAGGACATTGAGTACAAGAGTCAGGGAGTCATGTGGAAGCTTTACAAAACTTTGTTTAGGCCGGTTTTACAATACAATTTGCAGTTCTGGTCACCACATTACAGGTAGGTTGTGGAGGTTTTGGAGAGTGCAGAAGAGGTTTACAGAATGCTGCCTAAATTAGAGGGTATTGGTGGTAAGGAAAAATTGGACAGAGATGGATTGTTTTCTCTGGAGCGTCAGAGGCTGAGTGATAAAAGTTTATAAAATTATGAGAGGCATAGATAGGGTAACCTGTTAGAATCTTTATTCCCAGGATGGAAATGTCTGAACTAGAGGACAGTCTGAAGAAGTGTTCCAACCCAAAGCATCTCCAGAGATGCTGCCTGACCTGCAGAGTTACTCCAGCATTTTGTGTCTATCTTATACAAGAGGGCATACATATGTTTTAGGTGAAAAGGGCAAAATTTAAAGGAGATGTGCAGGGCAAGGAGACATTCAAGAAGCTATGGACTTGGACCCCGATATCCCTATGTACAAATGAGAGTGGGTTGGTGTAATTTTGTTCCTAACTCAAAAATGCATCAATTTTCAAATCAGATTGTCAAATACCACCGGCTATTGTGTACATAGAATACCACCGGCTAGTTACATACAATAACTAGTAAAGAAATGAAAATCTCTTCACAGTCGGAAATAAAGGTCTGGATAGAGGAAGATTTATCTTGGAGTAGATTATAATATGTGGAAAGCTTTGGTTAATGAAAGTGCAAAGCTGAAAGAGGGAAACATGTCCTGCCTGTAATGGTTTTAAAACATACAAATTTGAGATGACATTTTGAAAAGTACCTTTACACGAGCTTCGATTATGTTCTGCCAAAAAGCATCTTCTTCATTTTCACTTATCTGACCACTTCGACCATTGTACTTCTTTTGATGGAAGATCAGAATGTAGATTGCCTGGAACAGACAAACTTAATTCTTTAAAAAATACACATTAAATCCAAGTTTCCTTAATCTAACAAAGAGCTATTTATGTGATGTGTTTTGAATATTTGAAATTGTATTTTTGGAGTAACCTTACTCATTAAATACTGGTATTTCCATTTTATTTTTGCTGAGTTTCATCTGTGTTGCAGATTCAGTTGGCAAACTGACCTCCCAAATTCGGCAGACATAAACAGAAAACCCATCTTGTCAAACACCACAAAGAATGTAGGATGTAGCAAGTTTTATTTCACGACTTCAATACAGGAATTTTTAAAATCAGGCTCTACTGGCTTGTCATCTCCCATCAGAGGAGTGAAAGTTTAAAATACTGAAAAGTACCACTGCTCTGGCCTGGCAAATGAAGGAAGCAGTGTAATGATAACCCCTGAGGGAGGAAAGACACAAGGATTGTAACTTTACTATTCTTACCCAAATATAAAGCAAAAATAAATGTTTCACTGTACCGTAGTATATTCTGTTAAAGCATCACTTAGTGCGAGAGTAGTTTGTGACAGAAAGGTATTGGCACCATCCGTAACCAATGACACTGCCCGTTTAATTAAATCTTCATGATTGAGAGATGTAGGTTGATGCTGTAGCAGGAAATACACAATTTTTAGAAACAACTCTCTCCACTTGGAAGAAGTTGCAGCAGCAATTTGTGAGAATTCAGAGCCAAACAAATAATCACATAAACAGTTTATTGTATAATATTTCAATGAAATAGTTTTATTTAGAAAATGTTATTGGCACGAATCACTGTTTTGGGCAACTGTATTTATGATGGACCATAAACTTAAATTTACAACAATATAATGAAAAAAAAGATTAGATTTAGCAAATGTATCAATCGCAAACAAATTAATTAATTTAAATATCACACCACAAGTTTAAAAAAAATGTAATTGGCAAAAGATACCAATAGGTATGTGGGAGGGTTTAAAAAAATCTTTATTGGTTGAAATGTCATTGCAGCAAGAATACTAATATGTTTAAAATATCAATATTCACCACCTGTAAGCAATGTTAGTCTTCTTCTAAGACGTGTGTGTCTTGCTGATAAAATTTGTTATTTCTAGACTGCATAAATTATGTGTAATGTGACTGGATAACATCAGAGGTAAAATAAAGCAACTGTTCTAGTCAAATGATATGATTCTTTTGATCAAAACAAATTAAACCGCTTTAAAAGGACTAGTTAATGCAAGATATTGCTTTTAATAATGACCTTGGTTCTTGTTCTTGGTTCTTGGTTTCTTGGTCCTCCAAAATATTCCAAATGGAATTTAAACTGGAGGTGGTGGAGGGAGGACTTAAGCCAGAAAGGGTTTTGGGGAAGAAAGAGATACCTTAAATTTTGTTGCATCTGGTTGGGTAACTAAAGTAGGGTGGAGATTATTCCATGCTTTAATTGTGCGGGGGGAGAACGAATTGCTGTACACATCTGATTTGGTAGCTGGAATCACAAATTGGATCGAATGCCCTCGTCTGCTCCTAATTGGTTTGGGTTTGGTGTAGGTCTTGTAATCTATGTCGAGCTGACCATTTAACATTTTGTAAAAACAGGTCAAACGGTGAGCTTCACGTCTGTCTTGGAGAGGGTTCCACCCCAGAGAATTCAGAAGTTTGGTAACACTCGCTTCTCTCTCATAGGTGTTAGTAACAAATTGAGCTGCCTGTCTTTGGACACGTTCGATGGAAGAAATGTTTTTATTTGTGTATGGGTCCCATGCTGCAACTGCGTAGTCCAAATGAGGTCTAACGAGGGTGAAGTATAGCTTCTCCTTGACAGAAGTTGAACAATGATGAAAGTTGCGCCTCAGAAAATTTAGGACACCTGTTGCTTTCACCGTTGCATGATGAGTCTGACCATTCCAACGCAGATCATTCTGCAATTTGATGCCAAGATACTTGGTTTGTTTGGATTCTTCAAGGGTGGTACCAAGTGCAAAATGACTTGGTTCCTACACAGAGTCTTTTACTGATGGTTTATTATATCACTAACACACACTATGCAATAGCTGTCCGTGGTCATCACTGGAGCTAGAGAGCGGGCTGGAGGTGGGGACCTTACAATTATACGAGAGACAATGGGGAGTGGTTAGTAGTGGTGAGGTCACTAAGTTAAAGGAATATGCACTGATCTACATCCCTCCTCTTGGAAACAAAAACATGGCAATACACAGAGCGACCACGGCTCATACGCTAGGATTACAAACCGCGCTGGGAACAGTTAATCGTGTCATAACACAGCTAAGCGAGCTCCCCGTAACGGACAGGCGGCTTGACCAACCGGCCAGAGCGGGTGCGCAACCCGCATTCCCCCTCAACCGCAGGAGCAGAAGGGACAGAGTCAGGGAAAGAGGTGGGAGAGCCGGGCGGGGAACGAACCGGAGACGGAGGAGAACAGCGAGGCGAAACAGGCACGCTGGCAGGCAAGGCAGGGGAAAGAGGCTTGTGAGCGTGGGGCATAGAGAGCTGGGAGGGCAGTTTCCGCGACATGCGAGGAGTGACAGGGGCTGGCGGAGCCTCGGGCCGAATGGAAGGGATAGGTGGCTGAAACGGGTCCGCGGGAGGCGGAGGAGGCTCGTTGACGAGCAGGAGGTGCTGGCGTGACCGACGGTAGATAGCGCCCTCATAGTCGACGAGGTATGACCGGGGAGAGCCGGCATTACCAACCACTACAGCCAGCCTGTAGTGCCCGGAGGGGGACTGCATCCGAACCACCTGGCCCGGGAACAGGCAAGGAAGCGGCCGGGCCGACTTGTCAAAGGAGCGCTTCTGGATGGCTTTCTTCTCGGTGATGCGCTCTGTGACAGCAGCAGGGTTCTGGACCGAGGGTTTGAGGGACTGTTGCGAGACAGGGAGAGGTGGTCTAGAGGTGCGGGACATGAGGCGTTGGGCAGGTGAACCGAGCGCGGGGTCGCGGGAAATGTTGCGGAGGTTGTGGAGGGCAAGGTAGAAGTCGGAATGTGAAAGGCGGCAGTGTTCCAGCAGCTCCTTGGCACTGCGGACAGCGCGTTCCGCAAGGCCGTTGCTCTGCGGATACTCAGGGCTGCTGGTGATGTGACGAAAGTTCCAACGGGCAGCGAAGGCACGGAACTCGGCGCTGGAGAACTGGCTGCCGTTGTCCGATTGGAGGGTCACCGGGGGTCCGAAGGTGCAAAAGTGGTGGCGAAGCTTCCCGATGACGGCGGCAGAGGTGATGGAAGGCAGCTGATCCACCTCAAACCAACTGGAGTATGAGTCCACCAGGACCAGGAAATGCTTGCCACGCCATTCGAAAAGGTCCGTGGCAATATACATCCACGGTAGCTCGGGGGCCGGCTGCTGCAGGAGGGGCTGGCGCTGCTGATGAGGCAGGAGACTGTTACAGGCAGCGCAAACGGAGACCCTGTCACGGATGTCCTGAGCCATTCCTGGCCAGTAGAATTGGCTCTGGGCCTGGGACAAAGTGGCCTCCACCCCGGGGTGGCCATTGTGTGCAGTTTGAAAATAGTGATCCCGCAGAGCGGCCGGCACCACGACATTGTGACCCTTCACCACCACGCCGTCATGTAGCACTAGTTCATCACGAACCAGGAAGTAGGGCACGGCACCAGCCGGCAGGGAAGAGCGTCGGTCAGGCCAACCACGGCGGATAACGTCCGCAAGTTGTTGCAGGGCAGGATCATCAGCAGTGTGTTTGACCAGGGACTGCATCTGCTGGGATGGAACAATGTTAACATTCAGTACCATCAGGTCAGAGGATTCGTACGGGTGGCGGGCAACTGAAGGGAGCTGCGCACGAGACAATGTGTCGGCCACAAACATATCTTTGCCCTTGCGGTACACAATCCGGAACGTGAAACGCTGGAGCTGCAGCATCATCCGCTGCAACCGGGAAGAGGCGACATGGATAGGCTTGTTCAGAATAGTGACCAGTGGCTGGTGGTCAGTCTCAATGGTAAAGGTGTTGCCCAGAATGTAATCCCTAAACTTGGAGCAGGCGAACACCACGGCAAGTAGCTCCTTCTCGATCTGGGCATAACGTTGCTCGGCAGGGGTCATGGTGCGAGAAGCGTAGGAGACAGGTAGCTGCAGGCCGTCATAAAGCTGCAGACATGCGGCACCGAGACCGAACCTAGAGGCATCACAAGTGAGGACAATTGGTCTGTGCAGATCGAAGAACTTGAGAGTCGGTGTGTGTGTGAGCTTGGACTTCAGAGCCACGAACGCCGACTGGTGATGCGGGAGCCAGACCCATGCGGAGTCCTTCTTGATCAGCTCCCTCAGGGGAGCACTCAGTTCGCTGAGGTCAGGTACGAACTTCCCCAGGTAATTGACCAGGCCCAGGAAGCGCTGCAGGCCGGGAACGTCAGTAGGAGCGGGCATCTCAGTGACTGCTGATGTTTACTGGGGGTCAGGCTTTAAACCCCCTGCCGTGAAAACGTGACCAACGTAAGTGACTTCCGGGACCCGGAACCGACACTTCTTGGGGTTGAACTTGAGATTGATTTTACGAGCCCTGTCCAGGACTTTGCGGAGGTGCAGGTCGTGCTCAGCGACGTCCCTCCCGTACACCAGGATGTCATCCACGATGATAGCGCACGGCAACCCAGCGAACAGCTGTTCCATGGTGCGCTGGAAAACCTCACTAGCCGAGTTGATCCCAAACGGCATACGGAGGAAACGGAACCTGCCGAAAGGTGTGATGAAGGTGGTCAGGAATGAGGAACGTTCATCTAAAGGGATCTGCCAAAATGAGCTTTTGGCGTCTAAGACAAAGAAGACAGTGGCAGGACCGACCTGTGCAGCGACGTCCTCCACCGTCCGCATGGGGTAGTGCGGGCGCTTGATGGCCAGGTTCAGGTCCTTTGGGTTAATGCAGATCCGGATCTCGCTCTTATCCTTCTTGGCAGCGACAACCATGTTTGAGACCCACCTGGTGGGAGCGCTCACCTCCTTGAGGATGCCCATGGTCACCATATCACGCAGAGTAGATTCCACGCGGCCCTTCATAGCAAAGGAGACGCGGTGGGCCGGTCGAACCACTGGGTCGACACTCGGGTCGACAACGATTTTATAGTCACAGGGCAATTTGCCCAAAATGTCATCAAAACGGTCGGGGTATTCGCCCAGGGGGTCCATGGGGGCCTGCACCAGGTGAATTCCGCGGTGGAAAGAAACCAAGCCAAGGTCCTGGCACGCACGGGCGCCCAACAGGGTGACGTTGTCAGAATCCAGCAGGTGGAAGGTGAGGGGCCGGGAGGTCTCAAGGACTGTGCAGATAAGCGTGGCCTTCCCCACTGGAACTAGAACTCCTCCCCCATAGGCATGAAGGCGGGTGTCATCCGGAGTAACTATCTCCCCAGATCTTATCCGCTTGAAAAGGCTGACAGACATAACATTTGCAAAGGCACCAGTATCGACCTTGGCAGAGAATGAATGACCATTCACAGTAACATGCACAGAGGGATCTGTTATCGTAGCAGGTGCACCCAAAAGCAAAAACACCGTTGAATCACCATGGGAGGAGCTCCTATCAAAGTCCGACTGGTACTGATAACCAAGCGCGCTATCAGGGTCTGCAAGGTTGTTTAAATTCCTCCTTGGAGCAGGGACCGGCTTATCACGGGACCGACAAGCCGCCGAAAAGTGGTTCAGTTTGCCACAGGAATTACAAGTCTTACCCTGCGCGGGGCAAACGTTGAATTGGTGGAAAGAAAAATTACAATTGGGGCAACGGCGTGGGGTGACCTTAGCGGGCATTGCGGTGGGGTTTTGTCGTGGTGGACCAGCGTTCCGCCGGTGGCCAGCTGCACTGGTAAAGTTAATGTCCTGGGACACCGGTTGAGACACGGAGCTAACAGCAGAGGCCATACGAGCGGAATGCATAGCCTCCCTTAGTGTCAAATCAGATTTCATAAGGAGCTCGTCACGCAGCTTAGCATTCAGGAGACCATTGACCAGGACATCCCTGATCAATTCGTCCGTGGAGATTGTTTCAAGGTGACAGCGCCGAGCCATATGACACAAAGAGGCAATAAAAGCGTCAATATGCTCGCCGGGATTCTGCCGCCTCTGGAAGAATTTAAAGCGTTCAATAATGTTATTGGTAGGGATATCACAGAGGGCAGTGAATTTATCGATGAGACATACCGGGTCCCGACGGTCTTCTCCGGGGGCGAAGTCGAATGAAGCATAGTGATCCATGGCCTCCGGGCCAGCGAGGTTGAGCAGCAGGTGAGCCTGCACAGCAGGGGTGGCATTAGGATGAGCGATGGCTGTGTAATGTTCAAAGTCGCGCTGGAACACAGTCCAGCGGTGGACAATGTCCGTGTCAAAGACCAATATGTCGGGTCGACGACAGGAAATGGACATAATGAAAACGGGGGGGAGACGTGAACAACTGGGAGAAAGCAAAGAATAAAAAGAAAAACCGATAAACAGGAGACGCGAGTCTACCACTGTGACACCATGTAAAATGACTTGGTTCCTACAGAGTCTTTTACTGATGGTTTATTATATCACTAACACACACTATGCAATAGCTGTCCGTGGTCATCACTGGAGCTAGAGAGCGGGCTGGAGGTGGGGACCTTACAATTATACGAGAGACAATGGGGAGTGGTTAGTAGTGGTGAGGTCACTAAGTTAAAGGAACATGCACTGATCTACACCAAGTATATTGTAAGATGTTTCGCCTGGACTCCTCTTTCTGGTGACACGCATGGTTTCACATTTGGAAGGGTTGAACTGCATGCCCCATTGTTGTGACCACTCAACCATTGTATCGAGATCCTTTTGGAGAGCATCTTCATCATCAGCTGACTTAATTGGACGGTACAGCAAACAATCATCAGCGAATAGTCTGGTCGTGCTTGCGACTTTTTCATGGATGTCATTTATGTAAAGCAAAAACAGATGTAGGCCAAGTACTGTGCCCTGAGGCGTACCACTCAACACTGGATGCCAATTGGAGCTCTTTCCGTTCACACACACACGCTGAAGACGTTTTGTCAGGAAACTGGAAATCCATTGTTTCGTGTTGGAACGAATACCATAGAAGTCAAGCTTCCGAAGTCATACGTGTTAAATTTCTGCTGGAGTAATACCTTGTTCAAAGATGCCCGAGTAAAATCCTATACAACCACCCAGAGAAAGAAAATGGTGTTCTTATGATTACAATGGGGATTAGATGTTAATATGAATTCATAGTTATAGCACTTTTGTCACCATAGGCAGCATGGTGGCGCAGCAGTAAAGTTGCTGCCTTACAACGCCAGAGACCCGGGTTCGATCCTGACCATAGGTACTGTCTGTATGGAGTTTGTACATTTTCCCCGTGACCTGCGTAGGTATTCTCTGGTTTCCTCTCACACTCTAAAGATGTACAGGTTTGTAGGCTAATTGGCATGGTAGAAATCGTAAATTGTCCCTAGTGTGTGTAGGATGGTATTAGTATGCAATGATCACTGGTCGGCGTGGACTCGGTAGGCTGAAGGGCCTGTTTCCGCACTATCTCTAAACTAAACTGAACTAAATAACAAAATAATAAGAGTTTGCCACTCAGCCCATTAAGCCTGCCCCACCATTCAATATCATAGCTGATCTGCCACAGGTATCATCTCCTGCTCTGTGCCAGCTAGGCACAGTTGACCAGAGAGGATGATGAGAAAAAACGTAAAAATCATAAATTTGGGGGGCTGTAAGGGGGGAAATCTCACAAATGAACGTTAAACAAAATTCAGTCCCATTGGAAATGAACAAAATGTCATACCGTGCTAATGGAGAGAGAACTGCCAATATTACAGCAAAACTGTGTTTTTTGTTAATTTATTGTATTTTGATTATACATTATCTGCATGTTATTACATTTACATGCCTGCTAAGCTGCAGCAAACAATTTCATTGTTCTATTGTCAATACATATGAGAATTAAACCCTCTTGACTTGCGGACCTCGCACTTTTTTATTTGCACCTTCTCTATAGCATTATGCTCTGCACTCTCTCAGTTAACATTCTCTTTGTAAGTTTCCTCCACTTCATGTGTATGGTTTCATGGTCCTCATGTATGGTATGATTAGCCTGGATAGCGCAAAATAAGATATTTCACTGTAGGTGATAATAATGCCAAGATATCCAACTTGACTTCTCCCAAACATTAAACGTCAGTAACATCAGACAGAACCATTCAAGGGGCTGAACTACTTGTAGAAGCAAAACACAAAGTGCTGGAGGCACTTAGCAGGCCAGTCAGAAGGGAATGAACAGAAGATATTTTGTCCAGCACTTTGTGTTTTACTCATGACTTCAGCATCTGCAGTGAATTAACTCGTTGTTGCAACAGCCAACTTCTACTCCTGTGCCTTTTGTTGGTTCTGCTTTTCACGCACTTGCACCTTGCTCAGACACAATTTCCTTTCGCTGCTTTTCAGCTCACGACAACATCCTATTGACAAGGTAGATCCAAATCATATGTTGCGTACGCCTAAAGTGTTTGAGGGACGTTTGATTTTGAGAGCCAAAACTATAGACGAGTTTTGAATGTTGCCCCAGGCCACTTGTTGCCACTTTACGACTGGGAGAAGCACCTTGGAAGGGTCATCACAGGATGACGCGGCCCGCGGTGTACCTGTACAATGGGGACAGCGGCCAGCGTTGCTCCCAGCCCCAGCGCCACTTGCTGCCACCTTCCAGCGGGGATCCTGCCGTGGGACAAGGCCGAGGGGAAGCACCTAGAACAGGACAGAAACAGGCACGGGTGAGCGAGCTGCAAGTCAGGGTTTCCACCCTCGGGAACCGGCGCCCCCCCCCCCCCCAAGCGAGGGGCGGTGACTGTGTGTGTGTGTGTGTGGGGGTGTGTGGGGGGGGGGGGGGGGCGCCGGCTGCTCACCTGCTCCAACGGCTGCAGCGACGCAACAGCGCGCGAAACGACGCGGCCATTTGTCTCCGTTGCGTGTGACGTCACCGCGTCGCCGTTTTAAACAAAGATCCCTATAGCTCGCTACAGGATCTTTGGTTTAAAGGCCGGTCACGTGGTCGGGAGGTCGGGTCTGATTTCAGCAGACTTCCCTTTAAATAGCAACATAAATTCATGAGTCATAGGAGCAGAATTAGGCCATTCGGCCCATCGAGTCTACTCTGCCATTCAATCGTGGCTGATCTATTTTCCCTCTCAACCCCATACTCCTGCTTTCTGCCCATAACCTTTGACACCTTTACTAATCAACAATCTGTCATATTCCACTTTAAAAAATACCCAAAGACTTGGCCTCCTCAGCTGTCGGTAGCAATGAATTCCACATTCATCACCCTCTGACTAAAGAAATTCCTCCTCATATCCTTTCTAAACATGTTATGCACACCTATTCAATGGCATGTTATGCACACACTATTCAAGTCGGTGTTGCGTTAATTTGTGTCAGTAAGGGCAGAAATGGGCACAGTGATGTCAGTAGGTGGTAGTTTGATGCCAGATAAACCTAAGGTGTGCTAATGTAAATACTGCATGGAAGTGTTCGGTCCAATTTCTCAAAGGATGCAGCTTCACCTGGAATTGATCACTGGACCAATTTGACCCAGCCTGCACTTTCATGTGTGATTTGCACATAAAAACAAGCACTTTTCAAGCATGTTCTTAAGGGGTTGGACAGGTTAGATGCAGGAAGATTGTTCCCGATGTTGGGGAAGTCCAGGACAAGGGGTCACAGTTTAAGGATAAGGGGGAAATCTTTTAGGACCGAGATGAGAAAAACATTTTTCACACAGAGAATGGTGAATCTCTGGAATTCTCTGCCACAGAAGGTAGTTGAGGCCAGTTCATTGGCTATATTTAAGAGGGAGTTAGATGTGGCCCTTGTGGCTATAGGGATCAGGGGGTATGGAGAGAAGGCAGGTACAGGATACTGAGTTGGATGATCAGCCATGATCATATTGAATGGCAGTGCAGGCTCGAAGGGCCGAATGGCCTACTCCTGCACCTATTTTCTATGTTTCTATGTTACATCTGCAATCCCTGAAAACTCCAATTGTTAACAAATGCATTTACGTATATTTTTTAAATTATTTAATTGTGATTTAAATTATTTTTGATGCAAAATAAAAGATATTTATATTGAGTGTAGCAGTTGGGACGTATGTGGCAATTGTACAAAATGAAAACTAAAACTAAAAACTAAAACTAAATGTTAGTGAGGCCACATTGGAGCATTGTGTGTCACTTTGGTGACTGGGAAGGATGTCATTAAGCTGGAAAGAGTGCCAAGAAGATATACGAAAATGTTGCCAGGACGCGAAAGTCTGAGTTATAGGCAGAGATTGGGCAGGCTAGAACTTTAATGCTTGGAGCGTAGGACTCTGAGGGATGAAGTTATATAGGTGTATAAGATTGTGAGGAGCAGAAATAAGGTGAATGCACAGTCCTTTTCCCTGGGAAAGAGAATCAAAAACTAGATGGTAGAGGTTGAAGGTGAGAAGGAAAAGATTTAAAAAGGACTGAGGGCCAATTTATTCACTCAGAGAGTGATGTGTATATGGAAAGAGTTGACAGAGAAAGTGGTTGAGGCAGGTACAATAGCAACATCTACAAGACACTTGGACAGATATATGGATTGGAAAGTGTTGGAAGGATATGGGCCAAATGCAGGTAAATTAGACTAGAATTGGGCCAAAGGGTCTGTTTCCATTCTGTATTGCTCGATTACTATAAAAATTCAATTAGAAATCAAAAGAAAGAGGGAAAACCATCACACAAGTTAATCATACTTGCTCTAATTATTTGGTATTTTTAAAATGCACTGCTCTTTATATAACTTCTTCCCTTAACCTTTCTCCAAATCGGTTGACAGAGGTGACTCTCATTGATTATGTGTTAATTGACGCCAGTAGAATCCTATGTACAAACAGCTGTGAGGAGCCCTGAAATTCAAAAGACTGTCCCCTGGTGAGCAAGACATGAACAGGCTTGTTCAAGTCTACATTTCCCAAATAATAGGACTGAGATAATTCAATGTGATTTTTTAAATGAATAATTAACACATAGGTTTTATCAGAGGCAGAATACAAAACTGCTCTGATACAGCAGTTGGAAATGTATGCTTATTATCAATGGCAGAATCCAATGTGTTTTTCATAATTTAAGCAGCTGATTAAGTTAAATTTACAAACCACAAATAAAAACAAGCTTAACCTACTGTGAGGATATGAGATCTTGGAAATTCTCCTTGCTTTGCATGAATATATTATGATCAATAAAGGAGTTCCAGGAATCTATCCTGACCCCATTCCTGGATCCTCCTGATTTCATAGAGTCATGAAGCATTGAGCAGTGGTTCCAAAACTGGACTGCACACATTGAACGACACAGCACATGAACAGACTCCTTGGTCCACTATGGGACTGTGATGGGTAAATAATATGAAGACAATTTAGTTCGAGAATTTTTTTCCAAAAAAGTAAAATAAAATACAAATGTCTTTGGCTGCCCTGGCTATGCCCTTAGAAATCTCTGAAACAAGCCCAGGTCTTTAACAGGTGTGGCCCCTGATATTCTTGGGCATTTATGGTGGGAGGAGTAATTTATCAAGAGTGAACAAGTGAGCTATTAGTTTAGAGATACAGCATGGAAACAGGCCCTTCGGCCCACCGGGTCCGTGCTGACCAACACATTAACACCCACTAGTGACAATTTTTACATTTACCAAGCCAATTAACCTACAAACCTGTATGTCTTTGGAATGTGGGAGGAAACCGTAGATCTCGGAGAAAACCCACGCAGGTCATGGAGAGACCAAACTCCGTACAGACAGCATCCGTAATCGGGATCGAACCCGGGTCTCCGGCGCTGCATTCGTTGTAGGGCAGCAACTCTACTGCTGTGCCACCGTGACTGCCCATTTCATTCAGTTAGAATGGGAAGCACTGGCACGGATTGGAAGAAAAATGAGTATGTTGAGATATTCATAGCTGTGATTTTTAGAACTGAGGAAATATGCAGGGAATTACCAATGAAATCAGGGACAGAAAACACCTCACATTCATTCTGGGTCAGTAATCCCCCCTAGATACATTAATTAGGTTTACATTTCTTTTTGTCTACAATGTTGGTATTTTTCCATTAATTTAATATTTGCATAATCATAAAACTTTCAAAGCAAAGTTATCTTTCTTGATGTGGCTGCAGCTGCATCTTATCCGATGTGGACCCAAAGTGCCAGAAGTTTAACGGGAAGGAATAAACAATTAGTTTGGATTTCTTTGTAATTAGTAAGGTTATTCTACAAAGTGCCTGGGGACGTTTTTCATATCAAAGGTGTAACATAATTGCAAGGTGTTGTCAGACAATATTTATTGTTGATGTTTCTACTTTAATTGAACACCATAGCACTAAAGCTATTCAGGGGTCATCTGAATTATTAAAAACCTGCTGAACAAAGACAAACCAATAATGTTTTGTTTTGACTTTTAGAGGTCAAACTGATAATAATCATCGGCCAATATTGAAGAGTTCAATAGATTTTTATGCTGAGTCTCTGTTTACTGTAAGCACATTAAAACAATTGTCAATCATCATACTCAGTACATGCTGTCAGGGCTAGGTTCGCTTTAATATTGCCTGTTCCAATGGTATTCTGTTGAAGTCACGAGAAAACATATGATCACTTGTCCCAAGACTTTCGCTTGTGGCCCAGATATTCCATAAAACATGGAATGTCGTATAGCCTTGCGTGAAGTTTACTTCGATGGTCCCATCCAACTCAGTGTTCTGATTTAAGATTTATTCACCAGTTAAGCCATTATTTAAAAAAATGGTCAGGCAACATTTATGGAAAGAGAAAACTTTCTTGACGCATAGAAAACATTTTGGATTCCTTCCTGTTGAAATTCTCTGAAGCGGTTGGGCACAGGGGTTTGTTCTGAACCAGAAGAATTGATCGATAGATTGTAATGTTGCGAAACAGCTTGCAAAATGATAACAATGATGCTAGAATATAATTCTTTCGAATCCTGACCTCGCTTGTTGGACTATTACCAAGTATTTGGCCCTTTGGACATATACTGGTCATAAAGCAGAGCATGGAAGACACTCAGTTTTAAAACACAATCCTAGAACAAGCGACGGAAAACAAAACCTTTCAAGTTGCTTAGCGAACAACAAAACAGCAAAAATACCCACTAATACCCAGTGCTAGAGTAAATGCGAGCTAACCTGGTTAATGTTGATACATGCACTTTACGAAATAAAATGCAAATCTGTTTCATGCATAGTAAAATATCGCTAAATATTGCTCATAAAAGATAATATAAAGTAACTTTTAAAAAGTAAGTCCGTCTTTATTTGAAAGATAAACTATTTGTGAGTGTAGACTTGTTATACAGCTTTCCAAAGCAAATACTGCAGTGTATAATGTAAAAGAAGTATATTTACTATGAACACCGTATTTTCTCTGGTATAATATGACATTGCACAGTATCTGTATAGAGCTAACAAATTAATTACAATTGACGAGCTGAAATAGTGGCAAAGATGGAAATAGACCTCAGTGAGAATGTAAATATTATTTTAGGGTTACCAAGAAATGTGAACAGATTGGTTCAGCCTTGGATAGTGGGTGGTGAGAGGGGAGAAATATCTCGTACAGTACTGAACGTCAGACAAGCAATCGGACAATTGAATAACAGCAGAAAGCTAAGGACAGATGGTGCTGCGATGTTATTGGGTGCACATATAGAAGTTTTCAGTGGATAATGATGGGGCTTCGTACAGATAAGAAAGCAAGATGGAATCCAAGTCGAGTTTTGCTGGTGAGGATGGTGCCTGTCCTAAAGGCGAGGAAGGGGGAACGGGGGAAGAAAAGTGATTGCGGGCTGTGGCTGGACGTATAATACTGGAGTCAATTGTGCTCCCACAGAGAGCGAGAGATGCCCGGTTCTCCCATTTTAATCGTTGACACACGTCATTATAATCTGTGTTAGACATAAAATGCTGGAGTAACTCAGCGGGACAGGCAGCATCTCTGGAGTCGAGACCCTTCTTCAGACTCTTCTTAACCCGCAGCTCATTAAAATCTGTATTCTTCTATTTTATCGTTAAAAGATAAACTTCGAGCCGCCGTATGACTTGATGTTCATTATTAAAAGCCCATCATTAAGTCCCAGTAAAGTAAAGGTAACTCAAGATGAAGAGATTTAAGATAAAACTACTAGTTAATTTCAGAAATGAATTTGACGGCAGTGTATACAATAGTTCGATGCTTACAGCTTAATGAGAAATTGTAACATTAAAACATTGTAAACGAATTTTCAACAATGGTTTTGGAATTTGTTGTTTTTAATAATTAGTCTTTTCGAGTTGTCACTTTTGCGTTAAACTTGTTTGCAGAAGTTCTTTTTTGCCTTACTGTTGTGTTTTAAATAAATGTTCTCGTTCAACTTTACCGTCCTATTTTACGTGACAAAATCTGTGGTTTGGTCACTTCCCCGTCTTTCTTCTACTGAATGTGCAACAACCCTTGCAAGTAAACATCATCTCGGAGAGCAGTGTTTATTACTTAAGATATTTTGTTTTATTCAGCGCGGAACACATGTATACAATAACTGATGCTATAGCAAAAATCAAGATTATATAAACAAATATACCAGAAAGGAATACACGCACGGGTTGCTTCCTGATTATATTATGTGATCTCTGCAAACAAATCTATTTCCTGGATGTTAGGCGAGTTTTCTCATTTGTTAAATGCTTTGCATATATCTCATTCGAAGCATTTCCTCTCGCTAATGGATCATTTAACGACCAGTAGATAAGTTGTCCATCCGGCTATCACCAAAGCCCCCAATAAAACGGTGTAACTGAAGAGGACGAAGACGAGGAGTTCTTTCAGCACCCGCAGGTAGTGGACAGCGAAGCTCT
Organism: Malacoraja senta; assembly: GCA_038087875.1. Classification (NCBI taxonomy): domain Eukaryota; kingdom Metazoa; phylum Chordata; class Chondrichthyes; order Rajiformes; family Rajidae; genus Malacoraja; species Malacoraja senta. The sequence continues at coordinate 22,042,175 of CM075980.1, forward strand.
CCGCCCGGACCGTGCTGCCAGCCATGGTCGCAATGTGTGTCGGCTGTTCCCGGAAAGAGCAGCTGCACCACACGGCTCTGTCAGCGTCAGTCACTCCTCTGTACAGAAACAACCCAGAATGTAACGCGAGGTTAAATAACATGACCATACATGTCCGTGTTATTACTGAAGGCAAAGTCAGATGATCATTTAAAACGCAAGAGCTTCACATTAAAGAAAAACTCTAAAACATTTACTTACGAGAACATCATTCCAGTCACCTTTAAACTGATGTTAGTGTCATGACGAGACTGGAAGACTGAATGCGTTTATTTTTCTCATGGTCGTATAGGGACATCAATAACTTCTAAATGGTGCGGGATGTTTTATCATAAATATTTAATACAATGCAGGCTTCCTCCGCCTGAGCTTTCACTTAGCTTTGGGGTTTAGTCTCAAGCTTTATGCTTACAGAGGAAACCAGCAGAAGTAGTTATTGTGCCATAACTGTCTAATTTACAACGATTTTCATCGATATCTTTTGAGGATAAATTGTTATCTTTTCAATTGGATGGCAATGATGGAGTGTGAAGCCAGCTGTTGACATGTTGCCAAAATATAGAGAATACGAGATGAGAAATATATAATAAACATCGATATGAGAAATCAGAATTGAAGTAAAATGGACCCTCCACCACCATTTACAAAAACGCCCCAACATTGCCCATAGCTCTTTGAGAAAGTTTATTTTCTGCTAATTAGCGTGGATTTCCAGTTGTTGGTGTAAAATGTCTTGCCAAAGTTTGGGCTTCCCGTCAATATTTATTCATAAAACTCTGCCCCCAAACTATTGGTTGTACTTCGGTTCAATTGGAATTCGTCCCCCACCTGAGGAAGGCCGGGGGGGGGGGGGTGGTGGGGATGTACTCAAACATAGAGGGAACCGTTTTGGTGAATTGCTTTGGAATTATTTCTCAATGAAAAGTGCCGTTTTATCAGAATGATTGCCACCAAGATTACCAATATAGTTCACACCGTCACTTATTTCCAAACTCTCGCTCTCTTCCTCCGCCCTGGACCAACAATTCCTGTGGCAGACTCTCGCTTGCAGGGAATTCATTCAGGGCCTTATGAAACATTTAAAATAAACGAAATGAAGTCCATGTGAATACACGGATTAATATTTTTTTGCCACACTTTCTAAACTATTGAGGACTAAAATACAGAACTTTATAAGTCGCAGTTAGTTGTCTCTCCGCTGCATCGTGTAAATAATAAGTGCTGGGGGAACTCAGCGGGTCAGGCAACATCTATGGAGGGGATGGACAGACTAGGTTTCGAGTCGGGACCCTTCTTCCCCAATGGGGTAGTGCTAAGCCCTTGCCGTTCTCGGTGCCTCCCTGTTTTATTTCCCCCCCAGATGAAAGTCTAACTAAGCGCCAACATCTTACCTTCAATGGTACAATTGAGCTTTGAGGGGATACAAATCCGGCCTCGCTCGGCAGATGACGAGGCTTACTCTCCTCCAGTTGTTTGTGCAAAACGGATGCAATAGGTGTGGTCGCGGGCTCTAAAGTGTTTGCACTTAACGGAAACCTCAAGCTCCCCGGAAACTATAGGAAAAAGACCCCCAACACAGAGGCAACTGCTTTGGAATTATTTATCAGTGAAAAAGTCCCGCGTTATCAGCCCCAAACCAAAACGGGGAATTCAACGGAAAACGCTAGAAATACTCGGGGCAGGCGGTACGTGTAAGGCGACATAGATTAACAACAAACACTATGTTGACAGCGCCTATTATTGTGGTAACCTTATATATAATAACTCAATAAAATCATTTATTTGTGGAGTATTAACAATGCAGAACTCACTCGCCCAGATGCACCTCTTGGACATGGCACTCTCATCTCTGGCTCAACAGTAGACAATAAGATCTAATTTAATAAGTGAACACCTTCTGTTTTATATCATGTACAGAATACTTCGTAGTGTTCTCTCGAAAAACGAATCATTTTTTAACGCAATTAGTTACAGTAAATCCCGAAATTCGCACACGCGGCGTATTTTTCCAAGTGTAAAACACATGACTTGTTTATTCTTACACAGCGAGTTTCCACTGTAGTTCGGTTTCGCGGACTTACCGGATTCGCATGGAAATGAACCAGGACAGACCCGATGGCCAATTACCGGTGTACGGGACGACCAATGAGGCTCTCGGTTACTTGTGCACAAGAGAAAACTTGAGGAAAAAACAGCGCACACAAAAGTCAGGCACGAATTGATATTTCATCAATCCTGGATCAAACTGCTCTGGCAACAGGCACATTATCCCCTACCAACCAGGAGCAAATGGGCTTCTAATCCAATCAGGATTTCCTGCTATCAAATCATTGCCTCGTCCACGGCTGTCTTCTGAGAAAACAGGCTATTAACGAGCTGATCAGGAAAGCTATTAGTGGTAATTGCTCCTCTAGAGACAAAGTCCACTCGAGGCTTACTGCTCTCTTGCTGTTTAGTAAACCCAAGTTATGGTTTTATGGCATAAAAAGGAAAATAAAATGCGCATTATGGAATTGTCCAGATAACAGAATGAGCGCAATTTAATCACATGACAATGACATCGTCCAAACATGATGTCTTTCTACCAACGCCCACATCACGCACGAATTTTGCTGAGCATTTGCTGGACATCTGGCCGTGATTTTCCACCCTCAGAGCCCCAGTCAATTCCCACAACCTCTCTACCATTTCTGAGTAGACTTGCCCATTTGAAATACAGACATGGATCCCCAATACAACTCCTCTCAGCCTTGACATACAAGAGGAAACCAAGCTCCAGTACATTGGGGAAAATGGTGAAGTAGGCGATAAGCTGCCTTTGGCACGGCTCAACATATTAGAAAACCTGGAGACACGGGGAACGGCAAACAGATGCTGAAATCTTGAACAAAACAAAATCTGCTGGAGAAACTCAGCAGGTTAGGCAGCATCTGTAGAGGGTATGGACAGGGACGTTTAGGATCGGGTCTTCAGACTGATTGGGAGAGGATGGGGGCGAGGTAAAGCCTAGCAAATGATTTGGGGGGGGAGGGGTGGAGATTGGCACCCTGGTGGAGTCAGTGACAAATGCTAGATGTGAAAAAGAGACAAAGGGGTGTCAAGTAAGGAGAGGAGTGACATGTTTAACCAGAGGGGGAGATTTGGATGGAAGGGTTGCAGAGGAGGGAAAAGAGGAGGAATAAGGGAAATGAGGGACTTGGGGTCCAGAGATGAGTCGAAGGAGGGGCAAGGAAGAGGGATATTAGAAAACCTACTCACACCGTAGGTGCAGCATAAGTTAACTAGGTTGACAGAACGCATCTATTCAGTTCTGGCAGCTTAGCATCCAAATGCATTTTGAACTCATGCCAACGTTTGTGCAAGATATGTCGAATATAATTGATCCACAATAAGCTACAAATGTTGGAATCCTGATCAGACCAGTGCTAGAGGAACATATATTGATAATATAGGTATAACCACAACATTTCTGGCACAGAAATGAGCTCCCACCAGCCCAAATCCACACCTTCCCAACAATTGTTCCAACCTCATGGTCAACATCCCCATCATCCCAGGTGCGCATTCAGACACGTATTGGTAATATTGGGCTTGCCTTGGATACATCACACACTGCCCCTTTAAATTATTAACATTGATTGTAAACAATAGGGGCCCCAGCAGCCAGATTTTCCATAGCCCACTAGTAACTTGCTGTATTATACATTGACAATGACCTACTTGGTTGTAGATGATATATGCATGTGCCTTTAATATAGTGACCTCATCACTACTAACCACTCCCCATATCACAAGTATAACTACAACCTCCCCACCCACAGATCGCTCTCTAGTTCCTGTGACAGACCACGTACAGCTAGTGCAATATGTAATGCTCCAGTATGAATAAAGATAGTAAAGTAACGATGTGTCGTTATAGCGTCTTTACATGGTGTCATACCTCTTACCTTGCGCCTCCTGTCTATCGGTTTATCATTTAATTTTGTCCCAGTTTTTTGTTTCCCCTACCTTCTCATTTCCTCGTTATGGCCACTTCTGCCCGTAAGCCTGATGTGCTCGTTTTCGATTCAGACATTGCCCATCGATGGGATGTCTTCAAACGTGACTTTGACCACTATGTCACGATCGCTCATCCTGCCGCCACCCCAGAGCTCACAGCCTCTCTGCTTCTCAACTTGGCTGGTCCCGAGGCCCTGGCTCGCTCAGACTTCTTCGTCTACGCTGCGGGAGAATCTGCTCGAGACCCGGTATGTCTGGTGGCTAAGTTTAATGCTATTTGTGACATTCCAACAAACTGCATCTTAGAACGTTTTAAACTGTTCGCGCGGCGTCAGCTCTCTGGGGAATCTGCAGAGAACTATGTCTCTGCGCTGCAGCACCTGGCCAGGCGCTGCCGCCTCAACACGCTGACCCCCGAGGAGATTATTAGGGACCTTCTGGTTTACGGTCTCCGCGATGATAAGCTCAGGGCCGAACTTTTGCGGAGGCCCGATCTGACTTTCAACGATGCAATGCACGCCACCCGCTTGGCTGAGGCTGTCACCTCGGCGGTGTCACCGGCTGACCAGGAGATTAACCTTGCCAGCACTTCCAGCCGTCTGATGAACACGCCCCGGTCGCGGCCCCCGGGGTCGCTCGCTGCTCAAGGGGGACGTGCCCCGGGGTTCGGAACTGCTCCCGGGGGACGTGCCCGGCAAAGGTGCCCTAATTGTAACTTCACCACTCATCAATACAATGTATGCCCTGCCTTGGGTAAAACGTGTAATGTCTGCAAGAAATTGAACCATTTCGCTGCGGCCTGTCGTTCCCGTGGGAAGCCTTTCGCTGCTCCGAGGTGCAATTTAAACAACCTGTTACAAACTGATAGTGAGCTCAGCTCCCCGTGCTATTTCGACGGACAGTCTGTATCTGAATCTGACTCCTCTCAGGGGGAGAACAGCCTGTTTACTGTGTTGGGCGCACCTGCTATGATAACAGACCCTTCAGTGCGAGTAACTGTGAACAACTCGACCTTCACTGCTAAGATTGACACCGGGGCGGTTGCGAACATTATGTCAACAACACTCTTCAAAAAGATAAGAACTAATGAGCAGATTTTTTCTGACAGCTCAACTTTGCATGCCTACGGGGGAGGGGTTCTTACTCCTGTGGGCAAGGCTACGCTAAGCTGCAAGATACTGGAGTCCTCTCGGCCCCTCACCTTCTATCTTCTCGATCAAAAATGCATTACCCTGCTGGGTATCCAGGCATGCCAGGAAATGGGCCTGGTATCCTTCCACCATGACATTCATCAGGTGCAGGCCCTCATGGACCCGTTGGCCGAATACCCCAACCGCTTTGATGATGAGCTGGGAAAACTGCCCTGCAGCTACAAGATTGCAGTAGACCGCAAGGTCGAACCAGTGGTCAATTCACCTCACCGTGTCTCCTTCGCCATGAAGGCCAGAGTGGAGTCGACGCTACACAGTATGGTAAAAATGAGCATCCTAAAGGCGGTCATCGAGCCCACCAGGTGGGTCTCCACCATGGTTGTTGCCGCGAAAAAGGACAAAAGCGGGATACGCATCTGCATCAACCCCAAAGACCTCAACCTGGCCATTAGACGCCCACACTACCCTATGAGAACGGTAGAGGAAGTCGCTGCACAGGTTGGTCCGGCAATGTTTTTTTCTGTTCTCGATGCCAAAAGCTCCTTCTGGCAAATACCACTTGACGAGCAGTCCTCCATCTTGACAACTTTCGCCACCCCCTTCGGCAGATTTCGGTTTCTCCGAATGCCATTCGGAATCAACTCTGCCAGCGAGGTATTCCAACGGACAATGGAACAGCTGTTTTCCGATCGACCGTGCGCCATCATCGTTGACGACATCCTCGTTTACGGTAAGGACGTCGCCGAACACGATTTTAACCTCCGCCAGGTCCTAGACCGGGCCCGGGAAATCAACTTGAAACTGAACCCCAAGAAGTGCCGATTTCGCGTCCCGGAGGTCACCTATGTTGGACATGTATTCACCGCCGAGGGGCTGAAACCAGACCCGCAAAAAACGGCTGCCATTTCCGGGATGCCTTCTCCTACTAATGTAGCGGGCCTACAACGCTTCCTGGGCATGGTGAACTACCTGGGGAAGTTCATCCCCGACCTCAGCGAGCTCAGCGCTCCCCTGAGGGATCTGATAAAAAATGACACGTCCTGGGTTTGGTTCCCCCACCACCAGAAAGCCTTCGACATCCTTAAATCCAAGCTAATCAGCACCCCCACACTCAAGTTTTTTGACCTGCAGCGTCCCATTGTCCTCACCTGCGACGCCTCTCAGTTCGGACTCGGTGCCGCCTGTCTCCAGGTCCATGACGGCCTACAGCTGCCTGTCTCCTTCGCATCCCGCACCATGACCACCACCGAACAACACTACGTGCAGATCGAGAAGGAGCTACTGGCCGTGGTGTTTGCCTGCTCCAAATTCAAAGACTACGTCCTGGGCAACACTTTCACCATTGAAACTGACCACCAGCCGCTTGTCACCATTCTCAACAAGTCGATCCATGTTGCCTCATCCCGCCTGCAGTGCATGATGCTGCAGCTCCAACACTTCACTTTCGATGTGGTTTATCGTAAGGGCAAGGACATGTTCGTGGCCGACACGTTGTCTCGCGCCCCGCTAACGTCCGCCACCCATATGAGATGTCTGATCTAATGGTGCTCCAAGTGAACATCGTCCCTTCACAGCAGATGAAGTCCCTGGTTGAACACACTACCAATGACCCTGCCCTGCAACAGCTTTCTGCCGTCATCCAGCGGGGCTGGCCCGACCGTCGTTCCACGTTGCCGGCTGGCGCCGTGCCCTACTTGATGGTCCGTGACGAGCTCGTACTACACGACGGCGTGGTGGTGAAGGGTCACAAGGTGGTCGTGCCTGCTGCGCTGCACGACCACTATATTCAGGGTTATAATACTAGGGACTCAAATAATAAAATTTCATTGTATGCAGATGATATTTTGTTATATATAACAAATTCACAAACGAGTATACCAAATTTAATAGAGGAATTTGGGTCCTTTTCAGGATATAGAATAAATTGGAACAAAAGTGAAATTATGACGTTAAAACCTCAAGAATCCACACACTTATTGAAATTCCCCTTTAAAATAGCAACAGAAAAATTCAAATATCTGGGTATACAGATTACTAGAAAACATAAAGCTTTATTCAATGCTAATTTTATACCCTTAATAAATAAACTTAATATAATGATAAAATTTTGGAAAACACTCCCTTTATCATTAATAGGCAGAATAAATGCTATTAAAATGAGCTTCTTACCACAGTTATTATACTTATTTCAATCTATACCAGTATATGTACCAAAATATTTCTTCTCTAAACTGAATGCTAATATTACTAATTTTGTTTGGGATTACAAATCACATAGAATTAAAAAAGAACACTTATGTAAACCAAAAGATGTCGGGGGACTTTCACTCCCTAATTTTTTGTATTACTATTGGGCAATACATATTAAGAATATAATTTACTGGTTGGATAGTTCAACTCAACAGACAGAATGGATAAAAATGGAGAAAGAGGATTGTTATCCTTGTAATATAGGAACAATCCTCTTCTCCCCGAAAAAAATGAACAATACAATATATAAGAAAAACCCAATTATACAAGATACAATAAGAATATGGAAACAAATAAAACTATCCTTAAAATTAAGAAACCTATCATTGTTAACACCGATAGCGAATAATCCTTTATTTAAACCATCTATGATGGATAAAATATATAATCAATGGGAAAGTTTAGGAATTAAAAGGATCGGGGATATGTATGAAATGGGAGATTTATTATCATTTCAACAATTACAATTAAAATTTAAACTGAAAAACACTCATTATTTTAAATATTTTCAGATTTGTAATTTTTTGAAGACATACATACAGGGATATCAAAAAATAACTCCTGATTTACTAGAAGAAGTAATGAATATAAAAGCTGATACACAAAAATTAATAGCATATTTATATAATAGTATCTTAAATATAGATTTACCTGTGACCGAGGTAATTAGAGAAGAGTGGGAACGGGAATTATTGATAAAAATTACGAAGGCTACATGGGAAAAGTATTTGACATACATTCACAAGTGTTCGATTAACGCAAGACATAATCTAATCCAATTTAAAATTTTACATAGATTATATTACTCAAAAACAAGATTAAATAAATTTTATCCAAATATATCGCCCATTTGCGATAAATGTTTAATCCAAGAAGCAACTATAACACACTCTTTTGTTTCTTGTATAAAACTTCATGGATTTTGGAGTGATATTTTCAAAATATTTACAAAATTATTTAAGACAAAAATGGAACCCAATAATGAATTGATTATATTTGGGGTAATGGAAGACGGGAACAAATTGAGCTCATCTCAAAAGTCAATTTTTAATTATGGTTTAATAATAGCAAAAAAATTAATATTTAAATTTTGGAAAAATACACCAATACCAACGCTCAAAATGTGGATTGCAAGTATGTTGGATACCGCACATCTTGAGGAAATGCGATTCCTCCTAATAGATAAATTTGACCAATTCATAACGAGTTGGTCTCCATTTGTCGTCTTTTTGGAAACGTATGGTGCAAAACAGGTGTAAAAGCTAATCCGTGACTGCGGATGGTCAAGATTATAAATGATCTCCTTCTATTTTCTTTTCTTCTCTTCTTTTCATTTATTCTCTTTCTTCTATTTTCTATGTCTCAACTTTCTTATTTCATTCTTTATTTTTCTTTTTCACACACTCTATATCTCACATTTTTCTATTTTTCATTATCTAACTTTTTTCTTTTTCTTCTTTATTTAAAAAAAAATTTTAAATAAGAAGCTGTACATAAAAGGTATTATGAAAATATGATTGTATACAATTGTACTTACTTCTAATAAAATAAAAATATTTAAAAAAAAAAAAAAAAAAAAAGAAGTCCCTGGTTGAACACACTACCAATGACCCCGCCCTGCAACAGCTTTCTGCCATCATCCAGCAGGGCTGGCCCGACCGTCGTTCCACGTTGCCGGCTGGCGCCGTGCCCTACTTGATGGTCCGTGACGAGCTCGTACTACACGACGGCGTGGTGGTGAAGGGTCACAAGGTGGTCGTGCCTGCTGCGCTGCACGACCACTATTTTCAGGTCGCTCACCGCGGACATCCTGGGGCCGAAGCCACCGTGTCTCACGCCCGGAGCCAGTTCTATTGGCCGGGTATGGCCCAATACATCCGGGAGAGGGTCTCCTCGTGTTCCACCTGCAACAAGTCTCGCCCCCCACCAGCAGCTCCAGCCGCTTCTGCAGCAGCCTGCGCCCGAACTGCCCTGGATGGCGGTTGCCGTCGACATTTTCGAGTGGCGGGGCAAACACTTCCTGGTTCTCGTTGACTCCTACTCCAGCTGGTTCGAGGTCGACCGGCTGCACTCCCTAACCTCTTCGGCCGTCATCGACAGGTTAGGCCCTCATTTTGGCACTTTTGGCCCCCCGGCAAGCCTGCATTCGGACAATGGCAGCCAGTTTACGAGCTCCGAGTTTAAAGCTTTCGCTTCCAGATGGAACTTCCACCATTTCACCAGCAGCCCGGAGTACCAGCAAAACAACGGTCTGGCCGAGCGTGCCGTCCGCAGTGCAAAGAACCTGCTGGAACAATGTCGTGGTATTAACTCCGATTTCTATCTGGCCCTCCTCAACCTCCGCAACATTTCCCGCAACTCTGCCATGGGTACCCCTGCTCAGCGGCTCATGTCTCGCGCTACCAGACTCCCGCTCCCTGTGGCCCAGCGTTCCCTCATACCGTCTGTCCTCATGCCTGCGGCGGTTCAGAAACGCATTGCCTTCAGGCACGATGTCCAGAAGCGTTCCCATGACAGGACCTGCCACCCGCTGCCGCGCCTCTTCCCCGGTCAAGTTGTCCGCATGCAGACCCCTTCCGGTCACTCCAAGCTCGCTACCGTCATCGGCTCTGCGGGGTCGCCCAGGTCTTATCTCGTCGACCATGCGGGAGCCATTTACCGACGGTCCCGCCAGCACCTTTGGCTCGTCAACGAGCCGCGTCCGCCTGCCGCGGATCCCTTTGCTCCCCCACTGCCGTTTCCGCGTCCGGGCGATGCTCTGCCCGTCCTTCCTAACATGCAACGGTCTACACCACCTCAACTCCTTCCATCCCACCCTACTCCGGCTAGTCCTCGCTCGCCTGCCCGCGCTCTGCCCGCTCCTGATCCCATCACCTCCGGTTCTGGTGCCGCGGTCTCCTCCGTCGCCTCCCATTTCCCCCTTTCAGGTTCGTCTGCCCCCATCGGTGCCTCTTCTTCCTGCCGGAAGGGAGGATGGCGAGATGCGAACCCGGTCGGGACGTCTTGTCAAACCGCCTGTCCGCTATGGCGATTTTGTTTAACTGTCCTAGCGCATGAGCCGTGGTCGCCCTGTCACTATGGTATTTGCCTGTCGTTTCCAAGGGGAAGGATGTAGATGATATATGCATGTGCCTTTAATATAGTGACCTCATCACTACTAACCACTCCCCATATCACAATTATAACTACAACCTCCCCACCCACAGATCGCTCTCTAGTTCCTGTGACAGACCACGTACAGCTAGTGCAATATGTAATGCTCCAGTATGAATAAAGATAGTAAAGTAACGATGTGTCGTTATAGCTTCTTTACATTGGTGATTTGTCATTTAACCAATCTTCTTTTCATACATTTATAAATGTATGACACCATCAACCACTCTCAGCAATCACGTCACACATAAGAATCTAAGAACGTTAAGAAACAAGACCCGTTTCTCCTTAATGTACTTACAAAATCACCCTATATTCTCCTCAAACCCTGGCTCCTTTTTTTTGCCCTCTTAATTTCCTTCTAAAATGTGCCCTCCCAATCACCTCAACTTCTCTCACATCCAAGGGTCCTTATTCCTGCCTTCACTCTAATAGGAATATGTATACCTTGAACTCTCACACTTTTAAAAGACTCGCATTTTCTAGATATTCCTTTGCCCACAAATAACCTACTCCAATCACCTTTTGCAAATTCCTGTCTAACACCATCAAAATTGACCTTGCTACAAATGAGCACTATAACTTGTTGACCAGCCCCGTCCTTTTCTATAAGATTTTAACGCTAATGGATCTATGGTTGCTGGTCCCAAGTGCTCAACCACTAACATCTTTATCACTGGCCCTGCCCTATTTCCTAAGAGTAGGTCAAGCTTTGCTCTCTCCCGAGTAGGGGCCTCAACATATTGCCTGAGGAAGCTTAACACACTTGACAAATTATTTGGGGATCTATAGTACAATTCCCATTTCCCAAGTCCCTAGTTATTCCCAAAAATCAATCTAGTGAATCCACATGATATTGCCTCTATCTCATATCCTTCTTCCAGCATGGAGAAAATAACTACAAATGCGAAACCAGGCAATATGCAAGGTCTCAATACGCTGCACAACTCCAGTATGACTCTCTTATTCTTGTACTCCAATCCTTTCAAAGGTCAGCACTGTATTTGTCTTCCTAGTTCACAAGACCTGTTATCGAATGATGTTGAATATCCAAACCCCCATCCCGCTAGTTTCATCATTAATTATAACTAGTCAAACATACTTAGCCATTGAACATTTCCTAGCTGGCTTGTCATCACTTGCTCAATACTAAATTCTAGTATTTTCTCCAACTACTGTGAACATGTTAACTGGACTGTACTTCCCAATTTTCTCTCCCTTAAATAGTAGCTTTAGATCCACCATAATTGTCTTTGCATTCTCAATTTTTTCCTCTGATTTCCATGAACAAGTCTGCCTATTTCACCACTTTTAAGAGAAATAGTCTCACCTCGCATGCTGTTAAAATCTTAAAACATAGAAAAGTACAGCACAAGAACAGGCTCTTTGGCCCACGATGTATGTGCTAAACATGATGCCAATACTATGTCAAGCAGCACAGTGGTAGAGTTGCTGCCTTACTGCACCAGGGTTCAATCCTGACTCCAGGTACTGTCTGTACAGTGTTTGTACGTTCTCCCAGTGATCTGCGTGGATTTTCTCTGGGAGTTCCGGTTTCCTCCCACACTCCGAAGACGTACAGGTTTGTAGGCTAAATGGCTTGGCAAAGTTATAAATTGTTCTTAATGTGTGTAGGATATTGTTGGTGTGTGGTGTTCACCGGTTGGATCCGACTCGGTGGTCCAAAGAGCCTGTTTCTGCACTGTATCTCCAAACTAAACTAAACCATCTCATATCTGCCTGCGCATAATCCATATCCCTAGGCCTTTCCAAAAGCCTCTTAAATGGCACTATCATATCTGCCCCAACCACCAACCCTGGCAGCACGTTCCAGCCATTCACCACCCTGTGTGTAAAAGTTGCTTTGCACATTCCCTTTAAACTTTGCCCCTCTTCATCCACTGTACGACTCCATTATATCAGGATTCCTCTGACCAGCCAAGTGTACGCAACCAAACTTAGTTACCCATGTTCAAATTTCTATCAACTCTCTTTACGTCAGATCTCCTGCAACCGATTGATCTGCACTCATACTGTGCATCCCAAACCTTAATAAGTCTAGAACTCTATGCCTCTCTCCATGGAGAGGACCCAGCGGCGATAGCGGAGAGGTCGGTGTGGCAGTAGATGATGGCGCTGACCGACAGATGAGGACGGACATGCGTAAGTGAGGACGCCACTGTCAGGAGAAGGAACAAAGAAGGACCCAGCATGGGGAGGGGGGGGGGGGACTGTCGTGAGGGGAGGGAAAATAAAGAGGGACCTGGGCGACTATTTGCATACGTTGGGTATGCCAGCAAAGAATTTCACTGTGACTTGCCACATGTGACAATAGAATATTCAATTCAATTTCTTCAAGGTGTTCCACAACATCTCTTGCCAAGCTTTTGATCACCTTTTTGATCTCGTGAAGTTGGTCAGTGCTAGTTTATGTTTGATAATTGTCAGGGAGATTCCTGGGACATCTTGTGTTTATTACATTTAAACACAATTGTTACTGTGGCTATTTTAAATACAACTGCAATCATGTAGTCTGTGGCAAGGTGAAAGAAAAGTCCCAAACTGTAGCCAACTTTAGCTTTGCAGTGTCAAGCTGCAATTAAAACAAGAAAAACAAACAAAAGCGTAAGCAATGGTGGGAGGTATAAAACGCAAAAGGTAGCTAAATAAAAACATGATTTCCCCCCCCCCCAAATAGTGTTGCGGACTGTGGGCTTGTTTATTACTCAAATAAATGAAACGTTATCCAGACGGACGGACAGCTACTGTCTTTACCACGTTTCATTTTTAGATACTTAAATCTCCAGTGTATGTCTAACTCTGATCTATCAGGAAGATAGATCAGAGTTAGACATACACTGGAGATTTAAGTATCTAAAAATGAAACATGGTAAAGACAGTAGCCTGAAATGGTAGTATATTTTAAAACATTTATCTACTAATTTTTTGGTTTGCAGCATTGTTAGAGAGGCCAGTAGTTGTTGCCATCACTAATTGCCCTGGAGGAAGTACCTGCCTGAACTCCTGGCGTATCTCCTGAAGGGCTGTTGTGGTGCGACTTACAAGATTAGGACTCAGTTATGATGAACGATCAGTGATGCGTTTCCAAATCAGGATAATGTGTAACTCAGAGGAAGGTCTTCAGGGTGGTTGTGCTGTACTGTCTACTGCCCTCAGTCCTGCTTGGTGATAGTTGGTTTTGATAGCGCTGTCAGAATAACCCAGGCAACGTATCTTGTAGATTTTACACACTGCAACCAGTGGGTGCAGATGTATTAGTATTTCCATTATCACCTGTCCCCTGCTCCCTTCCTCCACCATTTCATAAAACAAGCATATGTGCACGTTTTTTTAGATTTAGAAAATATAGAATACAAAAATAAGGAAGGCAGCTTTAAACTTGTGCAAGATCTAGAAAAAAGAGTTTTGAGAAATGCTTCAGTTTTAATCACGGGGCAACAAAGCTTCTACAACTCGTATGATAGAGGAAACAGAACCAAAATAATCAGAATAAATACAACTAAAAATTAAAGCTTTATGCATTATATTTACAACATGGACACAAATGAAATCTAATTGGATTATTGACCCAACCTACATCATATTTTCTGTACTGTTGCTCATCAGCACTTGAGTCGCAAACTACTCAGTCCAACAACGCAGGAAATGTGCTTTTGGAATTCTTGCTTTTATATGTACAAGGGATGAACTACATGAGTAGGTACTGTTGAACATACAAGCTATTATTTATGTTGGAAAAGAATAGGATAAAGAGCTACAGTAACAGAGGGACCTTGTGCATCTCTTATGCTGTACCATGCATTATTTGTGCCCATCTCTGCCCCAATGCTCACATTTCAGAGAGAAACCAGAGTGAATGCAAATTTAATTTACCAGTAGCATGAATGGTCAACCTATACCTAGATTAATGATGACTCTTACACCACTTTCCAGCACCTGTTCCATATGGTGTATTGCAGGCAAATGCAGCATTCCACCATCAAACCAGCTCAAGCACTGGTAAGCCCGAGGAGGTTTGTTTGCTACATTACAGGCTGTTCTCATTTCAGTTTTCTCAGCTGAAATATTAATCATATTTCCAAGTGCAACTGGGATCAATGACCATTTCATGCAGATTTAATCATTAGAATCAAAAAAAAGTTAATTGGGATTAAAATTGTCCACGGCCTTGTCCTTTCAGAATAGAGATGCCTCCAATTTGTCCATCATAGATTTAATCCAGCTTGTTCCGTTTATTAGCTTTGTGGTGGCAATAATATATTCTGTACCTCCTTCTTCCATCTGGGACAAGAATCTAAGTGCGGCAATCTCAGCATACGTCACACCTCCAAGAAAGAATACCAGAGTCACTCTGTTCTCTCCTTGCTGTCCTATAGAACAAGGAAAAAAAAGATTTTAAGTTCCAAGTTAAATGTAAAAAAAATTAACTTCTTGGTATACTTGATGGCACCAAAGTAGTGATGGTTAAAAGGTTCAAGTTCTTAGGATTAAATATCACCAGCAACTTGTCCTGGACTAGCCACATCAAAGCGATGGTCAAGAAAGTACACCTACACCTTTATTTCCTTGGAAGGTTTCGGAGGCTTAGCATGTTCCCAACAATCCATATCAACTTCCATAGCATGCATCACAGCATGGTTTGGAAACAGCTCCATCCAAGACCGTAAGAAATTGCAGAGAGTTGTGGATGCAGCCCAGTCCATCACGCAAACAAACCTCCCTTCCATTGACTCCATCTACACTGCCTTGGCAAGGCCACCAGCATCAACAAGTCTCGCCATGGTCACTCTCTCCTTTCCTCTCTCCCATCAGGCAAGTGGTACAGAAGTTTGAAAATGCATACCTCCAGATTCAGGGACAGTTTCTTCCCAGCCGCCATCAGGCAACAACCATCCTATCACCAACTACAGAGTGGTCATAACCTACCATCTACCTCATTGAAGACCCTCTGACTATCTTTAAATTGGATTTCTAATGTTACACCAAATGTTATTCCCTTTATCCTGTGTCTGTACACTGCAGACTTCTTGATAGCAATCATGTATAGCACACAAAATTGTGATTGGATAGCACACAAAAAAGCTTTTCACTGTACCTCGGTACACATGACAACAATAAATTAAACTACTCACTTAAATACATTTCAGATCATTTTCTATTTTCTCTTCCCCAAAAAAACTATTCGAAACAGCAAAGGATAATTTCAAGAGAAACAAAAAACACTGATGAATGCATTCAGAATCTTTTAGCATCTTTGAAAGAGAACTTAAGTCATTACTTGACATTGATCATGTTTAGTTTAGAGATTCAGCATGGAAACAGGCCCTTCGCCCACCAAATCTGTGCCGACCAATGATCACCTGTACACCAGTTTTAACGTACACACTAGGGACAATTTACAGAAACCAATCTAAAAGCCTGCATTTCTTTGGAATCTGGGTGGAAACCGGCACACCCGGAGAAAACCCACGTGGTTACATGGAGAACGTACGAACTCTGTACACACAGCACTAGAACCGGGTTCGATCCTGACTACGGGTGCTGCAAGGCAGCAACTCTACCGCTGCGCCACTGTGTCGGCCTCAAAGCACCACCGCTACAACCAATTCTTGCAACGTGTTTCTCCAACTATATGGCACATTACAGGAAGGTACATGATACAGAAATGAAAACAGCCTTCTACACAAAACAACTGAATAGCTCTGGGGTAAACATGAGATATCTGTAGTTCATTTATAATACATTAGTTGCATTCATTTGAGAAACATCCTCCCACCAGTTGTACTGACAAATCAATCTGTTCAATGTCCTGTTTTTCATTAACATAAAATGTTTTAGTGATTCAATTTCTGTTGAATAAAACATCCACATAGCTAGATCAAGCACAATTTTGTTAATGTACTTATACTCGATACAGGCCTTTCTCAGTTACTTACGTTTTTTATGCAATCCAGAAGGCAGTTGTTGTCTTTCTTCAAAATGGGGTCCCGGCAGCATTTTTAATACTTCCTCTATGCTACGCCAGCCAGGCCGAGCCAACAACTGGGTTAATCGAACACTCAGAGGGGCATAACCACTGTATACATAAGAGATATCATTGGGATTCTGTAATGTAGGAAAAATCAATTGAACCACCTTTGTTAAGGAAATCAAAGAAAATTAATGTAGCAATCAAAATCGGCATTAAAAATATACCCAACTTTCTATTGGATGAGAATTTTCAAGTGAAAAACACTTCTGGTAAATTTAATTCAATGAAAGCTGAAGCTGGGTTTGCTCAATGAGTTAGCCAACAGTGGAAAATGAACAACTCATGACTCCTCCTTTTGGATAAGTTCAAGATACTGTATTCTGTTCAAATAGCATCCTCTCTTTTTCCACCCCCCCCCCCCCCAATAGAAAATATTATGGATCCAATGATCATGCCCATGTTTAACACTCTGCGTTCAATTGCTAACAGCCCCCAGCCAGATGGTTGCAATGATAAAACCAAAAGATACTTTAGTGTCAGTGACCCATTTATGAGATTAGCGGCTGACTTTATCGCTTATAGATCAGATTCCCAAGGCTAAACATTTCCCCTCAAACCTTCCACTTCTCCCTCCTCTAGATCACTCCTTAATACCTAAACTCTTCAACTTCAACTAAACCTTTAAACTAAACATTTAAAGTAAACCAAACCTTTAGGCATATGTTCTAGAGTCAAAGTGTATTAATAACATTCCACTGCTTGGGTGGAAACTCCTGCATAAATTGGATCTTGCCGTTCTTTCTAACAACATTTCAAATTCGACAAGCAACCGGACTTCGAATTTTGACTCAAGCTATCTGTTAAATAAAAATATATCCAGGGCTAAAGAGAGACAGGAATAATAGAAAATAATGTTACTGTTCACCTATATGTAATTTAATACAGGAAATGGATGCTGAAAATCTACACCATACATTTCACACCTTAATGTCTGTGCACATAGGATATATAGATCTCTTCAAGATCAAATAAATAGTCATTGAATATTTAAGTTGGGATATCAGAAAGACAGAATAATTAAACATTTTTCTGGTGATGATTACAATCCTTTTATCATTGCAATGACCAAATTCCTTAAGGATTGCTTTCATCAGTGTGGCAAGCCTCTCAGTTGAAAGTACTTTTCTCAGACTTTCAGTAATGTATTGGGCAATTTTTAAGTGAATGAAAGTATTAGCTGACTTTGATGACAAGACCCAGGATTCCTCAAAATTAGTTCAGAATACATTAAAATTTCTTTATTTTCACAGTTTGATAGTTAAAATTAATTCCAAGTATTGCATGTGTTAAAATTAATATTTTAACTTGTTAACATGATTTATTCATAATGAATATCTCTGAACCAACTAACCTGTTCATTGATGTCATCCATCCACAGACGCAGTGTTTTTCTGATTGTTGGATAATTGTTTCGAGTGCTTGTCTGAGATTTTAGTAATCCAGCCTTTTCTAGATTATTCAGAGTTAAAATGTGTTCATAACCATATGTCTGAAATATATATTAAACATTTATATAGTCGTGCAATCCTGTAAAATCTAAAAATTACAAACACAAATCCTAAAATTGCCTTTAGTACTTATTAGGGTTAGGGTTAGTATCAATGTCAGTCAATGAATATGTGTAATTTAAAATAAAATGCAAGCAACAGTCCCCTTCAACCACAAATGTTCTCTAGCACACAATCTTATATCATCAGCTCCATTAAGAACAATTAATTCCAGGCATAATATAAAAAACCCTATCATCAATTTAAAAGGTTAATATCATTCACCTAGCTTTCACAAAGCAGCCTTCCGATAATTCTTGAAGGAAAAATTGGACCAAAATATCTCAAAAGGTGATAATTCCATAGGAAGACACAACTTTCCTTAAAGATGACTACTAAACCTATGGAGACATTGGAGACTTTTGCTTTGGGAGATGAAAATGCCTTTGTGAAGACAAGACCATTACTTGGGCATAACAAACATGAACCATAAAGATACGAATGAAACATCTTAGATGGCAAATGCAATTCTCAACTTGAAGTTCAGAGAGAAAAGTGCTGGGAAATGGAAAGTGCCAGAGTGAGGCTACACACAAATTGGAGGAACAGCACCTTATATTTCATTTTGGCAGCTGACAACGTTGAATTCTCTAATTTGAAGCAACTTCTATTTGCACTCCCCCCACCTTAGTCACTTCCTTAGCCAACGATGGGCTTACCAGGCTCCGCCCTGCCAGAGGTAATTTGTGGCCGGCCCTGATATTTTCTTGCCAACAGCTTTTCACCGCCTCCCTCACTCTACTTTCAGTCTGGAGGAGGGCCTGGACCCAAAGCGTCACCCGTTCTTTTTCTCCAGAGAAGCTGCCTGACCAACTGAGTTACTCCAGCACTGTGTTCATCTTTGGAAAATGTGTTTCTGATATACCCTGACACAGCCCTTTGTTGCCTCCCGTGCTGCTAGTCCTCCTCAACAATGACATACAAAAGTACGTGCACCTTGTCAAGGGAAGCCTCTTTCTGAAGTGGATGAGCTGAAAATCTTGTGGCCTGACCCTGATTAATGAGAAGAAAATCTAGGTGCAATGAGAGGTTCGGGAAACAGAATCTCAGATGTAATGTCTCAACTGATCTCAGTAAACAGCTACAGCACAACCTTCACCTTTAAATATTAGCACAAAAGGACATTAAAAAAACCCCCAGCAGAAATATAGGTTTTCAGGAATTAGAGAGATGCAATTAAAGTAAAGTTCCAAAAAATGGTTCCGATTTTTTTTTACTATACAAAAATAATGTCCGTGGCCTACTATGCCTTAGAAAAAGGCCAAATAAGACTGGGGGGGGGGTTCAAGATTATATTTTATATCATGATATACCCATCAAAAATTATGAAGTGCTTTGGCAATGTAGGCTACCCTTTAAAAAAAAAAAAAATCAACATTCTGGAGTAACTCAGCAGGTCAGGCCGGATCCTTGGGGAACATGGATAGGTGACGTTTCAAGTCAGGACCATCCTTCAAATCCCTGACCCTTCTTTTACCTTTGTTTACAGAAAGTTTAATAAATTATCTTGATTTTTCATAGTCTTCAACTACTATACAGTTTGAAGGAAATTTAAAATATAACCTGCAAAATTTCTCTCTTGTAATGGTCCAGCACTTTTGGTTTTAGGCCATTATTGCACACTGACTGCATACAAACAAGTCGCAGCACTTTTGTCAACGGTTCTTTTTGTGCAATAGAGTCTTCAATATAGTTGTTAATCTGCAAGGAGAAGTTGCAATTTAAACTCCAGGTAGCTTCATTTAAACAAACTTACAATAATTGAGTGGTGGTTGTGTAGAAACAAAATACAATTCATTAGTTTATTGTCACGTGAACCAAGGTACAGCAAAAAGCTTTTTGTTGCGTGCTAACCAGCTGAAGAGCTATGCATGTTATATATTTTACTCTGATCACAGTCCAAACTACATGACACAGTGGCTCAGCGGTAGAGTTACTGCCTTCCAGCGCGAGAGACCCGGGTTCGATCCTGACTGCAGGTGCTATCTGTATGGAGTTTGTACGTTTACCCTGTGATCGCATGGGCTTTCTCCGGATGCTCCAGTTTTCACTCACATTCCAAACACGTGCAGGTTGGTAGGTTAATTGACTTCTGCACATTGTCCCTGGTGTGTTGGATAGAACTAGTGTATGGGTGCTCGTTGGTCTGTGCAGATTTGGTGGGCCGAAGGGCCTATTTCCACACTGTGCCTCTAAACTACACATCGCACTTGGCCTTCCATGTCTAACCAACGGAATTCAAAATCTCATACAATTGGATCATCAGCATTTAAGTGCATTATTATTCATTTGAAATAAAAATAAATACAAGATATTGTATTGACTCTTGATATAGATTCTTGAACTTGAGTCAGCTACAGTAAAAAAAATGTTGGAAATCCAAAATATAACAGGAAATGCATTAAGATGCAGGAAATACACTCAGCAGAGCAAGCAGCATCTCAGGAAAGGGAACCCTATTGAAGTTTTAGGTTGAAGATGCTGCATGTTCAAGAATTTTCTAATTTTATTAATAGGTTAGTTACTTGCTGTGAATGAAATTATAGCTTGAATACTTTTATAAAGAACAAATGGTGGTTTCCTTTCTACCTTGTCCGTATCAATCCCAGACATAAATTCTTGTTCCACAGTTAGATTGTCAAAAAAGGTCTCAGATCCTGAAACAAAAAACAAGCAAAAAAGTTTATTTTCACCAAGACCAATTTACAATTCAGGTTACTTGAGCAGAATTTTAAAAGTTATTCCTGGGATATGGGTATTACTGTTGAGGTAATAATTGAGTCATTGCTAATTGCTCTTAGCATTAAGGAAGTACTTCCTGTCGCACCACAGCCTATGTGATGGAGAAACCCCCCAGAGATCCTTAAATGCAATACTTGTGGTTTTGATAGAGTATTGCATTTAAGGATCTATCATGTTGCTGTGGTTTGGAGACAGATACGTTGCATGAACAGAGACATATCAACCATATAAACACAAAGCACTGGAGCAACTCAGCAGGTCAGGCAGCATCTCTGGAAAACATGGGTAGGTGACATTGAGTCGAGACCCAAATGTCACCTATCCATAATCTCCAGAGACACTGCCTGACCAAGTGAGTTAATCCAGCACATTGTGTCTTTTTTGGAGACCAGCATCTGCAGTTCCTTGCATATCCCTCCAACCAAATAGGTTTCTTTAATACTTTCCAATCGTTCATTTGTCATTGCTACTGGACAAGCCATTAATGCCAAACCGAATAATATTCCTTGTAGAATTGGAACTTGTATCCAGTTCAATAGTTCTGATTTCTGTATTACTAATCCAGTAACATAACCAATGACAAATTGTACCAAGAGTCTAGTGATTTTGTTCCAAAATCTATGCTAACAACCAATACAAATAGGAGAAATACATGCAGTTTACCTGTAATGTCTTTGATGAGTTCAGCGATAGATGTATGATTAGCTAGGGAGGTTCTTGCAGCCTGCATGTGTGGAAGTTGTGAGACAAATTGTTTGATTTCACCCACTGTCTTTGCATTATGCCTTCCCTGCAAGAAAGGGGTTATATTATAATAGTGCTACGTTTTTAATCAGTTATTTCAACCAAAGGAGTTTTCATTTTAAATGTTCAAGAACTCAATTCTCCCCACCCTATATGGTCCTTCAACATAAATAATCGTCATCTCCAAATGTGATAAGCAACATAGATCGAGGCACAGTTGGGTTGTTTCTTCCTGCAGGTACAAACTATTTTCTTTTAGACATCATGCCCAAGAGTGAAATTCATGTGGCAGGAAAATGGTATCAAAGTTCCAAGATGGAACTACATCCCACCAAAAGATCCTGTTACAGTTAAAGTTTTGTCAAACTTCATGCACAACTTTGATACCCCGTAAATGCTGCACTGTTTCCAATTAGTGGTCAGGGTATTCCAATGAACAAGTTTCAAAGAAAATATACCCTAACCTCAAATTTCTGAGTTTACATCAATCAGTATAGTCAACTCTGAAGGACACTCATGTAGCAACTATTACTAGTTATATGACCACTTTGATATGCTCAATTTAAAACAATCCATAACTCCTTTTGGATACGTGAGCACTCAGGGCTGAAGAACTGTTTTATTTAGAAAGACAAAATGAAGCCACGAGTTCTTCACTTATATTATGTAACTGGGCATTTTCACATTAGAGACTGAGCAAGTCTGAACATGGGAGGTGTTAATGAGCTTCAAAATTGTGGAGGTCAAACAGATGTTAGAAATTAATTTCTCTTTACTTCCTTATATCAAACAAGTTATGCACAATGAAATGTACATGTGATACTTAATGCATCTCATGTCTATTGGTAAATCAGACCATTCAAAAAGTTGAGAAACTGGGGAAAAGAAAATATGTTTTACCAAAAACTAAATTGTCTCTTTGTTTCATTATAATAACATACCTCTCGCTTCATGTGTTCAATACCGAACAAAATTATTTTAACAATACTCATTACATTTCTAGAAAGTAGTACAAGCAGTTTACTAAGAAGATAGTTAAGAAAGTTTAATTTCACAGGCCATTGATACACATTACCCCTAAATATACAGGCTCCTCGCGTTTTATGCGGGAGTTCCATTCCTGAAAAGCAGGGCGTAACTTAAAAAGGCATAAATTCAACATATACATGTAAACAGGCATAAATTTAAGCACATTTCAAAAATATAGCGTGTAAATTAGATTTGGGTATTAATTAAACAAGTAGACAAAAATGCTGGAGAAACTCAGCGGGTGAGGCTGCATCTATGGAGCGAAGGAAATAGGCAACGTTTCAGGTCGAGACCCATCTTCAGACTGATGTGAGGGGGGGGGGGGGGGGGATGGAAGAAGAAAGGAAGAGGCGGAGACAGTGGGCTGAGGGAGAGCTGAGAAGGGGAGGAGAAAGCAGGGACTACCCAAAATTAGAGAAGTCAATGTTCATACTGCTGGGGTGTAAACTGCCCAAGCAAAATATGAGGTGTTGCTCCTCCAATTTATGGTGGGCCTCACTCTGGCCATGGAGGAGGCCCAGGACAGAAAGGTCAGATTTGGAATGGGAGGGGGAGTTGAAGTGCTGAGCCACAGGGAGATCAGGTTGGTTATTGCAAACCGAGGGGAGGTGTTGGGCGAAGCGATCGCCAAGCCTACGCTTGGTCTCACCGATGTAGAGCAGCTGACACCTAGAGCAGCGGATGCACTAGATGAGGTTGGAGGAGGTGCAGGTGAACCTCTGCTGCACCTGGAAAGACTGCTTGGGTCCTTGAATGGAGTCAAGGGGGGAGGTAAAACGACAAGTGTAGCATTTCCAGCGGTTGCAAGGGAAAGTGACAGGAGAAGGGATGGTTTGGGTGGGAAGGGATGAATTGACCAGGGAGTTATGGAGGGAGGGGCTCTGCGGAAAGCAGACAGGGGAGGAGATGAGAAGATGTGGCCAGTGGTGGGACCCCGTTGGAGGTGGCGAAAATGTCAGAGGATTATTTGTTGTATGTGACAGCTGGTAGGGTGGAAGATGAGCACAAGGGGGACTCTGCCCTTGTTACGAGTGGGGGGGGGGGGTGAATGGGGAGTGAGAGCAGAGTTACGGGGTATAGAAGAGACCCTAGTGAGAGCCTCATCTGTAGGAGAAAAGGGGAACCCCCGTTCCCTGAAGAATGAGGATATCTCCGATGCCCTGCTGTGGAACACATCATCCTGGGTGCAGATGCGGCGTAGACGGAGGAATTGGGAGTAGGGGGATGGAGTCCTTACAGGAAGCAGGGTGGGAAGAAGTGTAGTCCAGATAGCCATGGGAGTTAGTGGGTTTACAGTGGATGTCGGTCAGTAGTCTAAACAAGTACGTCATTGTAAAACCGCATAAATCAAACATGCAATGTGAGGTGCCTGCATTTAGGAATATTTTATGTTTACGGTAGGAGCTGCTAACCTCTGGCAGTAAAAATGCATTACCTCAAATGCAGCAGAGATAATCTTTGCCTTTTTACTAAGGACAGAGCCAACTGCATTGAAATTTTTATCTCTAATTTCTGCATACAATTCTTCTGCAGAATTTAACTGCAGCTTTTTACGTTCAGTGGGAAGATCTTGGCCACTTTCATTTTGCTTTCTCGGTGCAAATTTCTCAGGAGGAAGTCTCACAAATGCTGAAAAATAGAAATTTAAATAGCATCAAAATGACAGAAAGTCCATCAAGTGCATTTCTCCATTCTCAGCTTTACCCATCTCAGAGGATAATAAAGAAAAACAGAGTACAATTAAACGTGGCACCATCTTTATGCATTATAGTACGTCCTAACTCAAATGTCATTCATGAAAATCTCTCACTAATTTTCATCATCAGCAACATAGCTAATTTTCCACTCCAATTCAGGATCACTTTACCACCCTGAATAAGATGAGCCAAGTTAGGGCATCCCCATCTGTTAGTACATGTCAGCACTTGTATTATGTCTAGGAGCGAGGAAATCAAAAGCAGGATGCACTTATGACATTGTCTTCATACTAAGAAATAACTCACTTTTTGTAGATTCAATTAAATTAACAGTGACAGGATTTCCAACTGATAAACATTTGTTGACCTACTTGACTTTATACTCCAGAAATGAACAAAACACAGACCTCAAACACTTGGAAAACAAATACTTTGCATCTTTACAGCAACATTTCGCAACAAGCATTTAGATATATAGCAAGTAGCAAACGTGGGGTTCCAGCACTTACTGTTTTGAATTCCGTATATTTCATCAATCAGCCCGTCGTAAGTCAGCTGTGTTGCGAGGGGTGTCAGCAGATCAACATTACGATCAAGCAACAGAAGTTTATCAAACACAGGCAAAGTTTGGTTCTGACTTCCAGCAAATTCACGCTTCATTCTTAGCATCATATTTGCTACAAGCTGCAGAGATAAAGTCAAAGTTAAAATTATTAACCAGAAGACAAACCTTTGTACTTCATCTCTGCTTTTCAACAGCACCCGCAGCAAATTAGGCTACGGCACCAGAAGACACAAAGTTAGGAAGCTTGAGCACAACCTGCATCATAAAGGACAGGTGGGGGTGCCAGAACTCACGATGATACAGTGCATTGTCAGATGGGACTGCTCTGGAGAGGTTGCTTACTATTGCAGGGCATTTTTTAAACTTTGGGAAAGAGTCCCGAAAACCAAATGACCAAGACAAATCTTTGCACTGAAGTCTGACATTATTCAGGACATATTGGTAATGATCTAGATATTAAGGGATCAAGGAATAGGGAGTTAGAGCAGGTAAGTGACAAACCCAGGTACAAGAACAGCCACAGTTGAACTGAAAGGCTGACCAGGCACAAGAGGCTGAAAGGCCTGTTCCTGATTCTATTTCTTTGGCAGCCCACCTGCCAATGGCAGAGCCCACTACAGGCAGAATCCTTCCACCACTGTGACAGTGATTTCCATCAACAAAAATTGTAGGAATCAGATCAGCCTTTCACTAAACTCCAGAACATTGCTTTAAAAAAATGAGCTGATTTACAGGTTCTTAATAATAGAACATATACAATACTGCCCTCCCATGGGAAACTGGTCTGTTCGTGATTTAAATTTCTAAGATTGAATCAAACAGTATTTTAAGTACATTTGACATTGCAAGATTGTTCATAAAGAGCATTGTTGTCAAATCTTATTAGCATTAAAGACATGAATCACAAACTGGTAATAACGTACCCGTGCACATTCACCTTTCCCAAATATCTGTGGAATGGTTCCATACAGAGCTTGAAGAGTCATCAATCCTTTGGCAACATGGAATAATACCGTCTGGTCATTCTCAAGGTAACATTCCTATGTACAAACATGCAAGATGTGTTAATTATTTGTGAATCTGAAAATCTAAGCCACTTGACCTGCTGAGAAACATGTTTTTTTTTAAAGCAGCAAAAGCTGCCACTTGCATTGTTGCACGAATACAGGAAGCAGCACTGTGGTCAGTGAAATGATGGAGTAAGGACTGGGGAGGGGTGTTTGTGTAGGTTTTTGATTATTCCATCCAGCCAACAAAAAGACATGCGCAGTTGGGGTCCACACCAGTGTCCATGGCTACACCTCTGAATTGTAGAAAGGGAAAGAATTCAAAGAGAAGTCATTAAAGGAACAACTTCCTCACTTCAACTGGGTTCACCTTTCATCCCCATTAAGGAGCAATGTTACAACATTTTGAGATTTTAAAAATCAAGTCTGCAATTTATCCCATCAGATAAAGCATAAAAAGAAGTTTAATTTGACTTTCATATCTTCAGTTTTAAAACAGTTATGGCCATTTCCATACTCGGAAATTAGCATCTTGTTCCCTGTTGCTTTTCCATTGACTTAACACAAAAGCTGTGATCGAGGACAGTCAAAAGCCCATAACTTTCTTAAAAATTAAGAGAACTGAAAGACATTTTCAGTTATAATAGATTGAAGCATTCTGAAACCAATATGAAACAATCTTACTTGCATGACCTGAAATTAAAGCATATAATTAGTTAGTTACCCAATTACAGCTAATTACAAAATTCAATTACTAGATCTAAACATCTATCATTACATTTATAAATAGCCTGTGTCCAAATAACATTCACACAAGAATTCACAATATAATATGATTTTTAAATCTCATTGTCATGAATTTATAGGCCAAATGGAAAGAATGTAGTGTTTAATTCCTGTAAATTAATGTCCATTTAAATCATCTTGCGAGTGGGATTTTTTGGAACGCGATCGTTTGGAACGTTGCATTTGCGGTGAATTTAAACCCCATATCGGCAGGAAAAATACTGCCGGTTCGTATGGGGAATAAATCACCTTTTCGCAACGTAAAATTTGGATTAAAGGCATCCTAAGAAGCACGTTTATATGTAAAATAAACGTCTTTCCTTTACCTGTCCCGTGCGTGAAATCCGTCCCCGTTGTCGGCGTTCACGGCATTAGAAGCGGCTATTTAGTTTACTCCAGCGCTGAAATGGTCCAGCGATTAAAAAATTTTTTTTCACAGAACAGCCGTCGGAACAAATCTTCAGCATTTGCTAGCTCACCGAGAAAATATATCCAGGACAGGTAGGAGAAAACGGCATTTTAACGCCGCCCCCCCCCCCTCAAAGGCGCCAAAGTCGCGCACACGGCCAGTGACAGAACTGCAGCGCCGCTGAAGGTAAGTTTTGTAACATACCTACATTAAGGATTGCTATGGAGTCTCCAAGTACATTCTCTGCAAGGTACGATTCTGTGATTGCAATGGCACAGTGGTAGAGCTGCTGCCTCACATCACCAGAGTCCTGGGTTCGATTCCGACTGCGGGTGGAGACTGTACGGCGTTTGTACGTTCTCCCTGTGATCACATGGGCTTTTTCTGGCTGCTCTGGTTCCCCCCCACACTCCAAAAACATGCAGGTTTTTTGGCTTCTGCAAATTGTCCCTGGTATGTAGGATAGAACTAGTGTACAGGTGATCGTTGGTTGGTGTGGACACGGTGGGTCGAATGGTCTGTTTCCACACTGTATCTCCAACCTAAACTAAACGACAACTGACAGGCTGTTGTTTGTTTAATCTGCAGGACAACTTTTCCCAATTCAGGCACTAGTCCCCAGGTATTATTAGGTGATGGATATAACCACAATTGGTTTCTTACACTATTAAAAATATATATTTTCAAATATGTTATACATGGCTGCATAAGTACAATCTGTTCATGCAGATGCACTAGAAGGTAGATCATTGTAATTCGGCAAAATGCTAAAAAAAGAAACTATACAAATTTAGAAGCTTTGGAAAGAACTTAAAACATGAGCACTTTAGCTTCCACAAAAGCCGAAAGTAAACACGAGGTGAAAAGGAATTGTCAGCTCTGGCATTTCATAATTTATCCAGTGGATCTTATATGTTCCCTTTTACACTTAGACCTGCTCGAGTGTCAAACTTGTAGCGATGGAGATCTCAACTAAAAATGCAGTCCATGACAATATGAACACAACTAAACCAGCTGAGACCATTTAGGATACTGTCTGGGGAAAAAAAAAAAGATTTATCCAGAAAACCCAAAATGCAACAAGGATTATCCCAAAGAAAATAAGGAAATGTAGTTACCCTAAATGCACTTTCTGCCTCCATGGACATAAGATCACTGTCAAATGGAATTAGATCCAAGCTGTATTCCTCTATAAGGGTGATGTTGACCAGCTGCCCTTGCTCCTTAAGTCGCTGTTCACAAAGAAGACTTCGACGTGGTAGAAACAGGATATGGAAATCTCTGCGAGAATGCCGGTCTTCACTAAAAAAATAAAATGGTAAAAGTGTCAACCCATTACAGGCAGGAAACATTGCACATGCACTGCAAGGTTTACGTGCAAAAGCACAAAGTACTCTGCAATTGCACCGAACCTTGTAAGTTTGTTACCAGTAAATGAAAACCAGCCTCCTACTCAGGATTGCGCTTGGGTAGCGTAGAACCCAATGGTATGAACACTGAATTCTCTAATTTTAGGTAACTTCTACAAACACCTCCATTCCTCCACCAAATCTCCCACCCCCCCACCCTTCTCTGCCCCTGAACCCTGGCTGACATTGCACAGGATTCTTCCCCTTTCCCACACACCAACCAAAAATCATTCAACAAACTTTACAGTTCACAACTACTGCACAATTCCTCCCCTCAATCCATGAGATGCCTCTGCCGGTACTGAGCTCTCTTGTTCAATTTCTTGGTTTGTACCATGGACAATCCCCCCCTCCACCAATGATCTTGACAGCTGATCTGCGATTACACACAGGCTCCTAAACAAACTTCCAAAGAGTTTTAAATGCATTACCATATCTCACTCCAAAAAACTGCTTCAACAGTTTGCCAGGACATCGGGATTTATTTCGATTTATCGTTTTTTTATTCTAGCTGTCTGTGTGCTTTGAGAGTGGGAAAGTAGGTCTGATGAGACCTCAAGCTTTTCCTGTGACTATAGCCCAACTTAAGACTGACAAAAAGCTGTGACTGACAACATTGTATTTACATTCATAGATGATGCATCTTCCAGGCATCTTTTTAAGGAGGCAAAGACAAAAATCAATTGTTTATTTAGTTTAATATATTAATGTCACATGCACCGTGGTATAGTGAAAAGCTTTTTTGTTCCCTGCATTTAATGTGCCCATGTTTAAGGGGAGAGCATGAGAGAACAGAATAGAGGAAAAGTGCAATGTAACACAAAAATGCTGGAGTAATTCAGCAGGTCAGGTAGAATCTTTGGAGGACATGGAAAGGTTACATTTCGGGTTGGGACTCTTCTTCAGACAAGTGCAAGTACAAAGCCACTCAGAAGTGAGCATCCTGCAGAATAGGTTGCAAGAACATTCAATGGCCGATACATGTAACATTCAAGTGTCACATCTTGGGGCAATTTTAAAAATAAAATATTTTAATAATTCTTATTTAAAATTAAGTGCACCTACCACCGAATGTTATCAGCAATGATATCCATTAGTTCCAGCTTAGGCCTCACAAAGAAAATTACATTTTTCACATCGGCTTGAGGTAAACGTCCTTCCTTCAGAGTAAACATCTTATCGACCTCATGCTCCTAAACAATTTCAAAACATTATTACTGTATGAAAAATATCAGGACCCTCAAGGAAAAACTATCAAATACATACCAGACATGTACAATTTTAGGCACCTTTTACATTTTAACATTTGAAAACTGCTTGAAAAGACATTGAACATCACTTTGATTAAATCACACCACTGCTATTACACAAATATTCACCATCTCCGTTGACAATATAGCACACTAAAGAGAAGCGCATTCTACGTCACTAAAAGTTTTATGGTGGAGTGTTTTACAGAGCGCTTCCTTCCAACACTTCACAAAATTACGTGCAGTTGTGAGATATCTCCATGTGTGTGCTTCAATGCACAAATCTAGGAGCTATTGTCAGTGATGTGCTCCAATCCTGCTGAACAGCTAGTTCAAGGAGGAGACACGAACTTGAACTAATTTACAGGAATAAACACATCTGAAGATTTTGCAACTGGTCTGGGGCAATGCAAGGATTGATTCTCTTAAATTTAATGGAAGGGATTGATTGTAAGATGCTCGGGTAACATTTATTATTTAAAAAGATTCAAGTGCTTTTAAAAGTGTATATCAGCTGCAGGATCTGACTTTGCTTGATTTAATAAGCTGGGGTTTATCACAAGATGCCCATTTTACACAATAGCACACAACGCCTTGCTACAAATACACTCGCAGCATGTCCTTCAAATTCACATTGGGAAGATAACTAGACAATGTGTTTTCTCTTAAGCAAATAAAAATGTCAGCATAGAATAGCTGTTGAAAGGAAAAAGCCCGTTGTTGATAATGTTCTACAGAATTTTGAATTCTGCTTTATTATTCAGTATAGGCAATTCCAAATTGTTTGAGAATACCTCTTACCTAATGAAATAATGTTTTTTTGATTAATGGAGTAGTTTAAGATTGCTTCAACCATCTTGCAACTAACTTCAGTAACATTAATACTGGGAGCGAATAGTCTACCATTTTGTTCAGTAAAACAACTGTAATGGTTTAAAGTGCCAAGGCAGGTTATAGCCATTTACCTTCAGCAGTGAATACTGAGCAATTAATCCAAATGGTCCAGTAAGATACTCATCCCAAACTATTGCCTGTGCAGGAAAAACAGATGGTTATTCTCATGTCATCATTCAGTTTTATGTCTATACTTCCAGTACATAACACTCACAATTAATCAGAATCAAAGGTGCTGAAATGGAGATGGTCAAGAGTTTCAAGTTCTCAGGCATAAATATCACCAACAATTTTTCCTGGACCAACCACATTGAAGCTGCGGCCAGGAAAGTAGACCAATGCCTCAACTTCTTCAGATGACTGAGGAAGTTTGACTCTTACCAATTTCTGCAGATATATCATGGAATACTTTCTATCTTCAATGTTTTGGCAACAGCTGTGCCCAACACTGCTAGAAATTCCAAAGTTGTGGTTATAGCCCAGTCCATTCCACAAATCAGCCTGCTGGTCATTGACTCCATCTACATTTCACAATGTTTTAGGAAATCAGCCAATATAATCAAGGAGCATTTTCATCACGGTCACTCTCTCTTCTCCCCTCACCTATTGGGCAGAAGATACAGAAGCTTGATAGCATGCACCATCAGAGTTAGGAACAGCTTCATCCCCACTGTCATCAGACATCTGAACAGTCCTCTTGGGTGTAGTCCCAATCTTCCATTACTGCTAACCTGGCACTTTAAAAAAAATCTGCACTCTCTAACAGTATCTCTACAATGATATAACACTATTCTGCACTCTGGTATTTTTCTGTTTGCAGTAGACAATAGACAATAGGTGCAGGAGTAGGCCATTTGGCCCGTCGAGCCAGCACCGCCATTCAATGTGATCATGGCTGATCATCCCCAATCAGTACCCCGTTCCTGCCTTCTCCCCATATCCCCCGACTCCACTATTTTAAGAGCCCTATCTAGCTCTCTCTTGAAAGCATCCAGAGAACCTGCCTCCACCGCCCTCTGAGGCAGAGAATTCCACAGACTCACCACTCTCTGTGAGAAAAAGTGTTTCCTCGTCTCCGTTCTAAATGGCTTACTCCTTATTCTTAAACTGTGGCCCCTGGTTCTGGACTCCCACAACATCGGGAACATGTTTCTTGCCTCTAGTGTGTCCAAGCCCTTAACAATCTTATATGTTTCAATGAGATAGCCTCTCATCCTTCTAAACTCCAGAGTGTACAAGCCCAGCTGCTCCATTCTCTCAGCATATGACAGTCTCGCCATCCCGGGAATTAACCTTGTAAACCTACGCTGCACTCCCTCAATAGCAAAAATGTCCTTCCTCAAATTAGTGGACCAAAACTGCACACAATACTCCAGGTGTGGTCTCACTAGGGCTCTGTACAACTGCAGAAGGACCTCTTTGCTCCTATATTCAATTCCTCTTGTTATAAAGGCCAACATGCCATTCGCTTTCTTCACTGTCTGCTGTACCTGCATGCTTACTTTCATAGACTGATGTACAAGGACCCCCAGATCCCGTTGTACTTCCCCTTTTCCCAACTTGACGCCATTTAGATAGTAATCTGCAATTACTATCAGTGTAATGCAATTAGATAGTACCCGCAAGACTTGATTGTACTCATGTGTAGTATGATTTGCCTGGATAGTACGCAAACAAAGTTTCTCACTGTGCCAATAATAAACCAATATCAATGACAAACTGCAATTTGGCCATAACAATTAAAAAAAAAAAAAGATTATTTAATACCTCAACAAATGTTGTTCTGGATTTGTAGATTTCCCTAATTCATTCTGACCTCGTACACTATTACGATAGAATTTTAAATGAAGCCTTAATCAATCACTTTACAAATTGTCATCTGACAAATTCACCATTTTTCCTTTCCTAGTAATAAATATTACTATCCAAAACCAAAATAATGCTAGAAATACCCAGCTGCAAAAACAGTTCACAGTTAAAGTCAACACAAGCATCAATATTCCACCAAACATATACAGCTCCAGAACTACCATTCACCTCTGAAAAATAATTGACATTAATGGCTTCCTATCCATACATGCTCTTGATCTGTTGTGTTTACCCCGCAGTTTCAGTTTTATTTTTTGTTTCTTTACATCTTCCACTTACCTTGCACCATAATCGCTTTCATATTTAATCGTTCCTGCCTTCAACTTACAAACAGGATTTGCTGTTGCTCTCCCTCCGTTGCTTAAAATTAATTACCCTGGTCAGATCTGAAACATTAACTGACCAGGACATGTATTGATTAGAATTCTGAGGCAACTTTTGGAGGAAAGGAAGCAAGTTCTTTATTGCAAGGACAAAATAAGCAATTATTCTGCCAAATACATGCTGGACAGGAGACTATCAAGCAAGCCCAAAAATGAAACTGTATCATAGATGAAACAGTCCTTAATCTTTGCAGGAGCGGAGCGGAGGGGTGTCAGTTTGTACAGTACTGGTATCTCCAAAACATAATGTTACAATCCACAACACATAAGTGTATTTACCAGACCATTCAAACATGTTGTCAATACTATTTTACTGCTTATTAGGGCTATTTCACACCTCCAAAGTATGTACCTCACCTCAGCATAACCAGACCACATCGCCACTTCCACCCCAACATCAGACCCCCTGCCCACAGTCCCCCTGTACCCCCTCCCCAACCTTCCTCCCACCCAGACCCCCCTCCACCACCGGTCCCCTTCCAAACCCCTCCAACCAGCCCACTCCCGCATCACCTCTAGCATCCTCACCACCTTCCTTTCCAGGCCTTGAGTTCCCCCTAATGACAGTGCTCCTCCTCGCCTTTCCTCTCTCCTCTCCAGTCTTGTCGCTTCCCCTTCTTTCCTCTCTCCTCTCCAGTCTTGTCGCTTCCCCTTCTTTCCTCTCTCCTCTCCAGTCATGTCTCTTCCCCTTCTTTCCTCTCCTGGTCCCATCCACCCTCTTCTCCCCCCTTTTCCTATCCCCCCCATCCACTCTCTCCACCCCATTCTTCTCCCTTCCCCATCCCCTGCTCTCCCCAGTTCCTTTTCCTTCCCTTTCCTGGGGACACCGCCCCGCTCCCAGCACGGACCTTGCTGCCCTCGCACTTGTCGAGGAACTCTCGCAGCTCCTTACGGGCGGCCTCTCGCAGGTTGTTGAGCACCACCCGGCCGTAGCTCAGGTGCGTCGCCATCTTCAGCGCGGTCATGTGACGCGGCGGGCGGAGGCCCACGTGACCCGCGTGGACGGCCATCGGGGGGCGCTCGAGAGCTGCGGGCGGGCGGCCGCTGGCCATTTATAGTGGAGAATATCACCCCAGGGGCTTCTGTCACCATTATCGAGGTCCTGCAGGTCATCCAAACAGACCAGATACTACTGTATATACATACAATCAAGTTAAACTAAAGTACTATAGGAAGAGCAAAGGAGAAGGTACAAAGTACAAAGTATAGTTGAGACACAAAGAACTGCAGATGCTCTTTAAGAAAAGACAAAGTGCTGGAGTAACTCAGCAGGTCAGGCAGCATCTCTAGAGAACATGGATAAGTGATGCTTGGGGTCAAGACCCTTCAGACCCGAAATGTCACCGGTCCACCTTCTCCTGAGATGCTGCCTCCAGTCACATTGATATCTGTATAAATACTTGCTGAGCAACAGCTATTAATTTGGTCTAATATCTATTTTATGGGAATTTAGTTGATTTTACAAATTTTGATATTGAACCCACTTTGGTTCTGGATCCAAACTCGAAGTTTCTGCTGCTGTGTCAGAGTTGCTTGCTTTTTGAAGTCTGTACTTGATCTCAATGTGAAGAAGGCTCCCAATCCAAAAGGTCACCTGTCCATTCCCTCCATAGATTGTGCCTGACCCACTGAGTTCTTCCAGCTGTTTGTTATTTTTGCTCAAGAGTCCTGCATCTGCAGATTTTGTGTCTTCATGCTCAGATGGTTCATCTAGCAGAGATTATTTGATCTGAATGAACGTTTGGCTTTATGTCTTCAATTTCAATCAAATGCCTCTTGATGTTACAAAACTCTTCCACAATATATTCAGCTATATCTAGTAGACGGTACGCAACACATGTATTTTATAGAATACTGTTATTGATTAATGTTCAAAGGTTACAGGGGAAGGCAGGAGAATGGGGTTGAGAGGGAAAGATAGATCAGCCATGATTGAATGCCGGAGTAAACCCCGGAGTGCTTCGCGTGGTGGCGCCATCGAGTGTGGCAGCCTCGCCAGCAGCCGTCTATCCTTTCATCCTTTTTGTTATTTTTAGCTATCTAAAAGTTTGTTTTTGGAGGTCTTTGAGTCTTTTTTATGTGGGTGGGTGGGTGGGGGTTAACCATCTTCTCAGTCACCACCTGGTCGAGGATGCATCTTTTCTCCGAGCCACATCTTCGCCCCCCCCTCGCGGCCTGCCATCTGGATTGGCGCGGCCTTTCCTGCCGCAGACCCGAGGATCGCCAGTGTTGGAACTCCGCCCAGCTCGGCCTGTGGACTTCGGAAGCCACGGTCTCCGGTAGGAAGCAGCCGATTCAGAAACTCCAAGCCGCTGAGAGTGTTCTTCTGTTCCGACGCCGGAGCTCCGATCATCCTGGAACTCTCTGGAACTCTCTGCCACAGAGGGTAGTTGAGGCCAGTTCATTGGCTATATTTAAGAGGGAGTTAGATGTGGCCCTTGTGGCTAAGGGGATCAGGGGGTATGGAGAGAAGGCAGGTACGGGATACTGAGTTGGATGATCAGCCATGATCATATTGAATGGCGGTGCAGGCTCGAAGGGCCGAATGGCCTACTCCTGCACCTATTTTCTATGTATCTATGTATCCTGGCGAGAGGGCCTGAAACATCGGGCCGCCGTTGCGGTGACTGCTGAGGCCTCGATAGGCCCCGACCACGGGTGAACAAGAGGAAGATGACTGAACTTTGTTGCCTTCCCTCACAGTGGGAAACGTTGATTCCGCTGTGGGGGATGTTTTATGTTAAATTCTATAGTGTTGTCTTTATCTTATGTGTGTGCTGCATGGTAACTCAAATTTCACTGCACCAATTGGTGTATGTGACAATAAATGTAACTTGAACTTGAACTTGGAGTAGAGTGGCCTAATCCTGCTCCTCTGACTTATTATTGTGTAATGTCATCATGGCATTTTTAATTTAACCACTTCTGATTAACTCTCAGAACCAAAAATTAACTAAACTCCAGCAACCCCTTGGGCTCACTGTGCCCATTCTGCCCATCTATACTAATCCCATTTGTCCACTCCAGATCAGTATTCTTCTGTGCCTTGCCTATTTAATTGCCCATTTAAACATACTGATGGTGTCTGACTCCAACACATCCTATGGCAGTGTATTCCAGATATCAATCATTCTGTTAAATCCATATAAAACTCCTTTCCCTCATCTTAAACCTATGCTTTATGATATCACTTTACTTGCCTGTCTTGTACCTCTCTTTTGACAGGTACTGTGGTCCTGCTGTCACCTCCAGGTCTTACCTCACTTACTCAGCAAATCTTGCAGTACTGTTAGTTCTGCTTCTCTTTCCGTGGGTATATACACCATAGCTTTACTTCAGCAGGAAATAGGGTAAGCAATGGTTGATGCTAGAGTGGAATATTTCTGGAGCACATTCTTGTTGAGGGTTTCTTTCAGCTGCTCCATTTGAAGCCAGATGACACAAAGAAAGGAGAGGATGTTTGATAAGACTCTGCTATATAAAGTTCGTTAAGAGTAGATCAAAACTGGATATCTTTTGGTAAACCATGAAATGGTGATATAAACCTCACATATGGTACTGCACTCATTAATTTAATTTCAATGGTCTTTGAATAACATGGACAATGACATTGCATTTTATCCAGCTAACTGCATGAAGAGGGGAATGGGTAGTTTGTTATCTATGAGTTGGTTTAGTGTGGTTTTGTCAAGTCCACACAACCTTACAGTTTTATTTGTATTAGGCACGCTCACTATTGGCGTGGCCCACTCACCTGGCCAGTTTTCTCAAAAACATTTGTTTTGTTCTGGCTATTGTGTGCATAAAGTGTACCTTGTGGCCTATTATATCAGTGAAGAAGTCATTGTATTCATCAAAATATCTTCAACCAATGTGCTAAGGTGTAAGCGAGGCTGGAGCCTTGAGGTCGAAGTGAGTCGGCTGAGGTTGGAGCTGCGAAGTCAGAGTCAGGTCGAGGTGGTCGGGCCACGCTGCCGAGAACAAAGGGGATCTCGGTGTGGGGGACACACACGAAGAAGGAATGAGTACTTTTGTATTACACTGTACCTAGGTGCAAGAGACACTAAAGCAGGGGTGCAGTGCTGCCAGAGCTCACCAGAGCACCGCTCTGGCACCTCTGTAAAAAAAAGTTTTTATAAAACACAGCGGGAATTTTAACTAGTGGGTGTGTGGTCGGGGTAACCTGGTTGAAAGAGTGGGAAGGGTAAGACCCATCGCTACTGAGGTTCCCTGTAGGAGGGGGGGGGGGGCAATGTAGATCAGTGCATGTTCCTTTAACATAATGACTCACCACTACTAACCACTCCCCATTATCTTCAGTATAATTGTAACCTTCCCACCCCCAGCTTGCTCTCTAGCTCCAGTAACGGACCACGAACAGCTAGGGCAATATGTGTGTATACGACTACAATGTATGCAATAAACTAAGAGTGAAGACATTACGTGTTTGACAAGTCTTTACATGGTGTCACAAAGTTGAACCCTGCGTCTCCTGTCTATCGGGTTTGTTTTGTTCTCTCCAAGTTTTTATTTTCCTTTCAAACCCTTTATGTACTATGGCCAGCTCGTGTCGTAAGCCTGACGTTCTGGTGTTTGACTCCGACATCGTTCACCGGTGGACTGTCTTCCGGCGCGACTTTCAGCACTATGTCGCCATCGCACATCCTAATGCTACCCCTGCGGTTACAGCACATCTGCTCCTCAACCTGGCTGGCCCGGAGGCCATGGAACGTTTTGAATCTTTCGAGTACGCCGATGGTGAGAATGCAGAGGACCCGATATGTCTAACGAATAAATTTGCCGCGCTGTGTGACATTCCCACCAATTGCATTATAGAGCGGTTTAAGTTTTTCAGCAGGCGCCAGAAACCCGGGGAGCACATCGACACCTTCATTGCATCGTTGCGTCACCTGGCTCGGCGTTGCCGCCTGGACGCGTTGACCCCCGACCAAATGGTCAGAGATGTCCTAGTTCACGGTCTACAGGACGTGAAGCTACGGGCAGAGCTTTTGAGGAAGCCAGACCTCACTTTAATCAAGGCTTTGCATGCCTCTCGCATGGCTGCTGCTGTCGACTCCGTATCTCCCCCTGAGGCTCAGGACATTCACTATGCCGGTACTGCTGAACGCCCGCGGCACGATGGCCCGCCACGCCAGCGTAGCACTCCCGCGCCCGCGAGGGACAACCCTCGTCGATGCCCAAATTGCAACTTCGTCAGTCATCAATTTAATGTTTGCCCTGCGCTGGGAAAGACTTGTAATTTCTGTAAGAAGCTTAATCACTTCTCCGCAGTGTGCCGTTCCAGGGGCCAGCCTGTCCCTGCTCCGAGAAGGAGTCTACACAACCTGACTGTGACTGATAGTGTTTATGGCTCCGAATACCTTTCAGACGAACTCCCTGATTCTGATACCAGTTCCTCCCATGATGAATCGCTTGTTTTTTCAGTCTTGGGTGCACATGCTTTGATAGCTGATCCATCAGTTCGAGTTACTGTGAATGGAAAGACCTTTCCTGCGAAGGTCGACACGGGGGCGTTTGCAAATGTTATGTCGTTAAGCCTCTTTCAGCAGATAAGATCTGGTGAGAAGGTTACTGCTGACGACTCCCGTCTCCACGCATATGGGGGGAGTGTGCTAGTTCCAGTCGGTAAGGCAACCCTTATCTGCACAGTTCTGAAGGCCTCTCGGCCCCTCTCTTTCCTCCTGCTGGAATCTGAGAATGTTACTCTGTTGGGCGCCAGTGCGTGCCAGGACCTCGGTTTGGTTTCCTTCCACCGCGATATCCACCTGGTGCAGACCCCCATGGATCCCATGTGCGAGTACCCCGACCCTGCAAGTACGAAATCGAGGTGGACCCGGGGGACCATCCGGTAGTCCGCCCGGCTCACCGCGTCTCCTTTGTTATGAAGGACAGGGTGGAGTCGACTCTGCGCCAGATGGTGGCCGTGGGCATCATCAAGGAGGTGAGTGATCCCACCCGGTGGGTCTCCAACATGGTCGTTGCTTCCAAGAAGGACAAGAGTGAGATTCGGATCTGTATAAACCCCAAGGACCTAAACCTTGCCATCAAACGCCCGCACTACCCCATGCGAACGGTGGAGGATGTCGCTGCACAGGTTGGCCCAGCCACTGTATTCTCTGTCCTCGATGCCAAGAGCTCTTTCTGGCAGATTCCGCTGGATGAACGTTCATCCTTCCTGACCACGTTCGGTACACCTTTCGGCAGGTTCCGTTTCCTCCGCATGCCTTTCGGGATCAATTCTGCCAGCGAGGTTTTCCAGCGCACCATGGAGCAGCTATTTGCCCATCTGCCGTGTGCTATCATCGTCGATGACATCTTAGTGTACGGGAGAGACGTCGCTGAGCACGACCTCCACCTCCGCCAAGTCCTGGATCGGGCTCGTGAGATCAACCTCAAACTGAACCCCAAGAAGTGCCGCTTCCGCGTCCCGGAGGTCACCTACGTGGGCCACGTTTTTACGGCTGAGGGTCTGAAACCAGACCCACAGAAGACAGCTGCGGTCTCTGGGATGCCAGCTCCGGTCAACGTGCCCAGCCTGCAGCGCTTCTTGGGCATGGTGAACTACCTGGGGAAATTCATTCCCGACCTCAGCGAGCTGAGTGCGCCCCTGAGGGAACTGACCAAGAAGGACACTGCCTGGGTTTGGTACCCGCTGCATCAGGCAGCCTTCGATGACCTAAAGTCCAGGCTGGTTCGCACCACCACTCTAAAGTTCTTCGACTTAAAGCGCCCCATCGTCCTTACCTGCGATGCCTCAAGTTTCGGTCTCGGTGCCGCCTGCCTGCAAATCTACGACCGCCTGCAACTACCTGTCTCCTACGCCTCCCGCACTATGACCCCTACCGAGCAACGCTACGCTCAGATCGAGAAGGAGCTCCTTGCCGTGGTGTTTGCCTGCTCGAAGTTCAAGGACTACATTCTGGGTAACACTTTCACTATTGAAACCGACCACGATCTTGAACAAACCGATTCACGTGGCTTCTTCACGTTTGCAGCGTATGATGCTGCAGCTCCAACGCTTCACGTTTCAAATCGTGTACCGAAAGGGCAAGGACATGTTTGTGGCCGACACGCTGTCCCGCGCACCGCTGGCGTCTACTGCCCGCCACCCGTACGAATCATCCGACCTGATGGTACTAAACGTTAACTTTGTGCCTTCCCAGCAGATGCAGTCCCTGATTCACCACACTGCCAATGATCCTGCCCTGCAACAGCTTGTAGACGTCATCCGTCGTGGCTGGCCTGACCATCGCTCATCCTTGCCGGCTGGTGCTGCGCCCTACTTCCTAGTCCGGGATGAACTTGTGCTGCATGGCGGCGTGGTGGTGAAGGGCCACAAGGTTGTGGTGCCTGCTGCACTGCGGGACCACTATTTCCAAACTGCCCACAGCGGCCATCCCGGATCCGATGCCACCCTGTCCCAGGCCCAGAGCCAATTTTTTTGGCCCGGCATGGCACAGGACATCCGGGATAGGGTCTCTGCCTGCTCAACCTGCAATACCCTCTCTCCCCACCAGCAACGCCAGCCACTCCTGCAACAGCCTGCCCCCGCCCTGGCGTGGATGGCGGTCGCTACGGACATATTTGAGTGGCGTGGCAAACATTTCCTGGTCCTTGTCGACTCCTACTCCAGCTGGTTCTAGGTGGAGCGTCTGCACTCCGTCACTTCTGCTGCTGTCATCGGGAAGCTGAAACGCAACTTTGGGACCTTTGGCATTCCTGTGACTGTGCAGTCTGACAACGGGGGCCAGTTCTCGAGTGCTGAGTTCCGCGCCTTCGCTGCCGCCTATAACTTTCACCACATCACCAGCAGCCCTGAATACCCGCAGAGCAACGGCCTTGCTGAGCGCGCCGTCCGCAGTGCCAAGGAGCTGTTGGAGCAGTGCAGACTATCGCATTCGGATTTTTATCTGGCACTACTGAATCTCCGAAATATTTGTCGCGGCCATGGGCTCGCCTGCTCAGCGGCTCATGTCCCGCACCACACGCCCTCCGATCCCTGTCTCCCAGCGATCGCTACAGTCCGCAGCCCTGCTGCTGTCCAGGAGCGCATTGCCCAGAAACAGGCCGTCCAGAAGCGCTCCCACGACAAATCATGCCGTCCCCTTCAGCCCCTCTTCAAGGGCCAGGTCGTCCGGATGCAGTCCCCCTCCGGACACCACCGACTGGCTGTTGTCATCGACTTTGCAGACTCTCCGTGCTCTTACCTAGTTGACTACGAGGGCACCATCTACCGCCGGTCCCGCCAGCATTTGCTGCCGGTTAACGAGCCCGCTCCGCCTCCCGCAGCCCCTTTTGCTCCCCCGGTTGCCACCTCTTTGCCTACTGCTCCTCCCATGCCCAGGACTCTGCCCTCTCAACCCTTGGTGCCCCGTTCTCCCACTGCTCCTCCTGCCCCCCTCCATCATACCTCTCCCGCTCGCGTGCCCGTTGCGGTGCCCATTTCTCCTCCCCGGTCTCCTCATCCTCCCTCTCCTGCTCATTCTACTGCTCAGCTCCCCTATCACCCCTCCTGCTCCTGTACCTGCTCTTCCTTCGGAGGGGGGGGAAGGCGGGCTGCGTACCCGCTCCGGGCGTCTGGTCAAGCCGCCTGAGCGTTACGGG
The DNA here is from genome assembly GCA_038087875.1 of Malacoraja senta. Classification (NCBI taxonomy): domain Eukaryota; kingdom Metazoa; phylum Chordata; class Chondrichthyes; order Rajiformes; family Rajidae; genus Malacoraja; species Malacoraja senta. The sequence goes on from CM075980.1 coordinate 22,083,775, forward strand.
GAGTTTGCTTGAATGTTTCAAGTTTTTTCCTGACGATGTACGCGCGGGTTTGTGTCTAGCATACGAGTCGTGGTCTCACTGTCATCATTGTAAGGTTTCCCTTTCCAAGGGGAAGGATGTAGATCAGTGCATGTTCCTTTAACATAATGACCTCACCACTACTAACCACTCCCCATTATCTTCAGTATAATTGTAACCTTCCCACCCCCAGCTCGCTCTCTAGCTCCGGTAACGGACCACGAACAGCTAGGGCAATATGTGTGTGTACGACTACAATGTATGCAATAAACTAAGAGTGAAGACATTACGTGTTTGACAAGTCTTTACAGGCAATAGGACCCAGCAGAGTCAGACTACGTGCTGTCTGCATTGTGGAGGTTGTGGGCCTGGTGCGGAGCCTGGCACTCTGGTGAGGTGACGCCTTCTGCCCGCTAGTGGCCTGTTGAGAGGCGAGGATCAGCGGAGTCGCTGGTGGAGGCCCGTGGGGATAGAGATACGAGTCGGCGACAGCAGCATCGGTGGCCCCGGGGAGAAAGTGAAGGTCGGCGACAACAGCGCAGTGGCCCCAGGGAGGCGGTGAGAGTCGGCAGCCGCGGTAGTTTCGGTGGTCCGGGCCTGGGTTTGGCCGGGAAGGCGGTGAGGGTTGGAGAGGCGGTGGATGTTGTTGCTGCTCCTCATGGTGGTCATCTCGGCCTCGTGGTGGTTGGGCAGGCGGCGCCACGGTCCAGCGGTGGAGTTCCGGGCCTGCGGTTGAGTCGAGGAGTGTCGGTGGAGGGTCCGGTCTGGAGGTGGGCAAGCTTGTGATCCTTGGTAGAGTCCAGAAAGAGGAAGCGTTTGTTGAGGGTGTGGATCTGGCGTCGAATGAAGTAGAGTTGTGGTCCATTGCAGGGGTGAGTGAATGGATGAGGGAGGGAGTGGGTGAGTGAGTGAATGTGGGTGGGTGAGTGTGTGTGTGGGTGTAAGTGTGTGTGTGAAGACCCAGAGCTGTGGGAGAGTCAGGGCGGTAGACAAATGTGCTGGAGAAACTCGGCGGGTGCGGCAGCATCTATGGAGCGAAGGAAATAGGCAACGTTTCGGGCCGAAACCCTTCTTCGGTAATCAACCCTTCCTTGAATGTTGTCTATGTCTTGTAGTATGCAGATGTGGACTGCTTTATTTCCTGGTAATTGTGAATGGAAATGAATGTTGTGCAATCATTGGGAAACATCCTCACTTCTGGCCTTATGATCAAAGGAATGTCAATCAGCTTAAGATGATTGGGTCTCGGTTACAGCCCTGAGAAACACTTGCAACAACGTCTTATGGTTGGGATGATTGATCTCTGATAACCATAACCAGCTTCCCTTTGGACAAGCTACTAAAACAATGTTGGTGCCAATTTGAAATAATATCAGGATATATGTTGGAATTTCATTCTGACAATGAAGAACTAATATTGTACAGTAGCTGTACTACAAATAACAACGACTGTTTGGAACATCATTAAGAAGAAAGAGAGCACAGGTGAGCTTACTAATCGCAAAGGGACTAGCAGGCCAAGGAAGACCTCCACAGCTGATAACAGAAGAATTCTCTCTATAATAAAGAAAAATCCCCAAACACCTGTCTGACAGATCAGAAACACTCTTCAGTAGTCAGGTGTGGATTTGTCAATGACCACTGTCCGTAGAAAACTTCATGAATAGAAATACAGAGGCTACACTGCAAGATGCAAACCACTGGTTAGCTGCAAATTTAGGATGACCGGGTTACAGTTTGCCAAGTACTTAAAAAAGCAACTACAGTTCTGGAAAAAGGTCTTGTGGACAGATGAGACGAAGATTAACTTATGTCAGAGTGATGGCAAGAGCAACGTATGGAGGAGAGAAGGAAATGCCCAAGATCCAAAGCATACCACCTCATCTGTGAAACATGGTGGTGGGGGTGTTATGGCCTGGGCATGTATGACTGCTGAAGGTACAGGCTCACTTATCTTCATTGATGATAAAACTGCTGATGGTAGTAGCATAATGAATTCTGAAGTGTATAGACTTATCCTATCTGCTCAAGTTCAAACAAATGCCTCAAAACCCCATTGGCCGGCAGTTCATTCTACAGCAAGACAATGATCCCAAACATACTGCTAAAGCAACAAAGGAGTTTTTCAAAGGTAGAAAATGGTCAATTCTTTAGCGACCAAGTCAATCACCCGATCTGAACCTAATTGAGCATGCCTTTATATGCTGAAGAGAAAACTGAAGGGGAATAGTCCCCAAAACAAGCATAAGCTAAAGATGGCTGCAATACAGGCCTGGCAGAGCATCACCAGAGAAGACACCCAGCAACTGGTGATGTCCATGAATCGCAGACTTCAAGCAGTCATTGCATGCAAAGGATCTGCAACAAAATACTAAACATGACTACTTTCATTTACATGACATTGCTGTGTCGCAAACATTATGGTGCCCTGAAATGGGAGGGACTATGTATAAACACTGTTGTAATTTCTACATGGTGAAAACAAAATGTATAAAAATGGCCTTTATTAAAATCTGACAATGTACACTTTAACCACATGTGATTTTTTCCTATTACAAATTGTGGAGTACAGAGGCAAATAAATAAATGATGGGTCTTTGTCCCAAACATTATGGAGGGCACTGTAGCTCTTTGTCCATTGCCAATGGGCAAGTTGGGAGAAGTTAGGTGATTGTTTCCTTTGGCAGCAGGCACTGAAATCCTTCATTACACTGTAATCAGAATGGCCTCCCTCCTTAAAGCTATTCCATCAGAAGCCCCAAAACCCATGACCATGAAGGTCATAGGCACCAGGTGCACAGGATACAGTTAGAGTCAGAGTCATACTATGGAAACAGGCCCATCGGCCCAACTTGCCCACACTGACCAAAATATACCATCTACACTAGTTGCTGGGTGTAAGTCTTGGAATTTCATATGCAACAATACTATGGGACTGCAGTAGTGGAAGGTGGTGGTGAGCCACCTTGAAGGGCAATTAGGGGTCAATAATAAATTGTGTCCTCAACGACAGGTTTTTAATGTTCTTTTTCTTTTTTTTCCCCAATGAATACCATTAATTTCCGATCGATCATTAACCATTGATCAAACCAGCACATTGATGCTAACGCAAAGAAAGATTACTATTGCATCAATTTTCTCAGAACTAGAGCTGATTTGGCATGTCATTGAATCAAACTCTACAGGTGGAGGGCAGATTGACTGCTCGCACACAAAAAGTCAATTTGACATCCTTAGATTTCATTTGCCTCAACCATTCACTAGGGTAGCAAAGTACAGGAAAAATAATCTTTAATGCTAATCTTATTGCAGGTATTCCTGCAAATGCAACACCATTTAGCAATGTAAATGTGATTAATTCCTGTACCAAATAAGTGAATCCTTGTGAATTGTGAATTTGTAATTGTTGGAGCTTACTTGTGAATTAAAATTAGAATCTTTGATTGCCATTACATTACCAGCAGTGTGGAATTCAAACCAGCTCCATACAGATGTTTGGTTCCGTATATGGACTGATGTTTCATGGATTACAAGAAAATACAAGTCCCTGTTGCGGATTAACATATTACATTAGTTCTACATTGTTGTACATAAGGTGCTGTTTATGCCTTCAAATGAGAGAAACAGAATACATTCTAAAAGCCACACTTTCAAATGTTCAAAACTCTGGGAATTGGTTTAATCAACCTATGCCATCTTGGTTGAAAGGTTATGTCCTGAGAAAAAAAATACTATAAATCTGCAGGCAGTGGTGATTCCATGCGTTTTCTGTACTTAGCCTTTCTTTACCACCATAAAGGACATCTCCATGTGGAGTCATGGGGAGAAACAGCATGGAAACAGGCCCTGCAACCCCAAGTCCATACCAACCACACATTAATACTAATCCTATATTAAACCCAACGTTTTCCCCCATCAACTCTCTGCCTCGCTCCAGATTCTTCTACTCATCCATACACAGGGGGTAATTTAAAAAAAGTTGCCAATTAATTTACCAATTGTCACACCTTTGTCATCTGGGAGGGAACTGGAGCACCTGGAGGAAACCCACACAGTCACAGGGAGAACATGCAAGCATCACGCTAGCAGCACCCGAGGTCAGGATTGAACCAGGGGCTCTGGCAGTGTGAGGCAGTGGCTCTGTTAACTCACAAAAAGTAGCTGCAGTGACTTTTGTAGATGGTACACAGCAGTCAATGTGTACGATGGGTGGTGGGAATGCATGTTCAGCTTGAATGATGTCAATCTTTTTAAGTGTTATTAGTTGCCATTTACTTCAGCTTTACCAGGGTTCCTTGATGCTGGACTTGGTCAAATGCTGCTGTGTCAAGGGCAGTCACTCTTTCCTTTGGACTATAATGAGGCCAGGAGGCATGTGGTCCTGGACAATCCCATACCAACCACCATCGAGTCAATAATAAAATTCTTAAAGATAAAATAGTCAGAAAATGTACCAAAAATATTGAACTGTCCAAGGTGCATCATGTACAGATCATGGCAATCAAAACATGAAAGGTAATAATTTATTAAAGTTGACATAGTACACACAGTGTTCGGATTAATACTGTCTTTACATATACCTTCTCCCTGCAACAATTGTAACACTATACATTCATTTCAAGACCCAAACTTAGAAATGAAAGAAAAATATTCAACATATCTGCATGTTGATTTCTGAGTAAAATACTTTGGGCAAATTAAATCAAAGGTATATACAGGTTTATCAGCCTAATTTCCCCACATATATTTCAATATATTTTACATTCAGTAAGAAATCAATATAATGTTCACACTCTTTATACAAAGTCTGACATTCAGAAGCAGATAATTTCAAATGCTAGAGTTTTGTACATCAAATCATAATTCAAATTAGTTGCTCTGTAGAAGCTATTTTCAAAGTTAGTTTATCATGGAATTATAATAAATGGAGTTAAGAATGTGAAGTAGAGTATTGAAAGGAGAAAAGTGACATGAAGCAGAAATGAAAAACAAAAACTTTAGATCTACAAAGAAATACACCAATATCTAGGACGGAGCAGCGCATTAAAAGGTCTCATCATCATTGCAGTTGTTTGTCCAATGCCCAAATACCTCACAGGTGTCACAATAGGGGCGTTCATCTTTTCTACTGCCATGGTAAGTAGAATGTGGTGGAAAGTCAGACACCTGAGCTTGTGTGGGGCAATCCTCAGTGTCATGGATGTCAAAGCAATCACATATGTCACAGAAGAGTCGTGGAGGTGGCTTCTTCTTTGTTTGTGTCTCATCCAAGCTGAAAAGAAGACATTTAGCTGATTAATCTCAGTAGTCCTTAATTCTTCAGAAAAGAAACCAGATTTCTCTGCCGCACACATGAAGGTGGAAACGGAACAAGGAAAAATATTTTGGTTTTGATAAACATGGTACATGGTACCGTTTTCTGCTGCTACATATTGTCGTGCAGTTAAGGGCCTGTCCCACGGGCAGGCGACTCCATGCGGCAAGCGCTACCTAACCGGAAGCGGGGGCCGCGTGGAGGTCACGGGGTTGGTCCCACGTAGATCGCCGGAACCGTATGGAGTTGGTCCCGACACCGCGCGGGGCTCCGAAAAACTGACACTGTTCAAAAATTCCGCGCAGCAACGGCCTACCGCCCCGCTGTCGCATCGAGGCTGCGCGCACCGCCTCGACGCCGCGTGCACCGCCTCCGTCAACTCTGGAATTGTTGTGAAGGAAGGAACTGCAGATGCCCATTTACACCGAAGATGGACACAACAAAAATGCTGGAGTAACTCAGTAGATCAGGCAGCTTCTGTGGACAGGTGGTGTTTCGGGTCGAGTCACCTTTTTCGGACTAAAGTCTTCTGCAGTCTTCTATGGTCTGAGGAAGGGTCTCGACCCGAAACATCACCTACCCGTGTTCACCTACATAAAAACCGAAACATCACCTACCCGTGTTCACCTACATAAAAACCGAAACATCACCTACCCGTGCTCACCTACATAAAAAGCGCTTGAGCTTCCAACGGACTTCGCTCGAACTGGACGTCCGCGCACCCCCCGCTTCCGGTTAGGTCGCGCTCGCCGCATGGAATCGCGTGCCCGTGGGACAGGCCATACGGTGATCACTCGGCCTCCACGCGGCCCCCGCTTCCGGTTTGGTTGCGCTTGCCGCATGGAATCGCATGCCCGTGGGACAGGCAGTACGGTGATCACTCGCCCCCCGCATGGCCCCTGCTTCCGGTTAGGTCGCACTTGCCGCATGGAGTCGCCTGCCCGTGGGACAGGCCCTTAAGCACTCCACACAATTGTTCAATTAAGGCAAGTCATATGGTGTGGACGCATCATACCAAATTCAGCTACTACCAAACTGGAGGTGGATCTTCAGTAGGCTGGTCCATTATTCGACACCCTTGAATTATTGACCATGAATACTCTCACTTCTTTTATTTCCATGCTGTTAGGTCTGCTTTGTTGCTTCATGGACTATTCCAAAGCAAAACGTCTATCTTTGAAACATGTCCCTTTAGTTTAGTTTAGGGATATCTCAGCCCACCGAGAACACACCAATCACTGACCCCCTGATCACACTTCTGTGCTATCCCAGTTTCACATCCACTCCTTACACACCAAGGCCAATTAACATACAAACTCACACGTCTTTAGGATGTGGGAGGAAACCGGATCATTCAGAAGAACCCCATGCAGTCACAGGGAGAACGTGTAAACCCCACACAGGCAGTACCCACGGTTAGGATTGTTGCCGAGTCTTTGGTGCTGTGTGGCAGCAGCTCTACCAGCTGTGCCACCATGTATCTTTCTTGAAATATATCTTGGACAACTGTGTACATCCAGCTATCCTGACCTCTTGTGTCTCCATCTCTTCGTAGCTTAATATCAGGGAGCCACACAGCAAAGTACCAATTGACATATTGTGCCCACATCCATAAGACATTTAATCAGCATGTCAACTTACCATTCAAAATTGTTCACATCATCAGCCACATTCCCATTTAGAGATGCTTCAGCCAGTTTTTCTAGTTGTACTATCAATTGTTCATTCTTTCTTTGTAAATCCACTATGACGGAGTTCAGGAAATCAATCTGCAATTTTAATAAATTAAAGCATGAATAAAAATTGTGTTCTATAAAAAGAGATTATGCACTCTTGATCAATTACCAGTGCCAGGATAGGAATATGTACCAGCTGATCTACATCGGTGAGACCAAGCGGAGGCTTGGCAATCGTTTCGCCGAACACCTCCGGTCGGTCCGCAATAACCAACCTGACCTCTCGGTGGCTCAGCACTTCAACTCCCCCTCCCATTCCGTATCTGACCTCTCTGTCCTGGGTCTCCTCCATGGCCACAGCGAGCAACACCGGAAATTGGAGGAAATGCACCTCATATTCCGCTTCGGCAGTCTACATCCTGGGGGCTTGAACATTGAATTCTCCCAATTCTGCTAGCCCTTGCTGTCCCCTCCCCTTCATCAGCCCTCTGGTTGTCTCCTCCCCTCCCCCAGCCCTCGGGCTCCTCCGCCTTTTTTCCTTTCTTCTCCCCACCCCCTATCAGTCTGAAGAAGGGTTTCGGCCCGAAACGTTGCCTATTTCCTTCGCTCCATAGATGCTGCTGCACCTGCTGAGTTTCTCCAGCATTTTTGTGTACCTAGGAATATGTACCGGTAGGTTTAATTTAAGTAATGAAAGCAGGTCCAAGCTAATTGAGAGAACTATTCCCTAATTCTCCACTGTCATAGACTGAAACATTTGAGAATGTTAAATTTAGTCATTAGGAGTTGGTCAGTCAAACCATTGATTCTGTAGCCTTTCTGGCAATGAAGGACACAGACTAGCGCAAAGATAATTTTTTATTGTAATGGAAAATTATAATTTGTCTTAAATAGGATTAGTATTTGAAATGCAGCAAGGTGCAATTATTCTGCAAAAAATCCCAAACTGTAACAGTTTACAAAACAATTAGCTATTAAAACAACTTGTAATTAAGCTCAGGTGCTTGTATCAAGTGTCCAAAAGTTATTTATAAGAGCAGAAGCAGGAGCGGGCCATCCAGTTCCTTTTGTCTGCTCCACTGTTTAATAAGAGCATTGCTGATCCTTTTACTAACCTATATCCCTAGATTCCCTTTAACATCAGAAATATGATCAAATTTTAAAGCACGCACATTAATGACATATTTTCTTCAACTGTGAATCCAATCAAGCTATTAGTACGACATGCAAGTGTTATTAAATGTACGTCAAATAATAATTCACAGTCATTGCATGTTGCTTTCTTTACCACATTGCAGCATATTTGTATTTTGTGAAATGATTAATGGAAAGATCTATTTTAAATATGATCAATAAACAGTCAACGTGCCGGGTTTTAACGTCAGTCCAATATCACAGATGTCCGTATGGGAATTTTGTGCTCAAAATATTTATATAATGTTTAATTGGCAAAAATAATCTGAAAGCAAGAGTACAGATGATGCCTACTTGCTCATCTGAACACAAACTTGACCTGCTTCACAAATGTCACTGCACCCTTTTGTACATTGCTTTGAATTCCTTGGGAACATGGTAATTATAGATCAAATGACATTTTCCAATTTTAATGTTAAAGCATCATCTAAAATCTTATATTAAGGTTATAGATTATAAATTGATCGATAGTATCTATCTTCTTTTGTTGGAAACAATGTAAAATTGGGCACTAATGGCTGGGAAAGTCAGTGAGGCAAAATGAGAAGGATTAACTAAAATAAGGCAGAAAAACAATCTAATATACTAACATAATATACCACCTGCATGTTTTTCATGACCCATGGTGAAGGAAGATTTCTGATAGGGGTACTTTTGTCATGCAATGCAGATCACCAGGATTACTGATTCACAGTAGTTAATTCAACATTTAGTCTTAATGCAAAGTACTCTGACATTCTTTCTATGCACAGAGGATTAACTTCCATGATTTTAAAGCAATTGCGTCCAAGAGAAAACCGGAAATGTGTTAATCCGTTATATTTCTGGTCATTTTAAAATAAAGTAAACAAGTTGTTATTTTATTATTTCGTAGCAGTTGACGGCTATTTAGCTGACCTAGGGAGAGTGGGTTGCATAGTTGGAGAGAAGAGCTTTGGAGAGAAGAGTTTGATAGCATTGGGAGAGGATTTGGGGAATAACATAAACATGGGGTTTGACTCCATTATGGAGAGGAACCTATTGTTTCAGACATTCAGGATGAAATTTAGCTCAATTAATGGCTTCCCAGTAAGCTCATAACAAAAAGTGAGAATGTTGGACCGAGGTGGGGCAGATAAAGAGAAGCAGCAGCAGTAGCAAGGAAACTGTTGTAGTTGGTCACAATTTTAAATCTAAATATTGTGTTTAAATCCTTGCAATTAATTCCTGGAAATGCATGTCTCAGTTTAAACCTGATTTAAGTCCAAGAGTTTATATTAATACATTTATGTGCAGAAACCTGTCCACTGCAGCAAGCAATTGAGGGTGAAAAAAACAAACAAACATGCTGATGCAGGAAATCTGAAGTAAACACAGAAAATGCTGGAAACACTCAGCAGGTTAGATAACATGTCTACACAGAGAAAATGTTAATGTTAATGTTTCAGGTCAGATTTTAAGGACACATTTCCAGCACTTCTTTTATTAATGAAAATAGGGATGTTTACATCATCTACCAAACAATGATGAATGCAATCTACTCAATCTGTGCTCTGAACAATTTCCATAATAATTTAAATACTTTTAAAGTGTACTTGCTATTGTTGCATTAAATACGTTAAGAAAGAACTGCAGATGCTGGAAAAATCAATGGTAGACAAAAATGCTGGAGAAACTCAGCCGGTGAGGCACCATCTATGGAGCGAAGGAATAGGTGACATTTTGGGTCGAGACCCTTCTTCAGACGTTGCAATCAGTATAGTTCTATCAATGAATAAATGAACAATTCAACAGCTTTAACTGTTAGTTGAGGGTTAACTACGTAGTATAAATTTAGGGCAATTCCAAGGAACATTAGTTTCAAGAGTGCAGCATTCCTTCAGACCGTGTCACCTTAGATAAGGTGCTCAAATGCTTGGGTCAACAGTGATAGTTCAAATGCCAAGGCTATTTGCCAAGTCCAACACTATTGGACAGGGTCATAAATAGATTTTTATCCTGCGCATAACATGTTCAAAGTTTAAATATGAGGAAGATGTCCTCACTGTATAAAGAGCTCAACCTACCTCACCCACCTCTCAAATACAGATAGTCTCACCGTGTAAAGAGATGCTCAAAGTGAACTTTATCTGAAATTCATTTTACTTGTCTCTTCAGTTTTACAAGTAAACTTGAAATACAATCAGATATTGAACAAGGTCACAGAGGGGTATTGCATTGAATTGTTTTACTTAGATGCTAATTAGTTGGCTTTAAAATTTACATGGACTACATAAACAATGTAAAACTGCATGGTCTATGAACAGCCACTATAATTCACGATCACCTCTTGGGTGGTGTTTAGACCCTCAACATTGATTAATTAACTATTTAAAAGACAATGAATAAAGTATAACATTGAAGTATGTATTTTCTGTATATATGTTTACTGCTTTCCCCGTTTATTTAAAATGACAAGTTTCTCTAGATTGGCCATTTTAAATTAACTGCCCAAGTAGTTTCAATGTGGCAATTTACTAAATTTCTTGCAGTTGATTAACTAGTCTGTTAGTACACTTTGGCGTATGTCTACACATTAGTAAGTCTCATTCCAGATATTTTCGCATAAAATTCTTGGCTGTTATTTCAGTGTGTGGCAGTAGGAGTGCCGCACAGTTAGAGGAGCTGTTTTTTAGGCCTGGTCGGTTCTCTGCAATGGATTTAAATCATCCAGTGGTACCATTTTGTCCAACAGCAAGAGAAATATCCCCAGTCATCTGGCTAGTATTCTTTAGTAAACAATATTACTACAATCGATTATCTGGTTCTCATATTGCTGATTGTGGGGACCTGCTGTGTGCCAATTACCAATTATGTCACTTATATTACAACAGTAACTACACTCAAAGTACTTCATGGTGTATCAAGTGTCTGAGTCAACACAAGGATATGAAAAGTGCTATAGAGCATTAATGGCTTTAAAAAAAATCAGCATTGTGCAAAAAGCAGCCAATACAAATGTACAGTAAACAGGAATTGAGCACCCATTCAACATAGATTAACTTAATTGATAAACAGGCCATAATCTAAAGATTTCACAGCATTCAATAATGCTTAGATCATCCTGAATGATACCTATTCAATGTGTGGGTTTTTTCAATTCACACTTCTGCCTGTTATCTGTCTGGATTCATGTAAAAGAATGATCTTAGCAATTTTGTAAAAAGATAGAAATCCAGAACACACAAATATGAAGAAAATGGCAAGCAATAACAAACCATTTGCTGCTTGTCAGAAGCATCGCCAGCATCAAGGAGGGAAACAAAATGGAAAAACAATTAGCATGGTGCAGCACTATTTAACACTATTCAACCAGCTAAAAGTCAATGTGAAAATTACAGGAATTTTCAGGAAAAGCATACTCAGAATTATAATCAATGGTTTTCAGTGCATTGGTCTTGAAGAAAATAAAGATAACTAGTTTCATAAACTTAACCAAGTTATAAATTTCATTGAAATAATAAGTCTGGAAGTGTAAGCAAATATGTTACTGAATTTTGAGCATGAACCATAATGTTGGATTATTGGGAAATTATTTTAGTGCTCCATTACTTGGTCAACTATCATGCTGCAAACCATTTTATAGAGGAAGCCACTTGCTGCCTTTCATGCAGTCTCTGGTTTCATTTACAGACATCTATTGCTTGCCCTTCAGTGATCAGAAAACCTTCCACAGCACCCGAAAGGAAAAATAACTAATGCCATAGTAAACTATTCTCACATTGGGAAAAATCTAGGGGGAAAAGCCATATCTGATATGTTACTAATTCTTTCACAAAAGATTGAAATAAATTAGTCCATTTCATCTGCAAATTGAAGATTACAATTGATTCTCAGTCAAAATCTGCAGATGTTTCTACGCTTCATGGGAATTAATTCTAATGCAAAGAATATTGTAATTCTTAGAAAGTAAACCAGTTTTGTCATAAACTGCAATAAGGTGAAAACTGATTCAATCATTTGTCGAAAGATTAAAAAATATATAGAAATAGCACATTCACAAATGGTTTAGAAAAAAAATGAAGAATTAAAGTAATCAAATCCATATTATTCAACATTTCAAAGAAACTGGTCTCAGTCTCTTGAACCCACATGATTCACTAGTGATTCACTAAGGAAATCTACTGTCCTTAATCTGGGTTACTTGCCAATCCAACCTTACCATTGTGGTTTGTCTTAACTAGTTTAGATGTCAAATATCATTACAACTTTCCCCAAAGAGTTTTATTAGAAGTGATGCCAGCAGAAGCAGGGACCAAAGTCACCTGTTTTTACTGGTGTAGTGAGTTCAGCAACCTTTTGTTCCATCTCTTTTGTCATTCTCGTCAATGGTGCCAAGGGTCAGAATGGTCTGTGACCTTTCTGCTAATCTTCACCAGTGGAAGATGATGTCTGGAGGCAAATGGCCATCAAGAAATGACAAAGTAAATGGTAATTAAACAAAAATTGAAACACAAAATCAAATCACAGGCAGACTGTCAATTTTGTGTTACTTAAATCAAGATGTTCAATGTACACACATTTGGCTTAACTTTACGATCACAGCTTGAATACATCATTCCTTTTGCTTCAATCTTTTTTTTAAATCAACTCAATTCATGTTGAGAAATTAATAAAAAGATAGACTTACCTGGCTCTCAGCAGAATCATTTTCTTCCCTTTGCTCTTCGATAACGTGTTCACCTTTAAATAAAAAGTGAAAGCTTAAAAATGACATGCAAATCCACAAAGTGTTCACATTTTTACGAACTACTGAGTCGGATTGCCTACATCAAAACATTGGGAGCAATTGCCGTAAATGCCGTTATTGACATCACTTGATTTGGCGTGCAAATCATTGACCATTTTCTTTAAAATTGCATGTCCTCTCTGTAGCTCTGCAGGCGACTTTAGAACTGAAGAACCTAACCACGGAAGTCAATCACCCTCAGGTCCATGTTCTGCCTTTGCTAGTTCTCAGCCCCTGTTAGTACATATGTATGAGGATGCCTGGTCTGGAGTAATACATTCAAATAGGTTTCAGCCTGTGTTCTGTAGCACTATTCTTGCACACAAGCCAAAAAATTCAAGCGTGAAATCACACAATCTAGGCTAACATTGTGTGCAGTAGAGTGTGTGGTGCCTTTCAGGTGAAATATTACTTTAAATCCTGACACCTTTGCAAATGGATGCAAAGATCCCATGGCAACCTTCGAAAGACAGAAGAAATCTTAAGTGCCCAAGCCAACACCATGAAAACAAACTTAGCAGATTATGCCACTGTTTCAGGAGTAATTTTAACGCTTTCCAACAAAACAGCAAGAGATTCCTGATGCTGGAAATCTCAATTAAAAACAGAAAATGCTGTAAATACCCCCATAAAATCAGGCAGCATCTTCAAACAGAGAAGCATAGTTCAGGGCAATGATAACAGAGATAATTTAAAAGGCATTTTATTAACCAAGACTGGGACATTGCGAGGTCAAGCAGGCACCATTTACTATAAAGGCAGGTAAATCCATCTTTTCTTTATTTTCTGAAAAACTGTTCGAGGCGTTACCTAGCAGGTTAATTAATTCATTTGTGACCATTGTGTAACACATTTTCCACTTCAATCTCAGACATTTACATGACAGAAGGAATCCATTCAACAAATCAAAATCATTCTAGCTGAAGTGGTATCCAGTCAAATTGTACTTCCCAATTCACAACCTGCAGCTTTTTAGGTTATCGTATATCAAATGCACTTCCAATTTATAAAACATCTAATGCATGTAATTGCCCCTGGCACCTATTCAGGCAGAGTTGCACACCCTCAGCTTTTTCCTCAACTTCTCTCCAATCTTTTTGCCAATTACCATAAATCTATGTTCTCAAGTTCTTTATAATTCCATACACCTTGATAAAAAATCTTCCTTTTCCTCCCCTACAAGGGAGAAAGAACTAGCCAATCTTCCCTAAAAACGAATTCCCCAGCACATTTTAGGGCACCATAATGTTTGGGACACAGCAATGTCATATAAATAAAAGTAGTCATGTTTAGTACTTTGTGGCATATTCTTTGCATGCAATAACTGCTTGAAGTCTGCGATTCATGGACATCACCAGTTGCTTCACAAATGCCTCAAAACTCATTGGCCGGCAGTTCATTCTACAGCAAGACAATGATCCCCAACATACTGCAAAAGCAACAAAGGAGTTTTGCAAAGCTAAAAAATGGTAAATTCTTGAGTGGCTGTCAATCTCCCGATCTGAACCCAATTGAGCATGACTTTTATATGCTGAAGAGAAAACTGAAGGGGACTAGCCCCCAAAACAAGCATAAGCTAAAGAAGGCTGAAATACAGGCCTGGCAGAGCATCACCAGAGAAGACACCCAGCAACTGGTGATGTCCATGAATCGCAGACTTCAAGCAGTCATTGCATGCAAATATGCAACAAAATACTAAACATGACTACTTTCATTTACATGACATTTCTGTGTCCCAAACATTATGGTGCCCCGAAATAGGGGATTATGTACAAACACTGACAATGTGCACTTTAACCACATGTGATTTTTTTCTATTACAAATCTCAAATTGTGGAGTACAGAGGCAAATAAATAAATGTCTTTGTCCCAAACATTATGGAGGGCACTGTAAACTGAGAAATTGATTAACCAATCCAATCCTAATTTTCATAAAGTAGTTGGAAAGATATAGTGCAAAAATGACAAATCTGCCAACAATCACACAAACTACCAGTGAATAATATATGAAAATATCAAGACGGGTCTAATTACCTGGAGAGGATGTGACGTTATCAAGTTGTCTTTGGTTATCGTTGATTTTCTTCTCCAGACTCTGTACCTTTTGTTCAAGTTTTGATTTATCGGATTCCAATGATTGAACTACTGACTGCAATTTCTTTGCCATGGCATTCTCACTTCGCAGCAGAGTAATCTGCAAATCAAGCCGTATTACACAAATGGATGTTTCAGCAGGAAATTAGGAACCATTGGAGCGGTACAGAGGCACAGCCGTAGAGTTGCTGCTTAACAGTACCAGAGACCCAGGTTCGATCCTGACAGATGTTTTCTGTGTCAAATTTGTACTTTCTCCGTGACTGTGTGCATTTTTCCCGGGTGCTCTGGTTTCCTCCCACATTCTAAACACGTGCAGGTGTGTAGGTTAATTGACTTCTGAAAATTGCCTCTAGTGTGTAGCCTGTGAAACTGGGATAACATAGAACTAGTGTACGGGTGACCATTGGTTTACATGGACTTGGTGGGAAGAAGGCCGTGTTTCCACGCTGCATCACTAAACTAAAATTTTAAATGACCATAAAGCCTTTTAAAAAAGGTATCTCGGGCACCTCCCTATACATGCAGCACATGACAAGAAATTCAGAATCATTGGTGCAATGAAGCTATCACATGCTTACTTAGAAATTAACATCTTAGTACAGCATTCAGTACCGATTCCTTCATTTAGCATTTTAAAATTAAGATTGATTGGCTTTCCACTTGTTTATTTGGCCATATTAAATAACACCCATTGAACCTAAATCAGTATATTTTATTAATGACATTGAAGTGAAAATTCATACATATGAATATTAATATCTTAATAATGTACCATTAATTTATATTACTTGAACTTTCAGTTGAACATTGTTTAATGATATCATATGGGAAAAACTGTAGGTTATACGAGGATGTCAGACCTGAGACTCATTGTAACAACACTGTAATCGGAACACTGGATTTAACTCCCACTCCTTGAAATTAAGTTGAAATTCTAAATTTCCCAAAACAGTTCTGTCAGAGATGTAATAAAAACTGAAATGAGGCCACTTCTGTCGTCAAAATATTACTTTGAGAATACATGGCCGCCTTAGAAGCATGGGCATTTTCAATCCTGCAAGCAGTCATCAAGTATCTTAGGCAAGTGACTCAGCTCCTGGAGTGGGCCACTCCTTTGTGGTGTCACTAAGGCACAAGTAGTAAAGCAGTGCTAGAGACCCGGGTTCAATCCTGACTTTGGGTGCTGTCTATGACGGAGTTCGCATGTTCTCCATGCGAGTTTCCTCAGGCTTCCTCAGACATCTCAAAAACGTGTAGGTAAGTAGGTTAGTTAGCCACTGCAAATTTTCCCTGGAGTGTAGGCGAGTGATAGAATCAGAGAGCAGGGGAGTTATTCAAAATGAAGGGAAAATAAAACAGATGAATGTAGGATCAATGTAAATAGGTGTTTGATGATTGGAGTGGACATGATGGGATGGGAGGTCTGTTCCTATACTGTATCTTTCCATTAGTTATTTTATGACTCCTGACACTGACATTTTCTCACCATCTCAAGACACAAGTCAGGAGTGCGTAATGGAATACTCTCCACTTGCATGCAAAAGTAGTACTCCAACTCAAAGAGCAAGACATTACCCTGGATTAAGCAGCTTGTTTGATTGGCATCATAAACTATGCCCCAACTATTCACTCCCGCCAGTATCACAGCAGCATGGTTGCAATGTGCCCATCTACAACATGCACTTCTTATTCCTCTTTTGGCTTTCCTGACAGAATCATTCAACCTTGCATAACCTACCATCAGCAGGTACATGGTAAGATCATAAAATATAGGAGCAGAATTAGGCCATTTGGCCCAGAGTCTACTCCACCAATTGATCATGGCTGATCTGTTTTTAACCCCATTCTCCGACCTTCTCCCCATAACCGTTAACAACTTCGATAGCAGCACCATCTGCAGTTTTCCTCCAGGTTACACACCACACAGCCTTAGAAAACATTGCTGCTCTTTGGACCTTGGACCTTCTTCAACAGCACTGAGAGTTTAGCCAAGGACTAGGATTGCAGCAGTTCAAGACACTGGCAATTTAAGGACAATTAGGGGTGTGTATTAAATTCTGGGCCTGTCAGCAGTAAAAGATAAAGCAGATTATCATAACCTGATTGCTTTTTAAAATGTAAGGGCTTTGGGGTGTACCCTCTTTCTCTACCATAATACAAGTGCAAGCCTTTTTTAATGTAAATATCAGGACCAGCAACATTACTGACCATGATATAGTCAACTGAACTATAAGTATTTCTATCAACCCCAAATCAGTTTCCTGGCCTGCATGGTCAGACTGCGAAACTCTTATCATTCATTTTCATGAACATTTTCACTAGGATTTCTGGCTGTGAATACAGATGATGATCTACAAAACTATTTTGTCAACAATCGCTACTGTTATTTTTGACCAATTTTTAGTACTTGAACAATTTTTCCCCATTTGCTTGTATATTTCCAATTTTTGCCACCTTTAACAACTTGTACCTCATTCTTGAGTTTCTCTAATTCTTTGTCTTTATTTGTGATCAAGGCACTGGTAGTAGCGATGGATTTCTGTAAAGAATTTTTGTCGTCTTCAAAGTCTTTCTTTAATAAAGATTCTCTGCAGAAAAATAAAAATCTCAGAATACTAATCATATCACAAAGTTTAAAATAAAAATTAGGTTCAGTGATTTCACTTTCACTTGTATTCAGCAGCACGAAACTGACCAAAATTGAGCACATAAAGTTACTATTAAAAGCCAATGTGCACATTTTATTTATTATAATATTTTGGTGGTACTTTTTAGAAATAGGAAATCTTATACTTACATCTTCAGTTTGTTGTGTCAACAGTGTGACATTTTAAGAACTGCAGCAAGACATAAAAACTATTCCATATTCGTTTTGGGCACACCGACACCAAACTCCATTTAAGGGTAACTGAACATGCATGATTTTGCATACCACTGATATATACACAATATTCATAAAGCACAACACTGCTCAATTCAACAGTCGTATATTTTACTGTTAAGATGCTAATTTAACCATAAATACACACAAAATCCTAAATTAATGTCATAATCTGACATCCATAAAAGGCACATGATGCCAAGCAACAATGATAACATGCATAGCTCTGCAAATGCAATTACTGTTGCATGCAAATGAATCTCTGTTGTGAATCCTGCTGATATCTGCTTGCTCCCTCTTTGCAAATGGCACCAACATCAGCTTTTATCTTACAAAGACTACAAAAAATTAAATATGCACAGAGAGAAGCTGGGTAGAGGAAACATTCAGATTCAGTAGACAAAGTGCGGGTTCATTGAGGCACAAAACATGCTAAACGAAATGAAACCAATTCTTTGAGCGGAGATGGCAATATAAACTGCTAAATTGATTTTCATGCTATCAGGAATGAGAAAATTAAGTGGAGAACCTGGGTTTTATAGCAAAAAGAACGCAATGCTTGTCTTATGTGGCTCTTATTGGCATTTCCTCATTTCCCAGTGCAAGGCTGGTTAACCACCTGCGATTTAGCAAGCTGTATTTTTTTTTAAACACCAGCTCTCATGGCAATCTCTCTCCAGACCCTGGCAGACTGATACGAGTGAGATAGACATTTTACTAAAAGTATAGTTTTAATGCACTTGGGGTTAAGCAAAGGACTATGATTTTCTGGTGGGGATGAAAAGCTGAGGGCGATGACTGAAATGGGTGAAACCATCATCCCAATGGAGGTATAGGTTATGGCTATTTTTTTTTAAAAACACACTAAATGCTTTTCCAGTGTAATCATTTAAAAAATTAATTGGCAGGATGTGAACTGGCAGGACTAATACTAATTGACTATCCCCTATAGCCTTTGAGAAGGTTAGGATATGCCACCTTGCTCAACTACTCCATGACACTTGGTAATGCAAACAAATTAAATAGCATGTTTTCCATTTTATATTCTTGTAGGTGATGAGAATCAATACTAGGGAAACACGGTTTTTCCAATTGTTGTTGGTACTTAGTACAGCTGAGACTGAGATTCTTACTTTATATGACAGTGTAAAGGTTTGTGCTGTCAACTCTCAAATTAACTAGTTTGATATCATCCATTATATTAGATTAGTATCACATTGGACTGGGTTACATGTTCTCACTCCTTCCAAACTTGGCCTTTGGAAGCAGTGGCCGGTTCCCCTCATGAAAATAAATAGGGAATGCGAGTTACCATAATGTCTGTCCCATGCCCTTTTAAGGGGTTCCCTCAGAGTAAGGCCTTTCAAATAAAAGGTTGTGTATTTTTAAGATGGTGGGGGGAATACAGGTATAGGTTCATGAACAGAGTGCCAAACAAGCAGAATGCTTTAGCCAGCTGCTTGAATGCTGCTGGAGCTGTATCATCCAGACACATGAGCATTTACAATCATTCTCATTGTGTCATGTAGATGGTATAAAGGTTGATGATTTGCTGCAGAAGACTCATCCTCTCGCATGAAGCCACAGAAGCTATATAGCCGAGCTTTGGTCCATGTTGAAGATAGAGGACTTAGTGATGTTATTACCAACGAATGTCAAGGGTAAATAGCCAGACTATCTTATTGGAAATGGTCAACGTCCAACATTTTTGTAATGTGAATGTCATATGCCAGTAATAAGCCCACAACTGAACATTGTCCAGGTCTACCTGCATACAGGTGGGGACTGCATCATTTTGAGGAGCTCCAACTTGAGTTGAACATTGCACAATCATCAATAAGCATTCCCATTCTTGACGTTACTTTGGAAGGCAAGTTATTAATGAAGCAGCTGAAGATAGCTAGGCTTAGCACACTGCCCTGATGAACCCGTGCAATGATGTCTTGGGCCTGCAAAGATTGATCTCCAACAACCTTGACAAAGCAGCACTGTTGTAGTTTGCCTGTCCCATTTATTTTCGGGGAATAAATGAATGAATGAAATAAACTTAAGGAAAGGAAAGAAAGTAGTACAGTTGCAAATTCTCTCCCTAGAATTGTTTGTTAAGAGTAACCAATTTCAAAGTATGCGAAGTGTAAATATAATGGCAAAGAAGCTTAATTCCATTTGGTACAATATTAGTTTAGCACCTGATGCTACAGTACTGGGGGCCAATGCGTTATCTAGGACAAGGTTATTTAATACAATTATAGATGCAATTCACTGAAAGAAATCCATATGCAAACTGATGGTTTATTTTAAACTGCTAAATAATAGAATTATCAGAAAAGGCCAAAGCACAAAAGATTAAAGTCTTTCTGCTTAAGTATTAGCCTTTAAAAAAAAAAAGAATTAACTTTATTTCAGGATGGAAAAAAGTAGCTTATCTTTCTTATGGAGTACTAAATTCTAACTGGGTTAATTGTAAACTGGGCAATTCAGCACGAGGATTAAAAAAAAGCAAAAGGTTTTCTTTGGGATATTGTTCCAAATACTGCTGTAATGGGGTTAATAATAATAAAGCATTGCCTGGAGTGAGGACGTTTGATATGATTAAAATATCTTGCTACAAGATAAAATGAAAATGAAATTACTATGCACTGTACCAAATATTCCCTCTCCCTCAAGTTATCAATACAGTGTCCTCCATAATGTTTGGGACAAAGACCCATCATTTATTTATTTGCCTCTGTACACCACAATTTGAGATTTGTAATAGAAAAAAATCACATGTAGTTAAAGTGCACATTGTCAGATTTTATTAAAGGGTATTTTTGTACATTTTGGTTTCACCATGTAGAAGTTACAGCTGTGTTTATACATCGTTCCCCCATTTTGGGGCACCATAATGTTTGGGACACATGGCTTCACGATGTTTGTAATTGCTCAGGTGTGTTTAAATGCCTCCTTAATTCAGGTATAAGAGAGCTCTCAGCACCTAGTCTTTCCTCCAGTCTTTCCATCACCTTTGGAAAAGTTTATTGCTGTTTATCAACATGAGGACCAAAGTTGTGCCAATGAAAGTCAAAGAAGCCATTATGAGACTGAGAAACAAGAATAAAACTGTTAATCGAGACATCAGCCATACCTTAGGCTTACCAAAATCAACTGTTTGGAACATCATTAAGAAGAGAGCATGGGTGAGCTTACTAATCACAAAGGGACTGGCAGGCCAAGAAAGACCTCCACAGCTGATGACAGAATTCTCTCCATAATAAAGAAAAATCCCCAAACACCTGTCCAAAAGATTAGAAACACTCTTCAGGAGTCAGGTGGATTTGTCAATGACCACTGTCCGCAGAAGACTTCATGAACGGAAATACAGAGGCTACACTGCAAGATGTAAACCACTGGTTAGCCGCAAAAATAGGATGGCCAGGTTACAGTTTGCCAAGAAGTACTCAAAAGAGCAACCACAGTTCTGGAAAAAGGTCTTGTGGACAGATGAGACGAAGAGTAACAGATGACAAGAGCAAAGTATGGAGGAGAGAAGGAACTGCCCAAGATCCAAAGCACCTCATCTGTGAAACCCGGTGGTGGGGGTGTTATGGCCTGGGCATGTATGGCTGCTGAAGGCTCACTTATCTTCTTTGATGATACAACTGCTGATGGCAGTAGCATAATGAATTCTGAAGTGTATAGACACATCCTATCTGCTCAAGTTCAAACAAATGCCTCACAACTCATTGGCCAGCAGTTCATTCTACAGCAAGACAATGATCCCAAACATACTGCTAAAGCAACAAATTAGTTTTTCAAAACTAAAAAATGGTAAATTCTTGAGCGGCCAAGTCAATCACCCAATCTGAGCATGCCTTTTATATGCTGAAGAGAAAACTGAAGGGGACTAGCCCCCAAAACAAGCATAAGCTAAAGATGGCTGAAATACAGGCCTGGCAGAGCATCACCAGAGAAGACACCCAGCAACTGGTGATGTCCATGAATCGCAGACTTCAAGCGGTCATTGCATGCAAAGGATATGCACCAAAATACTAAACACGACTACTTTCATTTACATGACATTGCTGTCCCAAACTTTCATTTACATGACATTGCTGTCCCAAACATTATGGTGACCTGAAATTGAGGGACTATGTATATTCATTGCTGTAATTTCTACATGGTGAAACCAAAATGTATTAAAATGGGTTTATTAAAATCTGACAACGTGCACTTTAACCACATTTGATTTTTTTCTATTACAAATCTCAAATTGTGGAGTACAGAGGCTAATAAATAAATGATGGGTCTTTGTCCCAAACATTATGGACGGCACTGTATATCTTTTTAGATCTTGAATATTTTCTGATCCAACATTGACATTTCATACATGAAAAGGCAGCGTGTTTGAAAGGAAAATTTGACACATTACAACTCACTTTTTCTTTTTAAAAATAAAGAACTAAACTGTTTGCTCTATTGAGTTTCCTAATCTAGCCAAATGTCAGGAACAAATATCAAGGAGAAGTTTAATATATCTAACTACAGAAGATGATTTTAGGGTAAAACATCAAAAGCCAAGTTGGAGGATAATATCTTTTTTGGAGCATCTTAAAGGAAAGTGGAATGGAGAGGTGCAAGATTTTAGGAGGGACTTCTAGTAGTTGAGGTGTTGACAGCTAAAGATTCGACTAATAATGATGAAAGTAATGCAGTCCAGAGAGGCCAGACATATTAGAGTGTTATAGGGTTAGAAGAGTTATGGTGAATACCAAGTGGTTAAAATGTTGAGGGATTTAAAAACAAGATTGCCAAGTTGCTCAGCTGAGCCAACAGAGATCACCAAATATAGGGACGATGGATGATCTGAAATTTGATGCAGATTTGGGAATGGGTACCAGATATTTTGATGATTCAAGTTTATTAAGGGGAGAACGAGAAAATGTAATGGTTGTATTCACATGCAACACATGCATCAAGAGCAGATGAACTGAAGTAGGAGACGGGAAAGATTTGTTGTGTCAATCATTTGATACTATTGTTTTAAATCACAGACCTTTCAGTCTTTTCTTTTCTGAATTCTAGCTGCCATTCCATGGAAATCACTATTAAGAATCATTGTCAAGAATGGTGCCTTTTATGTTAGTTTGCTATAAACATATGCGTTTGGAGAAATATTTTGACTGTACTGTGATGGAATCTTTTATAACGAATATTTGTTTAATTAGCTTGTTTAAATATCAAAGCAGCAATAAAGCAGAACAAAAAAAACAGAACATAAGTGCAACATCAATAATACGGGGATTAGAGCAATTGGCAAATATTAAAATCGTTAAGCATGAAGGATTAAATGATCGTGATTATTTAAAAACTAATGTCCATTGGTTTAGAATAATGGTAGATAAAGTGAGAATTAACCTGAGGAACAGAACAGTTTGCTGTAGCGTATGCTCTTAAATAACAGATGAAAATGTGAACAAGACAGTTTCATCTTCACTCACTTCTTTTCACTGTTCTTGCCCTATAACATTTATAAGCCCTGAGGCAGCTGATCTATAGCTGAGCATCCACCCCAAAGACTATCTGGAAGAACAACCACCCAGTGTTTATTCAATAGCAACTATGCTTTCAAGTTCTAAAATTTCAAATTTGTCAGTACTGATATTCACAAAATTAACCATGAGTAAAAATGTTAAAAAGAATTAGTGACAAAGATAAAAATTAACACTTTGGTGCACTAGAAGATACTCAATAAGAATAACATAGATTTGACTCAATTAATAAAAAATAAATTATCTGAGGATTGCCTCTCTCTCCCACTCCCACTCCTCTAAACTGAAATGAATGGAGTTAATGAATCCAAACTATGCCTAGCATGTTTAGGATGATTTGGGGGCATTTCAGGAAGTTGGTGCTCTGCTCCTGGACTCTAAGAGGGACCCAATGTCAATGCATAATTGGAAAATTACCAAAGGACACTTCTTTGGAAACTCAGGGCCTTTGGGTGCAAACTGGCTAATGTGGAATTTTGCAGGTATAAAACTACGTGTGTGTTCACACGCACACACACACATGCACGACAACCAAGGTAAAATTAGTGTTCTCATGCTTTTTTTGCTGAATAGCCAAGCAGGTCAAGGGGCCAAATGGCCTGCAACTGATGCTATTTTTTCTTTATATTTGGAACACTTTGATAATTTTATGTTGTGCACCTTGAATACTAAACAGATGGTTCAAACATATTTGCCCAAGGATTCCTTCAGGAGAGAATGCCAACCAGTCAGGACAGAATGTATGATTTATTTTATTGGTTAGGCATGGTTTGGATTCATTTTATTCACACGGGTTCACTGGCATCTATAATTGTTCTCTGAACAGAGCAATGTGTGGGCTAAGAAATTATATTTTAGAGAATAGACAACAGTCAATCATATTGGTGGTTAAGAAAGAACTACAGATGCTGGTAAAATCGAAGGTCGACACAAAATGCTGGAGGAAACTCAGTGGGTCAGGCAGCATCTATGGAGAGAAGGAATTGCTGACATTTCGGGTCAAGAATTATATTGGTGGGACTGGAGTCATTTAGCCACAACAGGCAAAGATAGCAAAAACAGTAAAAAAAAAATTATAATGGAAATTAACAGGCCACATTTCAAAAATGAGCTTTAAATGGAGAAATATTAAGCAGTTGTGATTATTATATTGGTTGCAGAGGTAGTTTACCAAACCTGGTGTCAAATAATTAGGAAAGTAGATGGATTCTGTTTTTCGGTTTGTTCTATATTGCCTGGAAGAGGTACACCAAATGAGGCGCATAGCCTCTGGCATTTACATTAGGTGAAGGAGAAAATGTATTTTCTATTTTAAAAAAACACTAAACGGTCCTTAAGTTATACAGTACAAAGATCAAGGAATGTGCAAAATAAACCCCAAAAATACTAGTAATAAATTATTGTTAAAGTATATTGCGATTATGCATAATTTAGACAAGAGCAATTTTCTTTACGATGTAGCTATGTAAACTCGGTTATCCAATTAGATGGCTTAAATTGGTAACTGCACAGGAATTCCAAACATTGACAGCATTTAGACTATCTTATGAAATTTCTCCAAAACAAATTTCACAGTGCTTTTTGTTTTTGTAAATTGTTTCAAAAGGTTCCTTGCATCACCCAGATTCTCCTCTTACTGTTAAAGTAAGAAAAAAGTCTAGTCATGAAGCAAATACCTTAAAGTGTTATTGGGCAAGCTTTAAAATGCAAGATAACAAGAAGCACAAGTTAGAAACATGGAAGAAAAAATGCAAATTACAATCCAGGAAGTTACACAATTCCGCATTAAATGGTTTATTTCGTTAAAAAACTGCTTGAAATAATTCACACAGAAGCAAGACACAGTAAAGGAAGGTTGCAGCCATTGTATGTACAAAAAATTATTATGGTTTGATTGGTTTTGGCTACTTATTGTAACGTGGATAGACCTTTTTCAGTCTTACCATCAAAGACAGACAGATTTAGCAAGGACAGCAAAATTAGGAGAAAGAGAGGAGGGAGATGAGGTTTTGTAAGTTAAGCAGAGAGACAATGACACTTTGCAAGCCACAGTGACTTGTTTGACATTGCGTTAGCACAGAAACAGAAGTCAATGTTCAATAAAATAGAAATACATTTATCTTTCAAAGATTAACATTAATTTAACAAGGCATATTTTCAATTACAATTCAAAGGATTTTCTTGATGGTCAGAAATTGCTTCAAAATGTATATATATATATATTTTAAAATGTCTTGAGAGATGCTGTATCATTTTGACAGCAAGCAACAAAAAAGTATATTTGCATTTTCTGACAATACCAAGAACGGACACAGACTTTGAGTGTTTTTAGTTAATTTTAAATTGGGTTCTGAAACAATTCAGCATGACTCAGTTCAAAATATAATTCTAGGACAAAAAAAGGTTATAGAGAATACTGTCCTGTGTCTTTTTCAAGAACAAAATGTTCAGAAAGAGCATTCAATGGTCATCCAAATTTAGCCAGTTACAATTAATCTTAAAAATGGAAAAAGTAAATATTTAAACAGAGCACACACTAAACTATTTTGACCAAGTCTTGCTGTATTATCATAGAACTCAATATATAATATTAATCTCGAAGAAAGTCATAACTTCTAAAATAAAATGCATGCTGGATAGAACTATAATAGTCCAATAAAATTGTCCTCACGTTTCTATTAGCAATTTGCATCTAGTTCAGGTCCAAATGAAGTAACTATTTAATCTGTGCCTTTGTAGATTTTATGAACTTTATCCTACATATCTACAGCCATGTAAACTCATATTACTCAACGTGCATTAATAATATTGAGGAGCAACTGTATTCTTTTAATGTTAAGAAAGCTTTGATTTGGATTTAATCTCTAGCAAGATCTGGGTCACAGCAAAAGAAGATAATTGCTTTGGATTTTTTATTTTAAACAGGTAAAGGATAAATGTTGATTCTATAATCAAATGCAGTGCAAAAGACAGATTTGTGCAATCAAAAACTGTTTGTTTATCTTATTCGATAAGTGAATTATTTAAAAAGTAAAAGCTTAACTGCAGATTAATTCAAAATTATGTTATTTACTAATAATTTCAATTCATTAACTGGATAAAATGCTAACATATTCCCAAATCCTACCTAATTTGATGGCTAATAGCATCAACCAAATTGGGGTCTTCAACTTTACAGCATTAAAATATGAATTCTACATAATTTTATGAACATCTGGCAACAACGAATTTAGCTGCAAATGTTTTGGAATGCTTAAGTTAGTTCAGTAGTATTTAACTAAATAACTTTAAATATTTACTGCTTACTTTTGGAATCAACTATTGAAAACATGAAACTATTACAATGGGAGAGTTCAATTGCAATTTATATATTAAAGCTAATCTCCGACGAGGAAAAACAATTACTATTTCACTTTTTTTTTTTAAATGAGGCCAACAACACAAATGCTCTAAAATAACAAGTAAAGAGGTCACATGTTAAATTTAAAACAGAGTTCAATTATTTCAACAGATTCTATCATCACAAAAATGTTGAAAATATGCTTACCATAAAAATAACATGTTGAGCACTGATCAAGCCCCAATTTATATTAAAAATAAATTTCTATCAGGTTTAGTTTTACCAAACTAACCCAACAATGTAGTGGTCAATGAATAAGTCATTTGCCTTCTGCCCCCAAAGCATTAATTGAACAAACCCATTCAGTTCCTAGCACTAACAAACCCCTTCAACACAGGACTTTGTACCTTAAGAACAACATTTCCACAAATCATGCTTCATACAACTCCAATAGACATATCTGACGTCTTCACTCAAGTTAAAAATGCTGAGATTAGCTTATTCTAGTTTAAATTGATAATTTTTACCATTTACAAAATGATCTGAGATCATTGAGTAGTAGATAGTATGCACAAAGTGAACAAGTCATCTGTTAATCTTTATGTATTAGGTACTGGGGACATTTTCTTTTAAAGCTAGTTACTTAACTGACAGCCTTGCATTCATATTTAACAATACTCCTACACTATTTAGCAGCCAACCTGATTAGCTCATCTGTTTATACAGCCTCCTGATTTTCCAGGAAAAAAATATTCTGTGACAGAATTTGGAGACCTTACCTCTTTTTCATTTCTAGTAGCTGATTATTAAGTGCAGATCGCTCTTCGAGCTGAAATTTAAAAAAAGCATAGCTTGATACTTTGTTACCAAAGAGCTTCAAGAAGAGCAAGCTCCATATCGCTCCAGAGAAACACATAAAAATACAAAATCAAAACCAGTAATGAAAGTTTTATTGTCTTAATCATTATTAATTCTTAAATTCCTCAACAGCAAAGTGCAAGAAAAGGCATAAGAATAGTTACGCATGTATTGCTGTTTGTCTGTAAAAACCTATTTTGGCTTGTAAGTGAAATATAGATGAACAAAACAGAAGAACTTATTCTAAGTAGTGATACTGGAATAATCTCAAGCTAAAATATACAAAAAAATCAACCACAGTTCAAATATAGCTTGCACTTTGCTTTGCTATGAAACTGCAATTATGTGAAGAAAAAGGATGCACATGTTAAATAACTCCTAACGTTATATTTTTGAAACAGATGCAATATTTCTAGGATCCAGCCAGGACTACAAGAATTTAAAATTGTACTAACTCAGGGCTGCACTGTGGCACAGCGGTAGAGTTGCTGCCTTAAAGTGCCAGAGACCAGTGTTTAAATGTGACTACGGGTGCTGTCCGTATGAAGTTTGTACATTCTCTCCGTAACCTGCATGGGTTTTCTCCGGGTGCTCCGGTTCCCTCTCACACTCCAAGGACATACAGGTTTGTAGGCTAATTGGCTTGGTAAAATTGTAAATTGTCTCTAGTATGTGTAGGATAGTGTTAGAGTGCGGGGATCCATGGTCGGCGTTGTGGCCCTGGGCCGCAGGGCCTGGTTCCGCGCTATATCTAAATTGAACTGAACAGTATTGCAAAAACACATATATTTAATATAGCTGTCAATTGTATTATGTAACTTTATATTGTATCACAATTTCTTGAAGCATTTCATACATTTGGAGGGTAGTAACCAAAATGAAAGAACAGAATTCATGGAACAACTATAACGTGGATAACCAACTGATCTGTTTTTGATGGTAAAGATTGAAGAATGTTGGTCAATACAAATCAAGAAAAATGCCATAGGATTTTAATAACAGAAAAAGTCAAGACGTTGGTAACTCATCCATAACATCACAAACTATTTTCCGTGTTCACTTTTCCTCTGAATTGTCTGCTTACACACTGCTCTACAGAGAGCCTCAATTAAATAAATAAAAAGTCGCCCTCAATCTCAATCAGAAATCTGACAAACTTTTCAGTTATTCATATACTTGCACTAAAATTGTTTCTAATTTTCACCACGATTGACTTCCATTATACCAATTTGTTCATTACCAGTGGCGTTCATGCATACTATTAAATTAAAGAAATGCTATTAAAATATGTGTTCTTTAGAGGCACCACATTGACAAAGCATTGTTGCCCATATGGTGCAATAGTAATAAACTGGAGCTCAATGCTCTTAAGGCAGTGGAATTGATTGTAGACTTTAGGAGAGCCCCCCTCCCCCACCCATCCTCAACAGCACTGCAGTCACGACTGTGGAGACATTTAAGTTCCTTGGAACCATCATCTCCAGGGACTTTAAATGGGAGACCACCATTGACTCCACAGTCAAAAAGGCCTCACAGATGATGCACTTCTTGCGGCAACTGAAGAAACATAACCTGAGGAAACATAACCTTGGGTCCAGTTATACACTGCCATCATAGAGTCTGTCCTCACCTCCTCTATCATGGTCTGGTTCAGCTCAGCCACCAAACATGACACCCGGAGTGCACTTTAGATATATACATGTGCAATGTATAGCAAGCTGCTCCTTTTTACTCTTTCTCTTTAATTTTACATTTTTGAATGATTATGTTTTTTTTACTGCCTGCTGTATATTGTGTTTTTACCACGTGTGAGCAAACCACCAAGTTAAATTCCTTCTATGTGTACATACTTGGCCAATAAATTGCTTCCGATTCTAAATTGATTCTGATAAAGAACAAATGTTTTAACAAGTTTTAGTTTTCTCTAGGAATTTAAAATAAAGGCAGGTCTTTGGCTTCACAATGAAATGTTAATGCTTTGCACATACCGTTCATTCATGTACAAAATTCAGCTTTTATATGAAATCGCCACTTCACAACAAAAAATTACTTTGCATTATACCCTGGTGTGGTCCTGCCGTACAAAATTGAATTTAAATATATCTTCAACATTAACACTGATCTTGAGTGTTTACTGGCCCATGCATTGTGTGATTTACAGCTCAGGTGCACTGTTTTTATTTTATAATAGTAACTCCATTTCAAAAGAACTTCATTGGATATAAAGCACTTTGGAGTATACCAGGGTTGCAAAGGCACTGCACAACTTTCACATAATTAACCTGGCATGACAACACAATTCTTTAAACATTAATGATTACAGTGGCTCTGCACAAAATGGTAAACCACTGAAAATTAAACTTAAAGGAATGATTTAGACAAGTTGGGTGCATGGGCAATTGCATAACAGGTGCAGTTTAACGAGGGTAAATGGACATCATCCATTTAAATTTTCTAAAAATAGTAAGATGGATTATTATCTGCAAGGTCATAGATTGGGAAGAGAAAAGGTGCAACAAGACCTGCATGGGGTGAAAGGTTGCAACCTTCACGTGGTCCGCCCTGTTTCGATGAATGCAATCAACCTGGCATGCAGAATCAAATAAGATCAAATAGAACAAGTTGTCCTACAACTTTAGGTTGTGCACGCTATACGCAAGAAGAAGAAGGCCTGCGTGTCCTTGAATGTTTGCTTTCAGCAACTGGTACACAGGTGGAGCAAGCAGAAAGAAAAATTGTATGTTGACCCCAATTGTAAGGGGATTTGAGTATAGGAGCAAGAATGTCTTGCTGCCACTGTCTGGGTTCTCGGTACGACCCCACCTGGATTTCTGGTATCTTTATCTGAGGAAGGATTTTCAAGCCCAAAAGGTTTATTTGACCGATTTATGGCGTGGTTGGTCTGAGCTCCGAGGAGAGATTGGTTTAGTTAGGCCCATGTCCACTGGAAGTTAAAAGATTGAGAGGGGATCTCCGAGAAACCTATAAAATTCCAACAGGACGAGACCAATGGGAGATTTTAAGAATGGCTGATGTCCAGATCTATTGGTCACAGCCTAAAGAAAGAGCATGTTATTAGAGCAGAGTTCAGGAAAAATGTATTCTGTCAGAGTACGGTGAACCTGCGATTTCTGAATCAAAGGAAGCAGTAGAGACCACAAGGAGGTGATCTTATTCCCATCTAGTTTTAATGCTTAATCAATCACAATCACAATAATACCTTATTAGCCAAGTATGTTTTGCAACATACAAGGAATTTCATTTGCCAAGTCAGTCGTACAAATAAAAAGCAACGGAACACACAAAACACATTTTAAACATAAACATCCACCACAGTGATTCCTCCACATTCCTCACTGTGATGGAAGGCGAAAAAAAGTTCAAATCTCTTCCCTTAGCTCATTAAGGTATCAATAGAATATGGGGACGAGAATAAAGTAATGAATTGGAGGATCACCCATGATCATGCTGAATTGTGAAGTAGACCCAATTTGCGGAAAACCCTACTTTTGCTCCCATTTTCTTTGTTCTTATAACTAATGTTAAAACAATAAACCAGAGGTCCCCAAGGAGTGGCACATGTACCACCTGGGTATTAAAGCATCTGTATGGGTGCAAAAATGAAATTATATAATGGTGGGTCAGGGGTCAGTGCAGACTATCAGGTTAAATGGTTGGTCAGATTACAATTGGGATTTAAGAGGCCAAAGTAGTGTCTATTCTGACAGGAATATGCACAGCAAATAAATACACAATGAATTATTATGGATAAACCAAATGGATATCAAGAATGCCTGCAACCCTGGCCATTCCCTTTTCTCCCTTCTTGGAAAAGATACAGGATCTTCAAAGCTCAGACACCCAGACTTAACTACACCTTCCCCCTGCTATACAATTCTTCAATCAATCACCTCTTTCACCCTCCATTCCCAGAAAGACTGTTGCACTCTTACTCTCAACTCTACTACATTCGGTTATCCAATTATTGTACATTATTCTTTTGCACCACATGGATGTTGCACTATAATCTTAACCCATTCTGTTGTTTTGTGCTCATTGTTTAGTTTAGTGATACAGTGAAACGGGCCCTTCGGACCACCGGGTCCACGCCAACCAGTAATCACCGCACACTAGCACTATCCTGCACACACCAAGGACAATTTACAATTATACCAACCCAATTAATCAACAGACCTGTATGTCTTTGGAGTGTAGGAGGTAACTGAAGATCTCGGTGAAAACCCATGCAAGTCAGTGGGGGAGCGTACAAACTCCTACAGACAACACCCGTAGTCAGGATTGAACCCGGGTCTCTGGCACTGCAAGCGTGGTAAGGCAGCAACTCTACTGCTCTGCCACCATGCCGCCCTCATTGTTGTATTTATTACTACATGTACACTGTTTACTCTGTGAGCTTCATATGAACATGGAACTTCCTTGCACCGTGATGTATATGACAATAAACTAATCTGATCTGGATTTGATCTGATGTGTTATGGAAATTTAAAAAATACTGCCATTAGTATGGACAATTTACTTAGAAATGTTTTATTAAATTAGAACGTGTTTAAATATATACTTGTATTTTAAAATAAAAAAATTATTACATTGGAAAAAGAAGAAGAATTTGTTAATCTTTATGAAAATTTGTGACATCCAAAAGAAAATTGCACCTGCAACAGTAGAGACCCGGATCAGTGAGCAAGATGTCTCAATGGATCAAAAATACAAAAGCTTTATCCAAAGATTCAAAAATACCCCAAATGCCTCAATTCAGTTCATTGAAATCATGGTCCAACAAAATTAAGTTTTTGATAATTCAAGACTACTTAGTGACTTCAATAAAACAGACCATAATCGGACAATGTACGACGTACCTTGTAAAACACTCAAAAGCATACATTTTTAAAAACTAGGACAAGTGCATCTTTCAGTAACTCCCTGCCTGCTGTTCTAAGTCTAGGTTAGGACAGCTAACCACAGCATTTCAGAGGTTAGATATTGTAACATGATATTTTGTCACTTAACCTTGGTTTTCTGTTATAAATTTCAGCAATACTGTATAACCAAGTCTAAACAACGAAATATGTGCAGATATTTTGATGCTTAATCATCTATGTGAAACGTGATATCAGATGGGAAATACAAAATATTTGGAATAGTGGGTACATTTTTAGAACTATTTTCAAAGAAAACCAGCATTTTACCTTGACGACTAATTTAGTTGGGTTATTGTCGTCTCTATCGTCATCACTGTCTATATCTCTCATTTCCCTTATCCATAACCAGTCTGAAGAAGGGTCGCGACCTGAAACGTCACCCATTCCTTCTCTCCAGAGATGCTGCGTGTCCCGCTGAGTTACTCCAGCTTTTTGTGTCTATTTTTAGTTGGGTTATGCTTATAGTACACTGTGTACCATCATGACTTAATGTTCAAGTATAAATTAAGCTTTGCTCAAGAGAAATGTCACAAAATCGCTGTGTCACAGAAAATTCACAGCTCAAAAAAAGTAGGTCATTCAGTCATCATATGAGAGATAATTTTAAAAAGCTATTAAATAATTCCACTGTTATGTACTAGGTCTGTAACCCTGTAGGCCACAGCTCTTCAAATACACATGCAAATATTATTTACATATGATGACAGTTTACCCAGTTCCAGACACCCAAAACGCTTTTCCTCATCTATCCTCCACCATTAACTTTTATCGTATCCCTCTGGTTTTTGAGTGCTAATAATATCCTTCCTAATTATCTGAAAGAGGTGTATGAAACCACGAGGGGAATAGATCGCGTGAATATACAGAGTCTTTTACCCAGGGGAGGGGAATCAAGAACCAGAGGACATAGGTTTAACCTGAGAGGGGCAAGATTTAATAGGAATCCGAGGAGAAACTCTTTCAGAGGGTGGTGGGTATATGGAACGAGCTGCCAGAGGAGGTAGTTAAGGCAGGCACTATAACAGCATTTAAAAGACACTTGGACAGTTACATGGATAAGAAAGGTTTAGGATATGGGTTAAACGCAGGCAAAGGGATTAACCTAGACTGGTGCATCTTGGTCGACATGGATGAGTTGGACTGACGGGCAAGTTTCTGCGCTGTACAACTACTCTTAGAGGTCCCTCACAACATTATGGCTATTTTTCAGTCAGCTTCAAAAATAAATTGTTTTTCCCCACAGTTTATACAAACTGAAGCTTCTAAACCCAATGAAATAAAAACAAATGTGTTAACTTTTATTTCCAGGTTGAATTTTTTAAATGGAATTCAATGATGATTGCAAGCTATCAGCCCCTTTAACCAATCACACTTCCATTGCTCAATGCAAACAATATATACCAATAATTCAGCAGAGTAAAGTGTGACTCCTAAATTTAAGATTAAAACTTCTATTTATATTGAACATTTGTGTAATAAATCATCCAATGACACAAGCATTAACCTGTAAAATCTGAAAACCAAGCCTCAAACCAAACCAAATCTGAAAGAGGCTTCTGATATTGATTAGATGGTCAAAAAGATTGTTTTAAAAAGTTTGAAAGATTGAAACATTTAAAGGGGCAAAACAAACTAGGGAGAGAAATGCAGATTTTATGGCAAGATCAGCAATGGCAAGCAATTAAGTGGAGGGCTGGTCAAGAGGTCAATAGTGAATGAGCACAGATATTTTAAAGAGTGCAGGGCTGGAGGAGATTCCAGAAATAGAACAGAGCAGGATAGGCTTGGGAAGGTTTATAAAACAGAAATTAGAATTTTAAAGATATTGCTTAAGGAGGTAATCTAGGTCAAAATTAGAGAATCAAAATCACGAATATTTCTTAATGAAGATCCATAACTTCAGGAAATTAGCTAGTAATTGAACAAATATTCAACACATTTGAACAGAAACTGAATTAAATTATGTAAATAGATGCACAGACATGCATGTTGCCAGGGGTAACAAGCTGTACAGGGGCTGTGGTTATGGATATCCTAATTTCAAAGCTTTGGATGATCAAAAGTTAGGTTTTTGACTAGATCAGCCATCCAAATATCTAAACTGATGACAATACAATTAGCCAACGTGTTCCCCGTGATTACATATAAAATGTGGTTTGCTGAAGTAAATTGTACTGCACAAAATGAAATACTACATGAATACATCAAAATTCAACATATACTGATATTATACAGTTTGAAATTCTGAAAGCACAAGTACTTAATTGTTGTGAGGAAGAGAAATCTGAATGCCTTTCCTGATCGCATACCTTCTGATGGCTGGTGACTTCGTCTTTGCTCCTACCCAGCTCGCTTGCCAGTTTGCTGTTTTCCTCATGTACTACTGCCAGCTGCTGGGACTTCTGGGCTGCTGCCAGCTTCAGCTCCTCTCTGCAAAGGCAAAGTGAGTGCACGGTTACTATAGTAACCACTGATGAGAGTCAAGCAAAGAAGCAGTGGGAGAGGATCAGCATCATATCTTTAAAATGTTTCTAGGTCACATATGCTAATCTGATGCAAGATGTGCAAAATAAGCGTTCATTGTTAAAAATACAAATCATGCAAAAATTAAACTAGGAGTTTCAGAATGATAAAACTTAAAATGTCCAGGGAGATGCAAAGTTCTTAAACAACAACAGGAGCAGTCATATTTTTAGAATTATTTTGCAAGCTTCACTCGTTCCTTGCTGCTAACAAACTGATCCACTGCAACTTTCAGGTAAAAAACAACCATTTTAGCTATAAAGCTTCTTACATCAATTTCAAGGGCTATATTCACTTAAAACATGCATATTTATTTTGTCTAACATCAACATTATCATGGAGAATACGTTTGAAAAGCTGCATGCTTGAATAATATCTCACAGTACAGAATTCCCATTTTAAACCAGACTACTTAATGACCCAAACCATTAAGAGATACAATGTTCTCCCTCTAGTACAAGCAGATTTGTGTACTGAATCACCATGACAAAATGGTGAAGTAATAATGTACTATATCCCACCGCTCCGCACGAGGTAATTTCCTGACCTCAAAGATTTGCTGGAAAAAGGTGGGTGGAGAAAAAAAAGCTTCCGTGAAGAGTTGGGAAGGTGGTGGAAAATGGTAGAGCAGAAGGATCAGTCATTTCAGAGCCCCTAAGAGCTAGTGGAGAACAGAACTGGCAAAAAGCCAGAAACTATTTGGCAAAGATTAAGAGCACAGACTGAAAAAGCATTTTTTAAATGGTAGAAAATATATTAAATGTTGCACGTCAAAGAATAATGAATAAGATGTTATGAAAAAGAAAAACCCAAATCTGAAAGTAAAGACAAAAATACACAGCTGTCAGAATTTATAAATCAAAAAAGATATATGGTATTTATTAAAATGAAGCATAAAAACAACAAATATTTCAAGAACGTTGGAATTCAGAAATTCAGATGGAGGGTGGCAGCCACACATCAAATACAACAGGCTTAGTGGCCTCAATGTGCTCAATAGAAATCCAGGTCTGTGATGTGATGCAGCAATATAAACATGTATATGTAGACACCCTTTTTGGAGGGGCAAAAGGGAGGAGCTATAAACACCAAAAAAATGTGTACATTTAAGAAAAAATAGCCAGTTTCACAGAGAGCAAAACAGAAATGAAAGCAAAAAAAATGAAGGAAGATCCACAAACTTTTCACCTATCTTCTTTGAACAAAAGACTGGCCCACATGTCAAGATGTCAGCTCTGGAAATAGGAGGATATCTTGGATGCTTAAGTGTGGAAAGCAGAGTCAAACCAGTGGATACAAACTCAGCGTCATACAGCATTGAAACAGGCCGTTCAGCCCAACCCATGCCGACCAAGGTACCCTATCTAACCTAGTCACATTTGTCTGCATTTGGGTCATATCCTTCTAAACTTCTCTATCCATGTACCTGTCCAAGTATCTTTTAAATGCTATAGTACCTATCTAAACGACCTCCTTTGGCAGCTCATTCCATATACCCACCACCCTCTGATTACAAATGTTGTCCATTAGGTTCCTATTAAATCTTTCTCCGCTTACCTTAAACCTATGTCCTTTGGTTCTTGATTCCCCAACCCCAGGTAAAAGACTCGGCATTTATCTTATCAATCCCCCTCATGATTTAATACACTTCTATAAGATTACCCTTCAGCCTCCTGCGCTCCAAGGAATAAATGCCTAGCTTGCCCAACCTCTCCCTATAGTTCAGTCCCTCAAGTCATGGCAACATCCTTGTAAGTCTTCTTGTTACTCTTTGACATCTTTCCTATAGCAGGGTGACAAAAACTTAACATAATACTGAAAATGTAGTTGTGCCAAGATCTTATACAACTAACATAACATCTGATGAAGGCCAAGCACCAAAAGCCTGGTTTACCACCCTATCTACCTGTGAATTAACATGTCTTTAAGAAGCACATCAACAGAAACATAGAGGGGATAGTTCAGAAAAAAACTCAGAAGGGATAGGTGTGAGAAAAGGATAGGTGTGAGAAAAGTACAGACTGTAAACAAAGTTCTACTTTAAGACTGGAGATATCAAAACCGTTGCAATTTTAGGCAAAAAACCCAAATGATGTTACCATCATCAAGCAAAGTGGAACAAAAAATCATAAAGCTGAAATCACTTTTGGTTACTCCAGATCAATAATTTTAAGTGGAAACATGGTTCTTCTCAACTTGTGCTAGTTTGGATGGGGCTACATGATGTCTATTGGGAAGGTGTAAGCTTACAATCTTCATTCTGCATGGTGTGGATCAAGCAGAAGCAATGTATCAAATGGGGAAAGGAAGCGTTTCTTGTGAGTTTACCAACCCAGACTGCCGACATGTCTGCTAAAAAAAAAGGCCTTGGCAGTATACACAGGCGCAGAAAATAATTGGGTAATTGTGCACAGCATCTGCATAGGGATGAATGCAAGGCATCAAACTTGGTTCAATTTACAGAACCAACAGCATTTACCAGCAAGATTTAGCCGGGCGAGTTTCAAATTTTAAACGCAAGATCAAAAATGTGTTATATTATTTACACATAAACAGCTTTGTTCTAAATCACACACAGCAACTGAGCCAACTGAGGAAGCACTCTCTTTAAAACCTCTGGCCAATTTTTTGTTCATTCCTTAAATATCTCCTTCTTGGGCTTATTTAAGTTCTAAAGCATTTTCCACCTAAAAAGGTATTCCATAAAATTAAGTTTGTTTTTAAAATTAGGATAAAAGCATGTTGACACAATACAACAATAACCAAGTTAGGCATTAGATACCCATGCAATCAGATAAGGAAAATGAATGTTATAATGCACCTTTATTTCTTAAACCATTTTATTACTATGGGTTGGATTGTGCTGTCCACAGCCACTGGTTCTGACTGGAACCAGCACTGTTCGGATGTTGAAGCTACAATAAATCCGGGATTTATTGGCAGGTTTGAAAGGATTTAGCAGTGCCAGCTGTTTCAGGCATAAAGCCTCTTTATGACCATGTCTCTATGTTCTAGGTAGCAGCATTTCAGTGATATAAGCTCATGACCCAAGTAAGCATGGCTGTGTGTGGTCAGACAGGGCCACTATTTTGCCATTATCCTAATGCAACAAAATTATATCGATGATACATTTACTTACCATTTCATTCAACAACAAAAAACTTTGTTAGAAATAAATGTGTGCTGCAATCATAGAAAAATTGTAGCTATTTTGTGTAATATTAAATTCAATGTATGTAAGAATTTAATGTATGTATTAAGGTCACAAAGTCTAACTAACTAAAATTAACCAGATACAAAAACAGAAAATGCCCAGAATTCTCAGCAGGTTAACACTTCCTTTGTTTCCCCTCTGTACAAATGCTGTCTGACCTGCTGAGTGACTAACAATTTTATTATATTTCAGACTTCCAACATTTGCAATTTATTTTTGCTTCAATTGATAAAGTTAGCCAAAATAATTTGAATAATTGCATCAGGCTTCTAAGCATCTAAATTTCATCAAAACAAAGTGAAAGTGCAATTCCATGATGAGCAAGTAAAACCAAAGGACACTACATTTCAATAGATGTTGAATAATATGAAATGATGTTTGTGATTTAATAACAAGTACTTACCATTTATTTTAGCTAATGGTGTATTGTCACGTTAAGTTACAGAAGCCATATAATAATTTCAAATTGTAATTACTGAAGAACTAGATTTGAATTTTTTTTTTAAACAGTAAAATAAAGCAAACTTCCCTTATTTTAATAACCATTAACAAAGAATAGGGAATGCATAAACTACCCAAAGCATATAGTTACTGTGCAATATACCCAATATTTCAAACCACACACAGATATTAAAACTATGATTCTATTAAACAACGTGAAAAAAATATATAGTTCATTTGAACTTTAACATTTGGCCTCATACCAAGTCATTGACAAGTCATAAGGCATTGATACATGAACACATACATGCAAGTCTCCTGGCATGCCCATGACAATACTAAAAGCTTTGGACATGTAAAAGCTGAGATGCTACATTGTTTATGAACATAATTTTGTGCACACATGAACGTACAGGTGCCAGCATGCTCAGAGGTGTAAAAAGTGCCTTGTTTAAATATAAATCACCCCAGAAGTGTAATTTAAACCTAAAGAGTGTTTAACATTGGATGAAGTGTTTTAACCATATCCTGACGAACAGAAATTGTCCAAGGAGGATGACGGGTGGACAGTACCGTACCATGAAACACCATGCTTCTGCAGCATTGGGTAAGAATTAAAAATCAGAATTTATTGTGATCGATATCCAGTTCTCGCAAAATTTCAGGCAGCATAGAGCCTAGATAGTCAATAAAACAAATATAAATGTATACAATCAGTATTCAATTGAATTCATGAAACTAGTTTCTAATCCCAAAATGCAACATCTTCATCATCTTGAAAATCTGGTCAGTACATTGACTAGGATTCATTATTCCCCCGAAACTAAGGGATGAAACAGAGGGATTGCATAATATCATTGAGTATTCACTGTTGATAACAAAGCTTACACCTTTAAGGGCCTGTCCCACTTAGGCGACCTTTACAGGCGACTGCCGGCACACGTCATAGGTCGCCGAAATTTTCAACATGTTGAAAATTCAGCGGCGACCAGAAATACGCTACGACTCTTTGGAGACCTCTCACGACCATAGGCTGTATGATCGTGAGAGGTCTCCTATGGTCGTGAGAGGTCACCCGCAACATGTCGCCAGGGGTCGCCTGTATGGTCGTGAGAGGTCTCCTATGGTCGTGGAAATGTCCCATTTCCATTATTCCTCCAGAAGGGAAGCAACTTGTCTCCCTGTTATCATGTCTACAGACAATTGATTTAACTAATGGTCACACAGGTGCCAGCATGTTCAGAGTTGAACAAAGTAATTTTGCAGAGGATCACCAGCAACAAACATAAATGGACATCCTGCCCTTCTACATTAGACAATATAGCATCACTGTGCAGCTGCCATTATGATTTGGTTATGTAAAATGTTGACATTGCCGTTTATCCTCAAATATTCAAAGATTAATGGAAGGCAACATTGGTCTTTGCCATCATACAATGCCATCATACTTTTTAACAAGAAGATTTGAATTCACTCTTGGCTGAACAATGAACTCCGTTCAGCAAGACGACTTTAACAGAGAATGCACCGATCCTAATAATATCCACCTCTGACTATCCAACATATTCAGCTGTGCCAGAATGCGGCTAACAGTGAAATAGGTATTTGCACTTTTTTTCTGCAACATTAACTCTGTTTGTCAATGTATCATCAATGATAGATCGCAATGATACATGTTATCATTCACAAAATATGTTAATTAAAATATGCAAAACATATTTGCTGCAATGAGAGATTATACAACAGAAATCAAGAATACAATCATACATTAATATAGTAAATCATTATTTCCAAGCAGTAGTTTATCGAGATAATAAACAAGGATTTTCTTGTATTCAAAATAAATTATGAAAAATCAAATTATTTCTAAAATGAACATTTATAAAGCCAAATGCTGAGATATTAGATATCGCAAAATGAGTTGCATGGCCATCTTTTTGTTTAAATATTCTACTGATTCTCATATTAAGATGCATCCCAAAAATTGTTTGCAAAGGAGACAAAAGAGGATATTACATTCACATGGAATGTGACCAAACAGTCCTTTTAAAATATGATGAACCTTGTCCTGTTCCTCCATGTTTCTGTCAGAAAGCACCAACAAACAAAATGCAAATGGAAAATGTATTTTTTTTTAAATTGAACACCATTCAAGGACTTTTTCCCCAAATACATCTGACAATCAGCATCAATGCCAATAGTTAACATTAATTATTTCCAAAAGCAATGTATTTATTTCTAAAGTAAAAAAAAACAAAGAGCTGAAAGAACTCCGCAGGCCATGCAGCATCCATGGGGAGTAAAGGGTAGATGACATTTTGGGTTGGAACCAGTCGTCCTACTGACATAGAGGGGAGAAAGCTGGGGCGGAGTGGAAAAAGAGAGATTGAGAAGGGAGAGGGGGGAGAAATTAGCAAACAAAGGTGTCACAGAAAGAAGTATCAAAATCAAGCCCATATAATTTCCTAATCCTCTTGCAATCTCTGCGTTGCTCCATTTTTGGTACCACATACAGACGAATATGTAATTATTTCACCAATGCTAGCCAGGATGCTACCAACTTTTTTGTACCTTAGCTCTGGGATTCGCTTCTTACATCTCTGCCCCTTTCCCCTTTTGTGAGATGCTCCATAAAATCTCGCTCTTTGATTACATTTCTGATCATCTTTTCTTGCATAAACATTTGGGGGGGGGGGGGGGGTCAATACTATTTTTTAAATACTTCTGATTTTGTTAAAAGCCCTGAGAGGTTTAGCTATATTGAAAGCACAGCATAACTATAAGGAGTAGTCATAATTTCCAAAATTAAGAAAATTCACTGTACATGTGAGAAGGACAAGGATTCAAAATTCAAACTGTTGACAGAACAAATCAAACTTTTTGGCCCAGAGGGTTGAGAAACCTGTTTCCATACTGTCTCTCTCCACAATGCCAATTCATTCACTATTTTATTTTTTATTCAAAAGGCATACTCAGAAATTAGGTGCTATATAAATGTAAGTAACAAATCCCTTCTAAGGACATGAACTGTACAAGGTATTCATTTAGTTAAATAAGAACTTGCATATGAAATGGCCAATGCAAGACTCTTTAAACACACATGAAATTAATGCCTTCAAGGAAGGACGAGGAATGGAGGAAAATTGCATTTGGTGAAATGTGTGGGATTAAAAAAAAATGATTGATTGAATTGATTGATACAGCCTGGAAAAAAGTGCATTGGCCCACCAAGTCCATGCCGATCATTGGATCACCTGATCACACTCGTTTTATGTTATCAACCAGTCAACTATTCCCTGCACAGTTGGGCAATTTTCAGAGGCCAATTAACGTACAAACCCACACATCTTTGGGACTTGGGAGGAAACCGGAGCACCTGAGAATACCCATGCAGTCACAGGGAGAATGTGCAAACTTCACACATATAGCACCCGAGGTCAAGATCGAACCTTGGCCACTGGTGCTGTGCAGCTGCAGTTCTAATTCTGATAACGTTGCAAAGACAATCGTGTCTTTTAATTTCAGTACAGCAAATGATTCCAATCGCAACCAATTAACTTTTTTTAAACCAAAGGAAGATACCATTCAAATTCCAAACATGGAGACGACAAATAAATCACTATTTAAATATCATGATCGCACAAAGATTTCCATAGACAGGTGATTGGAACAAAATGAATTATCCCCCACTGTGTCATATGAAAAGCTGAAGAAGATTAGTGAAATTAATTCTTATGTTAAGTGATGACAATATTGCCAGAAAAGAATCTATCTATACCAGCATGTCACTGTCATTTTGAACATTAAGTACGATTACTTACATTTCTTTGCAAAGGCTTCCTATTGTCTTATTCTCTGAGCTGAGCTGCTGTTTTGAGTGGTTCAAGTCTTCTTGGCATTTATTGTTCTGGTCCTTAAGAGCTTCCAGCTGATAAAGAAAATATAAAAGGTCTTTGCATTGAAAAATATGACAATTAAAAAAAGAAAAGAAAATAGGTGACCTCTTACAGCATCGAATAGAGATGGATTTTACTCCAACATGTTAACAAAAATTAGACAGACGATAATTTATACTGTCTCAAAACTGTGAAACTCAGGAAAGAAACCGTATTATCATTGCACAGAAAGATTAATATCTCTTTACATGCTACTCCATTAACACTATGTTTGCTACCACAGCTAAATGGTGCAAATATTAAAATAAAAAAATAATAAAAAATTACAATAACTGCCAGCCCGGGGAACATTCAAATGTAGTAAACCCAACAAAGACCTGAAAAATGCAAATTTTATCTTGATTCCTAAAAAAAGTCATTCATTACACACATTAATCATTACCAGAATATACCATAACTGTTCACTGGGCTTTTGATACAAAAACAGAAACAGAGAATCATCTGTTCTTTAAAAATCATACCTTAAGCTGTACAGAGAAGTAATAAGGTGAATAATTATCCTGCAAAGCTCTGATATCCATTACTGATGATAAAGATAATTGCTTCCTTAAAAAATTATTCTGAAGATATGATGTACTACATGCCTTGGATATTGAACCTGAATGCTCACTGCCATCATCTGTCACATGCTTAGTTGCATAACAAAGATTTTGTTGTACTGCCTCCAACCAGCTGTCCAAGTACTACAGTTTCCTGCATCTTTGCCTGTAACAAATCAGCTTTTATGCACAAATGAAATCACCTAAAGCTCAGTGAACTCAAATTCCCAACATTATTTCATATTATTTAATATGAG
Organism: Malacoraja senta; assembly: GCA_038087875.1. Taxonomy (NCBI): domain Eukaryota; kingdom Metazoa; phylum Chordata; class Chondrichthyes; order Rajiformes; family Rajidae; genus Malacoraja; species Malacoraja senta. The sequence continues at coordinate 22,127,301 of CM075980.1, forward strand.
TTCCAGTAAACAACCCCAAAAGGTTTGTCTGAACAATTTATATAATAATCTGTCTCTTCCACCATATTCTCCTCAAGATATGCCTACTTTGGCTCCAATCCCTCAGCCATCGGGCTCCTCCTCCACCTTTTTCCTTTCTTCTCCCCACCCCCCATCAGTCTGAAGAAGGGTTTCGGCCCTAAACGTTGCCTATTTCCTTCGCTCCATAGATGCTGCTGCACCCGCTGAGTTTCTCCAGCATTTTTGTATAGTATTTTGTTGATTTGTATTGAGTGTATGTAACTCTTCAGAATATCAAGCAGGTTTAAAAAAAAAATGATGAAGTCCAATGGAGATTACATTATAATATATAAGATTGCAAATATTGCTTCAAAAAAAATGCTTAAAAACTCAGTGGGTCAAACTGTATCTGTGGGTGTAAATGGTTTAAAATATTAGGACTGCAATGTCTCAACTTGAAATTTTGACAATTCCATCTCCCCACTGTCCCTACAGATGCTGCTCGACCCACTGAGTTCCTCCAGTAGTTTGTTTTTGTGCTCCATATTTCAGCATTTGCAGAATGCTGAAATATTGGCATAAATTCTAGTCTTTTACCACTCATTTTATTTGTGGCAGACGGGAGAAGCTGCAATGGTTATGTAATTTGCTGCTGATGTGGAGTTCAACAGGTCAGACTGGAAAAGATAAGAGCAGAACTAAAGAGCAATTGGTTTCCCAACCCAACAGAGCTTCTTACATAAAGTTTGTTCGACAACCAACCCCCAATAAAGCCACAATTAGCTCTAATTAGCACAAAAGCTCTATTTTGGCTAAGGTACAAGCTGAAATCACAAAACGGTTACATTTTATGAGTCCGACTCAGAAACCCAGAATGATTTAGGTGAAGATTGGAAAGAGATGACAAAATCTTGAAGTAGGAATTGTTGATGGCAAGAGATAATATTAAAGATGTAAAATTGTTATCCTTGAGTGCAAATCATAGTTGTCGTCTTCCCCCATCTCAGCAGTTTACCACAGCATATTGAGAGCCTTGAACTGCAGTTCTGGTCTCTTGTGCAACACCCGCTTTCTTTGCTTGATGGTCGCACTGGTCTTCAGTGTTTTAGGCCCTGAACTAGAAGATCACCCCCTAGTTTGATGCCTTAATCTCGTCTTAAGATACTTCGTCAAACCTACCTATGTGAACAAGCTTTTGATCTCTGGACCCAATAACTCCCCATTTGACTCTGTCAACATCAGTCTGATTATATTTCTCTGAAGCACCTTGGAACATTTTATGATATGAAGAAGTGTATAAATGCAAATTGTAATCTGTTACTCAAGGCATTTATTAGTGCAGCAAGTAAAGGAAAACGTGATGCTTAATGTAACATGCAGGAAGTGCATACCATTTTTTATTTGTGTAAACAAATGATCGGGATAGACATTTAATTGGAGCCTTTCAGGAATGAAGTTAGAGAACAAACACAAAGCAAGACAAACATGTAATAAAGACAAAAATTGTTGGAAATAATTAACAAATCAAGCTGCCTAGCTACATATGTGGAAGGAGAGGTTTTATGTTTCAGGCAATGACCTGTCATCAGAACTTAAAAGTAACTGACCACAACACTACTTCTTCTCTATCTAACTTGCTGAGTATTTTCAGTTTCCATGCAGTTTTTAGAATTTGCAGCTTTTTCTTGATGTTATAAATTTGCAATAATCTTCCATAAATAAACAAATGGTGCTCTGTTATCTTTAATTCTGAGACCATTAACATATTTGTTTATCAAAACTGTCAGGGATTAATCATAGGCAATGATATGGAGTTAGTATACAGCTGATTTAACAGAACAGATTGCTGGAGCTAAGTAGATTGCACCCAAATTTTTCTTAATGCATCAATACAACTGAGACATCATCCACTCTATTTTTTACCCATTCTTTACAATCATTTCAGTGCTTCAGAGCAATACTTTAGAAATCATATTGTTTAAAGTTCTGGAGCCAACAGACAAAATAGCAATGAACTGGTCGTTACCTCATTTTCAAGCTTCTGGTTCTTTAATTTGGACTCTTCCAATTCTGCCAAACTTTTATCCTTCTGTTCGTCCAATATATTTTTCTCCTTCATAACCTTCTCTAACGACTGCTCAGCCTCTTCAGCTTTTCTCGAAGCCTAAAAAATAAAATTATCTTGTGTGAATGGTGTTTAAAGTTTTAACGAAACGTGTTATACAAAAATCCCTAAAATGAATTTAAACCCACCTTTCACGTGGATGGCGCAAATTAATTAAGGTTATGCAGATAAATTTAGAAAAATAGATGGTTGAAAGTTTTCATGCAAAATTAAGTAATTTAACCATTTCTGTGAAATTATGCTTTCACATTCCATATGATCACATTGAATGTTAGTCTCCATTGCTGTTATTAAACACTTAAAATTCTGCAGAAGCTCTGTACCGTTAAATAATTAGATTTCTAACGTGCTAGATCCAGCTTCATGCCAAACATGCCACTGATTCTTGTTGAATTACAATAATTTACGTGGGGGTAACCATAAGATTCACAGACATGAAAAACTGCCAACAAGCCAACTCATCTTGTGAAATAAAAACATTAACTGTATAATATTAGATTAATTTGGACATTTTAAAATTCAAAGTATAATTTAACATTTTATAGATACATTTACATATTTTAATGCATTAAACCCCTCATCTGCCAGGTTCCTTCAGAACCACATGGACTCGTGCTCGATAACATGCCGAATGACCCTGGCACCAGTCTGGTGTCTTATCAAATAGTCAATCTTCAGTTAGGAACTGTGATGCCAAACTGTGATGCCATCAATCGAACCATAAGCACAAGAACTCACATCTGCCCATAACCTGCTGTGTACATTCTCACAACTACATTCAAAATTAACCAAAAGTCATTGAATAGGAGTTATAAGCGAGAAGGGAATAATAATCATCTATTCTTTTACTTCCAATCTATGATTGGAACAGCTTGCTGTTGTGAAGCATCTTAGGAAATATTTAACAGAGTAAAGAAATTTCAAGTCACTACATTGAGGTATAGCAGTTCTTGTGAATAATATCGAGACATTGGTACTCCGTAAATAGATTTAAAAATTTTGTTCTCTATTCCTGAGCTAAATAAGATGCTATTCATACCCTGGCCATGATTTGCAAACTTTAAAGTTTATTATCAAACCTCCAAGTTCCGAACACCAAGTGCAATGCAAGCACTCGTGCGATTGTTTAAATATTTCCACCCAATAATTTCAAATTGTTTCTGCTTTACTTGATGTTAGGCTGTTGGCAGTAAACTATGGTTTCTCTGTGGATAAGTATGAAGTATTAAGATTTTTTAAATAACTGCACTATATAAAACATAAAATTGTAACACTGAGAAAGAAATTTGAAGATAATTATATGTTAAATTTGGAGAAATGTAAAATAGTCCCACCAATAAACTAAAATAGGAATAAAATTGGATTAAAGCACTACTTTGACATATCAATTAAACTTAAACATCCAATTTATCCACACGCTTCATTAACTTTTCGGCACGTAATGTTGATTATGGCAAAATGAGAAGCGTTTTTTTTAAAGATGAATAGAATTATGTGCAAAATCCCACACCAATTATTGTAGAGACAAGCCACAAAAAT
>CM075980.1:22131164-22222785 GCA_038087875.1 Malacoraja senta
TTGAGCATGCCTTTATATGCTGAAGAGAAAACTGAAGGGGAATAGTCCCCAAAACAAGCATAAGCTAAAGATGGCTGCAATACAGGCCTGGCAGAGCATCACCAGAGAAGACACCCAGCAACTGGTGATGTCCATGAATCGCAGACTTCAAGCAGTCATTGCATGCAAAGGATCTGCAACAAAATACTAAACATGACTACTTTCATTTACATGACATTGCTGTGTCGCAAACATTATGGTGCCCTGAAATGGGAGGGACTATGTATAAACACTGTTGTAATTTCTACATGGTGAAAACAAAATGTATAAAAATGGCCTTTATTAAAATCTGACAATGTACACTTTAACCACATGTGATTTTTTCCTATTACAAATTGTGGAGTACAGAGGCAAATAAATAAATGATGGGTCTTTGTCCCAAACATTATGGAGGGCACTGTAGCTCTTTGTCCATTGCCAATGGGCAAGTTGGGAGAAGTTAGGTGATTGTTTCCTTTGGCAGCAGGCACTGAAATCCTTCATTACACTGTAATCAGAATGGCCTCCCTCCTTAAAGCTATTCCATCAGAAGCCCCAAAACCCATGACCATGAAGGTCATAGGCACCAGGTGCACAGGATACAGTTAGAGTCAGAGTCATACTATGGAAACAGGCCCATCGGCCCAACTTGCCCACACTGACCAAAATATACCATCTACACTAGTTGCTGGGTGTAAGTCTTGGAATTTCATATGCAACAATACTATGGGACTGCAGTAGTGGAAGGTGGTGGTGAGCCACCTTGAAGGGCAATTAGGGGTCAATAATAAATTGTGTCCTCAACGACAGGTTTTTAATGTTCTTTTTCTTTTTTTTCCCCAATGAATACCATTAATTTCCGATCGATCATTAACCATTGATCAAACCAGCACATTGATGCTAACGCAAAGAAAGATTACTATTGCATCAATTTTCTCAGAACTAGAGCTGATTTGGCATGTCATTGAATCAAACTCTACAGGTGGAGGGCAGATTGACTGCTCGCACACAAAAAGTCAATTTGACATCCTTAGATTTCATTTGCCTCAACCATTCACTAGGGTAGCAAAGTACAGGAAAAATAATCTTTAATGCTAATCTTATTGCAGGTATTCCTGCAAATGCAACACCATTTAGCAATGTAAATGTGATTAATTCCTGTACCAAATAAGTGAATCCTTGTGAATTGTGAATTTGTAATTGTTGGAGCTTACTTGTGAATTAAAATTAGAATCTTTGATTGCTATTACATTACCAGCAGTGTGGAATTCAAACCAGCTCCAGATGTTTGGTTCCGTATATGGACTGATGTTTCATGGATTACAAGAAAATACAAGTCCCTGTTGCGGATTAACATATTACATTAGTTCTACATTGTTGTACATAAGGTGCTGTTTATGCCTTCAAATGAGAGAAACAGAATACATTCTAAAAGCCACACTTTCAAATGTTCAAAACTCTGGGAATTGGTTTAATCAACCTATGCCATCTTGGTTGAAAGGTTATGTCCTGAGAAAAAAAATACTATAAATCTGCAGGCAGTGGTGATTCCATGCGTTTTCTGTACTTAGCCTTTCTTTACCACCATAAAGGACATCTCCATGTGGAGTCATGGGGAGAAACAGCATGGAAACAGGCCCTGCAACCCCAAGTCCATACCAACCACACATTAATACTAATCCTATATTAAACCCAACGTTTTCCCCCATCAACTCTCTGCCTCGCTCCAGATTCTTCTACTCATCCATACACAGGGGGTAATTTAAAAAAAGTTGCCAATTAATTTACCAATTGTCACACCTTTGTCATCTGGGAGGGAACTGGAGCACCTGGAGGAAACCCACACAGTCACAGGGAGAACATGCAAGCATCACGCTAGCAGCACCCGAGGTCAGGATTGAACCAGGGGCTCTGGCAGTGTGAGGCAGTGGCTCTGTTAACTCACAAAAAGTAGCTGCAGTGACTTTTGTAGATGGTACACAGCAGTCAATGTGTACGATGGGTGGTGGGAATGCATGTTCAGCTTGAATGATGTCAATCTTTTTAAGTGTTATTAGTTGCCATTTACTTCAGCTTTACCAGGGTTCCTTGATGCTGGACTTGGTCAAATGCTGCTGTGTCAAGGGCAGTCACTCTTTCCTTTGGACTATAATGAGGCCAGGAGGCATGTGGTCCTGGACAATCCCATACCAACCACCATCGAGTCAATAATAAAATTCTTAAAGATAAAATAGTCAGAAAATGTACCAAAAATATTGAACTGTCCAAGGTGCATCATGTACAGATCATGGCAATCAAAACATGAAAGGTAATAATTTATTAAAGTTGACATAGTACACACAGTGTTCGGATTAATACTGTCTTTACATATACCTTCTCCCTGCAACAATTGTAACACTATACATTCATTTCAAGACCCAAACTTAGAAATGAAAGAAAAATATTCAACATATCTGCATGTTGATTTCTGAGTAAAATACTTTGGGCAAATTAAATCAAAGGTATATACAGGTTTATCAGCCTAATTTCCCCACATATATTTCAATATATTTTACATTCAGTAAGAAATCAATATAATGTTCACACTCTTTATACAAAGTCTGACATTCAGAAGCAGATAATTTCAAATGCTAGAGTTTTGTACATCAAATCATAATTCAAATTAGTTGCTCTGTAGAAGCTATTTTCAAAGTTAGTTTATCATGGAATTATAATAAATGGAGTTAAGAATGTGAAGTAGAGTATTGAAAGGAGAAAAGTGACATGAAGCAGAAATGAAAAACAAAAACTTTAGATCTACAAAGAAATACACCAATATCTAGGACGGAGCAGCGCATTAAAAGGTCTCATCATCATTGCAGTTGTTTGTCCAATGCCCAAATACCTCACAGGTGTCACAATAGGGGCGTTCATCTTTTCTACTGCCATGGTAAGTAGAATGTGGTGGAAAGTCAGACACCTGAGCTTGTGTGGGGCAATCCTCAGTGTCATGGATGTCAAAGCAATCACATATGTCACAGAAGAGTCGTGGAGGTGGCTTCTTCTTTGTTTGTGTCTCATCCAAGCTGAAAAGAAGACATTTAGCTGATTAATCTCAGTAGTCCTTAATTCTTCAGAAAAGAAACCAGATTTCTCTGCCGCACACATGAAGGTGGAAACGGAACAAGGAAAAATATTTTGGTTTTGATAAACATGGTACATGGTACCGTTTTCTGCTGCTACATATTGTCGTGCAGTTAAGGGCCTGTCCCACGGGCAGGCGACTCCATGCGGCAAGCGCTACCTAACCGGAAGCGGGGGCCGCGTGGAGGTCACGGGGTTGGTCCCACGTAGATCGCCGGAACCGTATGGAGTTGGTCCCGACACCGCGCGGGGCTCCGAAAAACTGACACTGTTCAAAAATTCCGCGCAGCAACGGCCTACCGCCCCGCTGTCGCATCGAGGCTGCGCGCACCGCCTCGACGCCGCGTGCACCGCCTCCGTCAACTCTGGAATTGTTGTGAAGGAAGGAACTGCAGATGCCCATTTACACCGAAGATGGACACAACAAAAATGCTGGAGTAACTCAGTAGATCAGGCAGCTTCTGTGGACAGGTGGTGTTTCGGGTCGAGTCACCTTCTTCGGACTAAAGTCTTCTGCAGTCTTCTATGGTCTGAGGAAGGGTCTCGACCCGAAACATCACCTACCCGTGTTCACCTACATAAAAACCGAAACATCACCTACCCGTGTTCACCTACATAAAAACCGAAACATCACCTACCCGTGCTCACCTACATAAAAAGCGCTTGAGCTTCCAACGGACTTCGCTCGAACTGGACGTCCGCGCACCCCCCGCTTCCGGTTAGGTCGCGCTCGCCGCATGGAATCGCGTGCCCGTGGGACAGGCCATACGGTGATCACTCGGCCTCCACGCGGCCCCCGCTTCCGGTTTGGTTGCGCTTGCCGCATGGAATCGCATGCCCGTGGGACAGGCAGTACGGTGATCACTCGCCCCCCGCATGGCCCCTGCTTCCGGTTAGGTCGCACTTGCCGCATGGAGTCGCCTGCCCGTGGGACAGGCCCTTAAGCACTCCACACAATTGTTCAATTAAGGCAAGTCATATGGTGTGGACGCATCATACCAAATTCAGCTACTACCAAACTGGAGGTGGATCTTCAGTAGGCTGGTCCATTATTCGACACCCTTGAATTATTGACCATGAATACTCTCACTTCTTTTATTTCCATGCTGTTAGGTCTGCTTTGTTGCTTCATGGACTATTCCAAAGCAAAACGTCTATCTTTGAAACATGTCCCTTTAGTTTAGTTTAGGGATATCTCAGCCCACCGAGAACACACCAATCACTGACCCCCTGATCACACTTCTGTGCTATCCCAGTTTCACATCCACTCCTTACACACCAAGGCCAATTAACATACAAACTCACACGTCTTTAGGATGTGGGAGGAAACCGGATCATTCAGAAGAACCCCATGCAGTCACAGGGAGAACGTGTAAACCCCACACAGGCAGTACCCACGGTTAGGATTGTTGCCGAGTCTTTGGTGCTGTGTGGCAGCAGCTCTACCAGCTGTGCCACCATGTATCTTTCTTGAAATATATCTTGGACAACTGTGTACATCCAGCTATCCTGACCTCTTGTGTCTCCATCTCTTCGTAGCTTAATATCAGGGAGCCACACAGCAAAGTACCAATTGACATATTGTGCCCACATCCATAAGACATTTAATCAGCATGTCAACTTACCATTCAAAATTGTTCACATCATCAGCCACATTCCCATTTAGAGATGCTTCAGCCAGTTTTTCTAGTTGTACTATCAATTGTTCATTCTTTCTTTGTAAATCCACTATGACGGAGTTCAGGAAATCAATCTGCAATTTTAATAAATTAAAGCATGAATAAAAATTGTGTTCTATAAAAAGAGATTATGCACTCTTGATCAATTACCAGTGCCAGGATAGGAATATGTACCAGCTGATCTACATCGGTGAGACCAAGCGGAGGCTTGGCAATCGTTTCGCCGAACACCTCCGGTCGGTCCGCAATAACCAACCTGACCTCTCGGTGGCTCAGCACTTCAACTCCCCCTCCCATTCCGTATCTGACCTCTCTGTCCTGGGTCTCCTCCATGGCCACAGCGAGCAACACCGGAAATTGGAGGAAATGCACCTCATATTCCGCTTCGGCAGTCTACATCCTGGGGGCTTGAACATTGAATTCTCCCAATTCTGCTAGCCCTTGCTGTCCCCTCCCCTTCATCAGCCCTCTGGTTGTCTCCTCCCCTCCCCCAGCCCTCGGGCTCCTCCGCCTTTTTTCCTTTCTTCTCCCCACCCCCTATCAGTCTGAAGAAGGGTTTCGGCCCGAAACGTTGCCTATTTCCTTCGCTCCATAGATGCTGCTGCACCTGCTGAGTTTCTCCAGCATTTTTGTGTACCTAGGAATATGTACCGGTAGGTTTAATTTAAGTAATGAAAGCAGGTCCAAGCTAATTGAGAGAACTATTCCCTAATTCTCCACTGTCATAGACTGAAACATTTGAGAATGTTAAATTTAGTCATTAGGAGTTGGTCAGTCAAACCATTGATTCTGTAGCCTTTCTGGCAATGAAGGACACAGACTAGCACAAAGATAATTTTTTATTGTAATGGAAAATTATAATTTGTCTTAAATAGGATTAGTATTTGAAATGCAGCAAGGTGCAATTATTCTGCAAAAAATCCCAAACTGTAACAGTTTACAAAACAATTAGCTATTAAAACAACTTGTAATTAAGCTCAGGTGCTTGTATCAAGTGTCCAAAAGTTATTTATAAGAGCAGAAGCAGGAGCGGGCCATCCAGTTCCTTTTGTCTGCTCCACTGTTTAATAAGAGCATTGCTGATCCTTTTACTAACCTATATCCCTAGATTCCCTTTAACATCAGAAATATGATCAAATTTTAAAGCACGCACATTAATGACATATTTTCTTCAACTGTGAATCCAATCAAGCTATTAGTACGACATGCAAGTGTTATTAAATGTACGTCAAATAATAATTCACAGTCATTGTATGTTGCTTTCTTTACCACATTGCAGCATATTTGTATTTTGTGAAATGATTAATGGAAAGATCTATTTTAAATATGATCAATAAACAGTCAACGTGCCGGGTTTTAACGTCAGTCCAATATCACAGATGTCCGTATGGGAATTTTGTGCTCAAAATATTTATATAATGTTTAATTGGCAAAAATAATCTGAAAGCAAGAGTACAGATGATGCCTACTTGCTCATCTGAACACAAACTTGACCTGCTTCACAAATGTCACTGCACCCTTTTGTACATTGCTTTGAATTCCTTGGGAACATGGTAATTATAGATCAAATGACATTTTCCAATTTTAATGTTAAAGCATCATCTAAAATCTTATATTAAGGTTATAGATTATAAATTGATCGATAGTATCTATCTTCTTTTGTTGGAAACAATGTAAAATTGGGCACTAATGGCTGGGAAAGTCAGTGAGGCAAAATGAGAAGGATTAACTAAAATAAGGCAGAAAAACAATCTAATATACTAACATAATATACCACCTGCATGTTTTTCATGACCCATGGTGAAGGAAGATTTCTGATAGGGGTACTTTTGTCATGCAATGCAGATCACCAGGATTACTGATTCACAGTAGTTAATTCAACATTTAGTCTTAATGCAAAGTACTCTGACATTCTTTCTATGCACAGAGGATTAACTTCCATGATTTTAAAGCAATTGCGTCCAAGAGAAAACCGGAAATGTGTTAATCCGTTATATTTCTGGTCATTTTAAAATAAAGTAAACAAGTTGTTATTTTATTATTTCGTAGCAGTTGACGGCTATTTAGCTGACCTAGGGAGAGTGGGTTGCATAGTTGGAGAGAAGAGCTTTGGAGAGAAGAGTTTGATAGCATTGGGAGAGGATTTGGGGAATAACATAAACATGGGGTTTGACTCCATTATGGAGAGGAACCTATTGTTTCAGACATTCAGGATGAAATTTAGCTCAATTAATGGCTTCCCAGTAAGCTCATAACAAAAAGTGAGAATGTTGGACCGAGGTGGGGCAGAGAGAGAAGCAGCAGCAGTAGCAAGGAAACTGTTGTAGTTGGTCACAATTTTAAATCTAAATATTGTGTTTAAATCCTTGCAATTAATTCCTGGAAATGCATGTCTCAGTTTAAACCTGATTTAAGTCCAAGAGTTTATATTAATACATTTATGTGCAGAAACCTGTCCACTGCAGCAAGCAATTGAGGGTGAAAAAAACAAACAAACATGCTGATGCAGGAAATCTGAAGTAAACACAGAAAATGCTGGAAACACTCAGCAGGTTAGATAACATGTCTACACAGAGAAAATGTTAATGTTAATGTTTCAGGTCAGATTTTAAGGACACATTTCCAGCACTTCTTTTATTAATGAAAATAGGGATGTTTACATCATCTACCAAACAATGATGAATGCAATCTACTCAATCTGTGCTCTGAACAATTTCCATAATAATTTAAATACTTTTAAAGTGTACTTGCTATTGTTGCATTAAATACGTTAAGAAAGAACTGCAGATGCTGGAAAAATCAATGGTAGACAAAAATGCTGGAGAAACTCAGCCGGTGAGGCACCATCTATGGAGCGAAGGAATAGGTGACATTTTGGGTCGAGACCCTTCTTCAGACGTTGCAATCAGTATAGTTCTATCAATGAATAAATGAACAATTCAACAGCTTTAACTGTTAGTTGAGGGTTAACTACGTAGTATAAATTTAGGGCAATTCCAAGGAACATTAGTTTCAAGAGTGCAGCATTCCTTCAGACCGTGTCACCTTAGATAAGGTGCTCAAATGCTTGGGTCAACAGTGATAGTTCAAATGCCAAGGCTATTTGCCAAGTCCAACACTATTGGACAGGGTCATAAATAGATTTTTATCCTGCGCATAACATGTTCAAAGTTTAAATATGAGGAAGATGTCCTCACTGTATAAAGAGCTCAACCTACCTCACCCACCTCTCAAATACAGATAGTCTCACCGTGTAAAGAGATGCTCAAAGTGAACTTTATCTGAAATTCATTTTACTTGTCTCTTCAGTTTTACAAGTAAACTTGAAATACAATCAGATATTGAACAAGGTCACAGAGGGGTATTGCATTGAATTGTTTTACTTAGATGCTAATTAGTTGGCTTTAAAATTTACATGGACTACATAAACAATGTAAAACTGCATGGTCTATGAACAGCCACTATAATTCACGATCACCTCTTGGGTGGTGTTTAGACCCTCAACATTGATTAATTAACTATTTAAAAGACAATGAATAAAGTATAACATTGAAGTATGTATTTTCTGTATATATGTTTACTGCTTTCCCCGTTTATTTAAAATGACAAGTTTCTCTAGATTGGCCATTTTAAATTAACTGCCCAAGTAGTTTCAATGTGGCAATTTACTAAATTTCTTGCAGTTGATTAACTAGTCTGTTAGTACACTTTGGCGTATGTCTACACATTAGTAAGTCTCATTCCAGATATTTTCGCATAAAATTCTTGGCTGTTATTTCAGTGTGTGGCAGTAGGAGTGCCGCACAGTTAGAGGAGCTGTTTTTTAGGCCTGGTCGGTTCTCTGCAATGGATTTAAATCATCCAGTGGTACCATTTTGTCCAACAGCAAGAGAAATATCCCCAGTCATCTGGCTAGTATTCTTTAGTAAACAATATTACTACAATCGATTATCTGGTTCTCATATTGCTGATTGTGGGGACCTGCTGTGTGCCAATTACCAATTATGTCACTTATATTACAACAGTAACTACACTCAAAGTACTTCATGGTGTATCAAGTGTCTGAGTCAACACAAGGATATGAAAAGTGCTATAGAGCATTAATGGCTTTAAAAAAAATCAGCATTGTGCAAAAAGCAGCCAATACAAATGTACAGTAAACAGGAATTGAGCACCCATTCAACATAGATTAACTTAATTGATAAACAGGCCATAATCTAAAGATTTCACAGCATTCAATAATGCTTAGATCATCCTGAATGATACCTATTCAATGTGTGGGTTTTTTCAATTCACACTTCTGCCTGTTATCTGTCTGGATTCATGTAAAAGAATGATCTTAGCAATTTTGTAAAAAGATAGAAATCCAGAACACACAAATATGAAGAAAATGGCAAGCAATAACAAACCATTTGCTGCTTGTCAGAAGCATCGCCAGCATCAAGGAGGGAAACAAAATGGAAAAACAATTAGCATGGTGCAGCACTATTTAACACTATTCAACCAGCTAAAAGTCAATGTGAAAATTACAGGAATTTTCAGGAAAAGCATACTCAGAATTATAATCAATGGTTTTCAGTGCATTGGTCTTGAAGAAAATAAAGATAACTAGTTTCATAAACTTAACCAAGTTATAAATTTCATTGAAATAATAAGTCTGGAAGTGTAAGCAAATATGTTACTGAATTTTGAGCATGAACCATAATGTTGGATTATTGGGAAATTATTTTAGTGCTCCATTACTTGGTCAACTATCATGCTGCAAACCATTTTATAGAGGAAGCCACTTGCTGCCTTTCATGCAGTCTCTGGTTTCATTTACAGACATCTATTGCTTGCCCTTCAGTGATCAGAAAACCTTCCACAGCACCCGAAAGGAAAAATAACTAATGCCATAGTAAACTATTCTCACATTGGGAAAAATCTAGGGGGAAAAGCCATATCTGATATGTTACTAATTCTTTCACAAAAGATTGAAATAAATTAGTCCATTTCATCTGCAAATTGAAGATTACAATTGATTCTCAGTCAAAATCTGCAGATGTTTCTACGCTTCATGGGAATTAATTCTAATGCAAAGAATATTGTAATTCTTAGAAAGTAAACCAGTTTTGTCATAAACTGCAATAAGGTGAAAACTGATTCAATCATTTGTCGAAAGATTAAAAAATATATAGAAATAGCACATTCACAAATGGTTTAGAAAAAAAATGAAGAATTAAAGTAATCAAATCCATATTATTCAACATTTCAAAGAAACTGGTCTCAGTCTCTTGAACCCACATGATTCACTAGTGATTCACTAAGGAAATCTACTGTCCTTAATCTGGGTTACTTGCCAATCCAACCTTACCATTGTGGTTTGTCTTAACTAGTTTAGATGTCAAATATCATTACAACTTTCCCCAAAGAGTTTTATTAGAAGTGATGCCAGCAGAAGCAGGGACCAAAGTCACCTGTTTTTACTGGTGTAGTGAGTTCAGCAACCTTTTGTTCCATCTCTTTTGTCATTCTCGTCAATGGTGCCAAGGGTCAGAATGGTCTGTGACCTTTCTGCTAATCTTCACCAGTGGAAGATGATGTCTGGAGGCAAATGGCCATCAAGAAATGACAAAGTAAATGGTAATTAAACAAAAATTGAAACACAAAATCAAATCACAGGCAGACTGTCAATTTTGTGTTACTTAAATCAAGATGTTCAATGTACACACATTTGGCTTAACTTTACGATCACAGCTTGAATACATCATTCCTTTTGCTTCAATCTTTTTTTTAAATCAACTCAATTCATGTTGAGAAATTAATAAAAAGATAGACTTACCTGGCTCTCAGCAGAATCATTTTCTTCCCTTTGCTCTTCGATAACGTGTTCACCTTTAAATAAAAAGTGAAAGCTTAAAAATGACATGCAAATCCACAAAGTGTTCACATTTTTACGAACTACTGAGTCGGATTGCCTACATCAAAACATTGGGAGCAATTGCCGTAAATGCCGTTATTGACATCACTTGATTTGGCGTGCAAATCATTGACCATTTTCTTTAAAATTGCATGTCCTCTCTGTAGCTCTGCAGGCGACTTTAGAACTGAAGAACCTAACCACGGAAGTCAATCACCCTCAGGTCCATGTTCTGCCTTTGCTAGTTCTCAGCCCCTGTTAGTACATATGTATGAGGATGCCTGGTCTGGAGTAATACATTCAAATAGGTTTCAGCCTGTGTTCTGTAGCACTATTCTTGCACACAAGCCAAAAAATTCAAGCGTGAAATCACACAATCTAGGCTAACATTGTGTGCAGTAGAGTGTGTGGTGCCTTTCAGGTGAAATATTACTTTAAATCCTGACACCTTTGCAAATGGATGCAAAGATCCCATGGCAACCTTCGAAAGACAGAAGAAATCTTAAGTGCCCAAGCCAACACCATGAAAACAAACTTAGCAGATTATGCCACTGTTTCAGGAGTAATTTTAACGCTTTCCAACAAAACAGCAAGAGATTCCTGATGCTGGAAATCTCAATTAAAAACAGAAAATGCTGTAAATACCCCCATAAAATCAGGCAGCATCTTCAAACAGAGAAGCATAGTTCAGGGCAATGATAACAGAGATAATTTAAAAGGCATTTTATTAACCAAGACTGGGACATTGCGAGGTCAAGCAGGCACCATTTACTATAAAGGCAGGTAAATCCATCTTTTCTTTATTTTCTGAAAAACTGTTCGAGGCGTTACCTAGCAGGTTAATTAATTCATTTGTGACCATTGTGTAACACATTTTCCACTTCAATCTCAGACATTTACATGACAGAAGGAATCCATTCAACAAATCAAAATCATTCTAGCTGAAGTGGTATCCAGTCAAATTGTACTTCCCAATTCACAACCTGCAGCTTTTTAGGTTATCGTATATCAAATGCACTTCCAATTTATAAAACATCTAATGCATGTAATTGCCCCTGGCACCTATTCAGGCAGAGTTGCACACCCTCAGCTTTTTCCTCAACTTCTCTCCAATCTTTTTGCCAATTACCATAAATCTATGTTCTCAAGTTCTTTATAATTCCATACACCTTGATAAAAAATCTTCCTTTTCCTCCCCTACAAGGGAGAAAGAACTAGCCAATCTTCCCTAAAAACGAATTCCCCAGCACATTTTAGGGCACCATAATGTTTGGGACACAGCAATGTCATATAAATAAAAGTAGTCATGTTTAGTACTTTGTGGCATATTCTTTGCATGCAATAACTGCTTGAAGTCTGCGATTCATGGACATCACCAGTTGCTTCACAAATGCCTCAAAACTCATTGGCCGGCAGTTCATTCTACAGCAAGACAATGATCCCCAACATACTGCAAAAGCAACAAAGGAGTTTTGCAAAGCTAAAAAATGGTAAATTCTTGAGTGGCCGTCAATCTCCCGATCTGAACCCAATTGAGCATGACTTTTATATGCTGAAGAGAAAACTGAAGGGGACTAGCCCCCAAAACAAGCATAAGCTAAAGAAGGCTGAAATACAGGCCTGGCAGAGCATCACCAGAGAAGACACCCAGCAACTGGTGATGTCCATGAATCGCAGACTTCAAGCAGTCATTGCATGCAAATATGCAACAAAATACTAAACATGACTACTTTCATTTACATGACATTTCTGTGTCCCAAACATTATGGTGCCCCGAAATAGGGGATTATGTACAAACACTGACAATGTGCACTTTAACCACATGTGATTTTTTTCTATTACAAATCTCAAATTGTGGAGTACAGAGGCAAATAAATAAATGTCTTTGTCCCAAACATTATGGAGGGCACTGTAAACTGAGAAATTGATTAACCAATCCAATCCTAATTTTCATAAAGTAGTTGGAAAGATATAGTGCAAAAATGACAAATCTGCCAACAATCACACAAACTACCAGTGAATAATATATGAAAATATCAAGACGGGTCTAATTACCTGGAGAGGATGTGACGTTATCAAGTTGTCTTTGGTTATCGTTGATTTTCTTCTCCAGACTCTGTACCTTTTGTTCAAGTTTTGATTTATCGGATTCCAATGATTGAACTACTGACTGCAATTTCTTTGCCATGGCATTCTCACTTCGCAGCAGAGTAATCTGCAAATCAAGCCGTATTACACAAATGGATGTTTCAGCAGGAAATTAGGAACCATTGGAGCGGTACAGAGGCACAGCCGTAGAGTTGCTGCTTAACAGTACCAGAGACCCAGGTTCGATCCTGACAGATGTTTTCTGTGTCAAATTTGTACTTTCTCCGTGACTGTGTGCATTTTTCCCGGGTGCTCTGGTTTCCTCCCACATTCTAAACACGTGCAGGTGTGTAGGTTAATTGACTTCTGAAAATTGCCTCTAGTGTGTAGCCTGTGAAACTGGGATAACATAGAACTAGTGTACGGGTGACCATTGGTTTACATGGACTTGGTGGGAAGAAGGCCGTGTTTCCACGCTGCATCACTAAACTAAAATTTTAAATGACCATAAAGCCTTTTAAAAAAGGTATCTCGGGCACCTCCCTATACATGCAGCACATGACAAGAAATTCAGAATCATTGGTGCAATGAAGCTATCACATGCTTACTTAGAAATTAACATCTTAGTACAGCATTCAGTACCGATTCCTTCATTTAGCATTTTAAAATTAAGATTGATTGGCTTTCCACTTGTTTATTTGGCCATATTAAATAACACCCATTGAACCTAAATCAGTATATTTTATTAATGACATTGAAGTGAAAATTCATACATATGAATATTAATATCTTAATAATGTACCATTAATTTATATTACTTGAACTTTCAGTTGAACATTGTTTAATGATATCATATGGGAAAAACTGTAGGTTATACGAGGATGTCAGACCTGAGACTCATTGTAACAACACTGTAATCGGAACACTGGATTTAACTCCCACTCCTTGAAATTAAGTTGAAATTCTAAATTTCCCAAAACAGTTCTGTCAGAGATGTAATAAAAACTGAAATGAGGCCACTTCTGTCGTCAAAATATTACTTTGAGAATACATGGCCGCCTTAGAAGCATGGGCATTTTCAATCCTGCAAGCAGTCATCAAGTATCTTAGGCAAGTGACTCAGCTCCTGGAGTGGGCCACTCCTTTGTGGTGTCACTAAGGCACAAGTAGTAAAGCAGTGCTAGAGACCCGGGTTCAATCCTGACTTTGGGTGCTGTCTATGACGGAGTTCGCATGTTCTCCATGCGAGTTTCCTCAGGCTTCCTCAGACATCTCAAAAACGTGTAGGTAAGTAGGTTAGTTAGCCACTGCAAATTTTCCCTGGAGTGTAGGCGAGTGATAGAATCAGAGAGCAGGGGAGTTATTCAAAATGAAGGGAAAATAAAACAGATGAATGTAGGATCAATGTAAATAGGTGTTTGATGATTGGAGTGGACATGATGGGATGGGAGGTCTGTTCCTATACTGTATCTTTCCATTAGTTATTTTATGACTCCTGACACTGACATTTTCTCACCATCTCAAGACACAAGTCAGGAGTGCGTAATGGAATACTCTCCACTTGCATGCAAAAGTAGTACTCCAACTCAAAGAGCAAGACATTACCCTGGATTAAGCAGCTTGTTTGATTGGCATCATAAACTATGCCCCAACTATTCACTCCCGCCAGTATCACAGCAGCATGGTTGCAATGTGCCCATCTACAACATGCACTTCTTATTCCTCTTTTGGCTTTCCTGACAGAATCATTCAACCTTGCATAACCTACCATCAGCAGGTACATGGTAAGATCATAAAATATAGGAGCAGAATTAGGCCATTTGGCCCAGAGTCTACTCCACCAATTGATCATGGCTGATCTGTTTTTAACCCCATTCTCCGACCTTCTCCCCATAACCGTTAACAACTTCGATAGCAGCACCATCTGCAGTTTTCCTCCAGGTTACACACCACACAGCCTTAGAAAACATTGCTGCTCTTTGGACCTTGGACCTTCTTCAACAGCACTGAGAGTTTAGCCAAGGACTAGGATTGCAGCAGTTCAAGACACTGGCAATTTAAGGACAATTAGGGGTGTGTATTAAATTCTGGGCCTGTCAGCAGTAAAAGATAAAGCAGATTATCATAACCTGATTGCTTTTTAAAATGTAAGGGCTTTGGGGTGTACCCTCTTTCTCTACCATAATACAAGTGCAAGCCTTTTTTAATGTAAATATCAGGACCAGCAACATTACTGACCAAGATATAGTCAACTGAACTATAAGTATTTCTATCAACCCCAAATCAGTTTCCTGGCCTGCATGGTCAGACTGCGAAACTCTTATCATTCATTTTCATGAACATTTTCACTAGGATTTCTGGCTGTGAATACAGATGATGATCTACAAAACTATTTTGTCAACAATCGCTACTGTTATTTTTGACCAATTTTTAGTACTTGAACAATTTTTCCCCATTTGCTTGTATATTTCCAATTTTTGCCACCTTTAACAACTTGTACCTCATTCTTGAGTTTCTCTAATTCTTTGTCTTTATTTGTGATCAAGGCACTGGTAGTAGCGATGGATTTCTGTAAAGAATTTTTGTCGTCTTCAAAGTCTTTCTTTAATAAAGATTCTCTGCAGAAAAATAAAAATCTCAGAATACTAATCATATCACAAAGTTTAAAATAAAAATTAGGTTCAGTGATTTCACTTTCACTTGTATTCAGCAGCACGAAACTGACCAAAATTGAGCACATAAAGTTACTATTAAAAGCCAATGTGCACATTTTATTTATTATAATATTTTGGTGGTACTTTTTAGAAATAGGAAATCTTATACTTACATCTTCAGTTTGTTGTGTCAACAGTGTGACATTTTAAGAACTGCAGCAAGACATAAAAACTATTCCATATTCGTTTTGGGCACACCGACACCAAACTCCATTTAAGGGTAACTGAACATGCATGATTTTGCATACCACTGATATATACACAATATTCATAAAGCACAACACTGCTCAATTCAACAGTCGTATATTTTACTGTTAAGATGCTAATTTAACCATAAATACACACAAAATCCTAAATTAATGTCATAATCTGACATCCATAAAAGGCACATGATGCCAAGCAACAATGATAACATGCATAGCTCTGCAAATGCAATTACTGTTGCATGCAAATGAATCTCTGTTGTGAATCCTGCTGATATCTGCTTGCTCCCTCTTTGCAAATGGCACCAACATCAGCTTTTATCTTACAAAGACTACAAAAAATTAAATATGCACAGAGAGAAGCTGGGTAGAGGAAACATTCAGATTCAGTAGACAAAGTGCGGGTTCATTGAGGCACAAAACATGCTAAACGAAATGAAACCAATTCTTTGAGCGGAGATGGCAATATAAACTGCTAAATTGATTTTCATGCTATCAGGAATGAGAAAATTAAGTGGAGAACCTGGGTTTTATAGCAAAAAGAACGCAATGCTTGTCTTATGTGGCTCTTATTGGCATTTCCTCATTTCCCAGTGCAAGGCTGGTTAACCACCTGCGATTTAGCAAGCTGTATTTTTTTTTAAACACCAGCTCTCATGGCAATCTCTCTCCAGACCCTGGCAGACTGATACGAGTGAGATAGACATTTTACTAAAAGTATAGTTTTAATGCACTTGGGGTTAAGCAAAGGACTATGATTTTCTGGTGGGGATGAAAAGCTGAGGGCGATGACTGAAATGGGTGAAACCATCATCCCAATGGAGGTATAGGTTATGGCTATTTTTTTTTAAAAACACACTAAATGCTTTTCCAGTGTAATCATTTAAAAAATTAATTGGCAGGATGTGAACTGGCAGGACTAATACTAATTGACTATCCCCTATAGCCTTTGAGAAGGTTAGGATATGCCACCTTGCTCAACTACTCCATGACACTTGGTAATGCAAACAAATTAAATAGCATGTTTTCCATTTTATATTCTTGTAGGTGATGAGAATCAATACTAGGGAAACACGGTTTTTCCAATTGTTGTTGGTACTTAGTACAGCTGAGACTGAGATTCTTACTTTATATGACAGTGTAAAGGTTTGTGCTGTCAACTCTCAAATTAACTAGTTTGATATCATCCATTATATTAGATTAGTATCACATTGGACTGGGTTACATGTTCTCACTCCTTCCAAACTTGGCCTTTGGAAGCAGTGGCCGGTTCCCCTCATGAAAATAAATAGGGAATGCGAGTTACCATAATGTCTGTCCCATGCCCTTTTAAGGGGTTCCCTCAGAGTAAGGCCTTTCAAATAAAAGGTTGTGTATTTTTAAGATGGTGGGGGGAATACAGGTATAGGTTCATGAACAGAGTGCCAAACAAGCAGAATGCTTTAGCCAGCTGCTTGAATGCTGCTGGAGCTGTATCATCCAGGCACATGAGCATTTACAATCATTCTCATTGTGTCATGTAGATGGTATAAAGGTTGATGATTTGCTGCAGAAGACTCATCCTCTCGCATGAAGCCACAGAAGCTATATAGCCGAGCTTTGGTCCATGTTGAAGATAGAGGACTTAGTGATGTTATTACCAACGAATGTCAAGGGTAAATAGCCAGACTATCTTATTGGAAATGGTCAACGTCCAACATTTTTGTAATGTGAATGTCATATGCCAGTAATAAGCCCACAACTGAACATTGTCCAGGTCTACCTGCATACAGGTGGGGACTGCATCATTTTGAGGAGCTCCAACTTGAGTTGAACATTGCACAATCATCAATAAGCATTCCCATTCTTGACGTTACTTTGGAAGGCAAGTTATTAATGAAGCAGCTGAAGATAGCTAGGCTTAGCACACTGCCCTGATGAACCCGTGCAATGATGTCTTGGGCCTGCAAAGATTGATCTCCAACAACCTTGACAAAGCAGCACTGTTGTAGTTTGCCTGTCCCATTTATTTTCGGGGAATAAATGAATGAATGAAATAAACTTAAGGAAAGGAAAGAAAGTAGTACAGTTGCAAATTCTCTCCCTAGAATTGTTTGTTAAGAGTAACCAATTTCAAAGTATGCGAAGTGTAAATATAATGGCAAAGAAGCTTAATTCCATTTGGTACAATATTAGTTTAGCACCTGATGCTACAGTACTGGGGGCCAATGCGTTATCTAGGACAAGGTTATTTAATACAATTATAGATGCAATTCACTGAAAGAAATCCATATGCAAACTGATGGTTTATTTTAAACTGCTAAATAATAGAATTATCAGAAAAGGCCAAAGCACAAAAGATTAAAGTCTTTCTGCTTAAGTATTAGCCTTTAAAAAAAAAAAGAATTAACTTTATTTCAGGATGGAAAAAAGTAGCTTATCTTTCTTATGGAGTACTAAATTCTAACTGGGTTAATTGTAAACTGGGCAATTCAGCACGAGGATTAAAAAAAAGCAAAAGGTTTTCTTTGGGATATTGTTCCAAATACTGCTGTAATGGGGTTAATAATAATAAAGCATTGCCTGGAGTGAGGACGTTTGATATGATTAAAATATCTTGCTACAAGATAAAATGAAAATGAAATTACTATGCACTGTACCAAATATTCCCTCTCCCTCAAGTTATCAATACAGTGTCCTCCATAATGTTTGGGACAAAGACCCATCATTTATTTATTTGCCTCTGTACACCACAATTTGAGATTTGTAATAGAAAAAAATCACATGTAGTTAAAGTGCACATTGTCAGATTTTATTAAAGGGTATTTTTGTACATTTTGGTTTCACCATGTAGAAGTTACAGCTGTGTTTATACATCGTTCCCCCATTTTGGGGCACCATAA
This sequence comes from Malacoraja senta, assembly GCA_038087875.1. Classification (NCBI taxonomy): domain Eukaryota; kingdom Metazoa; phylum Chordata; class Chondrichthyes; order Rajiformes; family Rajidae; genus Malacoraja; species Malacoraja senta. Next base: position 22,149,771 of record CM075980.1, read on the forward strand.
TGTTTGGGACACATGGCTTCACGATGTTTGTAATTGCTCAGGTGTGTTTAAATGCCTCCTTAATTCAGGTATAAGAGAGCTCTCAGCACCTAGTCTTTCCTCCAGTCTTTCCATCACCTTTGGAAAAGTTTATTGCTGTTTATCAACATGAGGACCAAAGTTGTGCCAATGAAAGTCAAAGAAGCCATTATGAGACTGAGAAACAAGAATAAAACTGTTAATCGAGACATCAGCCATACCTTAGGCTTACCAAAATCAACTGTTTGGAACATCATTAAGAAGAGAGCATGGGTGAGCTTACTAATCACAAAGGGACTGGCAGGCCAAGAAAGACCTCCACAGCTGATGACAGAATTCTCTCCATAATAAAGAAAAATCCCCAAACACCTGTCCAAAAGATTAGAAACACTCTTCAGGAGTCAGGTGGATTTGTCAATGACCACTGTCCGCAGAAGACTTCATGAACGGAAATACAGAGGCTACACTGCAAGATGTAAACCACTGGTTAGCCGCAAAAATAGGATGGCCAGGTTACAGTTTGCCAAGAAGTACTCAAAAGAGCAACCACAGTTCTGGAAAAAGGTCTTGTGGACAGATGAGACGAAGAGTAACAGATGACAAGAGCAAAGTATGGAGGAGAGAAGGAACTGCCCAAGATCCAAAGCACCTCATCTGTGAAACCCGGTGGTGGGGGTGTTATGGCCTGGGCATGTATGGCTGCTGAAGGCTCACTTATCTTCTTTGATGATACAACTGCTGATGGCAGTAGCATAATGAATTCTGAAGTGTATAGACACATCCTATCTGCTCAAGTTCAAACAAATGCCTCACAACTCATTGGCCAGCAGTTCATTCTACAGCAAGACAATGATCCCAAACATACTGCTAAAGCAACAAATTAGTTTTTCAAAACTAAAAAATGGTAAATTCTTGAGCGGCCAAGTCAATCACCCAATCTGAGCATGCCTTTTATATGCTGAAGAGAAAACTGAAGGGGACTAGCCCCCAAAACAAGCATAAGCTAAAGATGGCTGAAATACAGGCCTGGCAGAGCATCACCAGAGAAGACACCCAGCAACTGGTGATGTCCATGAATCGCAGACTTCAAGCGGTCATTGCATGCAAAGGATATGCACCAAAATACTAAACACGACTACTTTCATTTACATGACATTGCTGTCCCAAACTTTCATTTACATGACATTGCTGTCCCAAACATTATGGTGACCTGAAATTGAGGGACTATGTATATTCATTGCTGTAATTTCTACATGGTGAAACCAAAATGTATTAAAATGGGTTTATTAAAATCTGACAACGTGCACTTTAACCACATTTGATTTTTTTCTATTACAAATCTCAAATTGTGGAGTACAGAGGCTAATAAATAAATGATGGGTCTTTGTCCCAAACATTATGGACGGCACTGTATATCTTTTTAGATCTTGAATATTTTCTGATCCAACATTGACATTTCATACATGAAAAGGCAGCGTGTTTGAAAGGAAAATTTGACACATTACAACTCACTTTTTCTTTTTAAAAATAAAGAACTAAACTGTTTGCTCTATTGAGTTTCCTAATCTAGCCAAATGTCAGGAACAAATATCAAGGAGAAGTTTAATATATCTAACTACAGAAGATGATTTTAGGGTAAAACATCAAAAGCCAAGTTGGAGGATAATATCTTTTTTGGAGCATCTTAAAGGAAAGTGGAATGGAGAGGTGCAAGATTTTAGGAGGGACTTCTAGTAGTTGAGGTGTTGACAGCTAAAGATTCGACTAATAATGATGAAAGTAATGCAGTCCAGAGAGGCCAGACATATTAGAGTGTTATAGGGTTAGAAGAGTTATGGTGAATACCAAGTGGTTAAAATGTTGAGGGATTTAAAAACAAGATTGCCAAGTTGCTCAGCTGAGCCAACAGAGATCACCAAATATAGGGACGATGGATGATCTGAAATTTGATGCAGATTTGGGAATGGGTACCAGATATTTTGATGATTCAAGTTTATTAAGGGGAGAACGAGAAAATGTAATGGTTGTATTCACATGCAACACATGCATCAAGAGCAGATGAACTGAAGTAGGAGACGGGAAAGATTTGTTGTGTCAATCATTTGATACTATTGTTTTAAATCACAGACCTTTCAGTCTTTTCTTTTCTGAATTCTAGCTGCCATTCCATGGAAATCACTATTAAGAATCATTGTCAAGAATGGTGCCTTTTATGTTAGTTTGCTATAAACATATGCGTTTGGAGAAATATTTTGACTGTACTGTGATGGAATCTTTTATAACGAATATTTGTTTAATTAGCTTGTTTAAATATCAAAGCAGCAATAAAGCAGAACAAAAAAAACAGAACATAAGTGCAACATCAATAATACGGGGATTAGAGCAATTGGCAAATATTAAAATCGTTAAGCATGAAGGATTAAATGATCGTGATTATTTAAAAACTAATGTCCATTGGTTTAGAATAATGGTAGATAAAGTGAGAATTAACCTGAGGAACAGAACAGTTTGCTGTAGCGTATGCTCTTAAATAACAGATGAAAATGTGAACAAGACAGTTTCATCTTCACTCACTTCTTTTCACTGTTCTTGCCCTATAACATTTATAAGCCCTGAGGCAGCTGATCTATAGCTGAGCATCCACCCCAAAGACTATCTGGAAGAACAACCACCCAGTGTTTATTCAATAGCAACTATGCTTTCAAGTTCTAAAATTTCAAATTTGTCAGTACTGATATTCACAAAATTAACCATGAGTAAAAATGTTAAAAAGAATTAGTGACAAAGATAAAAATTAACACTTTGGTGCACTAGAAGATACTCAATAAGAATAACATAGATTTGACTCAATTAATAAAAAATAAATTATCTGAGGATTGCCTCTCTCTCCCACTCCCACTCCTCTAAACTGAAATGAATGGAGTTAATGAATCCAAACTATGCCTAGCATGTTTAGGATGATTTGGGGGCATTTCAGGAAGTTGGTGCTCTGCTCCTGGACTCTAAGAGGGACCCAATGTCAATGCATAATTGGAAAATTACCAAAGGACACTTCTTTGGAAACTCAGGGCCTTTGGGTGCAAACTGGCTAATGTGGAATTTTGCAGGTATAAAACTACGTGTGTGTTCACACGCACACACACACATGCACGACAACCAAGGTAAAATTAGTGTTCTCATGCTTTTTTTGCTGAATAGCCAAGCAGGTCAAGGGGCCAAATGGCCTGCAACTGATGCTATTTTTTCTTTATATTTGGAACACTTTGATAATTTTATGTTGTGCACCTTGAATACTAAACAGATGGTTCAAACATATTTGCCCAAGGATTCCTTCAGGAGAGAATGCCAACCAGTCAGGACAGAATGTATGATTTATTTTATTGGTTAGGCATGGTTTGGATTCATTTTATTCACACGGGTTCACTGGCATCTATAATTGTTCTCTGAACAGAGCAATGTGTGGGCTAAGAAATTATATTTTAGAGAATAGACAACAGTCAATCATATTGGTGGTTAAGAAAGAACTACAGATGCTGGTAAAATCGAAGGTCGACACAAAATGCTGGAGGAAACTCAGTGGGTCAGGCAGCATCTATGGAGAGAAGGAATTGCTGACATTTCGGGTCAAGAATTATATTGGTGGGACTGGAGTCATTTAGCCACAACAGGCAAAGATAGCAAAAACAGTAAAAAAAAAATTATAATGGAAATTAACAGGCCACATTTCAAAAATGAGCTTTAAATGGAGAAATATTAAGCAGTTGTGATTATTATATTGGTTGCAGAGGTAGTTTACCAAACCTGGTGTCAAATAATTAGGAAAGTAGATGGATTCTGTTTTTCGGTTTGTTCTATATTGCCTGGAAGAGGTACACCAAATGAGGCGCATAGCCTCTGGCATTTACATTAGGTGAAGGAGAAAATGTATTTTCTATTTTAAAAAAACACTAAACGGTCCTTAAGTTATACAGTACAAAGATCAAGGAATGTGCAAAATAAACCCCAAAAATACTAGTAATAAATTATTGTTAAAGTATATTGCGATTATGCATAATTTAGACAAGAGCAATTTTCTTTACGATGTAGCTATGTAAACTCGGTTATCCAATTAGATGGCTTAAATTGGTAACTGCACAGGAATTCCAAACATTGACAGCATTTAGACTATCTTATGAAATTTCTCCAAAACAAATTTCACAGTGCTTTTTGTTTTTGTAAATTGTTTCAAAAGGTTCCTTGCATCACCCAGATTCTCCTCTTACTGTTAAAGTAAGAAAAAAGTCTAGTCATGAAGCAAATACCTTAAAGTGTTATTGGGCAAGCTTTAAAATGCAAGATAACAAGAAGCACAAGTTAGAAACATGGAAGAAAAAATGCAAATTACAATCCAGGAAGTTACACAATTCCGCATTAAATGGTTTATTTCGTTAAAAAACTGCTTGAAATAATTCACACAGAAGCAAGACACAGTAAAGGAAGGTTGCAGCCATTGTATGTACAAAAAATTATTATGGTTTGATTGGTTTTGGCTACTTATTGTAACGTGGATAGACCTTTTTCAGTCTTACCATCAAAGACAGACAGATTTAGCAAGGACAGCAAAATTAGGAGAAAGAGAGGAGGGAGATGAGGTTTTGTAAGTTAAGCAGAGAGACAATGACACTTTGCAAGCCACAGTGACTTGTTTGACATTGCGTTAGCACAGAAACAGAAGTCAATGTTCAATAAAATAGAAATACATTTATCTTTCAAAGATTAACATTAATTTAACAAGGCATATTTTCAATTACAATTCAAAGGATTTTCTTGATGGTCAGAAATTGCTTCAAAATGTATATATATATATATTTTAAAATGTCTTGAGAGATGCTGTATCATTTTGACAGCAAGCAACAAAAAAGTATATTTGCATTTTCTGACAATACCAAGAACGGACACAGACTTTGAGTGTTTTTAGTTAATTTTAAATTGGGTTCTGAAACAATTCAGCATGACTCAGTTCAAAATATAATTCTAGGACAAAAAAAGGTTATAGAGAATACTGTCCTGTGTCTTTTTCAAGAACAAAATGTTCAGAAAGAGCATTCAATGGTCATCCAAATTTAGCCAGTTACAATTAATCTTAAAAATGGAAAAAGTAAATATTTAAACAGAGCACACACTAAACTATTTTGACCAAGTCTTGCTGTATTATCATAGAACTCAATATATAATATTAATCTCGAAGAAAGTCATAACTTCTAAAATAAAATGCATGCTGGATAGAACTATAATAGTCCAATAAAATTGTCCTCACTTTTCTATTAGCAATTTGCATCTAGTTCAGGTCCAAATGAAGTAACTATTTAATCTGTGCCTTTGTAGATTTTATGAACTTTATCCTACATATCTACAGCCATGTAAACTCATATTACTCAACGTGCATTAATAATATTGAGGAGCAACTGTATTCTTTTAATGTTAAGAAAGCTTTGATTTGGATTTAATCTCTAGCAAGATCTGGGTCACAGCAAAAGAAGATAATTGCTTTGGATTTTTTATTTTAAACAGGTAAAGGATAAATGTTGATTCTATAATCAAATGCAGTGCAAAAGACAGATTTGTGCAATCAAAAACTGTTTGTTTATCTTATTCGATAAGTGAATTATTTAAAAAGTAAAAGCTTAACTGCAGATTAATTCAAAATTATGTTATTTACTAATAATTTCAATTCATTAACTGGATAAAATGCTAACATATTCCCAAATCCTACCTAATTTGATGGCTAATAGCATCAACCAAATTGGGGTCTTCAACTTTACAGCATTAAAATATGAATTCTACATAATTTTATGAACATCTGGCAACAACGAATTTAGCTGCAAATGTTTTGGAATGCTTAAGTTAGTTCAGTAGTATTTAACTAAATAACTTTAAATATTTACTGCTTACTTTTGGAATCAACTATTGAAAACATGAAACTATTACAATGGGAGAGTTCAATTGCAATTTATATATTAAAGCTAATCTCCGACGAGGAAAAACAATTACTATTTCACTTTTTTTTTTTAAATGAGGCCAACAACACAAATGCTCTAAAATAACAAGTAAAGAGGTCACATGTTAAATTTAAAACAGAGTTCAATTATTTCAACAGATTCTATCATCACAAAAATGTTGAAAATATGCTTACCATAAAAATAACATGTTGAGCACTGATCAAGCCCCAATTTATATTAAAAATAAATTTCTATCAGGTTTAGTTTTACCAAACTAACCCAACAATGTAGTGGTCAATGAATAAGTCATTTGCCTTCTGCCCCCAAAGCATTAATTGAACAAACCCATTCAGTTCCTAGCACTAACAAACCCCTTCAACACAGGACTTTGTACCTTAAGAACAACATTTCCACAAATCATGCTTCATACAACTCCAATAGACATATCTGACGTCTTCACTCAAGTTAAAAATGCTGAGATTAGCTTATTCTAGTTTAAATTGATAATTTTTACCATTTACAAAATGATCTGAGATCATTGAGTAGTAGATAGTATGCACAAAGTGAACAAGTCATCTGTTAATCTTTATGTATTAGGTACTGGGGACATTTTCTTTTAAAGCTAGTTACTTAACTGACAGCCTTTCATTCATATTTAACAATACTCCTACACTATTTAGCAGCCAACCTGATTAGCTCATCTGTTTATACAGCCTCCTGATTTTCCAGGAAAAAAATATTCTGTGACAGAATTTGGAGACCTTACCTCTTTTTCATTTCTAGTAGCTGATTATTAAGTGCAGATCGCTCTTCGAGCTGAAATTTAAAAAAAGCATAGCTTGATACTTTGTTACCAAAGAGCTTCAAGAAGAGCAAGCTCCATATCGCTCCAGAGAAACACATAAAAATACAAAATCAAAACCAGTAATGAAAGTTTTATTGTCTTAATCATTATTAATTCTTAAATTCCTCAACAGCAAAGTGCAAGAAAAGGCATAAGAATAGTTACGCATGTATTGCTGTTTGTCTGTAAAAACCTATTTTGGCTTGTAAGTGAAATATAGATGAACAAAACAGAAGAACTTATTCTAAGTAGTGATACTGGAATAATCTCAAGCTAAAATATACAAAAAAATCAACCACAGTTCAAATATAGCTTGCACTTTGCTTTGCTATGAAACTGCAATTATGTGAAGAAAAAGGATGCACATGTTAAATAACTCCTAACGTTATATTTTTGAAACAGATGCAATATTTCTAGGATCCAGCCAGGACTACAAGAATTTAAAATTGTACTAACTCAGGGCTGCACTGTGGCACAGTGGTAGAGTTGCTGCCTTAAAGTGCCAGAGACCAGTGTTTAAATGTGACTACGGGTGCTGTCCGTATGAAGTTTGTACATTCTCTCCGTAACCTGCATGGGTTTTCTCCGGGTGCTCCGGTTCCCTCTCACACTCCAAGGACATACAGGTTTGTAGGCTAATTGGCTTGGTAAAATTGTAAATTGTCTCTAGTATGTGTAGGATAGTGTTAGAGTGCGGGGATCCATGGTCGGCGTTGTGGCCCTGGGCCGCAGGGCCTGGTTCCGCGCTATATCTAAATTGAACTGAACAGTATTGCAAAAACACATATATTTAATATAGCTGTCAATTGTATTATGTAACTTTATATTGTATCACAATTTCTTGAAGCATTTCATACATTTGGAGGGTAGTAACCAAAATGAAAGAACAGAATTCATGGAACAACTATAACGTGGATAACCAACTGATCTGTTTTTGATGGTAAAGATTGAAGAATGTTGGTCAATACAAATCAAGAAAAATGCCATAGGATTTTAATAACAGAAAAAGTCAAGACGTTGGTAACTCATCCATAACATCACAAACTATTTTCCGTGTTCACTTTTCCTCTGAATTGTCTGCTTACACACTGCTCTACAGAGAGCCTCAATTAAATAAATAAAAAGTCGCCCTCAATCTCAATCAGAAATCTGACAAACTTTTCAGTTATTCATATACTTGCACTAAAATTGTTTCTAATTTTCACCACGATTGACTTCCATTATACCAATTTGTTCATTACCAGTGGCGTTCATGCATACTATTAAATTAAAGAAATGCTATTAAAATATGTGTTCTTTAGAGGCACCACATTGACAAAGCATTGTTGCCCATATGGTGCAATAGTAATAAACTGGAGCTCAATGCTCTTAAGGCAGTGGAATTGATTGTAGACTTTAGGAGAGCCCCCCCTCCCCCACCCATCCTCAACAGCACTGCAGTCACGACTGTGGAGACATTTAAGTTCCTTGGAACCATCATCTCCAGGGACTTTAAATGGGAGACCACCATTGACTCCACAGTCAAAAAGGCCTCACAGATGATGCACTTCTTGCGGCAACTGAAGAAACATAACCTGAGGAAACATAACCTTGGGTCCAGTTATACACTGCCATCATAGAGTCTGTCCTCACCTCCTCTATCATGGTCTGGTTCAGCTCAGCCACCAAACATGACACCCGGAGTGCACTTTAGATATATACATGTGCAATGTATAGCAAGCTGCTCCTTTTTACTCTTTCTCTTTAATTTTACATTTTTGAATGATTATGTTTTTTTTACTGCCTGCTGTATATTGTGTTTTTACCACGTGTGAGCAAACCACCAAGTTAAATTCCTTCTATGTGTACATACTTGGCCAATAAATTGCTTCCGATTCTAAATTGATTCTGATAAAGAACAAATGTTTTAACAAGTTTTAGTTTTCTCTAGGAATTTAAAATAAAGGCAGGTCTTTGGCTTCACAATGAAATGTTAATGCTTTGCACATACCGTTCATTCATGTACAAAATTCAGCTTTTATATGAAATCGCCACTTCACAACAAAAAATTACTTTGCATTATACCCTGGTGTGGTCCTGCCGTACAAAATTGAATTTAAATATATCTTCAACATTAACACTGATCTTGAGTGTTTACTGGCCCATGCATTGTGTGATTTACAGCTCAGGTGCACTGTTTTTATTTTATAATAGTAACTCCATTTCAAAAGAACTTCATTGGATATAAAGCACTTTGGAGTATACCAGGGTTGCAAAGGCACTGCACAACTTTCACATAATTAACCTGGCATGACAACACAATTCTTTAAACATTAATGATTACAGTGGCTCTGCACAAAATGGTAAACCACTGAAAATTAAACTTAAAGGAATGATTTAGACAAGTTGGGTGCATGGGCAATTGCATAACAGGTGCAGTTTAACGAGGGTAAATGGACATCATCCATTTAAATTTTCTAAAAATAGTAAGATGGATTATTATCTGCAAGGTCATAGATTGGGAAGAGAAAAGGTGCAACAAGACCTGCATGGGGTGAAAGGTTGCAACCTTCACGTGGTCCGCCCTGTTTCGATGAATGCAATCAACCTGGCATGCAGAATCAAATAAGATCAAATAGAACAAGTTGTCCTACAACTTTAGGTTGTGCACGCTATACGCAAGAAGAAGAAGGCCTGCGTGTCCTTGAATGTTTGCTTTCAGCAACTGGTACACAGGTGGAGCAAGCAGAAAGAAAAATTGTATGTTGACCCCAATTGTAAGGGGATTTGAGTATAGGAGCAAGAATGTCTTGCTGCCACTGTCTGGGTTCTCGGTACGACCCCACCTGGATTTCTGGTATCTTTATCTGAGGAAGGATTTTCAAGCCCAAAAGGTTTATTTGACCGATTTATGGCGTGGTTGGTCTGAGCTCCGAGGAGAGATTGGTTTAGTTAGGCCCATGTCCACTGGAAGTTAAAAGATTGAGAGGGGATCTCCGAGAAACCTATAAAATTCCAACAGGACGAGACCAATGGGAGATTTTAAGAATGGCTGATGTCCAGATCTATTGGTCACAGCCTAAAGAAAGAGCATGTTATTAGAGCAGAGTTCAGGAAAAATGTATTCTGTCAGAGTACGGTGAACCTGCGATTTCTGAATCAAAGGAAGCAGTAGAGACCACAAGGAGGTGATCTTATTCCCATCTAGTTTTAATGCTTAATCAATCACAATCACAATAATACCTTATTAGCCAAGTATGTTTTGCAACATACAAGGAATTTCATTTGCCAAGTCAGTCGTACAAATAAAAAGCAACGGAACACACAAAACACATTTTAAACATAAACATCCACCACAGTGATTCCTCCACATTCCTCACTGTGATGGAAGGCGAAAAAAAGTTCAAATCTCTTCCCTTAGCTCATTAAGGTATCAATAGAATATGGGGACGAGAATAAAGTAATGAATTGGAGGATCACCCATGATCATGCTGAATTGTGAAGTAGACCCAATTTGCGGAAAACCCTACTTTTGCTCCCATTTTCTTTGTTCTTATAACTAATGTTAAAACAATAAACCAGAGGTCCCCAAGGAGTGGCACATGTACCACCTGGGTATTAAAGCATCTGTATGGGTGCAAAAATGAAATTATATAATGGTGGGTCAGGGGTCAGTGCAGACTATCAGGTTAAATGGTTGGTCAGATTACAATTGGGATTTAAGAGGCCAAAGTAGTGTCTATTCTGACAGGAATATGCACAGCAAATAAATACACAATGAATTATTATGGATAAACCAAATGGATATCAAGAATGCCTGCAACCCTGGCCATTCCCTTTTCTCCCTTCTTGGAAAAGATACAGGATCTTCAAAGCTCAGACACCCAGACTTAACTACACCTTCCCCCTGCTATACAATTCTTCAATCAATCACCTCTTTCACCCTCCATTCCCAGAAAGACTGTTGCACTCTTACTCTCAACTCTACTACATTCGGTTATCCAATTATTGTACATTATTCTTTTGCACCACATGGATGTTGCACTATAATCTTAACCCATTCTGTTGTTTTGTGCTCATTGTTTAGTTTAGTGATACAGTGAAACGGGCCCTTCGGACCACCGGGTCCACGCCAACCAGTAATCACCGCACACTAGCACTATCCTGCACACACCAAGGACAATTTACAATTATACCAACCCAATTAATCAACAGACCTGTATGTCTTTGGAGTGTAGGAGGTAACTGAAGATCTCGGTGAAAACCCATGCAAGTCAGTGGGGGAGCGTACAAACTCCTACAGACAACACCCGTAGTCAGGATTGAACCCGGGTCTCTGGCACTGCAAGCGTGGTAAGGCAGCAACTCTACTGCTCTGCCACCATGCCGCCCTCATTGTTGTATTTATTACTACATGTACACTGTTTACTCTGTGAGCTTCATATGAACATGGAACTTCCTTGCACCGTGATGTATATGACAATAAACTAATCTGATCTGGATTTGATCTGATGTGTTATGGAAATGTAAAAAATACTGCCATTAGTATGGACAATTTACTTAGAAATGTTTTATTAAATTAGAACGTGTTTAAATATATACTTGTATTTTAAAATAAAAAAATTATTACATTGGAAAAAGAAGAAGAATTTGTTAATCTTTATGAAAATTTGTGACATCCAAAAGAAAATTGCACCTGCAACAGTAGAGACCCGGATCAGTGAGCAAGATGTCTCAATGGATCAAAAATACAAAAGCTTTATCCAAAGATTCAAAAATACCCCAAATGCCTCAATTCAGTTCATTGAAATCATGGTCCAACAAAATTAAGTTTTTGATAATTCAAGACTACTTAGTGACTTCAATAAAACAGACCATAATCGGACAATGTACGACGTACCTTGTAAAACACTCAAAAGCATACATTTTTAAAAACTAGGACAAGTGCATCTTTCAGTAACTCCCTGCCTGCTGTTCTAAGTCTAGGTTAGGACAGCTAACCACAGCATTTCAGAGGTTAGATATTGTAACATGATATTTTGTCACTTAACCTTGGTTTTCTGTTATAAATTTCAGCAATACTGTATAACCAAGTCTAAACAACGAAATATGTGCAGATATTTTGATGCTTAATCATCTATGTGAAACGTGATATCAGATGGGAAATACAAAATATTTGGAATAGTGGGTACATTTTTAGAACTATTTTCAAAGAAAACCAGCATTTTACCTTGACGACTAATTTAGTTGGGTTATTGTCGTCTCTATCGTCATCACTGTCTATATCTCTCATTTCCCTTATCCATAACCAGTCTGAAGAAGGGTCGCGACCTGAAACGTCACCCATTCCTTCTCTCCAGAGATGCTGCGTGTCCCGCTGAGTTACTCCAGCTTTTTGTGTCTATTTTTAGTTGGGTTATGCTTATAGTACACTGTGTACCATCATGACTTAATGTTCAAGTATAAATTAAGCTTTGCTCAAGAGAAATGTCACAAAATCGCTGTGTCACAGAAAATTCACAGCTCAAAAAAAGTAGGTCATTCAGTCATCATATGAGAGATAATTTTAAAAAGCTATTAAATAATTCCACTGTTATGTACTAGGTCTGTAACCCTGTAGGCCACAGCTCTTCAAATACACATGCAAATATTATTTACATATGATGACAGTTTACCCAGTTCCAGACACCCAAAACGCTTTTCCTCATCTATCCTCCACCATTAACTTTTATCGTATCCCTCTGGTTTTTGAGTGCTAATAATATCCTTCCTAATTATCTGAAAGAGGTGTATGAAACCACGAGGGGAATAGATCGCGTGAATATACAGAGTCTTTTACCCAGGGGAGGGGAATCAAGAACCAGAGGACATAGGTTTAACCTGAGAGGGGCAAGATTTAATAGGAATCCGAGGAGAAACTCTTTCAGAGGGTGGTGGGTATATGGAACGAGCTGCCAGAGGAGGTAGTTAAGGCAGGCACTATAACAGCATTTAAAAGACACTTGGACAGTTACATGGATAAGAAAGGTTTAGGATATGGGTTAAACGCAGGCAAAGGGATTAGCCTAGACTGGTGCATCTTGGTCGACATGGATGAGTTGGACTGACGGGCAAGTTTCTGCGCTGTACAACTACTCTTAGAGGTCCCTCACAACATTATGGCTATTTTTCAGTCAGCTTCAAAAATAAATTGTTTTTCCCCACAGTTTATACAAACTGAAGCTTCTAAACCCAATGAAATAAAAACAAATGTGTTAACTTTTATTTCCAGGTTGAATTTTTTAAATGGAATTCAATGATGATTGCAAGCTATCAGCCCCTTTAACCAATCACACTTCCATTGCTCAATGCAAACAATATATACCAATAATTCAGCAGAGTAAAGTGTGACTCCTAAATTTAAGATTAAAACTTCTATTTATATTGAACATTTGTGTAATAAATCATCCAATGACACAAGCATTAACCTGTAAAATCTGAAAACCAAGCCTCAAACCAAACCAAATCTGAAAGAGGCTTCTGATATTGATTAGATGGTCAAAAAGATTGTTTTAAAAAGTTTGAAAGATTGAAACATTTAAAGGGGCAAAACAAACTAGGGAGAGAAATGCAGATTTTATGGCAAGATCAGCAATGGCAAGCAATTAAGTGGAGGGCTGGTCAAGAGGTCAATAGTGAATGAGCACAGATATTTTAAAGAGTGCAGGGCTGGAGGAGATTCCAGAAATAGAACAGAGCAGGATAGGCTTGGGAAGGTTTATAAAACAGAAATTAGAATTTTAAAGATATTGCTTAAGGAGGTAATCTAGGTCAAAATTAGAGAATCAAAATCACGAATATTTCTTAATGAAGATCCATAACTTCAGGAAATTAGCTAGTAATTGAACAAATATTCAACACATTTGAACAGAAACTGAATTAAATTATGTAAATAGATGCACAGACATGCATGTTGCCAGGGGTAACAAGCTGTACAGGGGCTGTGGTTATGGATATCCTAATTTCAAAGCTTTGGATGATCAAAAGTTAGGTTTTTGACTAGATCAGCCATCCAAATATCTAAACTGATGACAATACAATTAGCCAACGTGTTCCCCGTGATTACATATAAAATGTGGTTTGCTGAAGTAAATTGTACTGCACAAAATGAAATACTACATGAATACATCAAAATTCAACATATACTGATATTATACAGTTTGAAATTCTGAAAGCACAAGTACTTAATTGTTGTGAGGAAGAGAAATCTGAATGCCTTTCCTGATCGCATACCTTCTGATGGCTGGTGACTTCGTCTTTGCTCCTACCCAGCTCGCTTGCCAGTTTGCTGTTTTCCTCATGTACTACTGCCAGCTGCTGGGACTTCTGGGCTGCTGCCAGCTTCAGCTCCTCTCTGCAAAGGCAAAGTGAGTGCACGGTTACTATAGTAACCACTGATGAGAGTCAAGCAAAGAAGCAGTGGGAGAGGATCAGCATCATATCTTTAAAATGTTTCTAGGTCACATATGCTAATCTGATGCAAGATGTGCAAAATAAGCGTTCATTGTTAAAAATACAAATCATGCAAAAATTAAACTAGGAGTTTCAGAATGATAAAACTTAAAATGTCCAGGGAGATGCAAAGTTCTTAAACAACAACAGGAGCAGTCATATTTTTAGAATTATTTTGCAAGCTTCACTCGTTCCTTGCTGCTAACAAACTGATCCACTGCAACTTTCAGGTAAAAAACAACCATTTTAGCTATAAAGCTTCTTACATCAATTTCAAGGGCTATATTCACTTAAAACATGCATATTTATTTTGTCTAACATCAACATTATCATGGAGAATACGTTTGAAAAGCTGCATGCTTGAATAATATCTCACAGTACAGAATTCCCATTTTAAACCAGACTACTTAATGACCCAAACCATTAAGAGATACAATGTTCTCCCTCTAGTACAAGCAGATTTGTGTACTGAATCACCATGACAAAATGGTGAAGTAATAATGTACTATATCCCACCGCTCCGCACGAGGTAATTTCCTGACCTCAAAGATTTGCTGGAAAAAGGTGGGTGGAGAAAAAAAAGCTTCCGTGAAGAGTTGGGAAGGTGGTGGAAAATGGTAGAGCAGAAGGATCAGTCATTTCAGAGCCCCTAAGAGCTAGTGGAGAACAGAACTGGCAAAAAGCCAGAAACTATTTGGCAAAGATTAAGAGCACAGACTGAAAAAGCATTTTTTAAATGGTAGAAAATATATTAAATGTTGCACGTCAAAGAATAATGAATAAGATGTTATGAAAAAGAAAAACCCAAATCTGAAAGTAAAGACAAAAATACACAGCTGTCAGAATTTATAAATCAAAAAAGATATATGGTATTTATTAAAATGAAGCATAAAAACAACAAATATTTCAAGAACGTTGGAATTCAGAAATTCAGATGGAGGGTGGCAGCCACACATCAAATACAACAGGCTTAGTGGCCTCAATGTGCTCAATAGAAATCCAGGTCTGTGATGTGATGCAGCAATATAAACATGTATATGTAGACACCCTTTTTGGAGGGGCAAAAGGGAGGAGCTATAAACACCAAAAAAATGTGTACATTTAAGAAAAAATAGCCAGTTTCACAGAGAGCAAAACAGAAATGAAAGCAAAAAAAATGAAGGAAGATCCACAAACTTTTCACCTATCTTCTTTGAACAAAAGACTGGCCCACATGTCAAGATGTCAGCTCTGGAAATAGGAGGATATCTTGGATGCTTAAGTGTGGAAAGCAGAGTCAAACCAGTGGATACAAACTCAGCGTCATACAGCATTGAAACAGGCCGTTCAGCCCAACCCATGCCGACCAAGGTACCCTATCTAACCTAGTCACATTTGTCTGCATTTGGGTCATATCCTTCTAAACTTCTCTATCCATGTACCTGTCCAAGTATCTTTTAAATGCTATAGTACCTATCTAAACGACCTCCTTTGGCAGCTCATTCCATATACCCACCACCCTCTGATTACAAATGTTGTCCATTAGGTTCCTATTAAATCTTTCTCCGCTTACCTTAAACCTATGTCCTTTGGTTCTTGATTCCCCAACCCCAGGTAAAAGACTCGGCATTTATCTTATCAATCCCCCTCATGATTTAATACACTTCTATAAGATTACCCTTCAGCCTCCTGCGCTCCAAGGAATAAATGCCTAGCTTGCCCAACCTCTCCCTATAGTTCAGTCCCTCAAGTCATGGCAACATCCTTGTAAGTCTTCTTGTTACTCTTTGACATCTTTCCTATAGCAGGGTGACAAAAACTTAACATAATACTGAAAATGTAGTTGTGCCAAGATCTTATACAACTAACATAACATCTGATGAAGGCCAAGCACCAAAAGCCTGGTTTACCACCCTATCTACCTGTGAATTAACATGTCTTTAAGAAGCACATCAACAGAAACATAGAGGGGATAGTTCAGAAAAAACTCAGAAGGGATAGGTGTGAGAAAAGGATAGGTGTGAGAAAAGTACAGACTGTAAACAAAGTTCTACTTTAAGACTGGAGATATCAAAACCGTTGCAATTTTAGGCAAAAAACCCAAATGATGTTACCATCATCAAGCAAAGTGGAACAAAAAATCATAAAGCTGAAATCACTTTTGGTTACTCCAGATCAATAATTTTAAGTGGAAACATGGTTCTTCTCAACTTGTGCTAGTTTGGATGGGGCTACATGATGTCTATTGGGAAGGTGTAAGCTTACAATCTTCATTCTGCATGGTGTGGATCAAGCAGAAGCAATGTATCAAATGGGGAAAGGAAGCATTTCTTGTGAGTTTACCAACCCAGACTGCCGACATGTCTGCTAAAAAAAAAGGCCTTGGCAGTATACACAGGCGCAGAAAATAATTGGGTAATTGTGCACAGCATCTGCATAGGGATGAATGCAAGGCATCAAACTTGGTTCAATTTACAGAACCAACAGCATTTACCAGCAAGATTTAGCCGGGCGAGTTTCAAATTTTAAACGCAAGATCAAAAATGTGTTATATTATTTACACATAAACAGCTTTGTTCTAAATCACACACAGCAACTGAGCCAACTGAGGAAGCACTCTCTTTAAAACCTCTGGCCAATTTTTTGTTCATTCCTTAAATATCTCCTTCTTGGGCTTATTTAAGTTCTAAAGCATTTTCCACCTAAAAAGGTATTCCATAAAATTAAGTTTGTTTTTAAAATTAGGATAAAAGCATGTTGACACAATACAACAATAACCAAGTTAGGCATTAGATACCCATGCAATCAGATAAGGAAAATGAATGTTATAATGCACCTTTATTTCTTAAACCATTTTATTACTATGGGTTGGATTGTGCTGTCCACAGCCACTGGTTCTGACTGGAACCAGCACTGTTCGGATGTTGAAGCTACAATAAATCCGGGATTTATTGGCAGGTTTGAAAGGATTTAGCAGTGCCAGCTGTTTCAGGCATAAAGCCTCTTTATGACCATGTCTCTATGTTCTAGGTAGCAGCATTTCAGTGATATAAGCTCATGACCCAAGTAAGCATGGCTGTGTGTGGTCAGACAGGGCCACTATTTTGCCATTATCCTAATGCAACAAAATTATATCGATGATACATTTACTTACCATTTCATTCAACAACAAAAAACTTTGTTAGAAATAAATGTGTGCTGCAATCATAGAAAAATTGTAGCTATTTTGTGTAATATTAAATTCAATGTATGTAAGAATTTAATGTATGTATTAAGGTCACAAAGTCTAACTAACTAAAATTAACCAGATACAAAAACAGAAAATGCCCAGAATTCTCAGCAGGTTAACACTTCCTTTGTTTCCCCTCTGTACAAATGCTGTCTGACCTGCTGAGTGACTAACAATTTTATTATATTTCAGACTTCCAACATTTGCAATTTATTTTTGCTTCAATTGATAAAGTTAGCCAAAATAATTTGAATAATTGCATCAGGCTTCTAAGCATCTAAATTTCATCAAAACAAAGTGAAAGTGCAATTCCATGATGAGCAAGTAAAACCAAAGGACACTACATTTCAATAGATGTTGAATAATATGAAATGATGTTTGTGATTTAATAACAAGTACTTACCATTTATTTTAGCTAATGGTGTATTGTCACGTTAAGTTACAGAAGCCATATAATAATTTCAAATTGTAATTACTGAAGAACTAGATTTGAATTTTTTTTTTAAACAGTAAAATAAAGCAAACTTCCCTTATTTTAATAACCATTAACAAAGAATAGGGAATGCATAAACTACCCAAAGCATATAGTTACTGTGCAATATACCCAATATTTCAAACCACACACAGATATTAAAACTATGATTCTATTAAACAACGTGAAAAAAATATATAGTTCATTTGAACTTTAACATTTGGCCTCATACCAAGTCATTGACAAGTCATAAGGCATTGATACATGAACACATACATGCAAGTCTCCTGGCATGCCCATGACAATACTAAAAGCTTTGGACATGTAAAAGCTGAGATGCTACATTGTTTATGAACATAATTTTGTGCACACATGAACGTACAGGTGCCAGCATGCTCAGAGGTGTAAAAAGTGCCTTGTTTAAATATAAATCACCCCAGAAGTGTAATTTAAACCTAAAGAGTGTTTAACATTGGATGAAGTGTTTTAACCATATCCTGACGAACAGAAATTGTCCAAGGAGGATGACGGGTGGACAGTACCGTACCATGAAACACCATGCTTCTGCAGCATTGGGTAAGAATTAAAAATCAGAATTTATTGTGATCGATATCCAGTTCTCGCAAAATTTCAGGCAGCATAGAGCCTAGATAGTCAATAAAACAAATATAAATGTATACAATCAGTATTCAATTGAATTCATGAAACTAGTTTCTAATCCCAAAATGCAACATCTTCATCATCTTGAAAATCTGGTCAGTACATTGACTAGGATTCATTATTCCCCCGAAACTAAGGGATGAAACAGAGGGATTGCATAATATCATTGAGTATTCACTGTTGATAACAAAGCTTACACCTTTAAGGGCCTGTCCCACTTAGGCGACCTTTACAGGCGACTGCCGGCACACGTCATAGGTCGCCGAAATTTTCAACATGTTGAAAATTCAGCGGCGACCAGAAATACGCTACGACTCTTTGGAGACCTCTCACGACCATAGGCTGTATGATCGTGAGAGGTCTCCTATGGTCGTGAGAGGTCACCCGCAACATGTCGCCAGGGGTCGCCTGTATGGTCGTGAGAGGTCTCCTATGGTCGTGGAAATGTCCCATTTCCATTATTCCTCCAGAAGGGAAGCAACTTGTCTCCCTGTTATCATGTCTACAGACAATTGATTTAACTAATGGTCACACAGGTGCCAGCATGTTCAGAGTTGAACAAAGTAATTTTGCAGAGGATCACCAGCAACAAACATAAATGGACATCCTGCCCTTCTACATTAGACAATATAGCATCACTGTGCAGCTGCCATTATGATTTGGTTATGTAAAATGTTGACATTGCCGTTTATCCTCAAATATTCAAAGATTAATGGAAGGCAACATTGGTCTTTGCCATCATACAATGCCATCATACTTTTTAACAAGAAGATTTGAATTCACTCTTGGCTGAACAATGAACTCCGTTCAGCAAGACGACTTTAACAGAGAATGCACCGATCCTAATAATATCCACCTCTGACTATCCAACATATTCAGCTGTGCCAGAATGCGGCTAACAGTGAAATAGGTATTTGCACTTTTTTTCTGCAACATTAACTCTGTTTGTCAATGTATCATCAATGATAGATCGCAATGATACATGTTATCATTCACAAAATATGTTAATTAAAATATGCAAAACATATTTGCTGCAATGAGAGATTATACAACAGAAATCAAGAATACAATCATACATTAATATAGTAAATCATTATTTCCAAGCAGTAGTTTATCGAGATAATAAACAAGGATTTTCTTGTATTCAAAATAAATTATGAAAAATCAAATTATTTCTAAAATGAACATTTATAAAGCCAAATGCTGAGATATTAGATATCGCAAAATGAGTTGCATGGCCATCTTTTTGTTTAAATATTCTACTGATTCTCATATTAAGATGCATCCCAAAAATTGTTTGCAAAGGAGACAAAAGAGGATATTACATTCACATGGAATGTGACCAAACAGTCCTTTTAAAATATGATGAACCTTGTCCTGTTCCTCCATGTTTCTGTCAGAAAGCACCAACAAACAAAATGCAAATGGAAAATGTATTTTTTTTTAAATTGAACACCATTCAAGGACTTTTTCCCCAAATACATCTGACAATCAGCATCAATGCCAATAGTTAACATTAATTATTTCCAAAAGCAATGTATTTATTTCTAAAGTAAAAAAAAACAAAGAGCTGAAAGAACTCCGCAGGCCATGCAGCATCCATGGGGAGTAAAGGGTAGATGACATTTTGGGTTGGAACCAGTCGTCCTACTGACATAGAGGGGAGAAAGCTGGGGCGGAGTGGAAAAAGAGAGATTGAGAAGGGAGAGGGGGGAGAAATTAGCAAACAAAGGTGTCACAGAAAGAAGTATCAAAATCAAGCCCATATAATTTCCTAATCCTCTTGCAATCTCTGCGTTGCTCCATTTTTGGTACCACATACAGACGAATATGTAATTATTTCACCAATGCTAGCCAGGATGCTACCAACTTTTTTGTACCTTAGCTCTGGGATTCGCTTCTTACATCTCTGCCCCTTTCCCCTTTTGTGAGATGCTCCATAAAATCTCGCTCTTTGATTACATTTCTGATCATCTTTTCTTGCATAAACATTTGGGGGGGGGGGGGGGGGGTCAATACTATTTTTTAAATACTTCTGATTTTGTTAAAAGCCCTGAGAGGTTTAGCTATATTGAAAGCACAGCATAACTATAAGGAGTAGTCATAATTTCCAAAATTAAGAAAATTCACTGTACATGTGAGAAGGACAAGGATTCAAAATTCAAACTGTTGACAGAACAAATCAAACTTTTTGGCCCAGAGGGTTGAGAAACCTGTTTCCATACTGTCTCTCTCCACAATGCCAATTCATTCACTATTTTATTTTTTATTCAAAAGGCATACTCAGAAATTAGGTGCTATATAAATGTAAGTAACAAATCCCTTCTAAGGACATGAACTGTACAAGGTATTCATTTAGTTAAATAAGAACTTGCATATGAAATGGCCAATGCAAGACTCTTTAAACACACATGAAATTAATGCCTTCAAGGAAGGACGAGGAATGGAGGAAAATTGCATTTGGTGAAATGTGTGGGATTAAAAAAAAATGATTGATTGAATTGATTGATACAGCCTGGAAAAAAGTGCATTGGCCCACCAAGTCCATGCCGATCATTGGATCACCTGATCACACTCGTTTTATGTTATCAACCAGTCAACTATTCCCTGCACAGTTGGGCAATTTTCAGAGGCCAATTAACGTACAAACCCACACATCTTTGGGACTTGGGAGGAAACCGGAGCACCTGAGAATACCCATGCAGTCACAGGGAGAATGTGCAAACTTCACACATATAGCACCCGAGGTCAAGATCGAACCTTGGCCACTGGTGCTGTGCAGCTGCAGTTCTAATTCTGATAACGTTGCAAAGACAATCGTGTCTTTTAATTTCAGTACAGCAAATGATTCCAATCGCAACCAATTAACTTTTTTTAAACCAAAGGAAGATACCATTCAAATTCCAAACATGGAGACGACAAATAAATCACTATTTAAATATCATGATCGCACAAAGATTTCCATAGACAGGTGATTGGAACAAAATGAATTATCCCCCACTGTGTCATATGAAAAGCTGAAGAAGATTAGTGAAATTAATTCTTATGTTAAGTGATGACAATATTGCCAGAAAAGAATCTATCTATACCAGCATGTCACTGTCATTTTGAACATTAAGTACGATTACTTACATTTCTTTGCAAAGGCTTCCTATTGTCTTATTCTCTGAGCTGAGCTGCTGTTTTGAGTGGTTCAAGTCTTCTTGGCATTTATTGTTCTGGTCCTTAAGAGCTTCCAGCTGATAAAGAAAATATAAAAGGTCTTTGCATTGAAAAATATGACAATTAAAAAAAGAAAAGAAAATAGGTGACCTCTTACAGCATCGAATAGAGATGGATTTTACTCCAACATGTTAACAAAAATTAGACAGACGATAATTTATACTGTCTCAAAACTGTGAAACTCAGGAAAGAAACCGTATTATCATTGCACAGAAAGATTAATATCTCTTTACATGCTACTCCATTAACACTATGTTTGCTACCACAGCTAAATGGTGCAAATATTAAAATAAAAAAATAATAAAAAATTACAATAACTGCCAGCCCGGGGAACATTCAAATGTAGTAAACCCAACAAAGACCTGAAAAATGCAAATTTTATCTTGATTCCTAAAAAAAGTCATTCATTACACACATTAATCATTACCAGAATATACCATAACTGTTCACTGGGCTTTTGATACAAAAACAGAAACAGAGAATCATCTGTTCTTTAAAAATCATACCTTAAGCTGTACAGAGAAGTAATAAGGTGAATAATTATCCTGCAAAGCTCTGATATCCATTACTGATGATAAAGATAATTGCTTCCTTAAAAAATTATTCTGAAGATATGATGTACTACATGCCTTGGATATTGAACCTGAATGCTCACTGCCATCATCTGTCACATGCTTAGTTGCATAACAAAGATTTTGTTGTACTGCCTCCAACCAGCTGTCCAAGTACTACAGTTTCCTGCATCTTTGCCTGTAACAAATCAGCTTTTATGCACAAATGAAATCACCTAAAGCTCAGTGAACTCAAATTCCCAACATTATTTCATATTATTTAATATGAGTTCCAGTAAACAACCCCAAAAGGTTTGTCTGAACAATTTATATAATAATCTGTCTCTTCCACCATATTCTCCTCAAGATATGCCTACTTTGGCTCCAATCCCTCAGCCATCGGGCTCCTCCTCCACCTTTTTCCTTTCTTCTCCCCACCCCCCATCAGTCTGAAGAAGGGTTTCGGCCCTAAACGTTGCCTATTTCCTTCGCTCCATAGATGCTGCTGCACCCGCTGAGTTTCTCCAGCATTTTTGTATAGTATTTTGTTGATTTGTATTGAGTGTATGTAACTCTTCAGAATATCAAGCAGGTTTAAAAAAAAAATGATGAAGTCCAATGGAGATTACATTATAATATATAAGATTGCAAATATTGCTTCAAAAAAAATGCTTAAAAACTCAGTGGGTCAAACTGTATCTGTGGGTGTAAATGGTTTAAAATATTAGGACTGCAATGTCTCAACTTGAAATTTTGACAATTCCATCTCCCCACTGTCCCTACAGATGCTGCTCGACCCACTGAGTTCCTCCAGTAGTTTGTTTTTGTGCTCCATATTTCAGCATTTGCAGAATGCTGAAATATTGGCATAAATTCTAGTCTTTTACCACTCATTTTATTTGTGGCAGACGGGAGAAGCTGCAATGGTTATGTAATTTGCTGCTGATGTGGAGTTCAACAGGTCAGACTGGAAAAGATAAGAGCAGAACTAAAGAGCAATTGGTTTCCCAACCCAACAGAGCTTCTTACATAAAGTTTGTTCGACAACCAACCCCCAATAAAGCCACAATTAGCTCTAATTAGCACAAAAGCTCTATTTTGGCTAAGGTACAAGCTGAAATCACAAAACGGTTACATTTTATGAGTCCGACTCAGAAACCCAGAATGATTTAGGTGAAGATTGGAAAGAGATGACAAAATCTTGAAGTAGGAATTGTTGATGGCAAGAGATAATATTAAAGATGTAAAATTGTTATCCTTGAGTGCAAATCATAGTTGTCGTCTTCCCCCATCTCAGCAGTTTACCACAGCATATTGAGAGCCTTGAACTGCAGTTCTGGTCTCTTGTGCAACACCCGCTTTCTTTGCTTGATGGTCGCACTGGTCTTCAGTGTTTTAGGCCCTGAACTAGAAGATCACCCCCTAGTTTGATGCCTTAATCTCGTCTTAAGATACTTCGTCAAACCTACCTATGTGAACAAGCTTTTGATCTCTGGACCCAATAACTCCCCATTTGACTCTGTCAACATCAGTCTGATTATATTTCTCTGAAGCACCTTGGAACATTTTATGATATGAAGAAGTGTATAAATGCAAATTGTAATCTGTTACTCAAGGCATTTATTAGTGCAGCAAGTAAAGGAAAACGTGATGCTTAATGTAACATGCAGGAAGTGCATACCATTTTTTATTTGTGTAAACAAATGATCGGGATAGACATTTAATTGGAGCCTTTCAGGAATGAAGTTAGAGAACAAACACAAAGCAAGACAAACATGTAATAAAGACAAAAATTGTTGGAAATAATTAACAAATCAAGCTGCCTAGCTACATATGTGGAAGGAGAGGTTTTATGTTTCAGGCAATGACCTGTCATCAGAACTTAAAAGTAACTGACCACAACACTACTTCTTCTCTATCTAACTTGCTGAGTATTTTCAGTTTCCATGCAGTTTTTAGAATTTGCAGCTTTTTCTTGATGTTATAAATTTGCAATAATCTTCCATAAATAAACAAATGGTGCTCTGTTATCTTTAATTCTGAGACCATTAACATATTTGTTTATCAAAACTGTCAGGGATTAATCATAGGCAATGATATGGAGTTAGTATACAGCTGATTTAACAGAACAGATTGCTGGAGCTAAGTAGATTGCACCCAAATTTTTCTTAATGCATCAATACAACTGAGACATCATCCACTCTATTTTTTACCCATTCTTTACAATCATTTCAGTGCTTCAGAGCAATACTTTAGAAATCATATTGTTTAAAGTTCTGGAGCCAACAGACAAAATAGCAATGAACTGGTCGTTACCTCATTTTCAAGCTTCTGGTTCTTTAATTTGGACTCTTCCAATTCTGCCAAACTTTTATCCTTCTGTTCGTCCAATATATTTTTCTCCTTCATAACCTTCTCTAACGACTGCTCAGCCTCTTCAGCTTTTCTCGAAGCCTAAAAAATAAAATTATCTTGTGTGAATGGTGTTTAAAGTTTTAACGAAACGTGTTATACAAAAATCCCTAAAATGAATTTAAACCCACCTTTCACGTGGATGGCGCAAATTAATTAAGGTTATGCAGATAAATTTAGAAAAATAGATGGTTGAAAGTTTTCATGCAAAATTAAGTAATTTAACCATTTCTGTGAAATTATGCTTTCACATTCCATATGATCACATTGAATGTTAGTCTCCATTGCTGTTATTAAACACTTAAAATTCTGCAGAAGCTCTGTACCGTTAAATAATTAGATTTCTAACGTGCTAGATCCAGCTTCATGCCAAACATGCCACTGATTCTTGTTGAATTACAATAATTTACGTGGGGGTAACCATAAGATTCACAGACATGAAAAACTGCCAACAAGCCAACTCATCTTGTGAAATAAAAACATTAACTGTATAATATTAGATTAATTTGGACATTTTAAAATTCAAAGTATAATTTAACATTTTATAGATACATTTACATATTTTAATGCATTAAACCCCTCATCTGCCAGGTTCCTTCAGAACCACATGGACTCGTGCTCGATAACATGCCGAATGACCCTGGCACCAGTCTGGTGTCTTATCAAATAGTCAATCTTCAGTTAGGAACTGTGATGCCAAACTGTGATGCCATCAATCGAACCATAAGCACAAGAACTCACATCTGCCCATAACCTGCTGTGTACATTCTCACAACTACATTCAAAATTAACCAAAAGTCATTGAATAGGAGTTATAAGCGAGAAGGGAATAATAATCATCTATTCTTTTACTTCCAATCTATGATTGGAACAGCTTGCTGTTGTGAAGCATCTTAGGAAATATTTAACAGAGTAAAGAAATTTCAAGTCACTACATTGAGGTATAGCAGTTCTTGTGAATAATATCGAGACATTGGTACTCCGTAAATAGATTTAAAAATTTTGTTCTCTATTCCTGAGCTAAATAAGATGCTATTCATACCCTGGCCATGATTTGCAAACTTTAAAGTTTATTATCAAACCTCCAAGTTCCGAACACCAAGTGCAATGCAAGCACTCGTGCGATTGTTTAAATATTTCCACCCAATAATTTCAAATTGTTTCTGCTTTACTTGATGTTAGGCTGTTGGCAGTAAACTATGGTTTCTCTGTGGATAAGTATGAAGTATTAAGATTTTTTAAATAACTGCACTATATAAAACATAAAATTGTAACACTGAGAAAGAAATTTGAAGATAATTATATGTTAAATTTGGAGAAATGTAAAATAGTCCCACCAATAAACTAAAATAGGAATAAAATTGGATTAAAGCACTACTTTGACATATCAATTAAACTTAAACATCCAATTTATCCACACGCTTCATTAACTTTTCGGCACGTAATGTTGATTATGGCAAAATGAGAAGCGTTTTTTTTAAAGATGAATAGAATTATGTGCAAAATCCCACACCAATTATTGTAGAGACAAGCCACAAAAATCATTTCCCAGAATTAATATATTCTAAAGTAGTTATTGTTATAACGGTGATTTTAAAAGATACAACACCAAACCTGTTATTGCACTCATTAGTAAAAAAAATGTGCCCATAACTTTCTGAATTTTATCTAAATGCTTATAATTGGTACCTCGATCTTCTCTGATAAAGTAATATTCTGATGAACCTGGAGATCTTTTAATTTGGAAGCAAGTTTCTCTTCATGTTTCAGCAATTCTTCCTTGTCACACATTAGCTGCTGCAGGGTTGCTTCAATTTCTCCATTGTCTTGAGCAGAAAGAGCAGCTTCTTTCTGTAACTTGCAGAGGGACTCTGTTAGCTCGCCATTCTCCTTCACTAGCTCTTCTTTTTCTGTCTGAAGTTTTAGCACTGTTGCCAGCAAATTATCATTTTCTCCCTGCAGCTTCACTTGATCCACGTCAGAAATCTCCTGACAACTGCGAAGTCCGTCCAAGAATTTCAAAAGATTTGATTCTGAAGCCTGGAGCTCTACTTTTTCTTTGCTCAATGTATCAACCTTCTTCTTCAGCTCTTCAATGGTGGACATTAGGTAATTCTTCTCAGCTACTTGATCTTCCTTCTCACCAGCAAACTTCTTTTGTTCAGCCTGAAATCTCTCTTTTTCTTTTATTAACACATTATTTTCTGAAAGCAATTCGTCATGCTTAGCTTTAAGAACACCCATTTCATTTGTCAATACGTAGACATTATTTTCAAGTTCTGCATGAGCCTCATTCAGAGCCTCTTTTTCCATTTTTGCTGCATCTCTTTCTTGTATCAGTTGGTTCTCAAGTACTCTCACTTGTTCATTCAGTACATTGTCCTTTTCCTCTAATTTCACCCTCTGCCAAGTAAGATGCTCCTTTTCAGAGGACTGTGCCTCAAGTTCAGCTACCAGCTTTTCCTTTTCTTGTAACAAGGAATGTCTCTCTAAATCCACAATATTTTTGCTCTTCTGAATTTCATCCAAATATGTGGTGAGTCTTGAATTTGAGGCTTGGAGTTCTTCATTTACTTTGGCGGACTCGTCAAGCTTTTGCGTTAAAAGCTCAACGTTGTCGAAGAGCTGATCTTTTTCTGTAACTGTGTATTCAATTTCAGAGATGAGTTGCTGTTGGCTCAATTTAAATTCGACTATCTCACCCGAGAGAGATTCATTTTCTGCCGTTTGCATGTTGCTTTTTGATTCCAAGGTTGCCTTCTCCTTTTGTAACAAGTCACATTGGGTTTCTAGCTGCGACTGCTTCAGCCAAAGCAAATCTTTCTCAGATTTCAGGGCATCTCTCTCTTCATTTAGCTGCTTTGCCTCCTCAATGGATTTCTGCAGCTTTGCAGTCAGTTCCATCTTTTCCTTAGCTAGTTCATCCCTTTCTACAGTTAGTTGTCTCAGAGATGTTGTTAGCTCTTCCTTCTCCTGGAGCAGTTGAACACGTTCAGAATCTGTTACCTCCCTGCTATTCTTAATCTCATCCAAGAGTTTTGACTGGCTAGATTTTGAAGCCTGGAGCTCTGCATTTTCCTTCATGTATTTTTCCAGCTCATTCTTCAATTGATCATGACTACTCTGCAGCTGATCTTTTGAGATAATGAAAGATTTCTTTTCAAGGATAGTCTTCTGCAAACTTGAACTAAGATCATCTTTTTCTTTTGTAAGAGTTTCATTTTTAGATATCACCTCATCATGTGCCGATTTCAGCAGAATTTTCTCCTTTGTTAAAGTTTCATATTGTGCTTCAAGCTTTGAGCATTTCAATAGAGTAGAATCTTTTTCCACTATCAGCACATCTCTTTCTTTCACCAGCTTTTCCAGAGCAACTGATGTTTCTTCATGAAACTTGTGAAAATTTTCGCTAATTCTGTCTTTTTCTTTTGCAAGTTCCTCTCTTTCTGCAATCATTTCCCCGTGGGCCGATAACAACTCCTCCTTTTTATGACGCAGCTGGGCTAGTTCACTTTCAGCAGCTTTGCTTTTTATCTGAATATTGTCTAGCTGTTTACTCAGGTCCGACTGCGAGGCTTGGCGATCCTCATTTTCTTTGGTTAACTTTTCCAGGAGCTGCTGCAAATGTTTGGCTTCTAAGGAAAGGTCATCTTTTTCAGTGACCAAAGCGTCCTTTTCCAGACAAAGTTGTTGCTGAGTACCCTCGAGATCCTGCCTCTCTTTTAAAAGTGCTGTTCTTTCCAACTGGAGATCCTCATTCTTTGATTCTAACACTTGCTGCTCTGTCTGCAGGGAGGTACACTGTAACTTCACTTCTGAAAGTTCAGAAAATAAGGACTCTTTCTCGGATTTTAGTGCACCGTTTTGCTGGATCATCTGTTCTTTATCTCCCTTCAAAGCTCTCACATCCTCTGCTATTTGCTCATACTGAGATTTGGCTGATGCTAGCTCACTGGTTAAAGACTTCAGAATTTAAGTGGGGGGAGGGAAAAAAAGGCAAAAACAAAACATAGTCAAGCAGACAAATGGAAACAGCATGGATTAAAGACAATACAAAGGAAAAGCGTGCTGCTCAAACTTAAAAAAAGAAAAACATAGAGCAGTGTTTGGATTTCTCAGCAGACTTGAGGAATATTAAATCATAATTAATCATAAATCAATATTAAAAATGCATAACTAAAAGGTCTACCAAACCTTTCCTAAGCAACTCAGACCATAAACTGTTAAATAACTAAGTAAAATGTTGTCATTTCGAATAAAATAGTTAAAGATGCAGGACATCAAATGAATGACCAAACTTTGGAACATAGAACAGTACAGCATGGGAACAGGCCCTTCGGCCCTCAATGTCTGTGCCAGACATGGTAGCACCCAAAATTAGTGGCTTCAGTTGTCAGGTGTAAACGCAAACTCTGTTCCTTATTTTCAGTTGGAAGCAATTTATGCTCATCCACGACTATCAGAAAAGCAGGCAGGTAATTTATTGTGAGAGAAGGGTTGCCAAAATGGTGACGCAAGAATGATAGTGTCATCATGAAACTGAAAAGAATGCATTATAATTATGTTAATTATGTCAATGGGGAAAAGGGGGGTTTGAGGCGAGGGAGTTTCAGATTTGCAATAACAAAGTTATTTTTCCCCCTGCAGGAGTTTCCAAATAAATTGGTCTTTATAATGATTAGAGATTTATTTTTGTTACTACAAGCTGAAAATACCAAAGACTATGTTACATTGCCTAATAGAGTCATATTGCACCAGTGTCAAATAGAAACAATAGTTTGTAACTGGATGAATATAGCAGCTGTGTTCTGAGGGGACAATATTTCTGATTTCTGCAGCGATATGTTTTGTCTCTGAAGAATGTGGAGAAAGGATGTTTTGGGTTGGGACCCTTCTTCAGATGTTCTACCTGATCCACTGAATACCCCAGCATTTTGTATCTTTTTTTTGTAAACCAGGGTCTGCAGTTCCTTATATTAAACTTTATTATCAATTAGGCTTGCATAATACAAATAATGTTCCCTAATTCATCGATCGTGTTATTGACGTTTGCAATTTGCATAGCTGAACAACCTGTACTGTGTTTTAAGGTCATAAGTTATAGTAGAATTATGCCATTTGGACCATCAAGTCCACTCTGCCATTTAATCATGGCTGATCTATTTCTCCCTCCTAACCCCATTCTCCTGCCATCTCCCCATGACCCCTGACACCCATACTAATCAAGAATCTATCTATTCCTGCCTTAAAAAAATCCATTGATGGCCTTCACAGTCTTCTGTGGCAAAGATTTCCACCAATTCATACCCTCTGACTTTCCTCCTCATCTCCTTCCCAAAGGAACATCCTTTAATTCTGAGGCTATGACCTCTCGTCCTAGACTCTCCCACCTGTGGAAACATCCTCTCCACATCCACTCTATCCAAGCCTTTCACTATTCGGTATGTTTCAATGAGGCCCCCCCTCATTCATCTAAACTCCAGCGAGTACAGGCCCAGGGCGATCAAACGTTCATCATATGTTAACTCACTCATTCCTGGGATCATTCTTGTAAACCTCCTCTGGACTCTCCCCAGGGCCAGCACATCCTTCCTCAGATATGGTGCCAAACATTGCTCACAATTTTCTCTATTAGAAGCAATTAACAAGATGTTGGCTCCAACAGATATACCTTGCAAATCACAGTAATATATTCAGATTTGCCACTATTTAGTGGGGTACTGCAGCCATGCTACTGAACAATACATTCTTAGAAAAAATAATAAAAAAACACTTATTTGCATTTATTGCTAGTAGTTTCATCAGGGAGGAGAGTTGTTGGGGACAGTCACCTTTGAGTTTTTAATCAACAAAAACAAAACAAATTTTAAAAAAATGGGTACAATAACAGACTAAACACAGCATCAGGCTAAAATATGAATAAACGTTTTGATGCATTGATGCTTTCAAATGCTTACAGCTAATCTAATTTTGTGTCTAACATGAAAATGCCATTAGAAAGTACAATAATTCTATAAAAGTATGTGCTTCTGATAAATCATCTGAGAATCCCAAACACTTTATCGTTGTGCCAATTGACAGTTTTTCTTGTTTTCTGCAAGAGCATAGTAAACACTGAGGATTATTATAAAATGATGAATGGAAAATGAAAGTAAGAAATAAAACCACAGGATACAGATGAACAGCCAACCAAAAAGGACTGGCTGTTACAATACAAACTATTGCTGTTACAAATGAAAGTTTACTAAACATAAGCGCTAACATTAGCATATTAAACAAAATAAAAAAGTAGCTAACATATTTACTATAAAAATGTAAATGTTTACTACTTTTCCTAACCCAAATGCAAATGCATAATTTGTGAAAGGCAAAGCAGAGTTGATCAAAGATATTTATTATCTGTGCTTTTGGCAACTTATTGTAATCCTCCAAAATTGTCAACTCTCAAGCAGCGCGAGCACTAACTCACACAATTACAATATTTAAATAGGAAATGTCTATGACTTGCGTACGATACAAGACTTTCTTTGACACTAGTAACCTGTTGCTGCGTAGAAGGTGCAATTGAAATTGCCCCAAAAATCCAAATGTGGAATATAGAAATTATTCTACATGATACCATTGAAATGTTTAATGTAAAAATATATAATTCCACAAGTACACTATCAATGGACAGTACAAAATTTAAACACGGGTGGTTTTTTCTCTCCAATAAAGAACCCATCAAATCTTGGATGCAGACAAAAAGATAATTCATTGCACCACATCAATCTTGAATGGATCGTCTGCATAATTTCTTTGATTCCAAATAAAGTGGCTTCAAAAATAGAGTACCTCTGAACTACTTAAATATAAAAACTGCAGGAATACCTGGACCTGTTCCATTTGCTTCTGTAGTTCTTCTACAAGTTTTTCTCTTTGATTACTTTTCTCTTGAGAGATCTTCAGTGCTTCTTTGGTTTCCTGCAACCTTGTCTTGAGGTCCTTCACTAAAGTATCACGGTTTACATTTATTTCTGAAACTACTTTCTCATGGTTGCTTTGCAGTTCCTTAGTGTGTGCACTGTGCATTTCCAGCTGCTGCTGCTGTGGGAATCAACAAACAAATAAAGTCAGTTTTGTAACTTTCACCCTCATAAAAATATCAAAATCCTCACCTTTTCCAAGTCATCCAAAATAACATGTCCAGATAAGTAAAGGAACTTTATTATTTTAAATGTTTAAAAAAAAACAGTTGAGAAGGGAAATTTAAGCATAAAACTATGATTTAAAACTACTGGCAAATACGGTATATATATATATATATATATATAATACGAAAACTCTCATCTTGTTTGTTTGTATGCGTGCATGCGTGTGCGTGAGTTCCTGAAACTCCGCCAAAACGGTACACGATAGCCCTACCCTTACTCACCATTGCCCTGGCTTGTGTAGTACCAAGTTTCGTTCAGATTGATGTTATATTTTACAAGTTATTGACATTTTAAACTTAAAATAACTTAAAACAGCGACCCCACTTGCCGGCCACGCCTGCGCAGTTGGGGGAGGCCAGTCAGCCCCGCGAGTGCGCAGTGGGCCTGGTATCCGCGCTGTGGTGGGTCCGGGGGCGGGGAGAGTACAACTTCATCGCCGACGTGGTGGACAAAACGGGGCCAGCGGTGGTTTACATCGAGATCCTGGGGAGGTGAGGAGGGTGAGTGGGGAGATTGAGGCAGAGGAGGGGGTAGGGAGGAGAGGAAGGGGAAAGTGGGGGAGGTGAGGAGGGAGAGTGGGGGAGGAGGGGGGGTAGAGAGGGGGTAGTGGGGGAGATAGGGAGTGGGGGATAGAGGGAGAGGGCAGTGGGGGAGGTGAGGAGGGAGAGTGGGGTGGTGTGGGATAGGGGGAGGTGATGAGTGGGGAGGAGGGGGGTAGAGGGAGAGGAGGGGAGATGGGAGGGGAGGGGTTATGGAGGGAGGGAGTGACTGAGGGTAGGGGAAAGGAGAGGCAGAGGTGAGGGAGGGAGTGGGGGAGGGGAGGCGGAGAGAGAAAAGAGGGAGGGTGAAGAGGAGGGGGGAAGTGCTGGGGATGAGGGGGAATGGAGGAGGATAGCAGTAGGAAGAGGAATAGCGAGGTAATGGAGGTGGGGAGGGGGAAGATATGTTCACATTGATCTTATTTTTTACATTGCCATTTTAAACTTTAAAAATGTCTGCCGTGCCTGTGCAGTTGGGGGCTATGGGTGAGTGGTGGAATATTGCATTGGGGGAGCGGGGCCCAACGGGTCCCACTTGATCTAGTAGCTTTTTTAAATCAAGTAACACACTATATTCCTTTACAGGGGGGGAGGTTAAAATTCTGAGGCACACTGAGTAGTAGTTTGTACCAGATCTGTTATTTTCTCCTGTAATGTTTGAAGCTCAGTCTGATTTTTGTTTTGCTGCTCTTCCTGCATCTGTTTTGCTTTATTTGTGGATTGCTCCAAATTTTCCTGTAAACAAGCGATCTTTTCATTGGATTGATGAAGCAGATCTTGTAGTTCATCCAGCCTCCTAAATGATGGAGAAAAAAAACTTACTGGATTCATTCCCAAAATAACAACAGTAAAATACTGATAATCCAAACAATAATAAAAGACAAAGTGCAATATGCAAACATCAGCACCTTTTCTATCCACATGCCAATTTGGTCCCACACATTATCAGTCTAAACTATGTACAAATCTGAATGTGCAATTTATTTTCACTGCAATCCACATCTAAACCTAATTGTACTCTCCCCTCTTCAGGGCATTATAAACACAAAATAGTAATGCTTTAACATCTAAACATTTTAACAAACATTAATAGACATTTTAAATCAAGAATGAATTATTGTTCAACACATAATATGAAACCCATTACACTCAAGGCACCTTTCTTTGAGTTTCAGCTCTTCATTCATCTTTGTGAGTTGGGCAGAGTTGTCCCCTGAAGACTTCATCATCTCAGAGATGGTGTTTTCAAGTTTGGTTTTATCCTCCGAGAGTTGTTCAGCCCTTTCCTCGTCAATTTTAGTTCTTCTCTCCAGAGCTGAAGAAAGAGAAATCCATCACTACAAAACTGTAAACAGCAACCATAACACTAATAGGTTAAACTACTTATAGTTCATTTGCTCGTCTCCTTCATTCTTTATCTTTATCCACCTAAAGAAACACTTCCCTGTCTACTTTACCCACACGTTTCACAATACAAAATATTTATTTCAGGATCTCTTTGTAACCTTATTTGATTCAAGTGGAACAAGCCCCGTTTCTAAATTATTTTTGTAATTAAAGTTATCATCCCTAAAATCATTGTGGAAACCTCTTCTGTGCGTTCTTCAAAATCTTCCACGTTTTACCTGAAATGTGGCTCCCAGTATTAGACACAGTATTCCAGCTGTAACCAAAACAGTGCTTATAGGCTCACATCATTTCCTCCTTCTTATTGTTTATACCATTTGTCACAAAGCCCAGAATCCCATACTTTTAACCACATTCTCTATATATCTGTTATTATACCCCATGCCATTCTATGTTCAAAAAGCATTCAATAAAAATGAATGATAAACCTGCTTATTTGATTCACAATTAAACTCAATCCAGAGCAACAATTTAAACATTGCACAAATAAACTCATTTGAAATTAAACTTTTTTACATTTTGGAAAATAACTTACCAGAAAAATGAGATTTGAGCTCCACTACCTCAGAAGAAAGAGAAGAGGTTTGCTCTTCTTTCACAAGGAGCTTTGCAAGTGTTTCTAATTGAGAAAATATTTTAAAACGTAAAATTACAGGTTAACAATTTTAAATATTAATTTAGCCCAAAGTTTGGGGATTAAGCTTCAAATAGAATAATTGCAATTTAACCATACCAGAATTCCATTGACCATGGTGGTTAGTGATACTGGATGAGAATGTCTAGTTTCTGGAGCTCAACCAACCATTTCACTATGAGAGCCAATGGAATGAGACAATGGCATGCTAGTCAGCTGTAAGTCTCATGTAGCAATATCAGAAATAAACCTGACCATCGTGGCTAGATATTCCAGTAAGCACTGACAAAATATCAGCGTTTCCAAGTAAAGGATTAAAAAAAGCATACAACCCCATCAAAATCTGTGTCATTCTTTGATTCCACATTACGCAGCATATCTTCAAAATATTCAGCCTTTACAATCCAATCAAAATCCTTTGCAAAAGAATTTACAGACTGCAACCATGAGATGGGCCCAGAGTTCCACATTCACACTCACTCTTTTATAAATAGTTTTTCTTGTAAAAAAGGCTTCAATTTTGCTTTGAAAACTTTCGGTTGTTTTTTACAGTATTATTTGAGTGAATCTTACATGGACCGTTTGTTTAAAAAAAACTTTCTAGATATTTCTTACAAGAGATTTAAAATGACAATATCTGCTGAAGATATTTGTAATATCAAACTTTCTAATAATCTATCTTTCTATCTGCTAAACGTCTATTTTCACTTCGGTAACTTTATTTCTCATGCTGTCATCACTTTTTAATCTATACGAATGCATATTAAAGTCCCTCCATTTTACCCATTAAAATTCAACCATTCTTAGTGCATTTCATTACCCACACTGGAGTCATCAATAAACCTATACAGTGTTCCAATGTCTTCCATATTTAGCTGTGTGCTATTTAGAATTATCACATTTTTCCTGTGTGCTATGCTTACTTTTATCCCACTGTTTTTCTCCATGCCATATTCCTTTTAATTAATTCCATGCATCATTAGCTTTACTATACATGCGCTGCATCAGAGATGTCAATTAGTATTACCAAACCTAAGTTACCTTGTAAGGTCTCTTGCAATTTGTGTTGTGCATCAGATGCTCCATCAAATTGTTCTTTCTGCAAGTGCATGAAATACATTTGAAAGGTTTCAATAATCAATATATGCCAGAGCAATAAATAAATGGGATCCTCTCACTTATCAAGATCAGAGGAAAATAATAAAGGTTGCCAAGGTCTAAAAGCTACTTTATACGGCAATGTTTAAACTAAAGGTTTCGGCCCGAAATGTTGTCTATTTCCTTCGCTCCATAGATGCTGCTGCACCCGCTGAGTTTCTCCAGCATTTTTGTGTACCTTTAAACTAATCATGTTGTGATGATCTTAAGTTTTAATAACTTCTTGGTGAAAATAGATAGAACGTTCTTATCATCATCCACTTTTGTTTTTATCCTCTAGATAAGAGTCTCTCTCTCTAATACTCAACATCCCAAATTGACATTGTTAGCTACTTTTCATACCGAACAAGCATTTTAAGGCCCAAAACCAGTATATTTTTGAAAATCTTGTAGACAATGATAATTCTCTGTCACAACACACAAATTCGTTACACTTAAATTGTTGATTATTACTTGACCAGAAAGCAACAGGTAAAATTTGTCAGCTGGCACCAATCTGCAATTGTGAAGATTGACAGCAGAGCCAGTACCCACCTTAAGGAGAGTATCACATCTCTGCCTCAATTAGACTTTGTATTACAGAACGTGATGTGCAACAAGTCACTTACCATCGTCTGAAGTTGTTGCTCGAAATTTTGTTTCTCCTGGCTCACTAAAGTCAGATTTTGCTTCAGATTAACAACTGACAGATCCTGCTCCTCCAGCTGTTTGGCCAAATCACTAACCTAGTAACATGTTTGCAAGTTCGTTGCAAAAAAAAGTTAATGGAATAAATGTGCTGAAACAATAGAAATCAAGAAAAACCTCAAAAATGATATAGATTTAAAGCTGCAATATCCAAAATAGCATTTTATATAAATCAAATTTGAGAGACTAAACAAATGCATATGCCAAGTATAAAAGCATCAACAGAACATGCTTCTCCTGAAGGTTTATTTATGCATGATTCAGAAATAACAATATTTTCCTCTGCCTTAGCTCATTGGCAACAGCAGAATGTTGCTTAGAATTATATACTATGGAATTATATACTCGATTCAATAATTTTGCTAGCTGATCAACATCGGCAATGATCATGAAACAGAGATCAGAAAGATTTTCCTGAATCTTGTTGCACAGAATTCCTGCTCACATGATATTGATAGTTTCCTTATTAAAGATCAAATATAATGTTTATCTTGTATAGTGCAGCTTTAATTTACAAAATAAATGCAAATTGGAATTCTGGATAAATCAATAAATTACAAGCAAATATGTGGCATGAAACAATTTGACAATGGAGAGTCAGATGGTCGAAATGAAATGTGTGAACATTTTCTAATATTCCTGTTTATGTTCGAATTTAAAAAAAAATTCCAAGTGGATGTAGTAAGTGGATGTTGCTTCTCCAATCAATGATAAGTATGAATGAAAATAAATTGGAAAAGTAGCTAACACAAAAGTGATCAATGATGTTAAATTTTAAACCTATAAAAGTAGCAAAATAAATGCTAGAAGTACAGAACATAACCGTAGAAGACTACAGATTCAATGTCACCAACAGATATATTGCAAACAGGAAAGGAGTTAATGAGAACTCTCATAGAGTCAGTGTCTTACAGCATGGAAACAGCTCCTTTGGCCCAACTTCCCCACACCGGCCAACATGTCCCATCTACACTAGTCCCACCTGCCTGCGTTTGGCCCATATCCCTCTAAACCAGTCCTATCCACGAACCTGTCTAAATGTTTCTTAAACCTTGTGATGGTAAATGTCCCAACTACCTCCACTGGCAGCTCGTTCCATACACCTGCCACCCTTTGTGTGAAAAAGTTACCCCTTGGATTCCTATTAAATTGTTCCCCCCTAAACCTAAACCTACGTCCTCTGACTCTCAGTTTCATTGTGAACTGTAAATGTTCCCTTTAATAACTAGTGTCTGCAGAGAATGAGCATATTATTTTGATCTCGAAAGGAACTCAGTACTATTTGATCTTTACTATATCTTCCACATAAATTCTCTAATTTAGGTTTATTATGGGCAAACTAATGTTTTACAATGTTACGTCCAATTGAAGTCAAAGACAAAATTGTAAAAGGTATCAGTCTCACATATCAAACGGAAAAAATTACATTCACTCCAAACACTCTAGGCCCTTAATATCATGGTTAGGATGCTTTTGAACACAATTTAATAAACCAAACTGAACAAACGTTTCAGTTTTTGCATTTTACCTGTATGTTTTTTTGAAAATAATATGCCAAAAGCTGTTGCATTTAAGGAAACATCTTTCCAACTTCACTTAATTGGCAAAATATTTAATCAATAAAAATACTTCTGATGCAATTATTATAAATGTTATTTTATACAAGATTCTGATTTTTAAAAACATTTTGAAATAAAAGATGGGAAAGCATGTACAAACCTTGCTCCCTTCGGAAAACTTTAAAGCTTCAGTTATTTTCAACTGTGACTCAACCGCTGCAAGCTTCTCTTCAAGCCTTTTGAGTTCCTCTCTACCTTGCGCTTCAACATCTTGCAGCAATTCATAACCCATCACCTTTTGTTCTGCTGCTGCTACTTTAGCTGTAAGTTCCTCTACAGTTTGTGCCTGTTCGGTGCTCTTAGCCTGTAAAACTTGCAATTCCGTTGCCTTCTCTTTGGTCTCCTGTAGTTTTGTTAAAGTCTCTTCCATTTCTACCAGGTGTTGATTTGTAGCATATTCCAGTTGCAACTTCAGAGTATCTATATATTTCTCCTTTTCTGCAGTGACTTCTAATAGCTGAGATTTTAAACCTTCAGTTTTCTTTAGGTAGTTTGATTTTTCAAAATCTTGCTGTATTTTAATATTCTCAAGTTCCATTTGGTGGTCTGCTTTAAGCTTTTCAAAATTACTCTTCAGATCTAGAAGCTCTGTGGTTTGGGAATCTGCTCCTTTACTGAAAGAAAACTTGAGATCTTCCATGGCTTTCTGATGGGATTCTATTGAAGATTCTAGCTTGCTTTTCCATAGACTAACAATCTCTGAGTTTTCAATATTGGCTTGATCTAGTTTGGATTTGAGAGTCACATTCTCCTTGGATACCTTTTCACTGGCAGCTTGCAGCCGTTGAACTACCTTTTGGTGATCTTCCTCTGAGGTTTCAAGTTTTACTTTCAATGTTTTAAGTTCACATTGATGCTCTTCATTTATCGTTGCAAGCTTCTCTCGCAAACAGGAAATGTCTTCCAACAAAGGTGCACTCTCCACAGTACCAGAAACTTCTACGCTTGCGAGTCTTTGTCGAAGCTCTGAGACTTCTTTTGTACGTGACGTTAGATCCCTTTCTAACTCCATAATCCGAGACTTCTCAGACACAGTGGCCACCTGAAGTGCAATACCCCCACCATGAAACACAAATTAAAGTAAAATACATTCTCTAATTCTATACAATTAATACTTTGACCTTTATAAACGCAGAAACAATTTTTAACAATTATTATTGTTCAACAAATTATTACAATACGTTCATTTTCAAGAGTCTTGCCATCAAATCAAATGCTCAAATTGGCCAGTTGCACACTCAATTAGCTTTAACAGGTACATCTTAGAGATTTCATGTAAATAAATCATTATTTGCTTTAATGTAAACAAATCATAAATCTGTAGCTGCATGGGAAAGGAATAAAGTGAAGCTCTGTGAATTCAAAGCATGCAGCTTGATTAGGGGGCAAAAAGTCAAACTGAGCTCTAACCTTTGGTCACTGCAGTGAAAACAGACGGAAAATGTGGTTCGCCAATACGAATGGATTGGATGCAATACCCAATAAAGTTTCTGGGCTTCACCTTGCAAGCACAAATGAATAATGGCAACTGGCCAAAGGTATCAGAGGACTGGCAACAGTCATGGAATTACATTAAGATAGGTTTCATAATTCCCAGGAAAGAAGAGCTGCAGTCATGACGCTCATTTCATGCTAATTTCATGACCATCAACACCCTCCGGTACTTTGGATATAATTGTTATACAGTATGGGCCGCATTGAAAATACACAAAGTAATCAAACAAAATCCATATAAATAAATGCAAAGGGATTGTTATCTAAATTATATGACAAAGGTTTTCTGTAAACATATTAAGCCAATAAAATCTGAATTCATAAAACCCAGTAAATAATGATAAACATGCAAAAATTGTGAAAGTTCCTACGAGTTTGGAAGGGGGTTAATTAAAAAGAATCACCTGAAGTTGCTGCTCTATACCTTTTGCAGTTTATCTGTGGTCATTCTGCATGGAAAGAAGCAGACTTGGCTGCGGTGGCTTACATGTAAACATCGGGAGGAGGTGGCAAATGGCAACGTGTAACATGGCAACGTGTAACTGCATCCTAATAGTCAGCAAACATCTCCACTTCTGGTCTTATGATGGAAGGACGGTCAGTGATAATGCATTTGTAGATGGCGGGGTCTAAGATGCAGCCCTGAGGATTTCTTGCAGTTTGCTATGACTGACCTTTGACTGTGCTTTCAAATGCTCCAACCCTATTTTTCCTAACTTCGTATTGTTTTTCCTCAAACCTACTCTTCCTCCCTCTCAACTCATTAAATGCATGGTAAGTGATACCATAATCATTTAATCATCAAACTCACTCAGAATCCAATGCTCACCCAGTTTCTAAAATCTTTGGATCAACATAATATTAATTACTTTGAAAGTCAGCATAATATTAATTACTTTGAAAGTCAGCAGCTCTTATGTTTAACATAGATGGGAGAAATTTTATACATTTCAAGATTTATTACTCTTCCACACCAGAAATTCAGTTTTAAATTACAATAATCTGTTGGAATCTACTTAATTTCTCCCATCATTTCATAATTTGGGCATCCTCGCCACACTTATGCTTTTTCTGTCATTTGATGAGTTCTTTGTAGAACATCATAATCATATTGATATCACACTAACCATCTCAACAATGTTGCAAAACAGAAAGGATCAAATACTGTAACTTTTGAAAGCGATCTCAATTTGAAGACCATGGTTTAAACCCGATATATGCATTCATTTAAAGAAAGAGGCAGAATCAGTCACATTGTGCATGGAAATATTTGTTATATCAAGTTATAAGCAGGAATTTATACCATGAACAAGATCCATGAAAACAAAGGTGCTCTGATTAAGTTAGGTGTTAATGTTTACATCACTTTCAATAATTAATGTAGCTTCCAAATAAAATGTTATGGTTGATTTTTTACTGATTGTCAAATAATGGTAAAATATGTATGAAGCTGCTTTTGCAAATGCTCATGTAATATTAGTATATTGTATGACTGTACACATTGAAGTTCTGCCCAAAATCAATTATGTGCCAATCTCAGAATTTTGAAATCAAATGTTTAACTAATTTTCTGAAATATTCTTTTTAAATGTTTTGTTGCAATGACAATGCCAAACATAAATTTGTTTATTGACTGCAGTATAAATTGTGCAGCCATTTCTGAGCCAGTCTTTTGCCAAGAGGTCTGAAAGCTTTAGTCAAAAAGATAAAATTTAAGAGCACATTCAAGGAGCAGTGAAGTAGATTCAAGGAGTAATTGCCACCAACGATGAGACAAAGGCAGTATTCGATGTACGAGAGGCTAAAATATAGAGCATGCAATTTCCACAGCATTGAACTGTTGGAGGCTGCAGCAAAAGAGTAGAATAAAATCATCATGTAGCTAGGGATGAGGATTTTATATTCATGGGATAATTTTAAGGGAAGAAAGTACAGGTCAACAACCACATAGGCAATAGGTAATTGAGACATGTCCGAAATATATTGTGTGATGAGCAATTGGGGCTTCTAGCTTAGAATATGTGCAGAAGAGTTTTAATGAGATTTTCATGGAGGCTGGAAAAAAGGAAGTCTATGAGCTTGGCAGTAATGGAGTATCTCAGGAGCAGATGGAGTTTTGTAGAAACAGAGGACAGTTTTTTGGAGGTGGAGATCCTGGAAATGAGAAGGATATGGAATCTGATCAATCTTGTTCAGCTTGGAACAAATGACCAAACAGGAATGGAACAGTGGGAAACCAGAGGAACAAACATCTTGTTTTTGATTGTTTGTGCAAGGCCTGGAAGTAGGTCCCTTCACATGAAACCTTAACTGTTGTAACAAGATCACAATTCAATTACATAAATTCCCTTCTGATTTTTCCAGAGATAGCATTCATCTTCCAAATAAAAGAACATAAAAAAATAACCCATACAATTCCCTTTGGATTTAAAGTTAAACTTAATTAAAATATGCATTTCACATATTTATATTCTCAATGTAACAAACCACAAAGGTGTCCACCTATCAGGGTTATTTTTTAATGTTCTTTTATTTGGAAGATGAATGCTATCTCTGGAAAAATCAGAAGGGAATTTATGTAATTGAATTGTGATCTTGTTACAACAGTTAAGGTTTCATGTGAAGGGACCTACTACCTTGTACATGCTCTGTTTTCAAATTGGACTATCTGCGGATGGAACTTTATTTTGATGTCGCTTTTCTTTCCCACCTTATTTTGTCACCCAGTTTC
Organism: Malacoraja senta; assembly: GCA_038087875.1. Lineage (NCBI taxonomy): Eukaryota > Metazoa > Chordata > Chondrichthyes > Rajiformes > Rajidae > Malacoraja > Malacoraja senta. The sequence goes on from CM075980.1 coordinate 22,192,068, forward strand.
ACTGACATGCTGCACCACGCAGTGGTAGGATTTGGGGTTGCATCTATTGCCAATCTTAACTAGATCTTCAAGAAGTTGCAGAGTGGATGCTTCTTCCCGAGAAAGTGTTGGAAACATTGAAGAACGTTCACTGCGACGTCTCTCACAAAACTCCCATTTGTTGATTACTCACCATCAGTAGTTAGTGCTCAATTAAAGCAGGACATGGAGTAAACAATTCACATACCACATATGGATAAACGTCTTCAAAAATTCCACAGTAAAATCTTAAACTAAAATACATATTAATGCTGTTTAAATTAAAACAAACCTATCCTTAGCCAAGTGGTAAACCTTTTTTGCTGGAATTAACCAATATTACAACAATGTCCATGTTAGCAACTAATATCCTTGTTGGGCACATGCTGATAATTGAATGGAGTTCATTGAAACTGTGAAATCCATTACCCTAGTGTCTTCTAACTCTCTCTGGAGTTTTTCAGCTTTGGTCTTTTCAAAGAGCAGGCTCTGTTCAAGCTCCTTAATGCGGGCATGCTCCAGTTTGGTCTGCGTCTGTTAGTAAAAAGGGAGAGGAAGAGAACACACCAGTGCCACCATCACATGCCAGTACGACAGGAGGGAGCCACATGCAGGCTTATCCACCAGCACCTTCTGCCTTTTATAACAGTTAGGAATGCAAAGGGTAAATTGGACATAGAAATAGTACGGGAGCAAACAGAAATGTTTAATAGAGAATGGTATCAAAGGTATGCACTGGCAAGGGTAAATAGGGAACAATTAAAAGAAGAACAGTTTAAAAAGGGCAGATTTAAAGATTCATGCAGTCAGTGTACAGTTTAATATAAGCATTGTTCAAATCAGAACAGTTAATACTTAAATTTTAGTTTACTACTGTAAACCCCTTGTTGCTTCTGTATTTTGAAACATTAACGGTCTAATCAGAAACAGGATTTATGGCTAAAACGATCAAACATCCTGGGAATAAATCAAGTTCAAAACACAAAATCCTTCAGAGTAGTATTTTCCTTATCATTTCCCGTACTGATACGTAGCTATAAATTATGTGATTGCAACCTCACTTACATTACAACCTAAAGTGAATTTCTCACTGCACATTCTGAAAAATGCACTTGGGTTTGGACTTGATCATCCATGCATGTAACTGAGAAAAATTAAACTTTCACAACTTGAGGTTGATAGAAAAAAAATTAGTTTATTTTAATTTAGTTTTTGGAAAGTTTGAAAAATATATATTTAAAACAAATTGCTCTGGGTTACACAAGGGGACTGCCTAAAAGATGCATTTAAACCCCCCCACCCCTCCCCAAAAATGAACAAACATTGAGCAGCTTGAACAGCAGATACCTCAGCCATTCTTTCTAATAAGAAAATTATACTTCAGCAAAAAAAATACAAGAATAAAGTTAGGCTACTTTGCATATGAAATAACAAAATTATAATACTGAGGATAAGACTGAGTATTAAGATAGCTAAATTTATCAAAATCCCAAAACTAAGCTATTCGAATCTTTAAATGAATAGTACTACAAATAGTCCAAAATCATGATCTTTTTTCTTTTAATCAGTTCTGAGGCTAGCAATGTTTTCTGAGTTATTAAATCCATTGGTTTGCCATGTAATCTTGTGTATTATAAAATGAAATATTAGACACTTTTCTCCCCAGAATTTACATAATCTACTTTGTATTTCAAAATGATGGTTCAGATGAATTTGGCATAGTAATGAAATAAATTTATTTTTCAAGAGAATTACATCTCTTAAACATGTTGGCAGTACAAAAATGACACAAATTAATTCCAGGGACTTTAAATCATTCAGAATGCTAATCTACCATTTAACCTTTCACACAAGTTTTTTTTGTCATGGCTTTTCAGGAATCATGCAATGATGCCTGATAATGCTGGATCTGAACAGGAATTCAGAACACTAGAACAGAAACATAATAAGCACTGTTGTTGACCAATCGAACAATGCATATTATAGTCAGATATTATCATTTGCTTCAGGTGGGTTTTAAGAAGTATATAAAAGTGCCTAAGGGGCACTTCTTAGGGAAGGCAGAATGGCGCAGCTGTAGAGCCGCCAGAGACCTGGGATCAATTATGATTACGGGTGTAGTCTGTACAGTTTGTGACCGCGTGTGTTTTCTCAAGATGCTCCGGTTTCCTCCCACATTCCAAAAAACATGCAGGTTTGTAGGTTAATTGGCTTCTATAAATTACGCCTAGTGTGTAGAATGCGAATGTGGGATAACATAGAACTATTGTGAATGGTTGATCGAATGTTGGCATGGACTCGGTGGGTCAAAGGCCATGTTTCCACGCTGTATTTCTAAACTAAATCCAAAGGAAATCAGACTGAAATGATGAGGGTCTCAATCCATATAATTATATCAATCAAAAAAAATTCAAAACCCAAGATTCTATAATAATTGAGATGCATTGTAACAATTTGATCTGGATTCTGACCAATTTCGAATGGCCTGCAAGAAAGAAAATGTCTTGCATTTGCTCAGAACCTTGAATATCAATGAGGATGTGTCAAAATACTTTACAACCTCAAAATATTATATCTAAGTTATTGTTAAATATACATTTGTGATGAGCAAATGCAGTGTTTTGAAGAGATCTTTTGGCATCTGATACATTAAGTCATTAGGATATCTACTGATGCATTATGCATGCAGCAGTTCCGATTAGACACCAGAATAGTTTATTTTTCTGCACACCTGCCCAGCTTCTAAAGCGTAGCAAGAGAATGGTGTGGCAGACTCGGCAAGAACAAAAAAATTGACGACTAAATCAGATATCATAGGTGCAATGAGCCTATGATATGGGCACATGAGTCCTATAAAATGCATGGAGCTATTGTAAAGTTACATTCCGAATAATCAAATCAAAACCCAAGAGATGGATAAAAATTAAATTGCAGTGGGAAAATCCTATCAATGTATAATTTTTGCCTGAACCTACAAAACACAAATGCATACACTTACATTTTTAAAAAATCAGCTTTTCCTCACTATTAAAGCTCAGGTAGGCTATAATTTTTTAATCAATGCAACATGTACAGGCAAATAATAATGACAGCAAATCTAGTTACATGCCTATAATTAAAAGGGGTTTACAGCAGATTTATTTATCAAATATATTGCATTTCATTCTGTGCAGCTGTGAAAGCAGCATGCATATAAGTAAGTCAATGCTGAGAAAACAGTTACTGCAGTTAGTTCTGGTATTTGCTTTATAGAAGTATTTTGGGTTGCTCAAATTAGAAATTATTTCAACGTTGGATGTCTTCAACTGCCTTGCACCATATTGCGTTACCTTTTAATCTAATTTTACTCAGAAAACTGTACATATGTTTCTTCGATCCTGGCATATAATAATGCCCACTAAGTGGAACTCTGGTGTTTAAACGAACAGTATTTATTAAAAAAAACTTATACCATTCAATCCATTTTGCTTTAATCTACACTTCAATTAATGCAGCAAACCAAAAGCTTTTTTTTGTTGATTATCTTCCTCTTTTCTGGAATAATTTTATTCTTTAAAGGAATATGTATCCAGAAACATATTCTGGTACCTAATTTGATTTCCATTATTATGTAGAAATCTGGACTCGGCTAGCAATTTGATAGTCTATCTATTTGTCTATTTATCTATTTATTTATTTGCACCAAATAATTTATTTATTTGCACCAAAGAGCTTCAAATTCCTGGGCGTGCATAACTCTGATGATCTTTCCTGGTCCAAGAACACTGATGCAATTATTAAGAAAGCACATCAGCGCCTCTACTTCCTGAGAAGATTACGGAGAGTCGGTTTGTCAAGGAGGACTCTCTCTAACTTCTACAGGTGCACAGTAGAGAGCATGCTGACCGGTTGCATCGTGGCTTGGTTCGGCAACTTGAGCGCCCTGGAGCGGAAAAGACTACAAAAAGTAGTAAACACTGCCCAGTCCATCATCGGCTCTGACCTCCCTTCCATCGAGGGGATCTATCGCATTCGCTGCCTCAAAAAGGCTGGCAGTATCATCAAGGACCCACACCATCCTGGCCACACACTCATCTCCCCACTACCTTCAGGTAGAAGGTACAGGGGCCTGAAGACTGCAACGACCAGGTTCAGGATTAGCTACTTCCCCACAGTCATCAGGCTATTAAACTTGGCTGGACAAAACTCTGAACATTAATAGCCCATTATCTGTTTATTTGCACTTCATCCGTTTATTTATTCATGTGTGTATATATTTATATAATGGTATATGGACACACTGATCTGTTCTGTAGTCATTGCCAACGATTTTCTGTCGTGCTGAAAGCAAAGCAAGAATTTCATTGTCCTATCAGGGACACATGACAATAAACTCTCTTGAATCTGGAACCATTTATTTGTCTATTTTAGGAAGTCAACTGCACCAAAATATGGATTGAGCATCCGCTAATTGCATTGTTCAAAAGATTTACTGGAGCTCAACTATAATTCTTCTATGATAAGTTATACTTGTACTGTTTGTGAATTAAAACAATAACTTTTCTGGTTCAGGTATTTGTTGGATAAAACTAATGAGACATTGGGGAGATAAAGTGCGTGTTTTTGAATGACATACATGCCCCCCATAATGTTTGAGACAAAGACCCATCATTTATTTATTTGTACTCCACAATTTGAGATTTGTAATAGAAAAAAAATCACATGTAGTTAAAGTGCACATGTCAGATTTGATTAAAGGGTGTTTTTATACATTTTGGTTTCACCATGTCGAATTTACAGCTGTGTTTATACATCGTTCCCCCATTTCAGGGCATCATAATGTTTGGGACACGTGGCTTCACAGGTGTTTGTAGTTGCTCGGGTGTGTTTAAAAGCCTCCTTAATGCAGGTATAAGAGAGCTCTCAGCACCTAGTCTTTCCTCCAGTCTTTCCATCACCTTTGGAAACTTTTATTGCTGTTTTTCAACGCGAGCGCCAAAGTTGTGCCAATGAAAGTCAAAGAAGCCATTATGACACTGAGAAACAGGAATAAAACTGTTAGAGACATCAATCAAACTTGCTTACCAAAATCAACTGTTTGGAACATCATTAAGAAGAAAGAGAGCACTGGTGAGCTTACTAATCGCAAAGGGACTGGTAGGCCAAGCAAGACCTCCACAGCTGATGACAGAAGAATTCTCTCTATAATAAAGAAAAATCCCCAAACGCCTGTCCGACAGATCAGAAACACTCTTCAGGAGTCAGGTGTGGATTTATCAATGACCACTGTCCGCAGAAGACTTTATGAACAGAAATGCAGAGGCTACACTGCAAGATGCAAACCACTGGTTAGCCACAAAAATAGGATGGCCAGGTTACAGTTTGCCATGAAGTACTTAAAAGACCAACCACAGTTCTGGAAAAAGGTCTTGTGGACAGATGAGGTAAAGATTAACTTATATCAGAGTGATGGTAAGAGCAAAAAAAAGGAGCAGCGAAGGAACTGCCCAAGATCCAAAGCATACCACCTCATCTGTGAAACACAGTGGTGGGGGTGTTATGGCCTGGGCATGTATGGCTGCTGAAGGTACTGGCTCACTTATTTTCATTGATGATACAACTGCTGATGGTCGTAGCATAATGAATTCTGAAGTGTATAGACACATCCTATCTGCTCAAGTTCAAACAAATGCCTCAAAACTCATTGGCCGGCGGTTCATTCTACAGCAAGACAATGATCACAAATATACTGCTAATGCAACAAAGGAGTTTTTCAAAGATAAAAAATGGCCAAGCCAATCACCCAATCTGAACCCAATTGAGCATGCCTTCTATATGCTGAAGAGAAAACTGAAGGGGACAATCCCCCTAAACAAGCATAAGCTAAAGATGGCTGCAATACAGGCGTGGCAGAGCATCACCAGAGAAGACACACAGCAACTGGTGATGTCCATGAATCGCAGACTTCAAGCAATCAATGCATGCAAAGGATATGCAACTATATACTAAACATGACTACTTTCATTTTCATGACATTGCTGTGTTCCAAACATTTTGGTTCCCCGAAATGGGGGGGACTATGTATAAACACTGCTGTAATTTCCACATGGTGAAACCGAAATGTATAAAAATGGCCTTTATTAAAATCTGACAATGTGCACATTAACCACATGTGATTTTTTTCTATTACAAATCTCAAATTGTGGAGTACAGAGGCAAATTAATAAATGACGGGTCTTTGTCCCAAACATTATGGAGGGTACTTGGACTGCAAGAACCAGTTACCGAAATACAGAATTCATTTGCATTTGCATTTGAATCCTTTGGGTTTATTTAAGATCCTATACAGATCAGAAATGCGATAATTGGTCTTTTTCATAGGTTACCAGGTATATCATAATTTAGCTTTGACTATTACCTTTTAGGCTACAACAATCATGCTTCAGTTTCAAGGACAAAAGTATTCACATATCAGAATGACTACATTTAAATGAACATTATTTTTGAAGACATCCAAAGTTTCCTGATAAAACTGGCAGGATTTGGTCTAAAACTTTCTCAGACTTGTTCTGACAGTCTTCATTTTGCCCATTTCGGTATTTTACAACAATTCTATTTATTTGATTTGAACTTACTGTTGATTAAAAGTATTCAAACGTTTTATTTAGCACAAAACAAAGTTTTGTTTTTGTAATATGTTTAAATGTTACATTCTGGCAGAATGCTTTTTTTTCCAATGAATAGAGTTCTTGTTAACTCAAAGGTAGACACAAAATGCTGGTGTAACTCAGTGGGACAGGCAGCATCTCTAGAGAGAAGGAATGGGTGATGTTTTGGGTCGAGAACCTTCTTCAGACTCTTACTGTTTTATCAAAATTAATATTTAAGTTGTCCCTTCTAATTAAGAGTTTTACATCCAATATGGATTTTTAAATTCTAATATCGCATTGATAGAGTCCTAGGTGGAAATAGGTGGAAACTGACAAGTTAAAAAGACAGTTAGTTAGTTTATTTTAAAGAAGGAACTGCAGATGCTGGAAAATCGAAGGTAGACAAAAATGCTGCTCCTACCATAGATGAGGCTCTCACCAGGGTTTCTTCGATACCCCGTAACACTGCTCTCTCCCCATTCCCCCACTCGTAACAAGGGCAGAGTCCCCCTAGTCTTCACCTTCCATCCTACCAGCCGTCACATACAACAAGTAATCCTCCGTCATTTCCGCCACCTCCAACGTGACCCCACCACTCGCCACATCTTCCCATCTCCTCCCCTGTCTGCTTTCCACAGAGACCGCTCCCTCCGTAACTCCCTGGTCAATTCGTCCCTTCCCACCCGAACCACCCCCTCCCTTGCACTTTCCCTTGCAACTGCAAGAAATGCTACACTTGTCGCTTTACTTCCCCCCTTGACTCCATTCAAGGACCCAAGCAGTCGTTCCAGGTGTGACAGAGGATCACCTGTACCTCCTCCAACCTCATCTATTGCATCCGCTGCTCTAGATGCCAACTGATCTACATCGGTGAGACCAAGCGTAGGCTTGGCGATTACTTCGCCGAACACCTCCGCTCGGTCCGCAATAACCAACCCAATCTCCCGGTGGCTCAGCACTTCAACTCCCCCTCCCATTCCGAATCCGACCTTTCTGTCCGAGACCTCCTCCATGGCCAGAGGACCAGCGGAAATTGGAGGAGCAGCACCTCATATTTCGCTTGGGTAGTTTGTACGCCAGCGGCATGAACATTGACTTCTCAAATTTCAGGTAGCCCTTACTGTCTCCTCCCCTTCTCAGCTCTCCCTCAGCCCTTTGGCTCCTCCTCTTCCTTTCTTCTTCCCGCCCCCCCCCCCCCCACCCTACATCAGTTTGAAGAAGGGTTTCGGCCCGAACCGTTGCCTATTTCCTTCACTCCATAGATGCTGCCGCACCCGCTGAGTTTCTCCAGCATTTTTGTCTGGTTAGTTTATTTATTGGGGGGGGGCGGGGGTGGGAGAAGTGAAATACCCCCCTTTCCCCTCTTACCTTAAACCTATTCCCTCTAGTTTTAGAATCCCCAACCCAGGAAAAAAGACTGCAACTATCCACCCTTTCTATGCCCCTCATAATTTGATAAATTTCTATTTGGTTGTTCCTCTTGAATGTTTACTTAACTTATCAGTTCTCTGCTTATAATCCAAGCCCTCCAGTCAAGACAACATCCTTATGAATCTTTTAAGCACCCTGCAAGCTTAGTCATAGATAAACAAGGAGTCTTGCACTGCATGTTCACAGATCCTTGAAGACAAAATATATAGGTAGTTGAGAAAGCAAAGAGGACACTCTCCTTTATTGGCTGACACACAGAATTTATGGCAGGGAATTATGCTGGAGCTGTGTAAAATACTTGTCAGGCTTCAGCTAGAGTCTGCATTGTTCTAATTATCACATTAGAGGATAACATTAGAGAGGATACTTATGAGATTGACAGGGAGATTGTTACATATATTACCAGGGTCAATGTTTTCTTCAGCACAGAGATCTAGACTTTAAATTTCAATTGGCACAATTAGAAGAGTTTGGGATAAAGTGAGCAGACAGGATCTATTTCCTTCAGCAGACGTGATTAATTAGGAACTGTAGATTTAAGAGAGCTGATAGGAAGATTAGAGGGGTGTGTGGTAAAATCTTCCAAGGAGCACAGGAAAAAGAAACTCTCTGTGTGAAAAAGTGACGGAGGCAGAAATCCTCACCTCATTTAACAAGCGAATGAATGAGTACTTGACATACAAGACTACGGACCAGGAGAAACAGTGCACAGATATTTAAAGAGCTCTCTTTTTATTTGTCCCGGCATGGGCATGATGAGCTGAATGGCCTACGGTGTTATAAATTCCTACAACTTGGTAAACATTCTGGATGTATGGACATACTGGAATAAATCAAGTGTTTGATGTGGAATGATGGGTTTCTTTCTCATGGTGGTATTAATATTATTGTTGTAAGCAAAATGCATAGTTTAAACTGCATGCAAATAATAACATCTATATTTGCAGAGCTATTTTCAGCACTACACATTTAATATAAATTGCTATTTAACTCCTAGGTTTCTCTTCCCACTGAATGCTCCACCCTATTGTAGTTTGTATGCATTTAGAAATCTGCAAATGTGAGAAATGATGATACAATTATATCCATGTAAATCACATTCACCAGGTAGTTCCCATTGGTTAATAGTTATTACTTTAATGAATTAAAGAATGAGAGGCAAGACCATTTGTGCTCCTATTGTTGTTATTAATCGTTGATCAGTGTTCCTCAAATAATGACCCCAGTAAAACATATTCATCCTTTTTCAAAAATATACAAGTTAAACTAATTTATCGTCCGTTTGTATCGCAAATCGATTTTGAATATCATATGCTGGACACTACTTAAACTCTAATGGTCTTTGTGCTGTGTAATAGTCCCTATATTAATTCCTCAAAGGTTTGCCATTGATTGTTTTTCATAAATTGAACATTCCTAAAATGAAGAACTGCAAAACTGAAAATGCTGTAACTACTAGACCAAAGACTGCCAGATTTATATCATAGTTCTCTTATTTATGAGATTCTCAAATATTTGAATATATATTTAAGTTAAATGTGAAGAAATTATTTTGAAGCAGTAACAGAACTTGTTAAGCACATTTAGAATAAACCTTCATCCTCAATGGAATACAACAATGTTAATCGTTTAAAATTACACTGTTTGTTGAGGGGGTAAGGTCGTAATAATTAATCAATCAATAATTTTTTGCCACCACTGCAACCACATAGCCATAAGCGCCATGCCAAATAACCAAATCACCCAATTACAATTTGAAATGTTAAGATATTAAATCCCGGTTCTCCATTGATCAAGTTATCAGCCACTAGTATGAACTGTTCACAGCCTCTCATCCCTTTTATACCAACAGGCGTTGGAAAAAAAATAATAATTCAGTGTTGCTATTCCCTGGTTTCTTAAATGCTAGTAGCAAACATGTTACATGCATAATACCCATCAGAATGGTCATGGTCTTTGGTTCAATGATCTCTGAAAATCAGGGATGGGGGAGGGGGGGAGGGGTTATTACCTCTAAATCACCTTTGGTAATAGACTCTTCCTCTACACGGAACTGAAGATCTTCCACTTTTCTGTTGGTAAAAACAGAAGTGATTCCTAAGGAAGAAAAACTATCAAGTAGAAAGAATATCTGAATATCTGATAATATTAGTTGGAAATGAAGGCAGGCAAAAACTGTTCAGGATACAAACTTTTCCCAGTTCCAATGCAGAATACAAATAATACATACTGTTGTAAAACTATAAGGCTAGACTCAAGAATAACTTGACTTCCGAGTTAGTTGCTGAGTTGACTTCAAGAACGGTTGTGGTGTGCATCAACTCCTGCCTCAGAAATGGCATGGATCCCGCTCATTTTGCCTATCACCACAACAGATGTTATCTCACTGGCTCGCCACTTTGCTCTGACCCCTCTGGCTAACAGGAGCACATGCATCAGGCTGACAACACAAAACACTGGAGTAACTCAGCGGGTCAGACCGCATCTCTAGAGAAAAGGAACAGGTGATGTTTCAGGGTCGAGACCCTTTTTCAAACCTGAAGAAGTCTGAAGAAGGGTCTCGACCCGAAATGTCACCTATTCCTTTTCTACAAGTATGCTGTCTGACCGGCTGTTACTCCAGTTTTTTGTGTCTATCTTCAGTTTAAACCAACATCTGCAATTCCTTCGTACACATACATCAGGCTGCTGTTCATTGACTACAGCTCAGCGTTCAATACTATCTTCCCCTCCAAACACATTGCCAAGCTCCAAAACCTGGGCTTCTGTACCTCTCTTTGCAGCCTTAACTTCCTCATTGTCAGACTTCAATCAGTGCAGATACATAGATACATAGAAAATAGGCGCAGGAGTAGGCCATTCGGCTCTTCGAGCCTGCACCGCCATTCAATATGATCATGGCTTCAATCAGTAACAACAACTCCTCACTGACCCCTGGTGACCACAGGTGCACTTCAAATCTGCATACTTTGCCTCCAGTTCTGATCACTTTACGCCCATGACTATGTGACCAAGCACAACTACAATGCCATCTACAAATTCGCCGACTACACTGCTGAGGACGGGTTCACGGCCAGGATAGAAATAGAGCTCCTGGTAAAGTAGTACTGCGGCAACAACTTTCGCTCAGCGAGACCAGGTAACCAATGGTTGACTTAAGAAAGAGGATGTCAGGAGACCAGACACCAGTTTTCATTGGTGCATTGATGGAGGGGTTTCATATTCCTGGGCATTAACATCTCGGATGACCTGTCCCGGGCCTGACACAAATGTAATCACAAAGTTGGTGTACCAGCGCCTCTACTCTCTTAGTAATGGCAGTCACCATGGCACAGCAGTAGAGTTGCTGCCTTACAGCGAATGCAGCGGCGGAGACCCGGGTTCGATCCCGACTACGGGTGCTGTCTGTATGGAGTTTGTACGTTCTCCCCGTGACTTGCGTGGGTTTTCTCCGAGATCTTTGGTTTCCTCCCACTCCAAAGACGTACAGGTTTGTAAGCTAATTGGCTTGGTAAATGTAAAAATTGTCCCGAGTGGGTGTAGGATAGTGTTAATGTGCGGGGATCGTGGGTCTGCGCGGACCTGGTGGGCCGAAGGGCCTGTTTCCGCGCTGTATCTCTAAACTAAATTAACAAGATTCAGCATGTCACCAAATACACCAACAAATTTCTACAGATTATTATAGAGAGCATTCCTTGCTGATTGTATTATGGCCTGAAGTGGAAATTCCAGTGCAAAGGAATGCAAAAGGCTACAGAGAATGGTGGATTCATCCTGGTCCATCAAGGACATGGCCTTCCTCTCCATCAAAAGCATCTACACAAGACGCTACCTCAAGATAGCATCTATCAAGAATCCCTATCATCCGGGTCATGCCCTCTTCTCACTGCTACCGTTGGGCAGGAGACAGAGAAGCCTGAAATTCCACACAAACAGGATCAGCAACACTTACTTTCATACAAATATTAAATTCTTGAACCTACCTGCACTAGCCTATTCCTACTTGAAAACAGAGCACGGTGGTTCACCTCTTGCATTACCATGGACTGTTTTGTTTCCTAATTGTGTTTTGCACTAATGTCTGTTTTTTTTGTGCAGTCTTTCTTTTGCAACGTGTAATTTATGTTTAAGTTAATGTATAATTTGTTTGTGTTTGTCCGAGTCTATGTGCCTGTTATGCTGCTGCAAACAAGATTTTTCATTGCACCTCTACGCCACCGTTTTTGTGGTTATGACAATTAACAGCCTGACTTGGCTCATATCAATCAAAGCTTTGCTTTTCTAGAATAATAGTTTTATGTTTTTTATTACAATTTGTCCACTTTTATAAAATGTATGTTAAATATCATCTTAACACTACCTTTTTTCTTCTTCTAGCTGGTTCAAAAGCTCCACCTTCTCTCTGTCAGCAGCCTCCACCAGTGCTCGTAACTGGTCCATTTTCGCCTCCATCTCCAATACATTCTGATTTAAGAGATTGAACATAAACATATGGGAAAGTTTACAATGTTGTTTAAGTGGCTTTTACATTTCCCATTAGTCGACAAGAAAATAGATTTTCAACTGCATATAATGACGTGGAATAGATTCCAGGACATTTGTGTCAAAGATAGTGCCTCAACTGAGGAAGCTTTTGAAATACTCCTTCAAGCAGGCACTGTGCCACAATTTCGACCAACTTATTTTCTTTTTTGGCTCTGAGTGGAAGAGGTCCTTGGAATATTCAGGCTATAAATGCTTTTGACAGCAATGAAGAATCCTCACATGTCACGGTTATCAGTTAAATCTCCTTCACCACACTTCACGCACACAGTTCTTTTGTCACCCCTCAGCCTTCAGATGTACACAGATCAATTTTCTTCCCCCTTGTGACAAGATGCATTTCTAGTCAACGAATACATGTCAATTATGTTTGATAGCTACAGGGTCTCCAGGCCACTTTCATAAATCCAGACCTTTTTTCCCCCTGATGGAAAAGACAAAAATCTCATCATGTGCAGATTATGGTAGATGTTAGGGCATTTCAAGGACTGTGGTTTATTTGGCAGCCGCTGTTGATTAAGAGTAATTTGTTTGTTCATGAGCCATTGACTGAGAAGGGCTTTATTTATCTTTGATGTCAATTTTCCTGCAGCAATATTTCTGCTGCAGTTGTCATGAGGGGCAAGATTAATGGACATTACATACTGGATTGATTGACAGAGTGGTTGATTCACCAATTGCCTGCAACTATCTTGGTACAGTGACGCTGACATATTTGCAATCACCTGTTACCCGGCAACATAAGTCTGAAAAAGGGTTTCGGCCCAAAACTTTGCTATTTCCTTCGCTCCATAGATGCTGCCTCACCCGCTGAGTTTCTCCAGCACTTTTGTCTACCCTGCAACATAATCTAGCTGGTATTTAGCTTCTCCCATCCCTTCTTTGCCAATTACACCTTTCTCGAGTCCATGTCTTCCATCTATGACATTGCCCAGTAAGATTGGTTGGTGGGTGGGAAGATGGGAAATAAAATCTAGAGATAAATTTGGACAAAGATCAATTACACCCGAATTGGACACCAAAGCTACCGGTTCACATAAAGCCACCATTTCCCTCCATATAAAGCAGGCTCTCGCAGTGAAAATACATACAACCTTCAATTTAAAAAAGCATAGGTAAATATAATCTAATAGTACATTGCACCTCATTAAATCCATTCTTATCTTTGTTTGTTATCTTGGCCATCGCACATGAATTATGCATCCTCTCATCTAATTTCTATTGTACCCTCTGGAAAAAATAACTAGCCAATTAAGCCAACAGTCTCATTGAGCTCTTACCTGTTCATGACCCGTCCGAAGTAACGTGAGCTCCTGTTCAATTTCTCCCACGTGGCTAGTTACCTTGGCAACCTCTCCTCTTTCCAAGTCTCGTTCAGCCAGTAGCTGTTCAATGTGCTGCTGCTTTTCCTTTAATGCCTCCTGTAATGCAGTGGTGCCTGAAATTTTTCTTGCATAACGCGAGGAAGTTTCTGTTAGCTGGGGTAAATTTTTAACACAGCAGTTATTAGAATAATTGTTTTGCTTGTCTATTACTACACATTCCTTGTTGACTGGAAAAAATCCTTGTTTTCCCCTTGTGCATTAAAGCTATGATAAAAGGATAATGCAAACCTCTGTGGTTGTCATTTAATGTCATATAACATTGATTGGCTGGAAAAATCCTACCAATCTGTTAAGGAAAAGGGAGATTGATGTGCCTGAAACCTTTATATGTTTAACTAACGTTTTGATTCCCTTCTTCTGTAGATTCATGATTGCCTCGCCAATGTCTAATCAAATATAAATTTGCAACCCAGCATTTTTAAATGAAATTGGTCGACTTCCCCAACCATACTGTTGCAAACTCCAGTTTATACTCCCCTCCTTACTGCCTTCCAATTTACTTTTATTAGTATTTCTTTTCACATTTTGTTCCTTCATTTATTTTTTCCTACCATTTAACTCCCACCTTATTACTTCTCACTACCTTTAGCCATTTCATCAAATCTCCCATCATCTTTCCCCATTCCTGCCTTCATACCCTATATTTTACTCTTCGCCCTCTTCTTTCTTGGTCATCTACCCCAAGACTTTGTTTTCTTCTCTCCAATGTTTTGCCAATATTCCCTCTTCAAAAGGAATGATTAATTAGTAATATGTACATTTAACTGGAAATTTAACAATAGACACCTCGCAAAAGGTGTAGGATAGATTAAATAACACTTGGCATCAGTTCAATTTCTTACCAATCCTGATCGACTGGGTCTCCCACTGATGGAAGATGCTACAGAGCTTAAAGAGCTGATGGATGATGCACTAGGACTTCGTTTGAGATTTGATGGGGTGGTGACTACTTTTCGTACAGTTGTCTTGGCTTTAGCTGGTGTCGTTGAGGGAAATCCAATTCTGGTAACCTTATGAACTGGTGCAAACAGACCATACTTGGTCTGGCACTGAAAATATCTAAACCATTAAAAAAAGACTCTCAGTTATTTTTCTTAATTAGTATACTTTAAAACTTACTCAATGTTAGCAAAAATATGGTTTAATGAAATAGAGCATCATCAATAAAACCGTTCACACCATCTAGTGCCATAACAGCTCATAACAATTTTACTGTCACAAAATACACAAATGCTTATTGCTGTAACATCTTACGTGTTACTTATTTTTGTGCCTTCAGGACCTGGTCGGCTGTTCTGGAAGATTACATTGCACGCGATCCACGGAGAATTTGCTGTCTGGATGTAGAATCAATGTAGATGTACATCAAAGAACACCAAAGAAGAGGATGACTGAACTTTGGGCCTTCCCTCACAGTAGGAAACGTTGATTCCGCTGTGCAGGGGATGTTTATGTTAAAATACTATCGTGTTTTGTTCTTTTTTTATTCGTATGGCTGTATGGTGACCCCAAATGTGACAATAGATATCTCTTGAATCTTGAAATGGCTTCATGGAAAGAATCCGAGGGTGATGGTGAAAGGTTGCATATCAGACTGAAGGCGTGTGACTTGTGTTGTGCCTCAGGGATCAGTGCTGCACCCATTGCAGTTTGTGGTATATAACAATGATGTGGCTGAGAATGTGTTGCATGATTAACAAGTTTGCTGATGACACTGAAGTAGATAGATTCGTAGAAAGTGAAAATGGCCATCACAAATTACAGCTAATCTTGATGAGCTGGGCAAGTGGGCTGAGGAATGATTAATTGAGTTTAATGCAAAGTACGAGGTGTTGCTGTTTGGGAAGTCAAACCAGGGCAGTACATTCACAATGAATGGTAGATCCCTGGGGATTGTTGTAGAGCAGAGGGATCGAGGAGTACAGGTAAAGATTCCCTGAAAGTGGTGTCACAGGTAGATAGGATGGTAAAGAAAGTTTTTGGTACATTAGCCTATATCAGTCAGGGTACCGAGTATAGAAGTTGGGACAACATGTTACAGCTGTACAAAACATTGGTGAGGCTGCATTCGGAGTATTGTGTTGCGTTGGTCATCCTGCTATAGAAAGATCATTAAACCGACTCAATGAATTTGTTCTCATTACAGTCATGGCCTGCTCAGCTCCTGAACACATGATGCTTTGGATCTATTTGATTGACTCACCAGAAGTGTTTACAATCAATATCAAGAACCCAAATACTGTAAAATTCTTGTTAATCTGCTTTCCAAATATTTAAAAATCTTGACAGTTCAACATCTAGCACAGCGGATGACATTTCCTACATTCCCTTGAAACTAACCAGGGCCCTGGTTCCTGACCTCTCCTTTGATCTGTTTTTTTAACTGTACACGTTCTTTGTACCCTTCCATATCTTGTTTCCCTCTCCCCTGACTCTTGGTCTGAAGAAGGGTCTCAACCAGTAGCTTCACCCATTCCTTCTCTCCAGAGATGATGCCTGTCCAGCTGAGTTACTCCAGCATTTTGTGTCAATCTTCGGTGTAAACCAGTATCCGCAGTTCCTTCTAACGCACTCCCTTGAAACTCATCAGGTTCACTGGAAAATGTATTATACTCGTGTGAGACTAATTAAAATAGAAAGTAAACTAAAAGCATGTCAAAAAACGTTAGGAAAAATATCCCTTTCACATATTGGCAGAAAATCCACTGCCTTTGGCAATAGGAACAACTTTGTCTTAACACTCATGTAAGGATTTCATTCAAACTGCATGAGGAATTAAATTCCTTTAGTGGCTCATTTATTTACTGTTATTTTATGATTAACGGTCATTTTCTTTGCTAGTCAATTGCTTACATTATCATTATTATTTTTTACTTATCCAGCGTATATTTGTTATATGATTGAAGGTGAAGGTCTTCAGACTGATCAATGAATCATATGCAACATACCATCAGTGTTATGAATTATTCATTCAATATATACTTAGAAAACATTTAGTTATATATCTGAATTTAAGACTTTCTAGATGATCAAAAATCAATCTTCATTGTGAAAATTGTATGATGCTTCACATTATGTTTTCAGAAGCCTTGGTTGTAAACTTTTGCAAGCAAGCAAACCTGGTTCCAGCCACAGCTCCATCATTCTTTCCAAGAGGTTCATCCAGCTCGACTCCGCACCATTCCCCCTTAGCAAAGTCCGTCTCTCCCAAGAAGCGCACTACTCCTGCTTTCGTACCACCAACCTACAGAAATACCAAAGTACAAATTAGTACTTTCTATGGAAAGATCACTGGTCAAATCTATACCGATGTTACATATCTGCACATTTTTCTATTTGCAATAACTAACAAAAAATATTCCAGCGTTTAAGCCCGGGGTGCTAGCAATCTGCATCCTAATTCAATTGACATACTTTGGTTTTGTACTCAAGGTACAATGCAAACAATAAAAAGAATGCTGGATTTGAAATTTTAAACTGACCTAGCCTTCGTCACTGAAAGCTTAGATCCAATTTTAACCCATGCCACAATTTGCACAATAAATATCACAATGCCACTAGACGGAATAGTTTTGTTATGATGTGCTCACCAACTTATGATCATTACACCTTACATAAATCATTCTGATGTTCTGTTCTTGAATATAAATATGGTCTTAACATAATTAAATTCTAATCATTTTGTGCAATCTTGAACAATTAGTGCTGCACCAACTTAAGAGGCTATGCATCCTTTGTGATGGTTGTAATTTCCTTGATAAAAAAGACCATTCGTGATAGAGTATGATTGGCTTAATACATTAAAAATGTAATAACATTATATTCAAGAATGAATTTATAAATATAAATGTATAGGAATGTGTATTTTTTGAAACCCTAAAAAGTAAACAAGTATCAGCTGCAACTTCAGAGAAGATGAGAAAACACACCTGTCCTTCTGTGAACGTTCACCATAGATCTGATTTTTTAGCTATGCTCGAAGAAACCTGGCTGCTTAATTTTTAGCTCATGTAGAATATATACCTGACATAGACAGTTGGGTGGAATAACCTGTTTCTATGCTATTAATTGCGAGATTGTTCTGTCTATTTTAGTACGGCAATTATGTCATATCTGGCATGCATAAGTACCTTGCTTTGGCAATCTTTAAATCCAAATTTCTGAGCTGCAGTTGGAAACCAGCAAGTAAAATTTACTTGTCAAACAGGTTACGAAGCGACTTCAAGCTATTTATTAAATGTTGTGGTTTTAAAGGGTCAGAGTATCTTAATACATCTTCATCTTGTTACCGAGTGAGCAATAAAAACATCTGGGACTAAAAATAATTAAATGGTACTTGAAATGAGTTCAGCAATATACATATGATGACTTTGGGACACACTGCTCCACCAGTATTCAATAACAATTGAACCTGAAAAATTGAATCTGACCAGTCTAAAGAAGGGTCTCGACCCGAAACGTCACTCCTTCTCTCCAGAGATGCTGCCTGTCCCGCTGAGTTACTCCAGCTTTTTGTGTCTATCTTCAATAACAATAACACAGTTTACTCTTTGTAACATTGCTAGATCTGTACACCTTGCCTCTTCATTACTGTCCCACCTTGGGAACAGTCCAGCAAATGTTCCAGAACATGTCATAGCACTTTCAATATTGCCAGACTATCATATCATCTCTATTGTGAGAAAGTCCAAGTCTCCTACTTGCCAATGCGATCCAATACAGTAAACCAAACAATTAATCAAATTTTATGATTTCTTCAACCATAGGATAATCTTCGCACTATTGCCAAATTCCATCATGTTCCACTTTTTAAATACGCCTCAATAGGATTAAATTACACATCAGCATGGAATGTGCTGAGTGCAGCTTGCCATAGAAGTCTGTGTCAGTCATCCATTCCCCAGATTCTTATCTGGGAGGTTGAACTCGTCGAAATTCAATGTTCTGCAGCAGGGCCTTAAATTGATACCTGTCATCAGGCAAGGCCTGCTCAAGATTACGGGGACAACTGTCAGCTGGCAATTCCGTGTCTGAAGATTTGTATTTAGCAAATTCATGGTTTATCTCCAAACTCTTACACAGAGCACACCGATAAAGTGCAGTTGCACAACTACCCATGCAGCACAGCCACTAAATTATAGATTTCCACAGCTAATCCTGAAGGCGCAGTGGCATATGAGTAATTTCCTGCAAGCACTCCTTTAAACCCAAGGATTACTATTGGTTCCCGTCTTCCATCAGAGAGAGATGTCCTAATTCTTCAGGGAACGTGGGTTCCCCTCTTCCATCATAGAGAGATGTCCTCATTCTTTAGGGGACGGGGGTTCCCCTCTTCCATCATAGATGAGGCCCTCATTAGGGTCTCCTTGATATCCTGCAGCTCCGTTCTTGCTCCCCCCCAGTCGCAACAGGGATAGAGTCCTCCTAGTCCTCACCTTTCACCCCATCAGCCGTCACATAATCCTCCGGCATTTGCGCCACATCCAACGGGATCTCATCACTAGCAACATCTTCCAATCTCCACCCCTTGCGGCAGAGACCATTCCCTCCGCAACTCCTTGGTTAACTCGTTCCTTCCCACCCAAACCACTCCTTCCCCAGGTAATTTCCTCCGCAACCGCAACGAGACACTTGTCCTTATGCCTCCCACCTTGACTCCATCCAAGGATCCCGACAGCCTTTCCAGGTGAGGCAGAGGTTCACGTACCTCCTCCAACCTCATCTACTGTATCCGCTGTTCCAGGTGTGGACTTCTATATATCGGCGAGACCAAGCGCAGGCTCGGCAATCGTTTCGCTGAACACCTCCGCTCAGTCCGCCTAAACCTTCCTGATCCCTCGGTTGCTAAACACTTTAACTCTCCCTCCCATTCCCACACTGGCCTTTGTGTCCTGGGCCTCCTCCATTGTCAGCGAGGCACAGCACAAATTGGAGGAACAACACCTCATATTTCACTTGGGCAGCTTATACCTCAGCAGTATGAATTTTGACTTCTCTAACTCCAAGTAATCTTTGCCTTCCCTCTCTCTCCATCCAACATCTCATTGTCCTCGGTTACATTCTATCTCTGTTGTTACCTTCTCCTAGCTACATTTTCCTTGATCCACATCCCCTTTGTTTTGTTTTCACACCTTACTTTCCTTATCTCTGCATCTCCCACTCCCCTGATTCAGTCTGAAGAAGGGTCTCGACCCAAAATGTCACCCATTCCTTCTATCCAGAGATGTTGCCTGTCCCGCTGAGTTACTCCAGCATTTTGTGTCTATCTTCGATTACTATGTTGTTGGATCCAAACTGCAGGAACAAGGTAGAAGTTGTAGTTTCACTCTAGATTCTTTCCCAAACGGCCAATATTGCCAGATTTAAAACTGTTACTAAGATATGCTTGCGTCTTTGTACCGTATCTTTGTGAGTCATTAAAACTTGCGGCTAGTACCAATATTAAATGTTACAAGAAAATCTTCAACCTGGAAAATTTCATGTGAATGTAGCGAGTCATAACTGCTCCTGAGAAGTTGCTGTTATTTCAGTTCGAGTGAATCCTCAAGTCTTGCACTGTGGTAGAGGATTAACTTATGTGGCAGTACTATGAGGAAGGGGATTAATTGAACTAGTACCACGAATGGAAAAGGTGAACCCAGCACCATAGACCAGAGTATTTGGAAAATTATTGCCCCAACCTTTCTTGGTCATTATGTGATAACAAGGAAATGCAGATACTGGTTTATACCAAAGATTAACACAAAATGCTGGAGAAACTCAGCAGGAACTACATCCAAGACACCTCACACTCTCTTCAGCTCTGTAATAACATCAGTCCCTCTACATCCCCCACCAGGAAGGTCTCAAAGCCCTCCGTTTCTTCCTTGAACAGAGACCCAACCAATTTCCCTCTACTGACATTATTTTCCACCTAACAGAACCTGTCCACATCCATGACAACTTCTCTTTCGATTCCTCTCACTTGCACCAAGTTAAAGGTGTAGCTCTAGGCACTAGCATAATCCCCACTCTGCCTGTCTTTCTGTTGGTTATGATGAACAATTCTTGTTCCAAGGGTACACTGGCCCTATCTCCCAATTCTTTCTCTACTACATCGACAACTGCATCAGGGCTGCCTCCTGCAGAACTCGTGGACTTCATTAACTTCACCACTAATTTCAACTGTGCCTTCAAATTCATCTGGACTATGTCTGACACCTCTCTCTCCTTTCTTGATCCCTGTCTCCATCACAGGGTACAGACTATCGACTGACATCCACTATAAACCTACCAACTCGCAGTTATAGACTCCACTTCCCTCCATCCTGCTTCTTGTAAAGATGGTATCCCCTACTCTCAATTCCTCCATCTTCACCACATTTATTCCCAAGATGAAGCTTTCCATTCTAAGACATCCAAGATTAAATATTTTTGGTGAATGTGGTTTCCTCCCGGCCATCATAGATAGATCCTACACCTGTGTCTCTTATGTGTCCTGCTCTTGCTCTCTCTATGCCCAGTTGCTACATGGATAGAGTTCCCTGGTCTTCACCTTTCACCCCACCAGGCTCCGCATCAACACATCCATTACTTCCAACATGATCCCACCATTAGTCACATCTTCCCATCTCCATCCTTAGCGGCTTATGCAGGGACCGCTCCCTCAACAACTCCTAGGTTCACTCATCCCTTCCTACCCCATCCGTAGGTGCTTTCCCCTGCAACTGCAGATGCAACACGTGTCCCTGTACCTCCTCCCTTGTCCCCATCCACGTACTCCCAGCAGTTCATCCAGGTGAGACAGAGCTTCACATGCACCTCCTCTAACCTCATCTACTGCAACTGGTGTTCCTAATATGGGCTCCTGTATATCGGCAAGGCCAAGCGTAGAACTCCCCTTCCCATTCCTATATTGCCTTTTCTGTTCTGGGCCTCCTCCAATGCCCAAATGAGCCCTCAGGCAAACTGGAGGAACAGCACCTCATTCCACTTAGGTAGCTTACAACTCAACAGTATGAACACTGAATTTACTATTTTTAACTAACCCACAACAGCCTCCTTACCCCTCCCCTTTCTTCCCCAAGAAATGTCCCACCTCAAAACCTGGCTGTCCTCACACTGTTTCCCCCCCACCCCCTCCACGTACTGATTGCAATGGATACACAACTCGCAGCTTTTCTATCTGTGATTTTAACAATTCACAACTCTTTACCCTTTTGGGCTCACACCTGCCTTCTCAGGTCAGGTCTGTCCAACAATCTGCCTATCAAATAATCCCCTGGCTTGTG
This sequence comes from Malacoraja senta, assembly GCA_038087875.1. NCBI lineage: Eukaryota > Metazoa > Chordata > Chondrichthyes > Rajiformes > Rajidae > Malacoraja > Malacoraja senta. The sequence continues at coordinate 22,214,343 of CM075980.1, forward strand.
TTCACCCATTGCCCTCTCTACTGCTCTTTTCCAGCTTTCTTTCCCACCCCCTCTACATTCAGTCTGAAGAAGGGTTCCAAATTGAAATAATGTCAATCCATGTTCTCCAGGGATGCTGCCTGATCGATCCGCTTAGTTACTCCAGCATTTTGTGTCAATCTTTTATTGGTCATTCCTCACTCCCAACAAGTTTTGAATGTTGTGCATCCCCTATCTCCCAGTTTTAACAGAAGGTTAAGGGGATGTCGGAGATTCCCTGGCACGGTGGGTTATTAAGCAAACAGCTGAAGGGGAGAATAGACAATAGACAATAGGTGCAGGAGTAGGGCATTCGGCCCTTCGAGCCAGCACCGCCATTCCATGTGATCATGGCTGATCATCCACAATCAGTACCCCGTTCCTGCCTTCTCTCCATATCCCTTAACTCCGCTATCCATAACAGCTCTATCTAACTCTCTCTCTTTAAAGCATCCAGAGAACCAGCCTCCACCGCCCTCTGAGGCAGAGAATTCCACACACTCACAACTCTCTGTGTGAAAATGTTTTTCCTCATCTCTGTTCTAAGTAGCTTACCCCTTATTCTTAAACTATGGCTCCTGGTTCTGTACTCCCCCAACATTGGGAACATGTTTCCTGCCTCTAGCGTGTCCAAACCCTTAATAATCTTATATGTTTCAATAAGATTCCCTCTCATCCTTCTAAACTCCAGAGTATACAAACCCAGCCGCTCCAATCTATCAACATATGACAGTCCCGCCATCCCGGAAATTAACCTCGTGAACCTACGCTGCACTCCCTCAATAGCAAAAATGTGCTTCCTCAAGTTTGGAGACCAAAACTGCACACAATACTCCAGGTGTGGTCTCACTAGGGCCCTGTACAACTGCAGGAGGACCTCTTTGCTCCTATACTCAACTCCTCCAACATGCCATTCGCTTTCTTCACTGCCTGCTGTACCTGCATGCTTACTTGATACCAATTAGATAATAATCTGCCTTCCTATTTTTGCCAGCAAAGTGGATAACCTCACATTTATCCACATTAAACTGCACCTGCCATGCATCTGCCCACTCACCCAACCTGTCCAAGTCACCCTGCATCCTCATAGCATCCTCCTCACAGTTCACACTGCCAGAATGTTAGAACAAAGGAAAACATTACAGGGCACACTCCCCTAGGCTTCTTTGAGAACACCTCACAAACTCGGAACTTCCACAAGGTGCATGAGAACAACATCACATGCAAGATCCTGTTCATGTTACAAAATGCCTCCTGACTTAAGAAATAAGTCACCGTTTACTGTTTATAAATCCTGAGCCATCTTCCCAACAATAGCAGAGATACTAAAATGTAGAAACAAGGAACTGCAGATGCTGATTTACAAAGATGATAAAATGCTAGAATAACTCAGCAGATCAGGCAGCATCTCTGAAGAACAAAGATAGTTCTTCAGGACTCGAAACGTCACCTATTCATATTCCCCAGAGAAGCTGCCTGACCTATTAAGATACTCCAGCAAAGTGTGCTTTTTTTTAGAAAAAAGAAAGTTCTAAATCAAGTTCTAAACCGTGGACTGCATATCATCTATAAAATAATGACTCAACAAAAAGCATCTCTCATATTTACTTAATATTCAGTAATACTGCGAAAAGTTAGTGACCAAAACATGATCCAATTACACGATGTATTGTCAATACAATAAATTTTGAAGAACAGGATTAAGCTTCTTGGACTTTGATAGAATTGTTGTAGCACAGGAGGCAATAGTGCTGATTGTATCTGTGCCAGAGTAGATCATAGCTAGCACATCAGTCCATTTTCCACAGTCTTGCAATTTTTTTCCTTTGCCACGTATTTATGGAATTGCTTCAAAGGCCACATAGGAACCTGCTTCCACCACAGCTTCCGGCAATGCATTCCAGATTCCACGCACATATGGTGTAACAGTCTTTCCATATGTCATTTATAATTCTCCTCTCCATTTTCTTATAGTGACAGCTAGTTTCAAGGCCTCCTCAAAAGAAAACCGTTCCACAGTACACTCTGACCAGACTCCTGGTCGTTTTACACACTTCTATCAAATTTCCCCTCAACCTTTTCTCTGAAGAAAACTGTTCCAGCTTTGCTACTGAATCTTTGTAACTGTGGTCTCTCACTCCTGGAACTAATCCCTGATGCCAGATGTTCTGGACAGTTGCATGAGTAGCTAAATAAAACCATTATAAACAGAACAAATTTGACTTCAATTGAATACAACTTTGCCTTTACCTTCTTCTTCTTCTTGCGTATGGTGTGCACAGCCTAAAGTTGTAGGACAACTTGTTCTATTTGATCTTACTTGATTGTGCACGCCAGGTTGATTGCATTCGTCGAAACAGGGCGGACCACGTGAAGGTTGCAATCTCCCACCCCTGCCTTTACCTGATGTCACAACACACTTTGCAACTTGTGGATGACACTCAAACCAAAGATATCAGTTACACTGAAAACATATAGGATTAGCGCTTTGAAACTGAAGAACATCTAAATTACATTAATAACAAGATCTTGTGGCCCATTCTTAGTCACATGTGTGACCAAAAATGTGGAAAATTGTGGAATACATCTCTTCTAATTCTGAAAGCATTACAGGTATATTGGTTTGTACTGTGTATATATGATTCATAATTTTTTCAAAGTTTATCAAGTGAAATATTTATGTTATGCTGACAATGTTTGTTTAGGGTCAGAGGTTAAATATGACCGGTCACGTGTGTGACCTCACACGAAAGCATGTATTTCATAACTCAGTTTTATCTTACAAACTCTTGTGAATTTAAAAAAGCTAGAATGTTCATATCTTTAGCAGACATGCATTATAGTTCTGTAGGTAGGAAAATAGCAATGAATAAGATTAATCACATGAATGTTTTAATGTATTACTTTATGATGCCATTTGGTAATGTGTGTGACATTTTGGTTCACTTGGCCCTTTTACGTCAATTGACATATTCTTAAAACTTGAAGGTAACCTGCATAGATGTTTTGGATTACCAGACCAATTAATACAAAATTTGAAATAGAATTTGGGCAGTTGGGCAGATCCTTCAATATCATTCACTAAACGTGGTTTCATAGTACCATTACTAAATAAGCTAGCTATGTATTCCCATGAAGCTGAAATCTGCTGACAAGGTAAGAGAAAAAGCAAGGGACGGACCGACCATCCATCCATCCATCACTAAAACTCTGATCTTGTTATCTTCCGGTTTTCACGGTTTTTCTATTTGCGCAAAAACGGTACGCGATAGTGCTACAATTTTTCGCCAGCTCACTCACCGTTCTCCTGTGCTGCGAGTGCACCAAGTTTCGTTCCGTTCGGTGGCATAATGTAAAAGTTAGCGAGGTTGAAAAATATTAAAAAACATGCGTGCGCAGATCGATCTCTTTTCCTGCCAGTCAGGGCCGCGCGGATTAGTCTCTTCTCCTCCGCGGGTCGGTCACTCCGCGGGACGGTCCGCCCCTTCCTGCGCCATCGCGTCTTTACTGGAGCTGAGGGACGCTCTGGATGGCCGGCGGAGGTCTCCAACCGGACACAATTTTTGGAGGGACCGGAAGCGGCCCAGCCCAGCCCAGCCCGGCGTGAAGCGGAGTCTGAGATCTCGCCAAACGGAAAGCAGAGACTCTGATCCCGGGAAAAGAGGAGAATGACCAGCGACCAGCGCCCGCTGTGAGTCCCTATCGCACCGCCAGTTACAGCCCCTTTCCCTCTGGTCCCCCTCGCTGGCTCCTGTCCCCCTCCTCCGTGATACCCCCTTCTCCCCCATGGCTCTTCCCCCGTCTTTTCTCCGAGCACTCTCCCCCCCTCCCCCATACACCCCTCTCCCGTCTTTTCTCCGAGCTCTCTCCCCCTCCCCCCCACAGCACCCCCCCCACACAACCCCTCCCCTCCACACACACACACCCCTCGCCCCCACACACACCCCTCCCCCCAAACACACCCCTCCCCCTCACACACCCTCCCCTCACAACCCCCCCTCCCCCCACAACCCCCCACCCTACACACCCCCCTTGCATCCTATCCATCTTGAATCCAAACACATTCATTCCACACCACTGGCGCTCATAACCTTTGTACAATCTACAAAATACAGTCAGTCCCCATGATAACCCCAACATGAATTTTTGGCTTTACGAAAAATTTCCCATTTACTTTAAACAATTTACTGGAGTAAGTTAAGCTTCTCTAACTTATAGCAGAACTTTGCAAATTAGTCTCTTGGGTGAATCAAGTGATTTGGAGCCTGACCATGCAGCTGTACACTGCTGATTAGTGCTTTGAGCCATTCTGCTGGCAATTTGGAGGTCTGCATGAGGATGGCTGCTGCTGAGTTGCAGGCACTCTTTTTCATGGTCGAGCAGGCCATTTCACCTGGCATTGGAAGACTGGCTAGATGGATTTTCTAACCACTGCGGTATTACAAGCATATTCTTCCAGGTAGGAATGGGACACAAGTGCATGCCTTCGATTCCTTACCTATTAGGACAAGTGCAAGCACATAGGAACTCAATACATGCAAGTCATCGCCCCTCCCTGCCATCACTCCCCAAGTTACACAATAATCCTACCCTTCATCTTCAATAGATACTCATATATACTCTTTATACTACAGTAATTCAAGCAAGCAGTTCACCACCACCACTTTCTCAAGGGCAACTCAAGGATGACAAATTAATGATAGATTTGCCAGCAACATTAAACATTATTTTTTCAGACATACTAGGACCCTTTCAAACTGAGAATGGATCTCCTACAATGCCACTCAATGTCTCTGACTAAGAATGGAAAAACTGAACAGTGCCGTAAATGGTCCCGAGTTTCTTTTAAAATAGAAAATTATGTTTTTATCAAGTTTATTTTTACATTTCTTTTTCACCTCTTAATTCAATATTTCTCTCTACCCCCCCCCCCCCCTCCACTGTACCCAGTTTTAATATAATTCACCCGGTTTCTCTCTCTTAAATTAAGCTAAACTGTTGATTTGGTCATTCTGCAAAATCCCAGACCTTCCTGCAAGGGACGGACCGACCATCCATCCATCCATCACTAAAACTCTGATCTTGTTATCTTCCGGTTTTCACGGTTTTTCTATTTGCGCAAAAACGGTACGCGATAGTGCTACAATTTTTCGCCAGCTCACTCACCGTTCTCCTGTGCTGCGAGTGCACCAAGTTTCGTTCCGTTCGGTGGCATAATGTAAAAGTTAGCGAGGTTTAAAAATCTTAAAAAGCACGCGTGCGCAGATCGATCTCTTTTCCTGCCAGTCAGGGCCGCGCGGATTAGTCTCTTCTCCTCCGCGGGTCGGTCACTCCGCGGGACGGTCCGCCCCTTCCTGCGCCATCGCGTCTTTACTGGAGCTGAGGGACGCACTGGATGGCCGGCGGAGGTCTCCAACCGGACACAATTTTTGGAGGGACCGGAAGCGGCCCAGCCCAGCCCAGCCCAGCCCGGCGTGAAGCGGAGTCTGAGATCTCGCCAAACGGAAAGCAGAGACTCTGATCCCGGGAAAAGAGGAGAATGACCAGCGACCAGCGCCCGCTGTGAGTCCCTATCGCACCGCCAGTTACAGCCCCTTTCCCTCTGGTCCCCCTCGCTGGCTCCTGTCCCCCTCCTCCGTGATACCCCCTTCTCCCCCATGGCTCTTCCCCCGTCTTTTCTCCGAGCACTCTCCCCCCCCTCCCCCATACACCCCTCTCCCGTCTTTTCTCCGAGCTCTCTCCCCCTCCCCCCCACAGCACCCCCCCCCCACACAACCCCTCCCCTCCACACACACACACACCCCTCGCCCCCACACACACCCCTCCCCCCAAACACACCCCTCCCCCTCACACACCCTCCCCCTCACAACCCCCCCTCCCCCCACAATCCCCCCACCCTACACACCCCCCTTGCATCCTATCCATCTTGAATCCAAACACATTCATTCCACACCACTGGCGCTCATAACCTTTGTACAATCTACAAAATACAGTCAGTCCCCATGATAACCCCAACATGAATTTTTGGCTTTACGAAAAATTTCCCATTTACTTTAAACAATTTACTGGAGTAAGTTAAGCTTCTCTAACTTATAGCAGAACTTTGCAAATTAGTCTCTTGGGTGAATCAAGTGATTTGGAGCCTGACCATGCAGCTGTACACTGCTGATTAGTGCTTTGAGCCATTCTGCTGGCAATTTGGAGGTCTGCATGAGGATGGATATGTTGGCTGCTGCTGAGTTGCAGGCACTCTTTTTCATGGTCGAGCAGGCCATTTCACCTGGCATTGGAAGACTGGCTAGATGGATTTTCTAACCACTGCGGTATTACAAGCATATTCTTCCAGGTAGGAATGGGACACAAGTGCATGCCTTCGATTCCTTACCTATTAGGACAAGTGCAAGCACATAGGAACTCAATACATGCAAGTCATCGCCCCTCCCTGCCATCACTCCCCAAGTTACACAATAATCCTACCCTTCATCTTCAATAGATACTCATATATTCTCTTTATACTACAGTAATTCAAGCAAGCAGTTCACCACCACCACTTTCTCAAGGGCAACTCAAGGATGACAAATTAATGATAGATTTGCCAGCAACATTAAACATTATTTTTTCAGACATACTAGGACCCTTTCAAACTGAGAATGGATCTCCTACAATGCCACTCAATGTCTCTGACTAAGAATGGAAAAACTGAACAGTGCCGTAAATGGTCCCGAGTTTCTTTTAAAATAGAAAATTATGTTTTTATCAAGTTTATCTTTACATTTCTTTTTCACCTCTTAATTCAATATTTCTCTCTACCCCCCCCCCCCCCCCCTCCACTGTACCCAGTTTTAATATAATTCACCCGGTTTCTCTCTCTTAAATTAAGCTAAACTGTTGATTTGGTCATTCTGCAAAATCCCAGACCTTCCTGCACCTTTATCAGCATGTATTTCCAACAATCTGAAGTGTAAAAAGGCCTTGAAATTGAAGGGCGAGGATGCCATAACTCATTCCAGCTAATTTTGGAATATTAACACATACTCAGCTGACTTTTACTGGTTTATTGCCAACCTCTCAGGATGTAATTGCCTCACTTCTAAAACCATTGGATCACAAACGTATCTTTATACACTTCCCTAAACTGTTTACATCAGGGCCTGGTCATGTGCAGAATGATACAGAACAATTCTATATTCTGGGTGTCCGAACAACACATTATAAAATTAGGGATCAGAAGCAAATTATAATAAAGATGTGGAATGGGAACACAAGGAAAGGTGCAAGCCATTTAACTCTCCATACACTATTGTGCCATTAAACAGCAATCTGCCTGGTCAGTATTCTAACTTAATTTGAACTCTTTCGCTCCATAAATCTTTTCATAGTTTTGGAATTTAAGTGATTGTTTTGTTGTCAGAGTCTTCTTTCTACAACCTTTTGTATGAAGTATTCCAAACTTAATCATTGAAAAGCGAGCCTCTGACTTTATATTTTTTTCCAATCAGTAGAAAAGATTCTCTACTCATTTCCATTCAAACCACTAAATATCACATTCAACTAGTGCCGTAACTTTCAACATTTCAGTGAAAACAAAGTTAATGTAATCTCAATGCATTGTTCAATACTTGAAGCACTGGCAACATTCTGGTGAACTTGCATTGCTTCCAAAATATTATTTTCTAAGTTACAGTAGCTAAAACCAAAGATGTGGTCTCACCAGGATTTTGGAGTTCTTGCAAAATCTCTTCCCTTTTTCATTTTAACTGTTTAGTTACAATGGCAACATCCAATTTATACAGTTTTTTATTATTATTTTTAGTCATGGCTACTACATTTCCGTGACATGTATATGCAGACATCAATTCTCTGCACCTTTATTGTTTTTGGCATTATACCAGTTGGAAACTCAGACTTATCCGCCTTTAACATCCAGTGCAAAATCTCACATTTACCTGCAGTTAATATGCCACTTTTCTGTTTGTCACGAACAAGTTTGAATACGAGGTCCTTCTCCTCCTCGGCAGTGCCTCAGAGTTGAGGATGACTTGCTTTGATACCAATTCTGATGACGACAATGTGGGATCTGCAGGCGGGCCAGGATGGGAAAGGCATGTGGGCAGTTTGGGAAATTGTGTGCTCCTTCCACCATCTTAGATAGGTTTCCTCATACTCCTTAGTGCAATAAGAGGTTAACAGCGCCATTCCAGATGCTCCATCTCCTTTTTGACTGAGCATATGTATTCAGACAAGATGGTGGGAACGTTATTCTTTTTCCTGTCCTCCTGAAATTCTCTTTTCAGAATGCGGAATTAAGTGTCTGTTTTGGTGGCCGTGTTGACTGAGATGTTGGCCTGGGAGAGCTGACATTGGTTCAGTTATCTTGCTGGTGGATTTGGGAGATTTTGCAGAGATTGCACAAATCGTACTTCTC